>WNWU01000032.1:7885432-7941614 GCA_012654045.1 Ptyas mucosa | reverse complement strand
TATATATATATATATATATATATATATATATATATATATATATATATGTCTTTGGTTATTCGGGTTTTCTCCCGCATAAAATTGGAAGTGTCTTGGCAACATTTCGACGAAGTCTCGTTCGTCATCTTCAGGCTGGTGTTCTCGGCTTCGTGTTTCCAGGAGCATGAAGCCGAGAACACCAGCCTGAAGATGACGAGTGAGACTTCATTGAAACGTTGCCAAGACACTTCCAATTTTATGTGGGAGAAAACCCGAATAACCAAAGACCTACATACAAATACCCGCGAAAACCTCAGAAAACATATATATATATACACAGTTGAAGATCTAGTGCTCCCCTGTGGTGAAGTGACCCAGTTGACTCCATTTTCCTCTGTGACAACCAGAATGTCAATGTTCAGTGCAAGTACTGCATGGTTTCAAATTTCCACACAATGATCATGGAAGAAAAGACAAAATTGAATCAAGCCTGCATAGCACTGATATATACCAGATGCTCCCATAGTAAATATGAGTCTGTGCCATCTCAGAATTTGTCCAACCTTTATTTGTGGAAATAGAATAGCAGCAGGAAAGCACACACTAACATCAAGGATTCTTTCTGAAGGGACCAAGGAGTAGGAGAAAAACAGTGAACTCTCTTGCAAAAGTCAAGCAAAGATAATGTAATATTTGAATAATTTGAAGATAAAAAGATCTAGAAGTTACCTTACAATGTACAAAGAGCCTGATTCTTCCTTTTCTTTCCCTGATACCAATCAAGAGTAAATTCTTTTGATGTTTGTAGATTTACACCAGAAGCCAGCAGGTTTAAGCGAGAGAGGATTAGCCCATGGGTGTAAAACAGTTATTTCTGATACAGATCTGTCATTTAAAGGAGATGAAAGGCTGTTGCTCAGTAAGGGATCTTTTTAAGGAATTCAAAGATCTGATTGATCTGTAGCCTTCTTTTCAACAGCTGTGCCTAGCAACACTGCAAGTTTTTCTTTCCTTGAAGGAACTGAATATAAACACTTTCTTTTGCTTCAAACATCTGGCAATATGTATTCCAACAGAAGCTTTACATTGCTTTAGATCGTTTTTGTGAATTAGAATTCAAACCTGTGCGATCTTGTGAAAAATGACATGTTTTTACACTTTATACAAGAAAGCTAATATTTTAAAATGTTATACTTTTCTCAGATTATTAGTATTCCTGACATATAATATTAGTCTCTTTAAAAATTTATCCACCTTTAACTAACAGTTCCTCTACCATAGCATCTGCCTAGCCAAACCAGAATAGCTTGGAGCAATGCAACAATTATAATTTTCATATTTGCTGTCTCCATATTTTTGATCCCTTAGGGTTCCCCTATACCTACCTACCTACCTATCTATCTCAATGTTAGCTTTGAAGAATTTTCAAATGAACAAAAAATATGAACAAAATGAACAAAAAATATTTGGAGAGGCTACCTAAGACACTCTCCCTCTCCCTCCCTCCCTCCCTCCCCCGCTCTCTCTCTGACAATAAATTTATGTTGAGAACCTGAAATGGTATATGGAGCAGAAAAATAATCACTTCTGAGAATTCCTAGAATTCTATTTTCATCTATTGTTTTTGCCCAATGACAATTTTGAAATTAGTTCATTTTTGTTTTTTGTTCTTTAAAACCTTTTTTTTAAAAAAAAAAACAACTTTGGATTATTGCCTTTAACTGTGGGAATCAGGATCTTCTTGAAAGTTCTGTTATCATGTCTATAATAATATGAATGAGTATAACCTAAACTGAGCAAAGTTAAGGAAATTTCACAATAGTTAATTGGTCTCCTGATGTTCATTTTTGTAATAAAACTATATTAATTATTATTTCCAAAAATGATATAGTAAGAGAAAGAGCGAACTGGAGAAATTTCTCTCTAATGCATTATTGTGATATTGTTGAAGTTATTTATACCACACTTTTGGGTCTTTCCTAACTGTGCAACAATCAACTCACTGATACATACAATGAAAAAATCCGGATCATGTATTCCTTTGGCCAACCCATTTTTAACATTGACTTTTTGTGTTTCACAAGCCAAAATCTGTAAGGATTCAATATTATTAAAAATGCTCTGTGACATTTACCATATTTTTCATATGGATGAAAATGTACTGTAATCCTCCGTAAGTGTCTATTGCTTGAATTATCCCAAAGCAAAATTGCTTTCTTAACTTTTTAGATATCGATGACAAATGTTGTAGATCATTACCTAGAGTAGACCATTAGGCTATTAAACTAGAAGGCCATTAGACTAGAAGACTATTACAGGGCATGAATCTTTAAAAGTAATTATAGGTGGGCAAAAACTGAAGTAATTCCTGAATCCTTTTGGTCAGTATTTTACTTCTGTAAACAAATACTAGCTATATTTTTTGGTAACGATATGCTGCCAACTTTCTGATTTTGCTGCTGTTTTGTGTGACATCTACAGTAATATGCATGTTAAATAGAAGCCATTCTGGCATTGCTTCTTTCTAGTTAGCTAACTAGGCTTATTAGAATCAGTAGCAATTATAAAATTGACTATATTATAGACATAAAAATAATAAAGAAGCACATTACTTTTTCAATAACACTCACTTTCAGCACACAATTTTTAATAGTTAAGAAATTTCAGAAATAATGTAGTTTAATTGTGTTTTTATAGGAAAACAGAAAACGACATTTGAATTTTCCTCAAGGTGCAATACAAAAGCTGTGCATTAAAACTGAAATCTTTTCACCTTATTGAATTTAATAAAATGCATTGAATATACTAAACATGCTTCTACCACGTAGGTATTTCTAGCAAAGAATGAAACAATTTCATTTAAGTACCTCCTGTACAATTATCAGATACATAAAGAAACAACATTTCCTTGATGGAAGCAGCAGCAGAACTTTGACAGAATTGAAATAACATACAAATATGCACTTTCATTAAACTATTAGCATGAGGTATGAATTTTTCGTAAGCCAAAAAGAACAAGGTATCTAACATTTTATTTCCCATATTAGTCCTGTATGCATATTAGACAAAACATAAATAAAATTTCTTGCTCCACTTATTTTTTTATTTTTATTTTTTACTATTTTTGGCATAACTGCTTCTAACCTCTAAGTTCATATCAGGGTGAAATCTAAAATTTGTTACTACTGGTTCTGTGGGTGTGGCTTGGGGGGGGGTAATGTGACTGGGTGGACATAGCCAATTTTTTTTTAACTTTTAAAACCATTTTTTACATGTAAAACCATGTAAAAAATGTTTTCAAAAGGCTCTGACGATCCCAGCTGAGTTGCCTGATTAGCAGGAAACTCAGCTGGGATCCTCAGAGCTTGGATCCTCAGAGCCATATAAAAGAAAAAAAGTTTTTTTCTTTTAAATGGCTTTGATGATCCAAGCTGAGTTGCCTGATCGGCAGGCAACTTAGCTGGGATCGTCAGAGCTTGGATCGTCAGAGCTTGGATTGTCAGAGCTTGGATCGTCAGAGTCATTTAAAAGAAAAACAAGGCTCTGAGGATCGCGTGGCTTAGCTGGGCATGGGGGGCGGGGGCAGGGATTTTTGCTACCAGTTCTCTGAACTGCCCACTGCCATCGCTACCTACTCGCCCGAGAAGGTCCGAAGCAGGAGCATTTCACCCCTGATTCATATACAAGAAAATGTGACTGGTAAATGATAAAACTGAAATGTTGTTGCAATACATTTCTATAAACAGTACTCTTCAAAGACAAGGGAGGGAGGGAGGGAGGGAGGGAGGATGGATTTCTGATGCTTCCATTCAGCTGCCCAGAAGGGAACTCAATGGGAAACCTGGCAGGAAGTCACAAGTGGCTGCTACTCCTGTTGTTGTTGTTGTTGTTGTTGTTATGCTGCTGCTGCTGCTGTTGTTGCTGTTTGTTTTGCTTACCCATGATCATTCTGTTTTTCTGTTTGGGTAAGAAAATATCCTTACCCAAAGGATAAGGATAATGGCTTGTCTAGTACTACTACTATTTGTCACTCACAAATACCATGGATGTTACTTATATGTTTACTCAAAGTGTTTGACCAAAACTAACCTTTAAGAAACCAAGAGATGATTTGCCTTTCTTAAAAAAAACTGCAGCAGGAAAAAGAAATAATGATGTCAGTTAATATAATTGGTGTTAGAAGAATTTTTGGTCCAATTATGAACTGGAACTAAAATGAAGGACACGGACAATTGTTCAAAGTAAAGGTAATTTATTCATGAACCTGAATAGCAAAATGGAGGGTCATCAGTTTGAAGATGGCTACAAAATCAGAAAACTGAGACCAGTATATTTACAGAAATATTGGGATTTGATCCTGAGATAAGCAGATCTGTTAATTGCAGTGTTTTTGCCATGGCATGTGAGTTCCAGTGGGGAAAGTAGTTTCTTGGTCTGTGGGGTTGATTTTTTCCAGGTGTGGAAAATTAAGAGGGGTCTGCCATCAGAGATTTGGATGAAGGGTTTGGCAATGGGGGAACAATATTATGATTATGAGATATTCCTATCTTGAGGGAATTCACTTCCTGATTGATTTGTTAGTATTAGATGCTTCCTGGGGAGACAAGCTTTGTCATTTTCAGTCTACATAGGATGAAAACTCTTTAAACATTTTTAAAATAACTTTGTATTTGGGTCAGATGAGGCTTTTGCCTGTGAAATGGATGGAAAGGGAGATGACCCAGGTATCTCTTCTTACAGTGTTAAAGAAAATGGAGTGAGTTATGTATAGAAAGGTTTTCGGATATGAAGACAGATCCCAAGCTCAGGTTTTCATAACTTGTTTCTATTGGTTTATAAATTCAAATTGACTTAATAAACTGATTATTGTTTTTTGAAAAATGAAGATTTTGTAAATTGTCTCCCACAAGAGGGTTCCTGAGGATTCATTATTAAAGTTGTTTTCATATATTTGAATAGAAAAAAGATGCTGATTAAAATTAAATTTTATTTAAGTTATATTAGAACTTATTTAACTTATTAAGCTGAGCATGGTAGACTTCATAGGCTTTAGATTTAAAATATAGCAAGGAAAGTAGTAATTATGCATTTATAATGTGTAATCAATTTAAGGACTAATATGTAATCAATTTAATCTGCATCCCATAATCTTATTTGTTAAAGACAACAGAACTGAATTGATATTCTGAACAGGGTGTATTAATTATTTCACTTAGTCAATGAAAGAAAAATATAAGAACTGCCATAGATGGCACTTACTGATTCATTATTTTTTTAAAAACAAAATTATTCCATTCCCTTTTAATTCTCCCCCTTTTTCTGTATCAAAAATAATTCTTTCAAGTTTGCCACCTGGTGGGATAGTAGAATATTTAATGTTAACATTAAGCAGGAAGAGTTCTCAAAGCTGTCATTGCCTAGTTTTCAATATAACCTTGATTAATTGGTTCTCTCCAGATCTGTAACTTATTGTGATGGAAAAAAAAGATTCACTATGAATTTCATTTTATTTCCATTTATGCAATATCTGCTTGAGGCAATTTATTACTAAGTCACCAACAAGACTCAATGGGAACAATGGCACCTTTTATTTTGATGTAACTTTAGAAATGGCGGTGAAATGAGAGTTTTATCAGATATAGTTTCATAATCTGGCATTGACTAGATTCTCTGAAAACCAGGAAAACCTAAATTTAATAATTAGGAATTTTTCCATATGGATTGGTGTCCCCCCCCCCCCAGGATAAAGGTATCTTTGCACTTCTTGCATTGGCTCTAAAGAAATGTTGCTCTTGTCTTTTTGCATTGTTAAACAAAAAGCATCCTTATGCAGGAAAAAAGAGAAGAATTCCATGTTAAGGTGGCAGTCAATATTCTGAAAAGTAAAGTCCTAAGAAAGACCTAGACAAAAAGGGGAAAAAACCTAGTCATGAATAGGAACAAAGGGGGTGGGGGGGGAAATCACTTAATCAGTGATGAAAGGGAAGAGAGATAGAAAGAATAGAATCTGATTACTAAGGAGATGCTGTATAAAAGATATATCTGTGCAGTGAAATCTGTGTCAAGAAAGTAAATGAGCAAAAGTGAAAGAATATTTATAAGGATAATCTCATTGTCTATACAAGAGCAAATGATTCCTTATTTAGCTGTGGAAATATTCCTTCAGGGTGCAGTGGTATCCAGAAAGAAGGCCAAGAAAGAAGTTTTATTTCACTATCAAAACGTGTACGTTCAAAATAGTGGACAAGGCAGAGAGCCATAATCGGCTCTAAACTATTAAAATGTTGGTAAGAAATCTATTAATTACATGGACAAAAATTCACATTTGAGTTCTGCCTACAATACATTTGTTTCATGCCATTTATCAAAGTACATGAAATATGGTGTGTTGATCCACTGAGTCTTCCAATTTTGTTCTTCCATATTATTTCATCCCATTTCTCCTTAGTTCTGATCATACATAGCTGGCTCCATGTCAGTACAAACTTCATAAATGTGGATATTTTTGCAGGTATTGTCCACAGGGCTTTTGGGGTGGGCAACAGAAACAATTATCTCAGGCTCCCAAAATATAAACAGGTCTATCCAGGCCATTCTTTGTTAACTTATATGATCTATAAATTAAACTTTATTTCCAACATTTACTTTCCTGCACTAAAAATACAGAAAAAAGAATGGAGAGAAAGCTATGTTGTTGTAGGAATCAGCAGGAAGGCAAGCTCTTATGGGGTAAAAGCTAAAATGAATATTCTACCTTTGGGCATCTGAGAGTTTTAAAAGGCCCTAATCATTCAAGCTTTTAGATTTAATTTTCTGGGACCAATTGTTGAGGAAAGGAGGTTTAACTTTCTGGCTTCTCTGTGTCTGTGCATGGAGGCCTTGTTCCTTCAGTCTGGTCAATTTGTTTCTTGATTGTGCCCTTGTTAGTCTCCCTCCCTCACGCCCACTCTCCAATACAAGACTTTATGAAGTCAGGGAATTATAACATCTATGCTTCCATGTACTCCTACACTGCAGTGGCAATAAAAAAAAATGCTTCAAAATGCTTAAAAGCCACCTAATTTGTTCCTACTCGATGATTCTGCTTGCCTTGTGATTAGACCCATTGATGCACAATGCTATTTCCTTTTTTTGTAGCAGCTTGTGTCATTCTCTCTATCTGCTTGAGGGAATGGTGCTGTAACTATCTCTGTTCAGTCCTTGAAAACAGGTGATATTGATGCATTGCAAATCAGTCTTGAACTTACATTTCATTTTAGCAGAACCTCTTGGACTGAAAAGCTATAAATAATTCCCGCATTTCTGAACATCAGAATGGCATGAATTACAAGCCTTTCATCAAGGATCAATAGAACAATAGTCTTCCAGCTTCAAAAATCTTCAAAATTTGTGTGTGGGAATGCATGTGTGTATAAGATTTATAAGGAATATTTCTTTTATAGTGTAGCTTTTTTCTTCAATGCAGCTTCAAAAGAACTTGTCGTAAACTCAGTATACATTCTATCATATTTTATCTTATATATTTATAATTCATTATTATGTTTTTATTAACAAAAATGAATTAATAATTCAGTTACTCTTTGATGTATTATCATGTTCTGGAGCATCATTTGGAAATAATCAGAAGATTTTCTCAGTCTATTAATGAAGAGAAAGTTAAAAGATCTTTTTCGTCAGTATTCTCAGGTAATGAGCTTGAAATGGATTGTAGAATATGAGTTACATAAGTTACTTCTCGGTCATTAAGCTAATAAACTGTCAAGCTTTGTATTAAAAATGCATCTGAAATCTCTGCTTTATGTGGTTTAAAAAAGGAAAAGAAAATGTGGCTTACAGGGCTAGATTATGGTCAATTGATGGCCTTAGCACAGCCAACAATGGTACACTTCAATAGAAGCAAAATTCTAAAAATCATGACATGAAAACAGAGTCATATCTGAAAGCACTTTCAAATCAAATCTTTAAATTTTAGTTACCATGCCAAAGACTTTTTTTTAAAAGGCAGATTCTGGTTGAATGTATGTAGTGTATAAGGATAATTACAAAAAAAAGACTAACGTTGTGCGGTAATGAACATGTTAAGAGTATAACCGCTAAGAGAGAAAATTCTAGTGTTCCCCTTCTCTTGGTGTTCTAAGAACATGCTTATTTTGCCTTTAATCCAGGGCTGGGAGTGTTCTATGTAAAATATTTTTGCCATGGTCCTATAAAATAAATCAAGTGGCATTTACCTACTTACGGCATTTACTGATAATTACTAATTTTGCAAAAGGGAAACTAATACTCTAATAATAACTATTGAAACTGAAGCATCCCTATTGTTTTGCCTTTTTTATCCTGGTTTAGTTTTTGGTAATTTTTTCTCTGTGATTTTATTTATTTATTTATTTATATTTTCTATTTCTTACCCATTTTACCCATGCACAAAAGACAAATTCCTTGTGTGTCCAGTCACACTTGGCCAATAAAGAATTCATTCATTCATTCATTCATTCATTCATTCATTCATTCATTCATTCATTCATTCTGTCTGTCTATCTATCTATCTATCTATCTATCTATCTATCTATCTATCTATCTAAACATCCATCCATCCTTTAGAGATGGAATATTGTTCTGCCTTTAAGAACAGAAAATGGTAGTTATTTAACTGAAGCTCCATAGCCTAATTTCTAATCTAAGTATGTTATTATTTCATCATTAGTAAACAGTTATCTCCCTATTGCCATTAATCTGTGTGTTGTTCCATAATTTAGAAGGACAGATACTAAAAAACAGGAACACTAAGGTTGATACCAGAAGCGGTAGTTAATATTGAAAAAACTTTTATTAAGAAATCACCCCTGAACATACAGCATCAGAAGGATAGGACTCCAAACCTCTGGATGAACCCAAATGGCAGGAAAAGTTCCCAGAATATGAGTCTTGAAAAAGCTAGGAAAAAGGAGTAAGACATATAGCCCTTTTCCCCCCACTTCCCTGCCCTTGGCAATCTTCACCTCAGTTGTAGGTCAACTAGCATTTTGAAATTAATGAGTATAAATACAAACATTAATTTCAAAATGCTAGTTGTCCTAACAGAATTCTGTTATTCTGTTAGGACAACAAGCATTTGGAAATTAATGTTCATATTTATACTCACTGGAGACAAAAAGATTACAAGAGAATAAGCAAGCATCCAATCAGGAATACACATTGAAAGGAATACTTATATCTGGGTGTTTACTTGTATGCTTCCAACAGCTTAGGAGGCAAAAGAAAGCTTTAAGGTGAAACTGATTTGGGTTTTGCCAATTTCAGATAGCAGCACAAGCCTGCCCATGGTGCTAATTAACTAATTATGGCCCCAGAACTGAGCTTGTTAACTTACAATTAGCACCTTTTAGGGAAGCAGTGTGCTGCGAAAAAAGCAGTTTGGGAAGAGATAGTTTGTTAAGCACGCTTTCCCCTCTGCAAGAGGGGGAAGTCTACAAAGGGTAAAAAAGGAAGAAACCCCCCCTCCTCTCAAAACTACAGTCATGCAGGCAAACATCAAGATACATTTCAACATTTTTTTAAATTCAAAGTTGCAATGCAATTGCTTATTTATTTTATTTTATTATTTTATTTTATTTTATCTTATCACAAAATGCCTGACCTGATCAAAACATTTTCATAATATTGTAAATAGAGTGGGGTCTATACTAATTAGAGTGACTAAGATTGGATCTTATTACCTTCCCATTATAAGGAGGCTGTATTTTTGTTTGTTTGTTCAGTTTATAAACCACCTTGACTATCCAAGCAACTCTAGGTTATGTACAAGATAGTAAAATTAACAGAAAGTAGTTGAGTACAGGAAAGAGAAAACATAGAAAATGAACTCCGATTCATAAACAGTTGAGGAATAAGCAACCATCTACACATCTGTAGATACTGCTGAGACTAGAGGTGCTCCAAGCTGCAAATCCATCTAGCACTGGTCATTCCTTTCAAACAAGAGAAACCACATTTTTTCTCATTTTTAAAATATTTTTCTAAAATATCAAACTTACGATGGATATGCGCTATGCAAGATTGATGGAAAGCTCTGTGCCCTTAGGAAAAAACATGCTTTACAACACATTTCTTGAAATATCGCCAACTCAACAAAAGTTTTATCCTACCTTATATAACGTGCACTTGTTTTTGTTTTTTTTTAATTTGATTTATATGCCGCCCTTCTCCGGAGACTCACGGAGGCTTACAATGTGTTAAGCAATAGCCTTCATACTTTTGTATATATTCATACAAAGTCAGCCCCCACAATCTGGGTCCTAATTTTACCTACCTTTGAAAGGATGGAAGGCTGAGTCAACCTTGAGCCTGGTGAGATTTGAACTTGCAGTAATTGCAAGCAGCTGATTAATTAACTGTCAGTTAATGTACTTTATGATTGTGTCCACTGTGTAAAATGATTTCTCAAATATAAACATTCACAGAAATTTCAGTACAAAATTTAAGGCATTTACATCTCTTCCCATAACTGGCCAATATAATACTTGGCAAAACAAAACTGAAGTTTATGAAAAGTTTAAGGGACAGTCAAAATACACAGATAGTCAGAAAATTAAATGAATAAGAATGATACTTAAAAGTATCAGAATTTGAATTCTATGTAAATATATAGCATACTGAGAAGCTATTGAAGGGTGTGTATATCTATATACATACATGTTGGTATACCATCAGTGTATCTTTTTAATGAAAATTGTACTCTAATATTATTTATTTTATGGTGCAATATTTTAAAACTCTAAGTTATTTTCTGATGTACTACTTTCTAAACAATAGATTTTTCATTTCTCACATTGGCAAGTGAGAAATTGAAAAAAGGTGGTGTGGTGGCTAAATTAATGTTTTGGTTCTGGCAGTTTGAGTGTCAGTCCCAGTAAATTCAAAATCCACAGTTTAACAAAAACCAGAAGATTAGTATTAAGCGCGGTCCCCTGAATCAATATTTGACAATATGATTGCAATAAACTGTCTCCTGAGGAAAAATTGATAGCAGCTGATTTGTTTAACATTGGCTTACTGTATTTCAACTTTATTGTCCATTTATGCAGGGCTGGGTCTTTTCATTGGTGGATGTTGATTTAATTTCATAGTAGCCCATGTTTCAGGAAGAAATATTATGGGGGCCCATTTAAATAAGTAGGCAAAATTATTCAGAGTTAGACCCAATTAAATCCTATTGAATTCACTGTGAAATATAAGCATCCAGCAAGGAAAAAAGTCATCCATGTTCTTATATCCTCTATATTAATTTTTAAATAATCAATTTCACAATGTAACTTCCATAAAATTCTCATCTTTTGCCCAACTTTAGGAGATAAGCAAATCCTGTGTTTATCTGCAAAACCTATATCCACCCAGTCATTCCTCAGAGTCTTTGACCAATTAAGGAAAATCATCTGAGCAGAAACTGAAAACAGGAATATACCTTACTCGCTTCTACAAAAGAAAAATGAACCCTTTGCTATTCTTTATGAGCATTTTATGAGTATATAAGTTGTACATGGATGAATTTGTTCTAAATGTACGAATTACTTTTATTAATCTAATAATTCCATTTGTAATTGTATTAATTCCCAATTTACAAATGCTTAACTCTGGTACTCATCTGATTAGTGGCTATAGGAAACCAGTTGTATTACTGGCTTATTATGTTAAACCAGATGTCTGATTTTGTTGTTATGATTTACCTTTGGATTCAAAATTGCTTTTAACTCTGCTAAAATGACAGTATACTGTTTATCTTCAAAGCAACCTAGTGAAATAAACCTTGAAAGATACAAAAAACTAATCTCTTTAGGAGCTGAAGCAGCTAACACAATTTGAAACAGCAACTCAAATTAAATGTAATGCTTAAATGATTTCCCAATTGTTTTCCTGTATAAACAGCATAAATATCCAAATTATATTAGCCTTTAACATAATTAGCTGAATATATAAAGTGTCTGGTTAAAACTCATTCCTTATCCCTGCCTTTTCTCTTCATTTTTTAAGGAAACTAAGATCATAAAATAATTTAAATTCTAAGTCTATTTTCATGATTTTCTGAAGATCAAAGAATTGTTACTGTTTTTTTTAATGCATTCATACACCATCATTGGAAAAGAATGCCTGGCAAAACCTTCTTTCTTATTAAGAACAACAAAACACTTGAAAATATCCAGAAGTGTTACAATGATAGAACGAATTTCAGATTCAATTGAACATCTTCTCATCCACCTTTACAGTTTCTAAAACCAATGAAGCATGTTTCATCCTACTACTGTATATTGTTCCAGCCTAAAAATAGACAGAATCTACTGCAATGTTGCTAATGCATAACTTTCAGCTTTAAAGTAAACTTGAAATGTTTGCAGGTTGGTGGATATTTAAACAATATTGGGGTGAAAAAAATAACAGAATAATGGAATAACAGAATTGGAAAGGACCTTGGAGGTCTTCTAGTCCAACCCCCTATTCAAGCAGGAAGTGCTATACAATTTCAGACAAATGCTTGTCCAATCTCCTCTTTAAAACCTCCATGACTGGAGCACCCACAACTTTTGGAGGTAAGTCATTCCACTGATTAATTGTTTTAATACATTTAGATCCCAAATTCCCCTATTCCTATTTTAGCTACTAGTGTCTACTGCAGTATGGTGGAGGAGCAGAGATGGTGGAATTTCATGTTCAACATGAACCATAGGATATGTGTGAGTGACACAGACAGTCATAGGACAAAAAAGAAACAAAAGTGGAAAATACATGGTAGGGTTCACATCTCTTTTCAGGATGATGCATAAGAAGGTGGAATGGAGTTCAGTGTGAATCTGTAGATTTGGAACTGTTATTTTCCCCTTCAACCTTGTTTTATTTGTTTATTTATTATAAATAAATAAATAAAATATTCCACAATTGTCACTAACCCAGCTTCCCTTTTAAATGAAAGCCAAGTAAGCAATGCCACTGGAATTTCTATGGACTCCAGAATGCAGCAGATCCTCCCCCTCCCCTCCCCTCCCTACCCTTCCCCTCCCCTCCCCCTTCTCCTCCTCCTTCTCCTCCTCCTTCTCCTCCTTCCTCCTTCCTTCTTCTTTCCTCTGATGCTATAAATCTTTTCTATACACTACTGGTTGGCATATAAACAGAGGCATATTGATTATTAAGAAGTTAATCTTTTAAATCCCAAATTATGGCATTATCATTCTGGTAAACATATTGCTTTCATACTCACAAGAGGCAATGGGCATCTCTCCAAGGGCTTTTAAATTTCTAGGATGTTTCTAAAATGTATGTGTTTCCATAACTACATTCAGCTGGGGCTGCTACATCCCTACTTTTTATAAACTTAATATCAAGTAAATATATTTTTCCCCACCCTCATTTTTTATTTTAGCAGGTTTTTTTACCATCTTTGGGGGTTTTCATTTGAATGATTACTGATGAATAGGTTAGCCCAAGTCATTGCAGTTGGAGAGATTTCTTAGTGCAGAACAATTTTTGCTCTGTAGGTGAATGAACATTTTGCACAATCACTTTCACAAACTATGAAATTACTTTAGTATTATTCAAATTTATACACTTGTCAAAATGCTTCTAATTAGCCATTACTTCTGAAACAAGCATCTTAAAATATTTTTTTCATTAGGTATTAAGGGCTAGGATAATTCAGAGAATTGTCACTTCTTTTTTGGTTCTATGCTTAAAATCCAAACTGTTCAACAATCATGTGACTAGTATAACACTGTAAACTCAGGCGTGATCCCAAACATTTGCAGTTTGAGTCAAAACAGCCAATGCTAATTCCAGCCACCACTCAAAATGCAGATTATTAAGTGGCAGGAATGAATAAACATGCACAAACACATACATACAGATAGACAGACAGGAAGACACATTGCAAGGTTCATGAAAAGTAGTTCATATGGTATTTGGGGTAACATGGCAATAGCAATAACACTTAGATTTATATACTGCTTCACATTGCTTTTACAGTACTGTCTAGCAGTTTACAGAGTCAGCATATTGCCCACCACAATTTTGTTCCCATTTTACCCCCCTCAGAAGGATGGAAGGCTGAGTCAACTTTGAGCCAGTCAGGATCAAACTATTGGCAGCGGGCAGAGCCAGTCTGAAATACTTCATAATATTATATTATTAATATTCTAACCACTGCACCACACACACACACACACAAATGTGAGCTATCTCTTTGAAGATTATGGATGTTTAAATAGATATTTGTTTACATTATCTTATTTTCTTCCTTTCTCTCCTGACCAGAAGCCTACCATGCCTTTGAAAAACTTATCTAAAGAGTCTCTCAACTTTCAGAGCAGATTTTTAAGATATACTGGATCAGCAAAGGGAAATAGAGTCTATCAATGGAATTGTTCTGATGATGATTCAGTTGAATCCTCCCTTTTAAATAAATCTTTGAACCAAACAGTTGAATCAATTTATAAAACTAATTGTATTTGGTATGTTTAAATCAATTGGACTCAATTAACTTTTGCACATAAACTACACATATTTTCACTAAATTGAATCTTCAACCAGATTGTTTTTATTATTTGAATCATTAACTTGAATTGAATCAATTCTTGCAAATTTAAATTGAAACAAAATATTAAATCACAAATTCAAATTAAATCCGGACTAATTCAGACATGTATTCTAGCAATTCATGCCAACCTCTAATTTATCTTTGTTTCAAAATGCGGTATAAGTCAGCATTCCTGTTTTGCAATACATGAACATAGAGAAAAGTAACTGAATAATTTGTACTTTTTGCATTGGGCTATTGACATATTTTAGGTTATATGAAGATGAAACATCTTTGGTTCCATAACTTATTTATTTACATGGAAAACATAATGATTCTACAGTATCTTTTACAGAAATAAACCTGATGAATAAAGGTCTTTAAACCTTTATTGTTTATTGCTAATAGAAAAAAAAAGTTTGTACTCCAACAGTATGTCTAACCTAGCAATGTTAGCCTTATTCTGGCCTATTTTCACATTTTCTCTTATATTGTAGTAGACAATAGTTTTGCATAAGAATCATATGCTAAACACCTTTGAAAATAGAAACAGCAGATACATGTAGGTACTGCCTATGTATTTAATAGTGTTATTTGTGGTTATTTTATTGCTCCTAATTTAATAAACATCAATGGTGAAACAGACCAAATTTTATAATTACCTCCTTTCAGAATTTTTTACTTCTTTGTTTTGTTCTGTACTTGTCAATGACTGAAATAAAGGTTGGATTGGGAGCTCTAATAGTAGTATCATACTCAACATTGACAATTTTTGAGCTGTTGATTGAAATGTTAGGGATATATGGCTAATAATAATAATAACTTTTATTGTCACTGGACAACATATGTACCATGAGATTAGTAAATTTGCATATTTAATTATAGAGGAAATATGCCCATTGTTATAACTGCTAATAATACAATTTTAATACAATGTAATAGTTGTTCAAAAATTGTGTTATTGTATAATTATCTCATTATTAATGCTGATCATGAAACCTAATAAATGATTCAATATTTGAATTATGGAGTTTCAATATAGGCATTCAAATTATGCCTATATTCTAATGAAATTATCAGCATCTTTGTCATCTCTGGGCAAATATGGGTTCACAGATACTTTCTCCACAGAAAGTGGATCAGTAGTTGAGAAAACAGTTTTTAGAATTTTACTGTCATTTCTTATCAATATTGGCAGCTAGAGAATTTCCTAAATTATCAACACGTTCTTTACCATTATACTATCAAAAGCTCAAGAACAGAAGATCTTTTGGAAAATAATGGAAAAGCATCACTTTTACTACCACTTATCTCATCTGCTCACAGAATAAATTGAATTAACCTAAATTAATCTAAAAATCTCTTGTACATTTTCAGCATCCGAGAAGATAATCCTATTATGCTTGGGAATCAGCCTCATATGCTTCCATTTATTATACTACAGTAGAGAAAACCAATGATGTTTTTAAACACTGTAGAGAAACAAAAGCTATTATGCACACAGCTAGTAGATAATGAAGAAATAGGAATATTTATCAAAACATTTATATCCTTTTTTCCATCAAATAATGCAGGAGGCAAGTAAAACATTAGAATACGTGAAATTATCATGAAACATGTACAACACCGAATAAGACCAGCTTTAAAATAAGAAGAAAACACACTTTATCTTACCCTCTTCTTTTAGATACAATTTTTTAAGCTTATGTTCTAACCCATATGAATGTAGAAATTCTGAATTTTTTCCTGAAAAATTTCAACAATCTCAGCAACAACAATCTAATTTTGACTAAAAAAATTCTTGGTCACGAACAAAAGACCATTTTCTTACCACATTATTAATTCCTGTCCCCACAAATTCTACTGTACTTGCCAGCATGCACTGATGTTGAAGCCAAAAGTAATTTTTTGTGTGTGGGGGTGTATTTGAGTAAAAAAACCTTACATCATACATTGATATGGAACATGAGACCAGATCACGTGAAATTTTCTATTTATTTACTATTTATTAAACATTAATTGTTCAAATGAGCAGAGTTTAAATTAGTTAAAAAACAGAATATTATGGGGTGCAAGTGGGATCTATAC
Source organism: Ptyas mucosa (assembly GCA_012654045.1). Taxonomy (NCBI): domain Eukaryota; kingdom Metazoa; phylum Chordata; class Lepidosauria; order Squamata; family Colubridae; genus Ptyas; species Ptyas mucosa. Next base: position 7,924,990 of record WNWU01000032.1, on the reverse strand, counting down.
TTGCTGCCCCGGTGCCAAAATCTTCTTTCTGAAGCTCAAACATAGGATAATAGAATTTTAGCAGTAAGGCAGAGGTCACCCCCTATTTCTCATCTTTTTATCTTTTTAGTATCTTTTTATGTTCATTCAATTAAATGTTTATCAAAAAAAGAAATAAGAAAAGTTGATTTAAAATATGTACTTGCCTACTCAATTCTGTCTACTGCTTCCCATCTTCCCCCTTATTTTTCAATCATGAAAAAGGCTGTGTTTGCTTTTGGTGCTATTGTGAATTATTCAAGCTTATAGTCTTTGCTAGTGACTTCCATCACTTGATAGAGGCTATTGCACAAGGCATAATTGATTTTTTTCCTCCACGCAACAAAAAAAATGGTATCTAAACATATTGCAGTGTATTATATAGATGCTTTTCAGAAATGTCTTACTAGGGCATATCTTATGGTCTTGTTTTTCCTTTGTCAAACAGCAGGATTTATTACTCCAATCATATGAGAAAAGTAAAGTAAAGGGTTTTTTTCTCTCTCTTGTATTTTAGAAGATACATGTTTGAATCATATTTCTGTGCAAAGTTCTGTGGGCAGGAAAAGCAACCATATTTAGTGTAAAAACACAATACATGCAATCTTTACTTTTTAGGTCACTGCAACAATTGTGTCATGCAGCACTTTTCAGACTTAAGTGGTTCCCTTGAAGAGAAAAGTGTTTCTCTCAGGCTACAATTCAGAATGAATTTTTTTAAGAGTGTAGGAAGATTCCTAATATCCTGTCCAAAACTTTATGTGCAGAAAGCAAATTAGTGCTCATATCTGTCCATATGAGAACTGTCTTCTCATATCAATATCTTGTCGCATTGTTCTTACCTATATTATACTTTTGCTATGTATATGCAAATGGTTGATAATTGAATATATATATATAATCAAGGTGATCAAACCTTGATTGCAGAAAATACGACTTCAGCAATAGAGTAGTAAATGTCAACAGGAACATTCTACCTGATCCTGTTGTTAGTTTCTCCTCATACCTTTTACCTTAAACTGTCTACAGTGGACCTTACACATTTCTTAAGAGGTCCCTAAGGGGGTGTGCATAAGCTCACCAGCATGCCTACCGTCCCTGTCCTACTGTCCCCATTTATATGTAATCATTTTATGCGTTTATGGCTATGTTTTGCCTATTTATATCCATTTATTTTGCCATTTTTTTCATGTGCCCATGTCTATGTCTATACTGATACTTGTTTCCTTGTACTTGTTGACAAACAATTAAATAAATAAATAAATAAAATAAAATAATAAATTTAATTTAATTAATTAATTAATTAACTGGTCAGTCCTAGAGGAGATCATTCTGACTGCTCTTTAGAAGGCCAGATCCTGAAGATGAAACTCAAATACTTTGGCCACCTAATGAGAAGGAAGGACTCACTGGAGAAGAGCCTAATGCTGGGAAAGATTGAGGGCAAAAGAAGAAGGGGACGACAGAGAATGAGGTCACTGAAGCAGTAAGCTTGAGCTTAAATGGACTCCAGAGGATGGTAGAGGACAGGAAGGCCTGGAGGAACATTGTCCATGGGATCACAATGGGTTGGACATGACTTCGCAACTAACAACAACATATATATACTTACTTAATATGGTTTTCCTTTCTTTCTCACAAAAGATGTGAAATTTTTGACAGTGAAAAACAGGATTACAGTTCATCAAGAAGATCCAACCTTAAGCTCTTAACTATTTAATTATCTATTTTTTTCAAGTTTTTTATTTTTTAAAAAACATATTAATGCATATTCAGAGTGGGACCTGAATGTCATACATTTTGGTACAAAAAAACCAATATTGATCACATTTATTTAATCACTTCATTATATATTTTGATGGATTTTAATTGATATTTTATTACCTAATACTGGGAGACATTTGGTAATAAAAAGTATTCAGACCCCAAAGGATGACCAACTACATTCAGAAAAAGCGTTAGTAAATATCTGATGTATATTTGGACAATATCTTGTAAAATTGTTGAAATCATCTATACAAAATTCTCATTTGTATTTGAACTCTTTTTTACAATAAAATTCTATCGTCAGAAGACTATTGAGGAGTGACTTAAGACCTTTGCTTTTGATCTGATAGAAGAATAAGAGATTACAAAAAGAAAATAATTGTGTGACTAATTCGTATTAGAGACATAGAGGGGGATAATAGACATTTAGGACACATTAGGGATACCATTAAAGGCTAAATTTTCATTATAACTGTGAATAACTTCAATGAATGATGAGTAGCCCCTTCCCTCTCTATATCATGAAATCCTAGGGAACAACTGTTCATCTACAAAAGCAAAATATTGCAGGATCAATAGCAGCGGAATAGATCTACTGCTGATTTTTTATTTTATAAATTAATCCCCAAATTAGCTTAACTTTTAGCTAAATTAGCTCCCCTACCTGTTTTAAGCAACTGCCCCCTCCCACAGAAAAATAAATCAATAAAAGAGAGAAAAGAAGATGTTGGAATTTTGGCCTGCCACTTCTGTATGGATCATTACTATTATTACTATTGCTATTTTTCTTCGGCTACTATTTTTCTTCGGAATAAAAAATAAACAAATAAACAACAGCATGCGTTCCATGCTGAAAGAAAATTGCCCAATGTTGAATGAGAGGTTTCTATTTAGCTCAGAGATCTTCAAACTATGCTCCAGCATAGCTGGCTGGAGAATTCTGGGAGTTGAAGTCCACAAGCCTTAAAGCTGCCAAGTTTGAAGACCTCTGATTTAGCTCATTACCTGTTTCTGGGCAGCCACTGTTGGAATTGAAGGATTCAGGTGGGATTCAGCCAGTTCGCACCACTTTGGGAGAACTGGTTGTTAACTTTCTGAGCAGTTTGGTGAATTGGTTGTTGGAAGAAATCATTAGAGCAGAGAACCGGTTGTTAAATTATTTTAATCCCACCACTGAACTGAAGTCTAATTTAGATAATATGGTCTGTTAGTACTCTTATGCTTTTATAAATACAGGGGGTTTTTTTGTTTTTTGTTTTTGGTCAGGCTTTTTGGGGAAACCTATTTGTTGTAATGAATACACAAAATGATGCATGCTGAGGGAACAACAAAAGATCAATTCTTTTGTTTCTCCTTTGAGAAATATTTGAAAAGACCACATTTTGCATTTTAGGAATATCCAAATAGTTTTATAACTTTTCAGTATTTGGGGAAAATTTATTTGGAAAAATGGAAAAATTGAAGTTAGGAAATAACTTAAAATATTGGTGAACTAGGCTGAAAAGCATTGTTTGTATTAGTGACAACAAATCCTGTTTAGTTTAGTTTATTGTCATTGCACTCACTGCAATGAAACTAAATGCCATCTTCAGTGTACATTATACATAAGAAAACTAAAAAATAAAACGAAAACACATATCCTTCACATTCTATACAATTGAATTGAAAACTCGATACTGCATTAATATTACACTATACAGTAGAGTTCAATATAGTTACTGTTCTAGGATAGAAGCTGTTTTTCAACCTATTTGTCCTTGTTTTTATTGTCCTGTACTGTCTATCAGATGGTAATAGTTCAAAAAAAGGGTACCCAGGATGAGATGGATCTTTAAGAATGTTTTGAACTTTCTTAAGGCAGCAGGAGTTATAAAGCTTTTCCAAGGAGGGGAGAGGGCAATCAAAGATCCTCTGGGCAATGATGTTAATCCTCTGGAACACTGTCCTATCTGCCACCATGCAATTAGCAAACCATACACAGGTGCAGTAAGTTAAAATACTCTCTATAGTGCAGCGGTAGAAGGTCACCAGCAATTTTTCATTAAGTTGTTCTTTCCTAAGGAGTCTCAGGTAATATAATTTCTGCTGGGCCCTATTGACCAGTGCTGCAATGTGAGCACCCCAGGTCAAGTCCTCTTTTATTATAACACCCAAAAACTTAAAACTGGCCACTTGTTCCACTTGGTCTCCATTGATAACCAAGGGCTGAATGTTTGATCTATTCCTTCTGTGGTCTTATTGGTGTTAAGGACCAAATTATTGTCTCCACACCATGAAAGCAACTGGTCCACCTCATCTCGATAGGCAGACTCATCCACCCCGGAGATGAGTCCCACCACTGTTGTATCATCTGCAAATTTAATAATAATATTACTGGCATGAGTGGCAATGAAGTCATGTACATAAAGAGTATAGAGTAAGTGACTCAACATGTTGCCCTGTGGTGTACCAGTGTTAAGAATAAGGGCCAAGGAGGTATGATTACCTAATCTGACCCTGTGAGAATGGCCAGACAGGAAATCTAAAATCCAAAGGCAGATTGAATAAGAAAGCCCAAAGTCCATAAATTCATAGTCTATGTGGAAGAATTGTGTTAAATGCAGATCTAAAATCTACAAAAAGCATTCTCAGATAGCCCCCACCCCCCGCTGTTCCAGATGAATCAAAGCAGTGTGAAGAGTGATAGCTATAGCATACTCTGTAGATCTGTTTGTATGGTATGCAAACTGGTGTTTATCAAATGTATGCGGAAGACCAGAAGTGATGTGCTGACAGACCAATTTCTCAAAGCACTTCATTATGATAGGACTGAATGCCACTGGTCTGTATTCGTTGACTTTATTGATAGGGAACTTCTTTGGCAGCAGAACAATGGTGGAAGCCTTCAAACAAGATGGAATAGTGGATTGGGATAAAGACCGGTTGAAGATCCTGATAAAGGCTCCAGCCAACTGATCAGCACAGTCTCTAAGCATTCGGCGAAGTAAAAGATACTGTCAGGCTGGCAGCCTTTCTAGGGTCCACAGCCCTCAAAATGCTCCTCACCTCCTGTTCTTCCACAATGAGGTGGGGGATACAATGGGCTGGTAGCTGCATTTTAGCTGTCTCTGATGTCTCCACTTTGAAGTGAGCAAAGAAATAATCCATCTTGTCTGCCAACAAAGCATCCCCCTCAATAGAGATGACATTGGTCGGTTGATGGTTTGTGATTTGTTTAATCCCTTGCCACACCTGCCTCATGCTGCTACTATAAAAATTATCCTCAATCTTCCTGTTATAATCAGTCTTGGCCTTCTGAATACCTTTCTTCAGGCTAGCTTTAGCAGCACTGTATCTTGCCCCATCACTGGACCTAAAGGCCTTGGTCCTGTCACGGAAGGCCCTTAGTCATCCTGGGCTTCTGATTGGGATAGATCCTAATAGGTTTATCCACAGTGACAGTATCTGTGCAGCGTTTGATATGGCACAGAACAGCTGCAGTGTGCTCCTCTAAGTCAGGATGGTAACAGATATCCCAATTTGTTTTCTCAAAACAAAATATAAATATAGGATAAAATATAATGTATTTATAACTACTATGAAGAAAATTTAAAACCACATCTCTTTTTCTCTTTTTTCCTGTTTCTCTTTTTTTGGTTATTCTTTTTCTTATGTATTCGCAATTTCTCTAAAATTTTGTATTGTTTTTATTTTGTTAAAATTTCTTTAATAAAAAGTATTAAGAAAAACAGGGACCAACTCATAACCAAATATTAAGCTTAGACGCTTTATTTTGGAAAATTGCAATTGCTATAGAGATAAAGGGTCCTTTGTTCCAATAGAGTCTTGTTAGGAATACAGAGTACTATTGTCCAAAATTTGTTCCTCAAAATTGTGGCATCATGCTACTTTTTTCCTGGAAGACCTACTATAGAAAAGTTGCAGAGAAATTATGACATTAGTGGAAAATTCCATAATACAAAGGAATAATCCATCAGCAAAAGATACTGCCATCTCTTCGAATATTTGAATATACCAAAACAAAAAAAATAAAAAAAAATTGGTCAAAATCTTGGAATAAAAGAAAATCAGAAATTACAACAAAACCATTCCTGGTACTTATGCAGTTGTTCAATGAAGAAAAGGCTTCTGAGCTTCACATTGAGTTATTCAATTTGCTGTCCATTCATTCTGCAGAAAACTATACAAGATGGACCAATACAACTAATTTACTTCAATATATTCTGATATTAGATTTTCCTCTATTAATTATGACTGCAGTCCATACCTACAATTGGGAATCAATGGTAATTAAATATGAGTATATATGCACATTTTAGGCCGTAAAAAATCAGGTCTGTTTACACTTAAGAATTAATTTTATATAAACCTAAAATGATGAAACCTCATTTTATCCAGAGCTTAATTCTCAATAAATCTACATGAAATTGCATGTAGATTCCATAATACTAAATATAATACTTCTTATAAAGGTGTACATTTATCAAATGTCTTAAATGTATAAATATTATTAAGTTTCATTAGCACCAAACATCTATAAGCTCCTTTACTTAAACATGAAAATTAATCTAGCATATAGATGTAAAATTAATCTAGCATATAGATGTAATATAGATAGAGATGATAGATAGATGGATGGATGGATGGATAGATAGATGATAGATAGATAGATAGATAGATAGATAGATAGATAGATAGATAGGAAAGAGAACGGGGGGGAGAGGGAGAGAGAGAGAGAGAGAAAGAGAGAGATCCAAAACCTGATTCATTAAGCTGTTCATATAGTTGTTTAAAATAGAAGTAATTCACAAGAATGTGAAGAACAAGAAGTAATTCACATATGACTGTGTGTTATATGTAACAATAGCCTTTCTGGCTTAAGTAAAAATTGTATGCTTAATTGTTTAATTCTCATTGTAGTAATAAAAAATAAATAAATCAGAAAATATTGAGATGGAACAAAACATGATTTAATTGAACTGATAGTGAAACTAGAGCGAGAGGAGAAACTATAAGGTGCAGGAAGGTGGAGGAGGAAGGAGAGATGGAGATAGAAGAGGAGGGGGTGGAGGACAGTCAATACAGATAATAAAACAAAATTGCAGTCAAACTTTGGTCCTTGAGAATAACTGAATTGTGCTGAGTTGCAAAACCCACTGGCTATATTTCATTTGCTTTTTAAAATTCTTCACATGGAACTCATTTTGTTGACTTGCCCTTTACGGCAAAGACAGTGCAGAATAACTGATTGGATTGTAGCAATCTGTTTGGGTAGATCTTTGACTACATTTTTTTTCCTAGTCTCTTTCTTAACAACAAAAAATCAAAACAGAATTTTCACAGACAAATCATTTTTCCCATATTTCTCCTCTTATCTTTCATAGCTTGGATTGAAAATATTCAACTCATCTTCTCTTGGATATAAAAATTTAAAAAAAAACATAGACTAGGAGGTCTCAGGGCAGCAGTTATCTGTTGGTCATCAGAAATTGAGAGAAAACAGCAAGTAAATGTTTAAAGTATTTTCTGAATTAACTTCTAGACTTTTTACAGCTTCTGTTCTTTCATTTATTTTTCTAAAGGTGCCATAGAATTTCCTTCTAATAATAAGTGGATTCAGATGAAGTTTTGTTTTGTTTAGATTTGCTTTAAAGCTGCACTGTCATTGAAAATCCAGACATTATCAAATGCAGGGAAATGAGCATGACAAAAAAATATTATTTGTCTTGCTCATCTGCACTTTTTTTTTTTAAAGCTCCCTGATTTGTCACAAAGTTAAAAAATGTAGACAGACTATGTCTGGAAAAAATTAGTGATTATGAAAATAATAAAAAAATAGAAGTAATTCTTCCCTTCCTCTCATACACTATTGCTATTCCAACCTCTAGTTTTATGAAACTATTTATCCTTGAGAATTTTATAAATGTCTGCATGCTTTTGTCACTGAACATTATGAGATGTGCATGTAAGAGCTACTCAAAGTGTCTGCAGGAGGCCGTGTGTGAAAAAATCAAGATGGCAGGCATGACTGTGTGACTTTTACTTATTACATAAATGTATGGATAACCTAATTCCATAGACTCCATGTGACTAACAAATAACCAGAAACAATATGTAAAAACCTAGGCACATAATTATCTAAAGCCTACAGGCAATCTATGCACAAATTATCTATCTCATAGGCAAAGAGCTGTCATAGTGCAATCACAAAAAGAGACTTAGAACGTATTCAATGCTTTGCAATACTGGCATATTTTCTAGTGGTATTGATATATCATCTCAACAGCCCTGTTGAAATGAGGGTTTTTTTGGTCAATTCTTAGCACTTTTACCTACTGTCCTGCAAAGTGGGTTGTTTTTTCCTTCTATGTATTTTTCTACAATTGCAAACCAAATTCTTCAGAAATCATTTTGGGTAGATTGTGGTATGATTAGGAGATAGATTGGAAATGGTAAAATCCCCTGTACTGCAAGAAATGCACAGAGATGAAGTGTGTCTGCTGATATGGGAGAAGCATCATTTCTAAACCCCTGCTGTTTCTTATACATCTGTTGCTGGGTACTTTTATATAAACAATAAGCCTGATAGAAAAAAAGTAAAAGCTAGTTTTGAGACACTTAAGGCTCCAGGTTCATATTTGTACATGAAAAATATTTTAATAGAAAATGTTGGCGAATGATAACACTGAAATTTCATTATGAAAATCCCAAAAGAGTGTGCTTAGTCTACTGAACCCCTGAGTGGCGCAGTAGACCAAGGCACTGTGATTAACATTCAGCTGCCTACAATTACTGCAAGTTCTAATCTCACCAGGCTCAAGGTTGACTCAGCCTTCCATCCTTTCTAAGGTAAGTGAAATGAGGACCCAGATTGTAGAGGCAATAAGCTGACTTTGTATAAATATACAAAAGTATGAAGCCTATTGCTTAACGCATTGTAAGCCGCCCTGAGTCTCCAGAGAAGGGCGGCATATAAATCATTTTTTTTTAAAAAAATTACATTATGTGAAGAACCATATCCCACTTTGGCAATGCCAGGTGAAAAAAGTGAGAGGACAGTTTTATTCAAGGAATTTTCTCACATGAAGTCATGGCAACATTGGAAATTATATCCCAAAACAGCAGTGCCTGTGAGGGAAGGCAGCAGGGATCAGAGTGATGCAATATTTCCATAGTGAGAACAATAAACCAATGGAAAGGCTTGCCTTCAGAAACTGTGCACTCTCCATCACTGGAGGCTTTTAAGAAGAGACTGGACAGCCACTTGTCTGAAATGGTATAGGATTTTCTACCTGAACAAACAGTTGGACTTGAAGACCTCCAAGGTCCCTTCCAACTCTATTATTCTATATTTTGTGTTCTATAAGTAACATCATGAGACAGAGCTTGTACCTCTTTTTCACATGTTGTGATGCCAGATCCAGGAGGGATAAAACTGGAAGTTGACTGCTGCTGAAGGCAACAAAACAACAAAACAGATAAAGCTGATGCAAAACTAAAATGTCCACCAACATTGACAAGTTCTTAAAGAACAAATACATTTTATTCACCAAAGTAAATGAATATTTGTGAGCTATAAGAAATTTAAATAACTCTATTATTAATTATTATTATTATTATTATTATTATTATTATTATTATTATTATTATTTAGTTTGTTTAGTTTGTTTAGTTTATTTAGTTATGTTTTGTGCTTCAGGGAGGGATTCTGGGCGATGTTTATATCAACAAAACAAAATTATTGGGAAAATATAACTTCCCTTACTTTTCTATGCATTGTTAGTTGATTCTCTACCCAGTGATATCCTGCTTACTGAATATTGGATGAATATATAATGGAAATGAGATTGGAATCTTACCTTTGCTATTGGTAATTTTATTGTAGGGCTGATAAAAGTAAGTGGGAAACATCCAATTTAGATGCTGAGAAAGTAGAATGTAGTGCTGGCAACAAAACTCTATCTGAGTATATTATACTAGGTGCTATTTAAAAGAGAGAGCGAGTGAAAGAGAAAGGAAGCATCTTACCATCCTGGAAAGAACGAAAATCACAGGCTTTGTAGATAATTCTGTTTTCAAATATGCCATCAAATATGCCATCTATGGCAGTTAATAAATGACTTTAAGAGAACATTATACAATTTGTTTGGTTTTTTTTCCCTACTGGGAAATTTGAGAAAATCCCATGAACAAGTAAATGATTTATTCTTATCCAAAAGTTTTGCTGAATCTTTAAGAAATTAAATCTATTTCATATAAAACTATATATTGTGGATGATCTGATCCAACTTGTTTCACACATGTGACTCTTTTCTTTTAATGTTATTGGCTACAAGCTATAACAATATTAAGTGATAATTATGCAAAACACAGTGCCAAGCTAGCTTTCTAGAAAATAGCTACATAAGAGGATAAAGCTATTTGCATAACTAAACGGCAGACAAATGGTTATATCTTGCTCCTAGACTGTATCTGATGCAGCATTGTAATTAGTTCAGGATCATAAATTCCCCAGAGTATTATTTACCTATTGTGTTTTTATTATAGTTCAAAAGGAAACTTTCCTAAAACAAGATGCTTATCCCCCATTGAGATGAATTATTTCTATCTATCTTTAAAAATCCAATTTGTAATATTCTTGGGACATACACAGAGACATGCACCTAAAACAGCAAGTTAACCAGAGTTTTATAATCAAGTTTAATGATGGAGATACCTAACCATTTTTATGAGTTGACAGTGCACTGATAAAGATACTGAAGATGATTATGTAAATCAAATCCTGCAAATTTCTTTGATGTCAAATAAACACACCCAAACAAACAATCTTCATTACTTCATAGGAAGAAAATGCTCCCCACTAATGTACTTGGGGATAAATTGGCTTTAGGTGGGAAAACATTTGCTGCCAGAATTCTTGTAACAGTATCCTTTTCTTTTCAATAACTATGATAAAGGAAGTCTCTGACAATCATGCATTGAAAATAATTACTTTTGGTTTTAGGCAGATACTAAGTCCCTGGTAGCACATGTAATCATTCTGTGAATCTAAATGGGTTTTCTTTTGGAAGTGATATAATATAGGGCCCATAAGGAATCAAAGAGTACATGGATGGAAGTGACTGAAATTAACTTCAGCATTTGTAGTACGATATATGTTAATGGCAAATTGATTTTGCCAACAGAAAGAATGCAGGTAGAAATAAAAATGGTATTAAAACTATACTTTCAGGAAGAATTCTGAAGGCTGAGGCATGAAAGTATCAAAGTTACTTTTGTTACAAAATCTACTTCTATTTTAGCTTGGAAAATAAAATTTGTTACTTTTGTTATCAAATCTATTTCTATTTTAGCACAGTGCAACCTCCATTATTGGAGAGAGGAAGATTCAGGTGAAGGAGAACCAAGAATTGGAAGTGGTGACAACCCTAAAATGTCAGCACAACACAGTGGTGGGCTGCCCCCAGTTCGCACCAGTTCTATAGAACCAGTAGTAAAACTGGTGGGAGGCTCCACCCACCAACCCAGACATCATCAAAACGCTTCTGTGCATGTGCAGAAGAGCGCACAGCCCCACTGCAAACTGGTAATAAAGATAAGTAGAACCCATCCTTGCACAACAGTATGGCATCAATGGGAGCCACACTAGTCAGAATCATGAAACTGAGTGCTCCTATACAAACAAAACAAGATAAAAGTGCAGAGTTCTTTTGCTAGCCACTTCTATTGTCTCTAGGGAATTTCTGTACTTCTGTTTAAGCTGCTGTTGTCCTTATGTTCATGTCAGTTTGATTCTAAGCCAGTTTAAGAAATTATTTTCTGCGCTGAGACACTTTGCAACATATTCAATCTAGATTGGCATGAAAATGTTTCATCACCAGGTTCTATAAAGCATAATATGAATATGTACAGATCTATTGGCCTGTCCTTGTATCTATTTTAAACACTCAACAGAAGCAGGAATTTAATGATAACAAAAGACTTTTTATCTGCACACTTTTGTGATTATCACATCTTCAGACATTAGACTATCCACATCCTAAATACTTCTTATTGTTTGTGGGTGGTGGGGGTGGGGTGGGAATATTTTAAGATAATTCTTGTGGAAACCTCTGTAACATACTGTGGTCTTCAAACATTATGATAATCAGATTGATTTAAGCTTATTTCAATGGAGTCTAGTTCCAATTTCTAAGGGGTTGTCACAAAGAAGAGTGGGGTCAATCTATTCTCTAAAGCATTAGAAGGTTGGAAAAGATGCAATGGATGGAAATTAATTGAAGAGAGAACTAACCTAGAACTAAGGAGAAATGTCCTGATGATTAGAACAATTAATCAGGGGAATGACTTGCGTCCATAAGTTATGGATGCTCCAGCATTGGAGGTTTGAATAACCATTTGTCTGAAATGGCCAGGATGGCGAACCTATGGCACAGGTGGCACAGGTGGCACACGGAGCCATATCGGTGGGCATGCGAGCTCAGCTCCGGCACGCATGCGTGTGCCAGCCATCTGATTTTCGGGCCTTCTGGGTACACCAGAAGTCAGGAAACACACTGTTTCCGGCCTCCGGAGGGCCTTTGGGAGGGTGGGGAAGGCCGTTTTTGCCCTCCCCAGGCTCCTAGAAAGGCTCTGGAGCCTGGGGAGAACAAAAAACAGGCCTATCGGTCCCACTGTGACATTGGTGCCAAAAGCGGGGTGAGCACGGGGGGGCGGGGCGCATAGAATTATGGATGTGGACATGTGGGCATGTGACCCCACCGTGCTCCACCCGCTTTTGGCATGCAATGGCAAAAAGGTTACTGGTATATACTGGTATATACATCACTGGTATAGGGTTTCCTGCTTGAGTAAGGGGTGGGATTAGAAGACCTCCATGGTCTCTTCCAACTATTCTGCTATTCTGTCTTTGCTGAAGCCAAGATATGTTATATCCCCAATTCTTGTAGTTATCTAAACTAGTCATTATATTAATAAAGTAGAAAAGGGTGGTTTGCCATTATTTATTCTTAACCCATGTGACTCTTCCCATATTATTTTTTTAAAGTATGTATAAACTACTTGATAAAATTTTATAGCTGATTCGACTACTCTACAATGTATAGAACACAACAGTACAGGTTCTTTACAACAGTAATATAACAACTGAGATTGCCATTTCTAATAGGTCAAATAGGATTGTGTGCTAGCATCAGTCCTATTCAATCTGTTTTTCACTTGCATGTTGTCACATATTACCCAGAGTCTGAAGAAGGTACTGATTGGATGGCTCTCTCTTTGACAATTGCCACTTGAATGCATGGATAAAATGCCTCCTAATAATTATTCAATAAACCCTCTTGGATGATGATTGCATGCTTCTGTCACAGTAATCTACAGTTTATTTGTTTATTAAAGTTTTATACTTTTCATAAAAGCTACTTTTATGAAAAGCATACTTTTCATTTTATTTATTTTTTCCCTGTGCGATCAGTCATCAGAACTGTAATCAAATTTTTCAGAAGGCCATAGGCAGCATTTTGAATCATTTATTATGTGCCAGCTTACCTCTCTTACTTACCAAGTGTCAACAATACTGCTAAATATATTCTTCATCTACTATTCTTTTTGTGCCATTTAGTTTAAAATCTGTTATTGCTACATCTTTCTCTCTAAATATAGTCTTAATATTCTTGTCACTAGTGCAATTTAAAGTTTTTATACACATTAAGAAATTTTAAAATGTTTTTGATTGATATTAATATTTAAAATGTATGTGTACTTGTATATAGTTGTAGCTGTAGGCCCTATCTGAGGAAGAAGGGTGGTTAAGAAGTATGAAATATAAATAAAAAAATAAGTATGTATGTATATATGTGTGGATATAATTAGACATATATCTATAGCCTACTAAAACTCTGATTCTTGTAATTCTTTACTGGGTGAAACAGTGCACCATGAGGAAAAACATTTTGAACCAAGGTATCTCAAACAGACTCACAACATCCATGGATTTGAAATTTGGCAAATTGTATAAAATCTTTTATGAGATAAACATTAGCATGAATCAGTTTAGTATATAATACAAAATGTCAGAAAACATTTCTTGCTCTGATATTTGACATCGCTGTACAGTTCAACATGGGTTAAGCAGTTTATGACATATTACAAAATGTCATAAAACACTTCCTGTGCTGATGTATGAATTTGCTAGGCAGCATGGGTTATTTTCAAGGCAGATATATCTCCGAAAGTATCTCAGCTTTTCCAGTGAAGGCTGAACATTAATTCTGTCATTGTTGGAAGCATTGCGGAACCTGGTAAGGAAATATTTCTGAAATGATTACCCAACAGGACATGGGTTGTCTTCTATGTCAATAAAAATTCTATTCTTAATCTTTAATAAATATGAGTTTTCTATCAATTATGTGCAGAGTCATACCTGTTCATCCCCACATCTAATCTCAAATATAATATAATCCTGCTATAATAATTTCAGATTGACAGATCTTCAGTAATAGAGTTTTCCATATTAATATATAAAAAGCACAATAATTGGATGAGTAATCAGTCAAGTCAAATAGTTCTGATTTGTGAATGGTGGTTCTTGAATAGGCGCAGAAGCCCTGTTGCCAATTTAATGTGAAGCGGTAGAGCCTTTCTGTATCAGAAATGCTAGCAATAAGATACACATTGCCCGTTCCTATTAAAATATATTCAGTGTATAGTTTTTCTTTTCCAGGTGCCTTTATAATTATGAATTTAGAGAAAATGCTATTGTCTTAAAGCCATTTAAACACTGGATTCTAAACAACAGAGGGTAGAATTAATGTGTTATTTCAGAGTTCAGTGTTGGCTCTCAAAATGACTCATGTACTTGATGACAAAGGTGCTAAACCATATTCAAAATTTATGGTCCTTTTCCTAATTTTGTACTCTTCCCACAGTCGATTGGGTATAAATAAATGAATCAATAAATGCCGTATGAGTGGGTTCAAAGGCATAGAAAAGGAAATTTTTCTATGGTCAGCCTCTCTAGAAAGTTTATGAAGTGCTTCCCCTCCCACCAGGGATGGGTTCTACTTACCTTTACTACCGGTTCGCAACAGGAGCACACGCGCGCTCTTGCTTCACTCACGCAGGCTTCTGCACATGTGCAGATTGTACCTTATGATGTCCAGGTAGGTGGGCGGAGCCTTCCTCCTCTTTTACTACCAATTCTCAAGAACCGGACAGAACCGGGAGCAATACACCACTGCCTCCCACCCTTTATCATGCTAGGCATTTTACCATATAATAATATGCAACTTAACATAGAATATAGATTTACATTTCTGATACAAATATAATTATTAATTAATTAATTAATTAATTAATTAATTAATTTACTATTTTTTTTAGTCTATACATCTCTCCTATAAGGCAACTCTGGGCTGCTTATTTAGGCTATTCTAAATGCATACTTGGAATTGAAGAAGTAAATATTGCATAATTGTTGGTAGAAAATTTTCAGGACAATATTAAAGTAAATATCAAGCAGAGGTGAGGATTGAAGTAGAAAAGTTTTGATTCCTTTTAGCAAAAGCAAAAAGAATTTTACTATAATTGTCAATGCCAAGAGAGGATAATACAATTGTTTATTAATTTGCAAGGCTGCAATGATTACTAATTTAGAGAAAAACTTAATTAATTTATTACCTAGGAAACATATGTTCCTATGATTTAATATGAGAAATAAGGAAATCACATTTCCTGCTGTTTATCTGACTTTTTAGGTAGAAGCTTAACTCAAAGGCTCAATTCATTTATTCCTATATGGTACAAGTCAGCCCTTGGACATTGTAAGCAAAAGCTTCATTTAGGCATGATGAAAACTGAAATGCTCACCACATGAGGATTCTAGTTGTGACTGTCACTGCAGTGGCATCTGTCTATTGACTAAAAATGTTTTCAGGAGAAAACATAGCTGACATAGAAGCCAACACAACTAGTTCATCTGAAGACATCATGTGAACAACACTAATTAGAGCAGTTTCAAGTTAGAAAGGATTGACAATACCTTTTGTTAATATCCATCTTGTGGAGTAACTATTAAGGAAAAGGAAAGCAACATAGCTGACAAATACAGAAACTTTTTATGTGAACTTCATTTTTGTCTATTTATTTCTTAGATATTTGGAGTAACTATGATCTATATGAGGAATGAGACAACAGAAATAGTTTTTACTTCTTAATAAATGAAAACTTGACATGAGACTAACAAGCACCCCAAAACAACTACAACGATGAAATAATGCATAGTACAGCTAGTAGCAAGCCATGATACCTCATACCAATTAATAGATTCTAAACTTTACATTCTAAATTAATTCCCTGCAAGATCTTCAAGCAGAGATTAGTCAGGGAGACAACTTCAAAGTGTGTTTTTATACAAAGAGTTCCCTGGGCTCCTAGCTAGACTTTCCAAATAAGCCCACACACCCCAGTGACTTCTGCTTTGGTTGTTATCTAAGCATGATTGCTACTAGATTTCATGACTAAATCAGTATGCTATGTCTCACACCTTTCTTATCAGAGAACTGCACAGGAGTGCACCTGTTTGCCATGAAAACCTACTGTTCAATCTAGCTTCTACTTTAGAAAATGTGAAATATACTGATAGCAAGGCTTAATAAGAGCGCTCATGTGCTGAGCAATCCAGCTTTCACACAGCAATGCCCAAATAAGCCAAATAATACTAAAAATTTAAGAATTTAATATAGATTCTCTAAATTGGTAGAATTTAGATGGTAGAACATCTATCAGTATATAATATTTAACATCAATATTCACTACGTAGCACTGAATGCCTTCTTATAATTAATGTGTTCTAGTCTGTTTTCTAGTAATGGTCCTTAAAAAGATATTTGGTCTTAATACATAGTACACTACATTTATGTAAACAACTAACAATAAACACTTGTACTTTGTACCCAAGATTTCAGTTAATTGTTTGAGATAATCTGATGTTGTCATACTTATCTGAAGACCTGGGATTCATATTATTTTCAACACAAAAGAAACAGCCTGCTGTTAAAAGCTTACAAAACACTTAGAAAACAGCTAAAGAAATCTTTCAGTGGCTGAGTCATAGTCAAAAGAAAAAGAAAGAACTAATTGTTGATATTATTCATCATTTCTTTATTTCCAGTATTCTCCCTTCTTAGTGGCCAGCTGTTTTCTCCTGCTTTCAGTTGCTAGTGAAAATAATGCACTACCAGAAATAATGGCTGTAAACAATGAGTCCACTGCAAAGTAGATAGTAGTTTAGTCTGTTAATATCAGGATTCCAATTAAATTGCATATACTGTGAATTCCTTTTAAAGATAATGCAAGTATTTTAACAGTAAATATTCATTTAGTAAGTTTAAAATCATTGTTTTTATATATAACTAAAAGACTGGGTAAGCGAAAGCAATGCCTCCCAATAACTTTTAGCCATATATTTATTATTCTTAATTTATAAAAACCAATCAGCTTTAAGAGATCTATATAATAGTACTTTGCTTCAATAAAATGTTCAAAACAGGAAAAACACTACTCCAGATGGTAGATGTTGATCCCAGTCGGTTCACAGACTTTTGATCATTATTCAAATGTGCCCACTGCCAGTCTCTCTCTGGGGCCATAGCATTTGATTGAATCAAGATTCCAACCAGACCAGGTTTTATCCAAACAAACTTGCCAACTCTCTGCAATTCTTTTTTCTGCACCAACGCCAGTACCCAGAATATTCTAAAAGCATCTAAATTCCTTTGGAGCTACAACTCCAGACAATATTAGTACAATATTTGCTTTCTCTGATATTATGAACATAGTAGTAGTGAAATCCACTTACCTTCGCTACCGGTTCGGGAATGGGAGCGTGCAGGAGCACGCACCCACTACATGCACATGCGGCTTTTCTGCACATGTGCAGAGCCTTCTGCACATGCAGAGGGTCAAAAACAGGTCATAATGACATCCCAGTGGGTAGGCAGAGCCTCCTGCCACCGGCGCTACTGGTTCGTGTGAGCTGGATAGATCTGGCCGGATTTCACCACTGGAACATATGCTATACTGGATTTTTTAAAATCATAAAGTCCTGGTTTTAAATCTTTCAAAATGGTTAATTTCCAATCGGCAAAGAATATAACTTTTTTGCTGCTATTATGCAAAACGTCTATATGGAACATTACAGATTATTTGGAAACTTGGAAAAAATATTTTGGGGGGTAGATTTGGGATTGGAATTTATATTACTGTAGCTTTCTGTGGCATATAATTCCTTTTAAATATATTTCAGCCACAATATAGAAGTCACATGGTATTGTTGGTGCAATCATAAACAGATTGGTGCATATTAACATATTTGGCAGCAATGTCCAATTATTCAATCTTCCTATTCCTAGTTTGTGATGGATGCTTCTTAAAGTATATGTCTTATACAATATAAGAAGTTAATATAATTCAATTGTCTTTTGCCAGGTGTACTAATGCAAAATATTTAATAGGCTGTATGAGGGAGAAGACGCTGAAATTAAGATAGTGCTGGCAAAGAGAAAGTTGACAAGGACTGAAGTAAATCCTTTTGTGGAAAAGGGATATACTTGCACAGAAAGTATGTGTGCAGTGTGTAACTGCTTCTGGATTTGCAGCTGATGGCTATGATGAAGAGTGCGTTTACATAGCTATGGGCAATGCCCCAGCTGTGACCCTTCCTGAATTAATCAGACTTAGTAACAGTTATTTATGTCTGGGTTAGATTTTATTTGCGTACTGCATTGCACTTTATGTGCGGCTGCCTTGAAATGTGTCCAGAAATTGCAATGGATTTATACCCTCACTTATTTCAGTTGCCAACACTGGGTCTGGCTATAATCACAATAAGCAAAGATATTTCTCATGCATTCATGCATATATCAATCCAGCCATTTAAAAAAGGTTTAAAAGAAAGGTTTAGGTAATTGATGAGAAATAAATAAAGGCTGGGTAGAAAGACATCTGCCATTTACTTGTCTACAATTTGGCTAGAACTCCTTTGGCAATATAAAGTGAAATTGAAGGGATACTGCCTAGAAGAAAGAACAGGGCACTTTATTCTGCTGGTTCATTTTTTAAAAGTTCTGAATATTAGGGGGTCAATTTATCTTTCTACTGCAGCCTTCTCCAAAAGAACCAAACCCTGAACCAATGTCACTTCAACATCAAATTGCTCCAGGAAAGCAGGGAATAGTTGAGAAATATTCCAGAGTAGAGAAGACAAGTGGTCAGGCAGACAAGTTGTTGTCTAAAATAATCAGTGACAGAATTTAAGAAAGTGAATATAGTACCTCATTCTATGTCCCAAATGTGCTTTTTCAAGAGGCAACTGGACTTTCTGGTTTTTCTTTGAAGATGTTTTACTTCTTATCCAATAAGTTTTAGATGGTGGGGAATGGAAGGATTTATACTCCTTGCAGATGGCTGGGCATTTGCATTCTTTTAGTGAGTCATTAAGGTCACTTGGAGATTTATCTGTGTCATCAGGGTCACCTGAGTGGTGCAAATTGATGTGGAGCCTTCTTGGAACTGTTGAAAGGACTGTGTTGTAGATTGGAGATAGATGATAGCAATAGCATTTAGCACTTAGACCTATATATCGCTTTACAGTGCTTTACAGCCCTCTCTAAGTGGTTTACAGAGTCAGTATATTGCCCCCAACAATTTGGGTCTTCATTTTACCCACCTCGGAAGGATGGAAGGCTGAGTCAACCTTGAGCCTGATGAGATTTGAACTGCCAAATTGCAGTCAGCTGGCAGTCAGCAGAAGTAGCCTGCAGTACTACACTTTAACCACTGTGCCACCACAGCTCTTGATGTCATATCCCTCTCCCTCTGTTGAGAGAGGGCTGTTCAATTTTGACATAGATAGCCTCTTTGACCCCTCCTTTAAACCAGCGGTTTTCTCTGACCAAAATGTGGATTTTGCTGTCTTCAAACAAGTGACTTGTGTCATTTGAATGCAGATAGTCTTAAAGGTCCAAGCTCCGGACCTAAATCAGTATTAAGACACCACTCACTTGGAAGCTAACTGGCTTTATTTAGATGGACTTTGGCACACAATGAGTTCTAGCATCAGCAAAACAGCAAGATGCAAAGATGCAAAGTCAGCACTGGAAGCTTCTGCCTCCTAGTGTGTTTTATTTAGGCAAGCCACACCCTTCCACTGGCTCTGGCCTCACCCCATTGTCAGCTGTGTGTTGGCTTGCCCAGCAGGATGCCCCCCAACCATTCCTTGATCCAGACAGCTGATTGTCAAGCTGGAACAGCTGGTCATTGCCTGGAGTGCCGAATCCCAGCAGGCTGCTTGCCTTGCATCGCCACACCTCCCTGCTGCACAGCTGATCTCCGGCTCACCCTCCATCAACCAGCTGGTCCTTGGCAGTCATTGGCAAGCTGCTACTGCAGCCTCTCCTACACCCCCCATCACTGGTAGTCCGTCGCTGCAGTTTCCAGCTCTCTGACACCCCCCATCATCAGTGCTCCATCCCGCTCTGGTATAACAAACCCCAGGCTTCAGGGTTTGACAGATGGACTGCTGAATCTAGTCCTGATGTGTTTGTTCTCCTATGCTGTGCCATGCACTTATGAAGTGGTTGTTTTGTTTCCCCAATGTACAGATCTTCATCTGGCTCACTGCATTGCACTGCATATACCATATTGCTCCATTTATGTCTGGGTGTTTTATCTTTGGGGTGGACAAGCTTTTGCCTTAATGTATTCTTGGGTTTGAAGTGTGCACATATGTTATATTGGCTGAAGATTCTCATGAGCTTTTCCTATATGGGACAACCACAACCTGGATGATTGAGAATTTCCATAGACACACCTCATTCCATATTCTTGTGCATGAGCATCAAACAGTAGGTTCCACTTTCAAACATGTTCTACTTTTACAAATAATTAATATTGACTTGCTGTTAGAACCTTCTAAAGAATCCCATAGGCTCAGGGTCATTATGCTTATTTGGAAATCCTGCCTTTCTTCCTACTGCATTGTCTTGTCTGCTGAAGTCAATGGCCATATAAACAGAACTGCCTAGAGAAATCCAAAATGCTGAAAACTTACTTGAGAGAATTTTTTTTTTAAATGAAGCAACTTTAGAAGTTCACAAGGAAAAACCCATAGGCTTCCAAAGTAATCTAAATTCAGCAGTAGCTGTTGAAATTATAAACTGGGAAACAAAGATGAAGAATATTTTCTGAAGTACTGAATGTGTTGAAATGAATATTGAAATTATATTATAATTAGACACCTATAGAAAGCTATTAAATAGGTTGGGAGATATGCTACTGCAGAGGAGAGTGATACTTTTCAGCAGTATATTTTCTCTTTTCTGCTCTTGTTGACTAGATCTCATTAGCACACCTTGGTGCAGTTAATTACCTCATCAGAATTAATGCAGTTTGTTCTGTATAATATGTTCTATCACATTCACAGTCACTCTTTCTGTGACAGAACAGGAAAGGTCAGAAGGTCTTAGTGTGCATGATCAAACTGAAAACATAAAATTTTCAGCTTCATCTGCATTTTGTATAAGAGGCACATCAGGGAACTGAAGGAAAAGAACAGGTTTTTACAAAATATATTTTTAATTCTAAAATGATTTTAGTGTACACATTTCTTCTCCTTCTCTTAATTCTATATATAATTTGTGAGGGAAATTTGGAGGAAATTAAAAGTTTCTTCAGATTTATTTTTTTCACAGCACTCATATTTTTAGTATAGCAGTTCTGCATTTGTTCGTAGTGAGCAACTGTAGCTAAAATCTTCTTCTAGATGGGTGGGTAAGAGAGAATCTGAAAGTCAAAGCTAATCATGCAGTCACTTGATCTTGCCAATGAAATCAATATTGCCCCTGCACAGGTCAGAAGTTCTTAATCCATTGAGACAATCATTTAGTATCTATAGTATCTATTATCTAGATATAAACTGACAGGTCCGTAACTGATATGAAGGTTTGGAATTTGTAATTAATCCACACCACAGTGGCTTTGGCAAAACTTCACTCAGACCACCCTTGTGAGTGTAAGCAGTGAGTGTTTGAGTCATGCATTCCTACTCTGTAAATTCTGGAAAGGCATATCCATTTGGCTTATATTATCTGATAATGTGATGGAAACCTCTTCTTGATATCCACATTACTCCTGCGGCCCTTAGAAAAACATTATCACATTCTGCCAGATGTTTAGCAAAATTAGGTTTAACATGATGCATCTTTTCTCATCAGCAGTCTAGAAGCAACTATAGACAAAGTTCTCAATTCTTGAGGCTTGAAGGTACCACATTCACTTCACTAACCCTTTCTCTACTGTTTCTTTAAATGATTCGGGTGCTGTGTAATCTACACTATGAATTCAGTGCATTCCTTTACAATTACATGTTGTCATAGATAATGCTGGTTGTATCATCTTTATGAGCAATAAAAGTTAAAGGAAGTAATGAGCAGTTGAATAGGTATGTTGATAATCTTGCATGAATCCCAGGTGAATGGATGAGTATAGTATATACCAAGTATAATTGGCAAAATTTTTATCATGGCCCTTCATGGACTTCTTGCCAATCTGCAGCCAGGTTGTACAGCACAATGTCCAGTGTTGGGTTCAACTACCCTAGGATCAATGCCATCAATCCATCTGGAAGTCATTGGAGAACAAGTATTTCCCCTAAGTATAATCAAATATCAGCCCCAAAATCCAGCGAGTCTTGAAATATCCATTTTATTCCAGTTTACTTCAGCTGCATCATTCCAATGATTTAACAAACAAAGCACTAAATTATGTATGCCTCACTGAATAATTCTGGGATATTTTTGTACAGTGTCTTATCGGAGTTTTCTGATTCCAAAACATGTAAAGACATTAAATTATTGATTTGTGCATCTTGAAAAGCCTTTCTTGTACTCCTTGTTTAAAATTGTGTTATCAATAGGATTAAGCTGCTTTTGTCAATAGCCATATTGAGTAGGATAATGTCCTTGACTATAGCTTCCTTTTCATGACAGCAAACGCTTTTTCAAACATTGCTGAATTCACTTCACATGAAATACTTTGGTGTTTGGGGACTTTGGTACAGAAGTATATAAAATAACAGCAATACTTGGCAGTTAGCTCATATGATCAGATTCACTTTATACAAAATACATCTCCAAGGCTTTTTTTTTCTATGTGGAGGCTCCACAAGACCTAAATATTATCCTTGATCCAAAACAGATTGTGTATTGTGTATTATTTCTTCTCTACTTTTAAACGGTTCTCTTTTAAAACATAGACATTATTTTAGTGATAGCACAGTTGGCTAGATATTTAGACTTGCTTCGACATTTTTCCCACTTATTGAGTGTTTTCCAAGGATCTGGAAAAGGCATGTATATATTGTTGAATAAGTTGAGCAAATTGTTGAATAATAACAATAAGTTATTGCTTTAGAAGGTAAGCAGTTCCTAATAAAGCTGCCTTTTATTATGGTTAGTTGGGCAGTAAGTCAGATGTGGATTTGCCATTTTATCCACTTATTGACTTCTTCCCAATCAACTGGGATAGTTATTATTCAATAGCGTTAAACATATCATCGCAGCATGTAAGCTATTCTAAGAAAAGTTGCCTTTTGCAATTGACTGATATGATTTTGTTCAATGCCAATAGTGTGCAGGCCAATGATATTTACAGGTATTCCAATGCATTATTACTACTTTGCAAGTATTCCAATGCATTATTACTACTTTGTCAGTCCTTTGTTTATAATCAGAAGCTAGCTATGCTTTTGTTTGTTTGTGTGTGTGTGTGTGTGTGTGTGTGTGCGCAAAGGCAGTATTTGCTTTCTATTACTGTCTTCTACTTTCTGGCTTTGTATGCATTTGTTCTTAAGACTTGATCTTGTGCTCCCAAAATTAGCCCCTTCGTCTCTTTCTTCAAGTTTCCATCCCTTAGTCATTGCCAAGTCTTGCTGTTTTCAGTTTTGCCTGCTATCTTTTTTTTTTTAATGTAGGCCAGTTTGGTCTCTCCAGTACATTAAAAAAATTTTTCCCCTATTTCCTACTAGATCTATTCCCTTTATGACCAACTAGAGTGCTTGCTTTTTCTAAGATTCTTTTTCTAAAATCTAAACATTAATTCCTTTTATCTTATCTTTTTAAAGTCTCTTTAGTAATATTTCTTATAAGGGACCCATGTCTAAACCATTGCATCTTCAGGAAGTACTGGAGAAAATTCCAAACTGAAAGCTTGGAGACTCACCAAGGCAATATATGTGGTATTGATGTAAAGGGCCACAAGCATAAAACAGTTGACTATTTTCATAGTGATCATATAGCTTCATTCTTTTTATGTGTTTTAAAAGCAATATTCTAAAGTCAGAGTACCAATAATGACTAATTGTTCTAATTGTCAGGAAATTTCTCCATAGTTCTAGGTGGTTTCTTTCCTTGATTAGTTTCCATCCATTGCTTCTTGTTTTGTCTTCCACAGAATTAATATATATATTTTATTGAATAGCCCGAAGGCCTTTTCAAACACAGAATTAGTAGGTGGTTTCAGTTTCCAGGTAAGTTTTATTGATGCCTACTTTGGAGGCATCAAAGAAAATTGAAATGCCAACCTCTAGCTATGAGTGCATTCAAGTGTTTGACCAGGGTCTCAATCAAATAGAAAACATCCATCAGGAATCTACTTTTCATTGAAGCCTGATGTACAAGATATACTATTCTAAGAAATCAAATGAATCCTCATTTCCAAATTATTCAAATGCTAATAGTTCTTAACTAAATTATATTAGTTTTGCTATTAGAAATGAAAATTCATAAATGAAACAATAGTGATCTCAAACTGACAGTTACTTGAGGTAATAAAAATTACCTCAGCCAGGGAAATCTGATCATTTATTTTATCACATGAAGCAGTAATAAAAAGATTGGTACTTCTGGTGGTGTGACAATTAGCTGAATTACAGATTCTGTCTTATATCTGTTTTATTACTTAATTGAAAACAAAAGCAAAACAAAACCCTCTGCTGTTTGTTGTTTCTTTAAATTACTGCTTTGGGATATCTTTCAACTAATAAATAGAAGTTTGAGGAAATAGACAAAACAAAAATGTGTTCTTGTTTTCTTTTGAGTAGAATAGATCTTGAACAACAAGAAGGTTATTAGATTTTTATTAGATCAATGAAACATCAATAAAGCTTCACTGTGGCAACTCTTTTCTGATCAGCTGCAATATAATTCTTACTATGTATTGATGATATTAAATCAATAAAATACTGTTTTCATACTGTCAGGGAATGGCTATTGCCTAACTGGTTGGGTTGGCAATATATATAACCCATCAATGCATGTTTGCAGTCAAAATGTAAAGTATAGCTTTAAGACTGTAATGCTGTATTGCATCCTACTGTATTCTGATTGGCTAGCTCTGTAGCCAATGTACCTAAGAGGAAACTTGAATCATGGTTTATTTTTTTCTTATTACATTATTATTGCTACCTCTGCTCCTCTCTGCCTGTTCTCTCTGCATGATCACTGCTTGATCATTGCTACTTGTTGTTTTCTACTGTTTTACTGATAGTTTTACTGCTGTACTTATTCCTGTTTGCAACTCCAAAAAGAACTGTTTTATTGATATGACTATAACAACTGGTAAGAAGACTTTGTTCTTGGAATATCCCTATTCAATTTATGACAATTTATCCCTATGACAATTTAACTATCTTTATCTGTGTATGACCTGGATTGTTTATTGGACTTTGCTTTTTCCTAAAAGTAAAAGATATCACAACTCAGTGTGTCTGTGTATTGACAGTGCTTAGTCACAATCACTGTCAGCCATTTCTCATGTGCACGACCTTGCTACTCAAGGGTTACTCTGCGCATATTTCTTAACACATACATTTTGGCATGCAAGGATCCACATGAGCATAGTGTCAACCTGGCGACCCACCAGTGTAGTAAGGGTAGCCTTTCTCTCCCTACAGTGAGAGTCAAGGGTAGGGGTATGCTGGAGTGTGGATGATAGAGAATGGCAGAGAGGCTGAATGTATGGCTTATAGGGCATCTCTGAAGGCATACCTTAGGGCATTTCTTACTTGAGTGAAAGTCAGAAAGGTTACTGTACCAGTTTCTCTGCTGCATAGCAACCTTTCTTCCTGATCTCCTGGCAGCCACCTCAGAATTGGCTGTGGAATTCTGCACACTTATGATTTCACCTGTAGAAGATTCTGGCCACTGAACGGCGATAGGGCAAAAATCTATGTAGTGACTTTAATTATTTATTATATTTATATAGTCACTCACCTCATACCAAATTCTGGGATCAAATTAAAAATAAACAGTTAAGGACCTCTTCCCACCCTATCCAATCTGGTATGATTGGTAGATGTTCTTAGGGAAAGGTGGCCCTACAGATAACTTTGCCCCGTACCATAAAGAACTTTAATAATGACCCTGGAAGGAAACTGGGAGCCAGTGCAGCTCAAGTAACAAAGGTAATATATAAGTAAATCTAGAGGCACCCATGCATACCACCACATTGTGGACTATTTGCCACAGCATCATTGACCAGCTAAGCGTAGCAATATATAATTGGGCATCATTAGATTATCTCCCCCAACAGTTTCATGTTAAAAAGAAGAGATAAAAGGCTCACACTCTGAGGCATCCCACACTGCAAGGGCCTAGGGTTTGACCTCTCCTCTCCTACCAACATTGACTGGAACCAACTGCGGAGAACAGAGGAGACCCATCGTAACACAATGCTTTCCATTCTCAACCCCGCAAGTGAACTTTTGATGGTATCAAAAGCTGCCAAAAAGGCCAGAATGATTGCACCACCTGCATCCCAAGGTCTTCAAAGGTTATTGACAAGTGCAACCAGTGCTATTTCAGTGTTGTGCTCTGTCCGAACTCAGAATAAAAGGGGCCCAACCCATCCCAAGTCACACTTATTACAACCTGGTATTTTAGTCTTTGATTTGTTTTGTCAGTAAGCTTCGGGTAACTATCAGGGACTGGTTTTCTCTTTTCCAGTAACTATCTCCTGCAATTTCAGATCTTTAGTAAGCTATTTGTACATTTTATTTTTAAGCATTTTCACAGGCGTTAAAGCAGATCAGAAGCATGTTTGACTGTATTATTTCTTTGGCTAATTTTCTCCTTCACTCGTTAATGAAAAAACTTATCAATATTATTCTATGCAGTCAGTATATAAGGCTCTGTTTAAAACAGAGCTGTTTTATATGTATTTTGCTTCTCTTCTATAATTGTTACCTTTGTTTCTGCATCCTATAAGATACAAACAATTTTTAAAATAAAGTTGCATTTCCCAACCATGAAAATATGAATGATAGCCTGCTAAACTACTGTTGAACAATTATAAATGATGATGATGATAATGATGATGCCAAGAAGGATTTCTCTTGTTATTAAAAGAAGAAAATAATAATAAGAAAGATGGTGAATGATAGGTAGATCAACTGGAAGATGGCAGTGATCAGAAGTTCCATTAATTCTTTTAAATTTTTTTTAAATAAGATTTGAAAGCCGTAGAGTGAACCTTTCACTGTCAGTGCCTAGGAAACAGACTGAAATCTATTTTTAACTAAATATTAATCTCAAAAACATAACTGAAACATGAAATAAACTATTTTCTATTGTACTTTTCAATCTCTTTTTCATTCAGCTGATGTGTTACTCAGCCGCCCTGAGTCTCCGGAGAAAGGCAGCATATAAATTGATTTGAATTAATAAATAAAAATAAAATCCTTCGTTTAGATTTTTTCCCCTTTTTCATGCTGTTCCTTTCGTCCATTATTCTCTGTTCCACTCATCTATGCCTCTTTTTCCCATCCTGTTGTAAGCTCTGACTCAGATTCTTTCTTCTCTTTAGAGGAGACCCATAACTTAGTGATGGCAGATGTGCTTCTCTGTCAGAGCCACAAATTAGTATTAGTTTCACCCTGGTGAACAAATGATGATAAATCTTTATTTAGGAACAAGAACAGGTACGGTTAAGGTTGGCAGAGGATGATAGAAGGCCTAAAAAGATCAGATAGATATTGTTTTAATTGCAGATGTGAAATACAGTCTTACAACAACCAAGATCAGCTACTGCAGGATCCTTATATAATCTTTATATAGTTATAGACTTTGTTGTCCATGTCTCAGCCTTGGATTTTGAAAACACTTGGGCAATGCTTTATTTGTTTATTTACTTAGTTACTTAGTTACCTACATCCTTAGGGTTATGTACCAGTCCAGCCTAGCAATTCTGAGTCAATTTCTGATCTCGTTGGCTTCAGACCTCATAAATAGAACAAACTATATATCCAGGAATAGATGCAGATATAGTCCCCAATAGTCTTGTTTGTAGTTCATTATGGAATCTGGGCTTCCATGTCTCTACAACAACTATTCCAGATTTACTCCCTCTCAACAGCTGTTCTGTTCAGAAGGTGGGAGTAAAAGAGTAATTATATTCCCAATATCCTACCAAATTGCTCCTTCTAAATGTGGTGGAATAAGCAGAGACAATGTGAGACAGGCAGTCCAACAAATCATGTATGTCATGTAGGGCTTTATTACTGATAACCTGCATCTTGAATTGTACTTGGAAACCCACTGGAAGCTGGTGGAGCTTTAAGGGCAGTGTTATATGGTATAACGAGGAGCACAAAAACTGCCCGTATCATTTTGAACCATTTGCAGCTTCAAAATATTCTTTGATGGTAGTCCTAGATCACATTACAATAATCCTACCAGGAGATGATTAAGGCACAGAATGAACAAGGCTTCCCAGTTCAGGAACAGTACAGTTGGTGCAGCTGATACACAAGACAAACCAGTGCAAAAATCTTCATAGCAACAGCTGCTAATTGCTTTTTGAGTAGGAGTTGTGAGTCCAGGAAACCCCAAACTACTCCTCAGCTCTTATTGAGAAAATGCACTTTAAAAAAAAAATAATTTATATTGAAAATTATTAAAAAATACAAAAGAAAAAATATAGCAATATAGATAGGGTTGCAGAGAGTAACATAATACATATAGAGTTTAGAACATCAGCTTTCACCTGATAATAGCACAAACATCCATTAAGGCAAAATCATAAAAATAGAAGGCATGTCCAGAAGAAAGAATTCCCAACTACCATACAATATTCCTATAAATATTTACCCGCAATCATACTTAGATGATTATTTTACATTCTTCTTAAGGTTTCTTTCTCGCAGCCAAG
This sequence comes from Ptyas mucosa, assembly GCA_012654045.1. Classification (NCBI taxonomy): domain Eukaryota; kingdom Metazoa; phylum Chordata; class Lepidosauria; order Squamata; family Colubridae; genus Ptyas; species Ptyas mucosa. The sequence goes on along the minus strand of WNWU01000032.1, from coordinate 7,895,944 downwards.
CATACCACCGGTCCCAACTCATATACAGCCCTGATTCTTGTCTATCTCACAAGAGACCGGTAAATTTGTCTGCCTCTGCACAGTCCATGATCTTTACAATTAACCTAGCCTCCGATGGTATATTTTTGGATTTCCATTCTTGAGCGAATGAGATCCTGACTGCAATAATGATGTGGAGAGCAAGAGACCAATTAAATTTATTTAAATTATCTGGTTTCATGCCTAATAAAACCGTTTCCAGGTTCAATTTTATCCTACACCCTATGATTTCAAAAATCCATTTTTGGATTCTATCGCAATATTCTCCTGCTCGGGGACAGGTCCACCAAATATGAAAATAAGTTCCCATAGCAGCTTTGCAAAGAAAATGCACTCTCATGCAGTTAAAGATGAAAAATCTCTGGTTTTTTTCAGCCCACAGTGTTTCATTCTTACAGTTTAAAATCGTTCTTCTTCCCTAGTAAGAAGGTGTGGAAGGGGCAGTCATTGTGTGTCTGAGGATGGGTGTGTTATGCAAGAGAGAAAATGAGACATTGAACAAATGTGCTAAACCTATCGACCAGACCTGCCTTTTGGTATGTCTTCTTGAAGAATTCTGCAGAATGGATGACTATCTCACCCTTTCTCAAAAAAGTTGCTCAACTGATGTTTCTTATGGGTATCGGAAGCAAAACCATAAGATGATAGGCTATAAAATGTAAACCTCCCCAGTTCCCCTCTCCATTTCTTTTCCTCAGAAAAATTCTTAATTCTTGATAGTGCTTTGAAAATTGATAAAGTTGATCTCAATTTTCAGACAATTACCATATTTTTCAGAGTATAAGACGTACCTCCCCCCCCCCAAAGAGGCTGAAAATTTGGGTGCGTCTTATACTCCGAATGTAGTTTTTTTGAAGCTTTCCTTCAGCCCTAACAAGGTGCTAACGAGGCACTAGCAAGTGAAGTGATCTTCCCAGCTTTGCCTGCTTCCTCGACTCTCTGCTGTGCTTTAACGAGGTGCTAGCAAGTGAAGTGATTTCCATGCTTTGCTCCAACTCTCAGCTGTTCTTTAGAAGCTTTTTTCAGCCCTAATTAGGCGCTAGTCGAGTGAAGCAATCTCCCCATGTTTTGCCTGCTTTTCTCATTGCTGCTTCCTCTCAGCTGTGCCTTAGAAGCTGTATTTATCCCCAAGCAGAAGATAAAAAACCAGCAAACTAATGTGCTGAAGCTGACCAGACTAAGGACGTTAGCCAGATGAATACCTGGTAGGCAGATTTTTTTCCCCCATTTTCCTCCCCAAAAACTAAGTTGCACCTTATACTCTGGTGCGTCTATACTCCAAAAAATATGGTATTTGTTATTAAAAAATGACATGTATTTATTATTTTATCATATAGAAAAACATATATTTTAATTTTAATTTTAAAGAATTCAGTTGGCTGCTCTGGATTTGAAGTGAGATTTTTTTTAAAAAAATATGATATATCTCTAAGTCAAGGTTATTATCTAATCCATTATTAAGATAAGATTCATCTAACAATAAACCACCTCCCATTCCACTTCTAAATAATATTCAAATTCTATCTACCATGGCAAATTCAGCAAAATGCACAAGTCAGCAAAACAGATGGAAGGAAGCAAGCAACACTTTTAATCAATAAAAACTTTATTTTCTTATGTTAAGAAAATGTCCTTTTGTTTTTGATTGGCTGGTAATATATTCAGAACACACAGATTTCCAACATTGTTCATTTATACAAACAGATGGTAGACAGTTCAGTGTTTTATCACTATTATAGAATTATGTAAGTCTACAAAGAAGGATCATAACTGAGTAACAGAACATATGCTATACATGCATAATGTTATACTTTCAAAATTTGGCAATAATAATAATCCGTTTTTTTGAAATTGCATCCAAGGCAACTATTACTATTGGTTATAGCTTCACTTTATTTTGCCAGAGTTGTTCTATTTCTATTTGCAGTCTTTGTATTTTGTATCTTCTTTAGTTCTTTCTCTTATATTCTGCTGTCTCCAGGTTCTGACACATCCATTATTTGAACACCATTGGCACTGACAAAATCAGATAGGTCAATAGCAAAAGGCAGCTTTGCTTACATCCTGCAACACTATCTTCAATATTATTAAACAACAACGTCTGCCTGTCCAAGGTCCTTGGAAAGGCTTGATGATGTCAAATCCTGGCTAAACATATGGTTGACCATACAACCAATAATAACAATGGAAAATATGGTGGGAAATCCCCCAATAGAGATCAGGAGAGCTCTTGTCGAGGAGATTAGGTCATATAGACCATAACATCTTCAAGATGTAATTATTCAAATGTAAAACATCAATAATTTTCAATCAATATTGTAATCTTCCTTGTACATTTAAGCTTATGCATGTAAGGCTTGTTCTTATCCTTCGACAACAGCATGAAAAAAATGAAAGTAATTCTAAAGAATACGTGAGAACTGATATTTAACTTAGTCCTTTTATTTCATATAAGAGTCTTGTCCAAACATTTGCCAATATTCTTCTTTTTATTTTTGAAAATCCTAGGAAGTATATTTTTACATCCAACACTTTCAAACGAATTTAGCTTCAGAAGCACGCTTGGTAAATTTTTGCCTTTTTCTGATATGGATATGGATATAGAGGATCTATTTAAATTGGGATTGTTTGTTTCATTGTAACCAGATGGAAACTGAAGAATATATTCTGTTCGTCTTTTAATAAAATGAATTTGAACAGTGTTCCTTCCAAATAAATTATCATAGAGTCAATAATGTGACCCACATTAAGAGCAAAATAATTATAAAAACATAATAACATAATAATCTGATGTCCTAAATGATGTGATAGAATGATGTGAGATTGTAGCCTTTAGTGTTATCTTAGAGTAGATGGTGTAGCTCAGTGAAAATGTCAACCTATCCTACAGTTGCTATTAAAACAAATTAAAACAATTACTATTACCACTACTACCAACCGGTAGTAGTGGTAATAGGGCCCGGTTTGTGATGGCAATAAGATGACTTTGTATAAAATAGAACACCGTTCCGCGGGGGGGGGCAAAAAGCCCTACTAAGCAGGTATATACAAAAGCATGAAGGCTATTGCTTAATGCATTGTAAGCCGCCCTGAGTCTCCGGAGGAAGGTGGCATATAAATCAAACTAATAAATAAATAAATAGATAAACAAATAAATAAATAAATAAATCGTTTCTTAGGGTTTAAAGAAAACTTCTGTCCTTTCTTTATATGTAACAGTGTCTGAATATTTGCCAGAATACAAAGCAAATAATTGGTATGTTTAATTATAAAAGTTGAAAAACAAAACTATGCTTACCATTTTTGTAAGATTGGACCATTGTTGAGTAAAGAATGAGATTTCTAAATAATTGGGGGAAAAGGTCATTCCAACTGTCTGCATAAAGTTGGTACGCTTTTCAACATAAAATATCAATAATATTTGATTAAAAACAGATGGATTTTTAATTATCAAGCTGTCAAAGCCAAACTTTACAACTTTTCTTTGGCCCACAGTCATTTGCAATGTTGTGGGAAATATGTTATATATTCTTTCTCCATCGCTAGTCATATATTTGCAGATTAATTATAATGTAAATACTTTGCAGACTTATACTGCCTAAATTATACAATACATTATATATATGGAATCCTGAGTGTAGGTTTTTTTCTTGAGCTGAATATGATTTTTATATTAAGGGTAAGAAAAGAAACATCCAGGAAATGCAATTTCCTGCCACTGGCAAAATAATTTTGAAATACAATCCAAGACATAAAATATCTATGTGGTGTAAAGCCTAAAGGGAGCTTCCACTTTCTCTTAAAAAAAAAAGAGCTGAAGTTTCTCAATACCATAGAAATCTTGCTTGATTATTATTGCTTGATGATGATGATGATGATGATGATGATGATGATTTTTGCTTTAGTTAACAATTCTTAGAACTGGTAAGTATTGAAATTTCCTGATAGAACAATTGATCAGTGGAATGGCTTGCTTCAGAAGTTATGGGTGTTCCAACATAGGAGGCTTTTAAGAAGAGATTGGACAACCATTTGTCTGATATGGTATAAGGTCTCCTATTTGAGCAGGGGGTTGGGCTAGAATACCTCCAAGATCTCTTCCAACTCTTCCAATTATTCTTGTGTAACAACTATTTCCTATTTTTTCATCTCATAGTTGACATGCTGATTTTTCTTAGTCAATTGATTATGGGAGTTTTAAATAGAATTTGAAATCTGAGGGTTTCAGTCATGACATTCTTCTTTATTAAAATGTGCAAAAGGTAATATAAGCTATGGAAGCAGCTGCTAAGAAAATACAGATTGTCTAAAAGCTACATTTGATTGTATCATTTCAAGTCAATCAAAAGAATAACCTGATTCTGGAAGTTCTTTAGATGTTAGGATGTGCTTTATTTTATTTATTTATTTATTATATTTCTATACCGCCTTTCTCCCGTAGGACGCAAGGCGATGTACAACCAAGAAGAATATAGACATACAAACATCATAAAATTGCTAATTAAGATTATTATTTAGTTTGGTCAATTAAATAAAACCCAGAGTTAGATAACATTTTAAAAGATCATTCACATGTTCATATGTTTAGCCCCGCCTGTTGGAACAACAGGGTCTTGAGGGCACAGCAGAAAGCACGGAGATCAGGGATATTCCATATCTTCGGGGGCAGTTCATTCCAAAGGATTGGAGCCCTCACAGAGAAGGCCCTCCCCCTGGGAGTCGCCAGTCGGCATGATTTGACTGACAGTACCCTGAGTAGTCCCTCCCTGTGAGTACGAACTGGTCGGTGGGAGGCTATTGGTGGCAAAAGACCAATATTATCTCTTCTTACCAATTTCTGTGAAAGAAGCTGCTTTACTGTTGTATTTGTCTCTTCTCTAGATTCAGATAACTTCTTACTTACAATTTCCCAAAGTTACAAATCCATGATACTCAAAAAATGTTGCAGAAGTCAATGGGAAACTGATATATATATATATTTTAATTAAACTTTTATACCGCCCTTCTCCTTTCGGACTCAGGGCGGTGAACAGCCATAATAAAACAATTATACAAAAAAGTTAAAACTAATTATTTAAAATAAATTATATAAAATTTGGCCCATATAGATTAAAATTCCAATTTAAAATCCATGTCAAATTTTAAAACCAAATAAAATCAGGCCAGCCCGGCTAACTGAAAAAGGTGTGTTTTCAGGGCCCGACGAAAAGTCCAGAGGTCTGGGATCACTCGTATCTCTGGGGGTAGATCGTTCCAGAGGGTAGGTGCCACCACAGAGAAGGCTCTCCCCCTGGGGGTCGCCAGCCGGCATTGTCTGGCTGACGGCACCCTGAGGAGGCCTGCTCTGTGGGAGCGAACTGGCCGGTGGGAGGCAATGGGTGGCAGAAGGCGGTCCCGTAAATACCCCGGCCCTAAGCCATGGAGCACTTTAAAGGTGATCACCAACACCTTGAAGCGCACCCGGGAGCCAATGCAGCTCACGCAGGAGAGGAGTCACATGGGAGTGCCCTGTCGCTCCCATAATCCCCCGTGCGGCCGCATTCTGCACCAGTTGGAGCCTCCGGGTGCACCCCAAGGGGAGCCCCATGTAGAGAGCGTTACAATAGTCCAGATGAGTAGTGACGAGAGCCTGAGTGACCATGCGTAAGGCAGTATTACACCAAGGAAACTGTACAGGTCTACCTATGCAGTATCAAGGAATTGAATTTAACTTGAGGAAAAGTTTATCTTTTAGTATGGGTATAAAAGCAATTGACTATACATCCCATTGTGAAAAAAAATTGGAGAATCTACTAAAATACTATTAAGTTTGAGTATCTGTCATTTTGACCACAGATCTTTGTTAATGGGATTTTTTTATAATGTTGGGGCCATGTTTTCCACCAAAAAGAGTATAATTTGGTGATCCAAATTTTGAAGAAACTGTTCTATAATGGTATGGAGAAGCAGAGAGTGATCTGAGTGAAATGGAATCAGATTGTGATGACAATTTTGTAATGGATGATGAGGAACCCGCTGCCACGGATTCTGACATCAGTGATGATGAAGCTCCCAATGAAATTGATGACCAGGTTCAATCTACATCATGCAATAATTTATATGGCAAGAAGAAGTTCAAATGGTTTTCTGCACCTTTTGGAAGCAATAGATCCAGAACCATTAGTCACAATATTGTGCAATTATATTGTGCAACTACGGCCAGCAGCTAGAAATCTCAGAAATTCACCTACTCCCCTAGAGATTTGGAAATTATTATTTTCTAAAGAAATTATTAGTGCCATCATTCAGTGGACCAATGTAAAAATTAGAGAAGAAAGATTGGAGTTCAAGGATGGAGAAACAAAAAGTGACCTGTGAGATAAGGATTTGATAGAGATCAATACATTTTTTTGGTTTACTGTTCTACACATCAATTTTTACATCCAACCATGAAAACATTGAATGTCTTTTTGCTACTGAGGTCATTATGATCTCATGTCTGTAATAGTATAGCCGAAATAGTACCGTGTTCCCCCCAAAATAAGACAGGGTCTTATTTTCTTTTGAACTCTGAAATAAGAGCAAGCCTTATTATCAGGGGGTCCAGCAAAGACAGGCTCCCTTTGTGCATCATCAATCCCCACCCTTCCTGTGGGGGAAGAAAGCGAGCGGCTTGAAGGTACCAAGCCACGCGAGTGCCTGTTCCCTCCCCCTCTTGCACACTCCCACTTCAATGTGGGCGAAGCTGGTGAGCACCTGGCTGGAAGCTGCTGGAAATAGAGAAGACACTGGTCAGGCCAGCCGCCTGCTATCAAGTCTTCCAGCACCCAAGGCACAGAGGTGGCAAAGGATGAAGTGAGCTGCAGCCTGCATGGGGAGACCGCACTGCTGCTGCCACCATCCGAGCACTGAGGATGGCTTCCTCTGTGGCTTCCAAATCCCGACTGGAAGCTGCTGGAAGCAGAGAAGAAGCCGGTTGGGCCAGCCACCTGCTATTGAGTTTTCCGGGAGCCAGGGCAGCCACATGGAATTGGAACCATAGAGTGGGAAGCACACTCCCAGAGCAGCTACTGCTGACACAGAGTCTTTCAGCAGCAGCCACTCTGGGAGTGTGCTTCCCACTCTATGGTTCCAACTCCATGTGGCTGCCCTGGCTCCCAGAAGACTGGCTTCCTCTCCGCTTCCAGTGGCTTCCAGATAGGGTTTGGAAGCCACAGAGGAAGCCATCCTCAGTACTTGGATGGTGGTGGCAGTGGCATGGTCTTCCCATGTGGGGCTGCAGCTCACTTCTCCCTTCCGCCTTTCTGTCCTGGCTGCCGGAAGACTCTCTGCCCCAGCTCCTGGAAGACTTGGCAGCAGGTAGCTGGCCCGACCGGCATCTTCTCCACTTCTAGCTCCTTCCAGTCGTGGTTTGGAAGCCTCAGAGGAACCCATCCTCAATCCTGGGTGGGCACCACATGGCAAGAAGTGCCGGGAGGCTGCTCTTGTAAGCGGGCAGGAGTTTGCAGGTGAGGGAGATGGATGGGTGGATGAATGGATGGGAGGTGGGCGAATGCCAAGAATGCTGGGGAGAGACAGAGCAAGAGAGGCAGCTCCCGATCAGCTCAGCTGATCCACGCATCGCGATTAAGGGACTCAGCTGCCATTAGCTGACCGGGAAAGGGAAGGGCTGCCTCCGGTGCTGGCCACATCCACCCTTCACTAGGGCTTATTTTCAGGGGAGGGCGTATATTTATGCCCACTCCAAAAATCAGGCTTGGCCTTATTTTCAGGACATATCTTATTTTCGGGGAAACATGGTACGTCTGTGGCTAAGGGCTAACAAAAGTAAAATTAGTTGCTATACAAATGGCAAATAGTTCAAATTTCATTCTGAGTATAGTTCACTGCAACTATAAATGAAGTTTGGTGATAAACTGTTTTGTTCATATTTTTATACAACTTTCTAAATCATTTATTAATATAAACACAAAGTCTGTGCTAGTAGACTCCCTCCCTTCTGCCTCTCCTTCCCTCCCTTCCTTCCTTCCTCCCTCCCTCCCTTCCTTCATCTAATAAATAATTAAAAGCTTTTGTATCATATAGTTCTAAAAATAAAAATCAATACTTTCTCTTCAAAAAAATTAGTATGTTTTAGGTTATATAATTAAATTTTAAAATATAACTGTTGCCTTCTATTGTCTTCAGAATAGAAACTTGATACTGTAAAAAAACTGCCATATAGTTTTGCTGTTCTATTTTCAAAATAAGTAGATGGCCAGAAATGCAAGACCCTTGGACTGCCCACTGCATTTATCACTTTATGTAGTAAAAGGTTACTAAGAAAAAAGTGAATCCTTTTTTGTTGCTCAAGTTCAAAGCTTAAAAGAATGTTGACTTTCAGCTCATGCCACATTAAAGCACAAAATACCACACTTCTTCAGCTGAAGTCTAAAGGGTCAAAATTAAGTCAGTAAGTCAAAGTATTATTTAAGTGATAGCCCCCATTAGTTCAGGGGAGGGAGGAAAAGATCAAAAGTGTTTAGCCTGTAAGGGAGAAAAGCAAATCTTTCCTACTGTGAATTACATAGAAAATGTTTACTATCCCATCTAGGTAGATTTGTTCTTTTGTCTATTATACAGAGTAAATGTCTTTAGCATCTTTAATGCTGGAAGGAAGACAAATTTGTTCAGGTTGATCAGCATCCCCAGAAATTGAAATACTTCCTCAAGGTCAGACTGATATTATACACAAAGAAGCTCGTTTATGGCAATTGCTTTCTACCTGGTTTTAAGATGTAGATATTGTGAAAGATTTGGTTTTACTCAGATTAGAGAGAAGCAAGAGGTAAAAGGCTTGCCGGTTTGCTCTTGCAGAAAGAAATTTAGCGGTTCTATCTCAGGCAGGTTTGCCTATGGAGAATTTGGTTTCACCTGCAGTGTGTAGTTTCTGTTTCAATAGCTGCTAAGAAAACAATGGAAGGAAAAAACAGTTAATTATTTTTTTTCCCTCTCTCTCTCTCTCTTTGGTAAGACTTAACTCCCTGACCATCGTCAAAATTAACTAGCAAACATTGCTGCAGGGAAGAAATGGATGCTCTCACTTTGTTGATTTACTTTCAAAGTATTCTCCACATGTGTTTTTATGTTTAACTTCAAAAGTTCACTTTTCTGCACTATGTAGTCTAAAGTTCTCCTGTCCATTTGGGCTTCAATTTGCTGCAAGCTGACCTTAGCACTTTATGGACTATTTTGCAGAGAAAGGTCTGTCTCTTTAACTGAGCCAATTCAAATAGGTTCTGTAGTAATAAGAATTACTACAATATTTAAGATCTTCACTTGGCTTGTTCTTAACCTTGTAGAAACTTAGGGGGAAAAAATCTGAGCTATCCAGAAGTAAAATGAAAAAAAGAAATAGCATACTACTGTTGCAATTATTGTTATTATTATTACTGGGTCTGCCAGGTTTTGAACAAGCATAACTTGACTCTATAACTTCCTGGACTTTGTAATCTACATTACAAAGATAATTTATAGATTATTTGTAATCTATAAATAATCAGTGAAATTGTAGAAAAGCCAAAATGATTTGAGTTTCAAAGGAAAGATAAAATAGATACAAGTGTTATCTAATAATGCATGATCATGTTCTAGATAATTTGTCCTCTATCTTGCATTACTGATACGATTCACAAATTCTGAAAGAACCTGCATTCAGCTTTGGTTTTACTGTCAATTCTTTCCAAATTATTTTTAAATGAACGTTTTGATCATCTTGAACTGGAATCAGTAATATATCTAGCTGGACAATATGAGATTGCTAAAACAAAATTCACCCTTCCCAAACCATTACAATTACTTGCTTAAAAAATAACATAAAAGAATGTGTAACTTTTTGGTGCCCACCCAATTTTTCAAATACACGTATGATTCATAAAGGGATTTTTTTTAAACTATCATGCTTAAAAATATATATGTTAAGAGATGGTATTTTGAAAGGAAAATAGATAATAATATTGTTTTAAAAAAATTAAGTTACAGATGCCTCACTTAGTTTTGTTATGTATTAATATTATTCTTTCAAACCATACTCAAACCATGCATAATTTATAAAAATAATAGTGATCATTAACATTATAATTTATTATTTTATTATTTATTTAAATTTATATACCACCCTTCTCCTGCTGGACTCAGGGCGGTATACAGACAAAATAAAAAACATTCCAATACAAAATTTAAAATTATTAAAAGTCACCTCTCGCCTAGACTACTGTAACACTCTCTACATGGGGCGCCCCTTGAAGAGCACCCAGAGGCTCCAACTGGTCCAGAATGCAGCCGCGTGGGTAGTGACGGGAGCAGCATGGTGCTCCCACATAACACCGCTCCTAAGCGAGCTGCACTGGCTTCCGGTGGTCTTCCGGGTGCGCTTCAAGGTGTTGGTGATCACCTTTAAAGCGCTCCATGGCATAGGGCCTAGTTATCTCTGAGACCGCCTGCTGTCACCGATGA
>WNWU01000032.1:7866452-7885332 GCA_012654045.1 Ptyas mucosa | reverse complement strand
GCCGGGTGCGCTTCAAGGTGTTGGTGATCACCTTTAAAGCGCTCCATGGCATAGGGCCTAGTTATCTCTGAGACCGCCTGCTGTCACCGATGACCTCCCATCAACCCGTGCGCTCCCACAGAGAGGGCCTCCATCAGGTGCCCTCAGCCAAACAATGCCATCAACCAAACAATGTAGGCTGGTGACCCCCAGGGGGAGAGCCTTCTCTGTGGGGGCACCCACCCTCTGGAACCAGCTTCCCCCGGAGATAAGGAGAATTCATGACCTCAGTGCCTTCCACCGTGCCTTCAAAACACATTTTTTCCAACAAGCCGGGCTGGCTTAAGAAGAAATTTTAAATATTTTAATTGGTTTGTTAGTTTTAAATTTTGGAGCCAAATCTATATATATTTTAATTGCTTTTAATATTTGTATTTCATGTTTTTATTTCTGGCTGTACACCGCCCTGAGTCCTCAGGGAGAAGGGCAGTATCTAAATTGGAAATAAACTAAACTAAACTAAATTATATAAATTTGGCCCAAAAATTTAAAACAATCCACATTACAATTTAAAATATCGAAGGGTGGGGGTGGGGGTTATGCCAGCCCAGCTTGATGAAACAAAAAAGTTTTTAGGGCACAGCAAAAAGCCCGGAGATCTGATATTCTCCGTATCTCCGGGGGGAGGTTGTTCCAGAGGGCAGGTGCTGCCACAGAGAAGGCCCTCCCCTTGGGGGTCGCCAGCTGACATTGCCTGGCTGATGTCACCCTGAGGAGTCCCTCTCTATGGGAGTGTACTGGCTGGTGGGATGCTATCGGCAGCAGAAGGCGGTCCCACAAATACCCAGGCCCTATGCCATGGAGTGCTTTAAAGGTGGTTACCAACACCTTGAAGTGCACCTGGAAGACCATCAGAAGCCAATGCAGCTCGCGCAGGAGAGGTGTCACATGGGAGTGCCCCATTGCTCCCATAATCCCCCACGCAGCCGCATTCTGCACCAGTTGGAGCCTCCAAGTACACCTCAAGGGGAGCCCCATGTAGAGAGCATTACAGTAGTCCAGGCGGGAAGTGACGAGTGCCTGAGTGACTGTTCGTAAGGAGTCCCGATCCAAAAAGGGATGCAACTGGCGAATCAGGCGAACCTGATAAAAAGCCCCCCTGGCCACGGCTGTCATATGCTCTTCTAAAGACAGCCGTGCATCCAGGAGGACACCCAAGTTGTGAGCCCTTTCCATGGGGGCCAATGACTCGCCCCCAATAGCCAGTGATGGCACCAGCTGGCTATATTGGGACGCCGGAAGCCACAGCCACTCAGTCTTGGAAGGGTTGAGTTGAAGCCTGTTTCTCTTCATCCAAACCCGCACGGCCTCCAAGCACCGGGACATCACTTCAAGGGCATCGTTGGGATGGCCTGGGGTGGAGATGTACAGCTGGGTGTCATCAGCATACTGATGGAACTCCACCCCAAAGCCACAGATGATCTCGCCCAGCGGCTTCACATAAATGTTGAACAGAAGGGGTGAGACAACCGACCCCTGCGGGACCCCACAAGCAAGGCACCTAGGGGTCGACTTCTGCCCCCTGCCAACACTGACTGCGACTGGGCGGAGAGATAGGAGGAGAACCACCACAAAACGGTGCACCCCACCCCTAACCCCTCCAACCGGTGCAGCAAGATACCATGGTCGATGGTATCAAAAGTTGTTGAGAGATCTAACAGAACCAGGATAGAGGAGCAACCCCTATCCCAAACATAATCATTTAACAATTTATTCTGTTAATTATCAGTACAAATTCAATTTATTCTATACCAACTTATACTATTTTCTATATATTATATAACATATAAATTATATATATGAAAATAAAAGGTCTATAGGCTCCTGTTAAAATGCAAGGTTTTTGAGATGTAAAAAAATTGGACCAAGCTAAATCACTTCAGAAATATTTTCACCTTTAATATAATATATGACCTGTACAATTCAATTGAAAAACAAACTGAAAAAAATGTACAATACCGTGGTTGGATAAGTGTGCATACCCTTTAATAATTTATTGAAGCACCTTTTGATATTTACAAAAGCATTGCTAATTATCTATTAGCATTGTGATCTTATAATTAAAACTAATAATAATAGAATACAAAAATGAGTAAACACTTTACTTGTTATAGAAATGTTATAGAGGAAAAAGGTAAAGAGATACTAAGTGGTTGCTAGACCATCAGACCAATAAAATGGAACTTTCTTTTAGTTAACAGAAGTATTCAAAAGCAAACAATTATTAAATTCTCTATGCTTTGATTAGCAGCTTTGCTTAAACACATATAATGACATATCTAGTTGAACTAGTTTACATCTAAAATGACCATACTTATGCTGTCAATTATCTATCTAATAGATTTATAATCAAAACCTCCATAACCATGTTGATTTCCTAATAAGCAACAAATTAGGTAATTGAAATCTCTGTTATCAATTGAAGCAAAGTAACATGACTGGTACACTCTGATGAATAGAAGGCAGGATTCTGTTTCATTTGGTGGCTTTACTGGGAACAGGCAAGATATGGAAAACATTCTTTCTTTTTGCTGATTTTTAAGTGACACTGTCAGCATATTCTATCGTATCACCAATGTTTTCCAATTTTCATCATTTGGATTTTCAAAGCACGTTTTCATCTCTAATATAAATAGCAGCTATCTTAGTAGAGTTAACTCTTAGGAAGACAAGTAAACCATAAAAGTTTTTATAATACTAGCAACACTTCTATAAAACAAAATCTATTTGTTCTCAAATAGAGAACATTCTTGAGACATAGAAAAAGTTCCTGTTCTAGCATAATATAATCCAATTTTATATTTTTTAAGGCTGAAAGGAGCACCATCATTTTTTTTAAACAAAATGGAATGAAATTTGCAGTGAGAATTGATCCTGTACTGAGAAATATTTATATAAACACTGTATAGTTTGGGACACACACAACCTGTTCTAACTGCGATAAGATAGCTGTTGCCACTAGACAAGTGGACATGTTTGTACATAACTGACCACCAAAAAAATATGACAAATTGAACCAGACGTGTGCATAAAATATCTTTTGAGGGTTAAACAGATGAGAGACCTGGCATCAAAAGACATGCTTCCTTGGGACAGCTGAGACTTAGATTTCAATCAGTTCTGTTACTATTCCTCTCTACCTTTTCACTTTCTCAATTACAATTACACAGGCAGCTGTCAGGAAATGTCTTTCTCAAATTCAGAGGTGCAGCATGGTAATTTTAGAATCTGGATTTAACAGTATTATTGGGTTGCCTCTTTAAATGATAACAAGTATCCCACTTCACAATCTTTTTTTCAGCTCTTTCTCCTTAATTTGATAAATGGGCCCCTGGATGTCTACTTCCAAATCCTGTTTGTTCCTGAAATGAGAACCTGTCCTCACTTTGTATTAGAGGCACCACATCTTCAGCAGTTGCCATATTTGAAGTGGACCATGATGCTTAAAAGCTGTCCTGAGTATCCAGCTTTCTTCTATAAACCTGCAGGTATTGCACAAAAAAACTACTTGGAGAAATGGATTCACTGGTTATTGTCTACTAAACCTGAGGAAAAAACAGAATGGTTCATTAATTTCTAGTTATAGTTGATGGTAACAATCTGAGATCTAGCAGCCAACTAAGTTTATATTTATAATATTAGAAGCTGCTGTATTGTAGCAGAAACTCATTCATCATACTTCATATATCGTATTTTTCGGAATATAAGATGGTCCGGAGTATAAGACACACATTCGTTTTTGGGGAAGAAAACAAGAAAAAAAATTATGCCTCTGTCTACCAGCATCCATTGGTATTCATCTGGCTAGATTCCCTTTCCCATATGGAACAAGCTTAGGCAGCAAAACCAGCAGATTGTCATCAGAGAAAAAAAGATCCTGCCATTTAACAGGAATCTTAAGGAGCCCATAATACATTATAAAATTTCAAATATAACCTCCAATCCTATAAGGTTACCTACCTTACATTTGCAAAATATATTATTGGAGAACATACAATTACAAAAATTTACCATGTGACAACATGACAACAGAAACCAGCAATTGAGAATGTAACACAAATCCCTTTTATGTCACTTGATTTTTTTCCAAGAAATGTGGCAAACAAATTTTATTAATACCAAATGAGGTCTAGTCCTTTCTGCCTTGTCTTCTTTTGCCTCACAATTGTTTTTTGGTGTCCCATGTTTGCTTATTCTTCTTAGATTAGTTCTAAACCTGCATCTTATTTCACAACAGGTGTTTCCTGAAGACCTGGCAAGGATTGGGGAATGGATTACCATGGAACAAAAATACTGAGATAATATCTACAGAATTCTATTATTTTTTATTTATGTTTTTAAATCTAAATTCTCATGAGATTCTCAGTTTTTTTGCAGCATAAATGTTTTGGACCTTTTGCACAAGTTCTTGTAAGATCGCAAGTAAAAAATGATATAAATTTGTAAGATTTCCAACAGAAGTTTCAATATTGGTCTGCCAAGCCTGATATAAATTGATACCGTAAATATCAATAACTATGTATGATAAAACTGAGAATCACAGCAAATTCCTTTGTAAAATAAAAGTGCATTCCTCATTATGGCAAAATAGAAGTCACCTTTAACTTAGAACTTAGAATAACTCTATTGTCACTTTGAATGTAATGTAATCAGCATAAATTAAAATGAAATTTCATTGCATACAGCTTTCAAAGGGTCAAATATGCATATAACCACATATATTACATAGAGAAAAAACACAGTCTAGTTTGGATGTATACATGTATAATGTGAGAAAAACAAATCTTGCAAATTTACGAGACAGATGGCATAGGGAACAAAGCTGTTACGGTATTGACTAGTCCTGCAAGCAATACTTTGAAACCTCCTTCCAGAAGGGAGCAATAGAAACAGACCATAAAGTGTGTGTGGGGGGGTCTCTAACAATGCTTTGAGCTCTAAGCACATAGCACTTTCAAGCAGTATTCTGAATAACAGAAAGTGAGCTTCCTATAATCTTTTTGGCTGTCCTTACCACTCTCTGTATGGACTTTGTCTCTGAAGCACTGCTGCCATCAAATCAGGACAGAAGGAGAAAGGAAGAAACAACAACATTCAGTGTTGTACATAATTTAACCTTCATAATGCAAGATAGATATGCCATCAGTATGAGAGCACAGGTATGAATAGCTTTGTTTTTTGTGATATTTTCATTCAGCTGTTTTTTTTCCAGTCTCACATTTTTCTAAGGTCCATAAAAAAGAAGAATGTCTTCTTAAGATAATTGCTTTTAGACCTAGATATTGTAGAATTCTTTTCACTGTCTTGTTAATGGAACTTCTTTGTGAAGAGATATCAAAGTAGCTGAAGCAGAATGGCCTTGATTTAAATGATCATGAAAAATGTTATTAGGATCAAATAGTTGTTACTTTTGTCATTATAAGGTCTTTTTCTGTGACAGCACATTGACCTCATCAGGACGATGATAGGTTTAGGGTATTGCTGAACACTGAAGAAAATGAAGTCAACTACAAAGCTTTATTGATTGGGGGAAGCAGCCATATGCTTTTCATCTATAAAACAATTACATATTCTCAGTTGCACTTTGCAGAACTAGAAATTCTCTAGATGTGTAACAAAAACAGGAGGTCTGTCCACTTAGACCAGGGGTGCATTGCAAATGTGGCTCAAAATCTCCATTTTATCTGCTTAGCCTACCTGTCACTTACTTTGTCCTGGAATCTTTTGTACCTAATAAACTTCTTTTGCTTCTTAAATTAATCAATTTAATTGAACAGTGATGTAGGGCAGGGTGCTTATAGTTAACACTGAATTTTAGAGCCTTGTTTGGGAACTATAGACCCATTCTTTCATGAGAAACATGGAAATAACTTTTTGTTTGTTTTTATTAGACTGGGATGAATTTTTTTGAAAATTTGGAAAAAATATAAACAGAAGAAGCAATCCGAATTTCATAGAAATTAGTACAGGGATTTTTGAGCTTTACACTATTAAACTTGAATCTGTGAAAAATTATCCATGCTATCTTTGAGAACTGATACGAGGGAACAGATTCAATCTGCTGAGTTTATGATTTTTCAGGAGATATCTTGCTTTGCCTTCAGTGGATATCCTGGCCTCTTAATGATAAGCTTACTTGCAGAGTTTCCGAGATATTTAATATAGCATGACTTGATTAGACTTTCAGGTCATGCTGAGATGGAAGCTCTCAGATACAATATTCCTTGCATTGTATTTCTTGATCTGGCAGCTACAAGACATAATTGACATTCCTGCCATGATAAATTTTGACACAACTTAACTCAAAGCTGCAGTTCAACATGCTCATCTCCGAGCATTGTCTATTAATGATACTGACTAATGATAGTGTCTTGCTATAACCTACGAAAGCCTCCTTCACCCTGACACTAAAAAGCTTCCTCATTTATTGGAATATATCAAAGATAAAATGTGATAAATTACTTTAAAGATTTTTCTTAGCTGACAGGTGGGAAAGATATTAAATCCATAATGAGAAACACATTTTTTTCCTGTCATTAGCTACATGTGTTCCGGGGTGAAATCCAGCAGGTTCTGACAGGTTCTGGAGAACCAGTAGCGGAAATTTTGAACAGTTCGGAGAACTGGCAAATACCACCTCTGGCTGGCCCCAGAGTGGGGTGGTAATGGAGATTTTGCAGTATCCTTCCCCTGGAGTGGGGTGGGAATGGAGATTTTGCAATATCCTTCCCCTGCCTCACCCGCCAAGCCATGTCATGCCCATCAAGCCACGCCCACAGAACTAGTAGTAAAAAAAAATTGATTTCACCACTGATGTGTTCATAGCTTTGTGATCATCCCTCAGTACAATCTGTGTTATTACAAAAGAAAAGAAGTGGCATTTTGTAAAACTAACATTCTGGGAATAAAGAACTGAATAGCAATTTAAACAAATTAAAAATATAGGGATATGACATAAATTAGTTGGAATAAGTAGTTTATCTCCCTCAATATTGGTCATAATATTGGAAGTATCCCTTCAGAGTTTCAGATGTTTTAAATCTTGTCAATGCCAAGAACCTGAGATTATTTCTATGCAGAGCATATGTTCTGTCACTGAGCCATATCCAAATAAATACAGTAGACTCATATTCTAATCCTTTCTTGTCAAAGCCAATTAAAACTGCTGCAAAGTTCCATAAATGAATTCTCCTTCCTGGGTCTAATTATTTTGGATATCTTCTGCTAGACATTAAAGTTCTAGTAGAGCTGCAGATCAAATGCAGCAACAATGTTGTACCTTTCTTAGCACTTCAGATCTTTGATTTAAATAATGGATCTGAGGAAACCGAGCATTTCTCATGTATGACTAATGAAATGGGAAGCGCTCCCTTTTCATTAACATTTTAAGTAATTTTAGTGCCATGTAAAAATATTGAAATAATCCTAAACGAGGACTATATTCAATACAGTCTTCTATATGGATTGAATTCCATCTGAAGATCTCAGGGACTCCACTCGGTTATACATTTTTCTGTTGTTAGAGAGGAGTCATCTTAATATTGAGTCAATATGTATTGTAAGACAGTTCTATATAATTATTGCATATTTTGAAAACTTGAAAAGTCAGAATTATTGTAGGTAGCAAAAAAATAGATGCTACTGAAGAATTCAACAAGAAGAATTTATGAAATGGCATCTGAAAGATCATGATGACTCAAAAATAAGGCATATTGGATTAGCGCAAAAATGGTATGAGAGGAAAAGGAAGCAAAATGGGAAAACAGACTTTGAAATGAGGTGTGAAATCTTAATGCACATTTTAATATTAAAGAAGGCAGTAAAAAGGTTTGTTGTTCATAGGTCATCATAGCTCATAGATCATCATACGGAAACATAGCCCAAAATACAAAATAACAATAAAATAAGGTAATAAAAATAGGGTTATATACAAAGAGCCAATAAAGCCAAGTTTATGGTTAAGAACTTGAAAACATGTAAGTGTAAAATGACAAAGCAAAATAACAGCTGACTACTAAAATTTCTGTGAGATCATTCAAGTGTTTGAAATTCAAGCCCTTGAATTCACCTACCAACAATAATTTGGCTGTTAATAAAAATACAATATCCTTTACTGTTTCATGACATCTCCCATCAAGACATGCTGAAGGCCTGGTCTACAAGGGAAAGAGTGACCCAGTGTTTTTAAATGGAATACTAGATATATTAATCAGATATTTTGAATAACTTCTATGTTTTTTTTGTAATGATTAATCTAGGATGAAAATGTGGCTGTCTTTACTATAATAATATTTTTATTGGCATCTCTCTAAAAAAACCCTGCCTTTAATATTTTCTTTACTTTAATATTTTCTTTTCTTTTCATTCTTTACAAGAAAATTTCTTTAATTTACTTGAGTTAATTTTCTCCAAAGATGGAATACATTGGTAAGTGAGAAATGTTTGGTCCAATACAGTGGAGATCTTAGTATTAAACATCACAGACTTATGACCATTTGTTTAATGACATTTGACATTTGAATTATCAGTGCTGTTAGAAATAGTTATTGTCTAAATATGAATTTACAACCATTGCCCCACCCCTGAGGTCACATAATTACAATTGGCAACAGACTCACATTTATGATTGGTTGCAGTGCCTACAGTCTCATGATCACAATTTGCAATCTTTTTGGCCAATTTCTGATTTGATTAAACTTTGGATTTGGATTTACAACTATGTGACTCAATTTATGATGATGGTGAGTCAACGTACACTTTTAGGCTCCCCATGCAAGGCCACAGAGCCATGTTTTAATCCCTTTTTGGAAGGCCAGGAGAAAGGGAGCTGTCTCACCTCCAATACAAAAGAACATTCAATAGGGTGGGAGCAACAGCAGAGAAGTATCTCTTCCTAGACCCCACCAGTCAGAGTACTTTAACTGATGAGGTCTGCAACATACCTTCCCTGCCTGACCAAGTGGGACAGGCCAATGCAATGGGATGAAGTCAACATTGTAGGTAACCTGTCCTGATATTATGTAGGGCTTTGTAAATCATAAACAAAATCCTTGAATTGGACGCAGAAGAAACTGGCACCCAATGCAGTTTGTGGAGCAGAGATGTATATGTCCCAGCCTCACTTTGCACCCGTTGAAGCTTCTGGATACTTTTCAAAAGTAGTTCCATGTACAGCATTTTGCAGTAGTCCAGATGGGAAAACTTCAAATAAAAAGATAAAATAAATATACTTTGATTAAAAAAATAATAACATAAACCACTTATTTAAGAATACTGCAGAAAATTCTTATATTGTCTGGTTAATAGTGCCATAAGAATCACAGACCACAATGAAAATAAGCCTTTATTTTACAGAATATTCTTTTAAACTAAAAAAAAAAATCATACAAGACATTGTATTGTATTAAATAATTGTAGGAGTACATATGTGGAATTAGTTTAACTGATGTAATGTGCTAATTGCAACTGCATTAGTCAAGAACATCCCTGGCCTTTTATGGTTAATCTCCAACATAGTACAAGGATTTATCACATTTTGTTAAGGGTAAATTTATTAACTAAAAGACAATGAAAACTTGTGAACTCTTCTAACTTTTGCTTTTGTTCACAACAAAAATCTAAGCACTAAGCAATAGAATCCTTCAGCATTGCCATCTGTGGAAATAGAATTAATATAAGCAACAGGAATTCAGTCAAAATTCATCTGTATCCCAAGAACAATACTTTCTTATCCAAATCACATACATACATACATACATACATACATACATACATACAGGTACATACATACAAACATACATCAGCACTAAATTCATGAAAGGATAGGCCTTAAAGTTCATCACAATTCTTTCTCTTCTATTCTGCTATTATTATTATGCTTTGTTGTACAGTCAGTCAAATGTTTAGACTGGGTTTGGTATTTTTATTCATCTTTCTCTTCATTTGATTTGGAACATTGATTTGATCTGAAGCATTGAACTGGATTGATTCTTTTTTCAAAAATTGATTCTTGTCATTATATGTATTCAGAAGCAGTTGATTTGATGATTCAAATTTAGTTTTCCAATTTGATTTTATAAGGTATTTCAGTTGGATTTAAAATGTATTGATTGGATATTCTGTATTGCAATCTAAACTGCTGCTTCTTATTCATAAATCCAATTTCAGTCTGGATTACATGGATTCCCAATGTGACTATCCAGACTATGGCCACTGCAAACACGATTATTCCTCTTTTTCATGCCCTTCCTATCCATGCAAGGAAATTAAGCCTTAGTGACTAGAAAATAAAACATTTAAATCAAAGGATATTTACAATGGGCTGAGAATGGGAGGAAGACATTAACTATCCCTGTACTTAGAAAATAATGAGTTTCCCATTATGGCAATGGCCAAGAAGAAAATGTGAGTCTCCCATCTGAATTGCAAATCTAAATTTACACAACCATAATATAAACATTTTAAATTAATGAAGATCAATTGAATATTTCAACAGAGCCATGATTACTTGCCTTGTCCACAATATCATGCATGGATGCTCACTTTACCCTAGAGCAGTGATGGCAAACCTTTTAGACACCGAGTGCCCAAACTGTGCGCACATGCATGCCCAAACTGAAAGGTGCACATGTGCACATGCGTGCATGCACAGGCATGTGGAGACATGTGTGTGTGCATGCACAGACATGTGCACATGCACAGCAGAGACCCAAAGACCACCTGGCCTAAGATCTTTTTTTTTCGTGAGCTTCCATTTCATCGTTTGCAGGGAAACAGAAGCTCATGAAAGAAATGCCATGGAGTTCTGACCTAGACCAACGGTGCATGTGCCAGCCAAGACGGCTCTGTGTGCCACCTCTGGCACGTGTGCCATAGGTTTGCCATCACAGCCCTAGAACAATGAACCTCTACATTTTGGGCTCCAAGGATCGTTCTGAGGACAGCATTTTTTCCGCAGACCAGGGAGTGTGGTTTTGCACACTGCCTGGATCCCATGCATGAATGGATGGGGCTTCACTCGCTACCTGATGGACTATGGACCACTGCCTATCAATGATCCGGAGGTTGGAGATCCCTGCCCTAAAATACGATCTTCTTTTTCCTCCTTTATATTTATGGTTCCAAATTGCATAATTTAATTTATCTAAAACTTTTGCCACCTTAAAAATTGTTGCCTTCTCTCAGGTCACTGAGTAATAGTAAAGTTGGATGGTGAAATAAACTGCTTTTAAAATTATGTTAATCAACTGGATTGTTTAATTAGTGTTTTGAGCTATATTCTTATTTGGACAACAGCTCGGATATGTATTACCAGTAATTATGGAACGACAGTAGCTTTCAGTATTATCTTGACATGCAATAACCTTATAACCTTACAAAGCAAGGTCATTAAGTATTATCTGTTAGTGATTATTAGGACTCAAATGGTATGATTTGCAAGCCAAATACAATGGGAAAGCAGATGTATAGAAGAACTACATTCTTCAGACAAACCAAACATATACACATATTCACAAGATGAAAGGGCGATCTTGCGATTTAGGAGAAAGTGAAAACTAATTAAATAAATTGTGAACTGTGTCCCTCTCACATAATATACTATGCCTAAACTGGAAATTGCAGCTGATGGCATAACTTCCTATTGCCATGATAATTGTCATGCTGCTGTGCTACCCTGCAAGCAAATTACTTTTATGCAGGATTAATTAGTACCATTCTCCATGAAGTTAATATTCATTGTAAATGAGGCAGATTAGCTTGGAGTTATGTGATAGCTTTGAGAATGGAAACATTTTTTTAATGAAAGAACTATTAGAAAGTCAAATTTAATAGAAACAAAACAAAACTTCCTGAATTTCAAATGCAACTGTTGTAATTGGTTTTCTACTGGTACAGAAAGAAATTGAATATGCAAAGGTGGGACTGCTGGGTGATAATATGCTTGCTGTATATCCCATCACAGCTATGTTAAGTTATGGTGTGTTATATTAAAATAAGAGTTATTAAGTAGTGTTCAGTTTTTAAAGTACTTTTTTTTTTCAGTCAGAAAAAAAAATTGAGCTTCCAGATCAACAAGACATAAATTTCAAGGCCAGATTATTTATATTGATATTAAACTGATAATTTTATATTTGTCATTTTCTTAGATGATTAACATCATATGATAGGGAGACTACACTGACCCCACTTTGCTGTGACTTATGTATTGGTTGCAACTCCTGAACCTTTTGTGTTAAAGGAAAAAAGGAATTTGCTATCCCATTTGGTTGGCTCCTGAACATCCTATGGACAAAGAAGAGTCTCTCCCCAAACTGTGGATAAAGCTATTTACTAGTAGTAATAAGGTTAACAATTGATCTTGCTAGGCTTATCCAAATAAAATGAGAGATTTCTATCTGACTAATGCTTGGATCCAGTGCAATTCTCAGTTGTTGTTATATTGATTGTAATAAGTATTCTAGTTGACTTTTTCATGCCAAATTTAAAAATGAAACAATTTCCCCTACCAGGTTTTGTTTTCATGTGACACATCTTTATTATTAAACTAAAATAATATTATAGTACCTTATTTTTACTTTAGTAGCATACCGTACTTGCAAAAATTATTGACCAAAATCTAGTGGTTTAATCACTAGCAAAAGATAAAGTTAGAATGTATAACATAACATAGAGCAGCAGACAAATAAAATGTTAAAAAGTGATGATATTTATGTAGTTACTTACTGAACACATATAAATTATATTAAAGTAATCAAAATATATTTACAATCTCCAGGCATTGTCAAAACTTTTCAACCCTCTTAATGTTTGGAAATTGAAAGTTGAAAAGTTTGACATGTCCTATAACATGTTTAGGTAAGATTCCTGTCACTGACGGGACAGAAATTCCTTCTCAGATTGGTGCCAGAATTCACAATGTAAACAGTTTAAACATATATTCTTTATATTTGTTTTAAGTATTGGATTGATTTTAATAGTGTTGTGCTTATCTACACACTGTTATTATCTCATGAAACCATGTAAACCATCCTGATACTTTCTGCTATTATTTAAATGTTAGAAAATTTCACCCAGTTTGTCAAAAATGCCATGACCTTTATTTTGCTTGTAAAGTGTTTGACTGGGCTGCTCACATTTGCTCCGTGACATGTGTTAGATTTCTAATGTGATGGTTATTTGCACCATATGTCTTTTGACGTTCCTATAGTTTGGAGGGAGTCAAAAGACAATTCATCAGATTGCTTTTGATATTTCTGCTTAAGAAATATAATGATGATGAATTTAATGAATTCTTCTCTCAAAAGGAGGGACCAATGCTTTGTAAGATATTTGTTCAGTTAAAGAAGCTCTTGGCCATGAATACAATGTAAATTAGTTGGCTTGAAAGCTGTCCCCCCTCATAATGGAAATAAATTCCCATCTGTATTATTAGCCTATGCTTCTAATATGAAAGAGTTGTCTGCGAACATGAAACTACTTTTAGAAAAGATATAGAGATAAAAAATATAAATGGAATATCTGTGGAGAACTGAAGATCATTGCAGCTCTGCTAGGCCTGCAACTTGTATACAAAGCACTGAACAGGAAAAACAACAACATTATATTCAAAAAGAATGCCCAAAATATAGGTCAAATATCCAGGGGGGGGGGGAAATGTGG
This sequence comes from Ptyas mucosa, assembly GCA_012654045.1. NCBI lineage: Eukaryota > Metazoa > Chordata > Lepidosauria > Squamata > Colubridae > Ptyas > Ptyas mucosa. The sequence continues at coordinate 7,871,634 of WNWU01000032.1, read as the reverse complement.
TAAATATTCCCTTTAACCCCTTTGAAAAAGTGTTGCTTGGTACTTTTCATATCAAACCTGGACTTCAAAAACTTCATTAACATGATGGATAAAAGAGGAACTGGATTCATGTACTTGAGGAATAAATTTTTCAGGATTAGTGATGCTAAGATTAGGGAACTCAAATTCTCCTTTTCTTACCCAGTCTTCCTCTTATTCAAAAGAGATATACCCCATAATGATGTGTAGTTTATCCCAGTTATTTTAGAATTAAAATAAAGGATCTGTAAATCTACAGTTACTGTAAAGTACGGGGTTGCCTTCATTTCTGAGAAGGAGCCTGAGTGGTGTAGGAGGCTAATGCCTCCTACAAGGCAGCATTTAACATCCAGCTGCCTGCAATTACCGTAAGTTCGAATCTCACCAGGCTCAAGGTTGACTCAGCCTTCCATCCTTGCTAAGGTGGGTAAAATGAGGACCCAGTTTGTGGGGGCAATAAGCTGACTTTGTATAAAATATACAAAAGTATGAAGGCTATTGCTTAACGCATTGTAAGCCGCCCTGAGTCTCCGGAGAAGGGTGGCATATAAATAAGAAAAAAAAATTCGTTTTTCTTCTCAATGGATAGAAAGTATTTGCATTTGACCTGGGTTTTTTTTTCTGAAGATCTGATGTCATCTATCTTCTGTATGTTTTTCTAACTTCTGACGTTCAAAGAAAAATTCAGAGGAAAAGCAGAGGTTGTAATAACCAGAGCTGATGAACCCACAAAAATGTATTTTTAATGGTCCATATTATTTAGAAGTGAGCTGAATAACCATATATCCCAACTCTTACCTGCACAACCTGTTCTCTTCTGCATTTGGGCATTTTCAGGGATCAGATGAAATTTAAAGAATTTTCAGCTGGATTAGAGTTACAGATGAATGCACATACTTGTTTGTTTTGAAAAGTGTTCCTGCTGGTTCTTATGTCAGCCATTTCAATATTCTTAGAGATATAATGAGCATGAAATAATGCTGTGTTATTTTTATACCTAGGTTGCTTGATTTAATTATGATACTATCCTAACTAAAGGTGTTCTTCTGAGGCATTTCTACTATACCTGCTCAAAGATTAATACCTGCTCAAAAAAAGATCAATAACGCAAAAGTAAAAGTAAATAGTAAATATAAGACTTACTGTATCCCTATCTCAAAAATTGATTGCTCTCATGAAAATATTTAGATCATTTTGTGATTTCCATGTATGCTACATTAATACATTGTTTGCTCCTCAGGATATTTCTGTTCTTTTAGCCAATCTTGGAACCAAAAAGTTGAATTAAAATTAAGGTGGCCAAGATACCTAGATCTACGCACTTGAAATACGTTGCACATTTTTTCTTGATCACCTTCCCAAGACTTCAGCATTTCTGTCTGCATGAAATTAGTCTAAAGTACTCATTTGGCACAAATTTTATTCATGGCATTGATTCATAACATTAGTTTTGACACTGAGATTATTTTTAGCTCTTAGTAACTAAGACATATTCAAAATAGTTGCAGAAGAAATAAAGTATTATTTGAAGTACAGTAAAACCTCTGGTCACGACCATAATTCATTCCATAACTTTGGTCACAAACTGATTTGGTCATGACCCGAACCTAATTTTGGAAATTTGGCACTTACAAAAAAAAATGGCATGGAAGGGGAAATCAGCTATGAAACAAAAATGTTAATATTTTGGTCAGAACCCAACTTGGTTGTGGTCAGAAGGGTTCATGACTAGAGGTTCTACTGTACATAGTTTATCCCTAAATCAAATTATTTCATACAGACCCCTGCTATTAGGTTTCAAACAAATTCTGTCATAAAAGTTATTCCAGAATTAAATATTAAAGCTGAATATACAAAGAAATGTGCTTGGAATATCCTCAATCAATGTGGTTACCAGAATGTATCAGGAATAAATTATGAACAAGGATGGACCTAGGTCAATTGATTCCACAGTTATGTTATCTCTGAGTCTGTTCCACCATCTCAGTCCCAGAACAACCACATGTCCATTGTTTGTGACATCCTGAAAGCTTCCCAATTGATTCCTCTTGTCAAAAACAGGTTGTGAAGTACACAAAAGGAGATGTGTACTTGTCATGACAGCAAAACACAGCAAAATCCAGTCAGTTGTAGAGTGCCCAAATCTCCATCATGTGACCGCAGTGATGCAACAATCTCAAGTATGAGCACTGGCTGTAAAGTTACTTTTTTAGTACTATTGTAACATTGAATGGTTACTGAACAGGGCAGTTGTTAAACAAGGGTTTCCTTCATTTGTTCTGGATGACAACTGATCCTATTAAATTATTAATTTGTTTCTTAAAGAGATTTAAACAACCCTTGGCAGCCAAAGCAACACATTTTTAAAAATCATATATCCACTGACAAGTAGCTCTAGATGGTTTTTGAGCACATGTGCTAAAATAACACACACATCCCTGAAAATAGTCTTCCCAAAATATTTAGACACATGAGCAGCTGCCGCACAAACAACACAACATGAGGAGGCGAGGCCGGAGATACTGACATACTGACAATATGAACAAGAGAGAACTTGTTCATAGAAATGTTCCATTTTTTTCATACACACTTTCAGGATTCTGTGCTCTTGATTTAAATAACTTTTTTATTAAACTTTCTTGAACATGGCTTTTTTTTTCCTCTGATGCTTTAGCCTTAATACCTTAATGTTATTGCCTTGGCATTTGCATATAAATGGAAATAAATGAAAAATGATATAACATAACATTTTGCTGCCTGATATGAAAAGTTATAAAGTGAAACACTGCCCTTTATACATTCTATAGGCCTTCGTAGTGCCCTTAAGCATAGCTCACTCCTTATTTTGTAATGCAGTTCAGATTATTTACTATTATGTTGCTCATCTCATTCCTTCTATTTTTGACATGCTTATTTCCCATTGATCTACTGTAAACCAGTCCAAACAAACCCAATTGTATTTTGCTGGTTTTGCTATCTGTAGTGGAATGTGTCATCCATCCTCTATTTGCAGCAAGTATGTACTTGATTAATCCTCCCTTTTAAAACAACAGCAGCAGTTGTAATAATTGTTTTACCCTTCACTGCTCTCTCTTTCACCCTAGAAGAAGAAATGTCTAACTGTATGTGGATTCTTGTACTATTTTTTTTGTACACATGCTTAAAAACAATCACCTTTTTTTTAATTGCTGATGAGCCAGCTATTTTTAGCTGATATCTCAATACCTTACTGTGGCTTAACCTAAAGTCTGTCCTCATTATGAAAATTGTACATGAAGACAACAGTGTACCTGCTCTAGATATGCAAAAAATAATGTTCCTTGAGCTGCAAAGGAAATTGAAGCAAATGAACAGGAAGGCAATAGTGGGACATAGAAAGTGAGAAAATGAGCATATTAACACCCTATTTGGAAATCAAGTTCTGGTATTCATATGACAGAATTAAAGTCATTTAATGTTTTGATATCATAATTTATATTTGCCCTGTCCAACTGTGTAGTATCTTTTAGTTATCTAGAATAGGAGTCATCACTTTTGCAAAAATACTAGAAGCTCATTTTCAAAATGTTTGCAGTAAGAGGCCAATAATCCATCCGAAAAATGAGTTGTGCCTTTGTTCAACTTCATAAATTTCACAAATTTCTCTTTCCCTATTGGTTCATTCATTGTTTATCATTGAATACCTTTTATCTTTGATAAGTTTCATTTTTTAGATATTCATCTGCTCTTGCCGGTGAAATTTCTTATCTCTTATATAACTTTTCATAGTACCAGTGAAATATTCTTTGAATACATGCATTATTAATCAGTATAGTTTTGTTATTTTGTAATTTTAGCATCATTTTTTTCACCCTCATTTCTCAGTGTTTAAGCTACATATTTCTCTGGTTTATTTGTTGTCTCAGAGTTCTGTATTGACGAAATTAATTTTATTTCCATCGCTCTTACTATTAACATAGAGAGTTGACACAGTAGAAGTTTAATTTGCTGTGAAATGTTTTTTCTCCCTTGGGATTTCATTATTTTTTTTTTATTTTTATATACATTAAAAACTTTTGCATCTTTTTGTTTTCAATTTGCTGTTCTGCTGTATAAATTGTCCTGTCATAAAGGCTTTGCAATTGTGGATTTATACACAAAACAATTCAATTTTTCTTATACCAGCTGAAACGATTTCTTATCTCAAATTTTTGTAAATCTAATATTTTTTATTCGTCTTTTTTATATGCATTTCTTGTAGGTAAATTATATTCAGCTTTTCCTTTTGGGGGAAATTTATATTCCACATTAAGCATTTAAACTCCACACTTATTTTATGAATTTCGAAAAGCTATACCAATTTCTTAATTGAACTATATCCCTAGTGTTTTCTACTAGTTTTCTATCAGCTACTAATCAGTCTGACTCTTTTTAACTCTCTAGCTTCAGTCAAAGTTGAATTGTTGTGGCCAACCACAAAAATAAGTGTAGAACAATTTTAAAAATATAACAAATATCCTATGTTATAAATTGTCTCCCTTTAAAAATCAGATATATACCACATTATTAATATTATTCATGTTTCTTAAAATGGAATAATTACAGAATGCTTTTAGTTAATGAAAGGGCCTTTGATTGGTTATGACTAGTTGTATTACAATTTAAGTTCTTAGGCTTGCTGTATTTTTTCCATTGTGTTGCAGTAAAATTGCTTTTATCTCACACTTTTAACTACAATAAACTGCCAAAGTTTGACTGATAATAACATATATAAATTAAACAAATACAAAATTGGAATGTATATACACATATGTACACACAATATCTATCTATCTAATCTATCTATCATCTATAAAATCTCAAAAGTATGGAAAGAATTATGTTAATGTTCTTCAATTACTGATATTAAGCTATGTTGCCTATGATTTAGAAATAGCAAACCGACAGCCAGCAAAATTAATAGTTACTGATAATAGAATATGAATAATTCAAAGGAGAAACTTAATCTTGCCAACACTGAGAACAAAGAAACATTCGCCAATGGTAGTGACCAGTTTGAGGGTCTTCCTCATTCATGGAAGAAACCTTGCTGCAAACAATACTATCTGCAAGGACAATTAAAGCTGCCTATTTGTTAGAGAGAGAGAGAGAGAGAGAGAGAGAGAGAGAGAGAGAGAGAGAGAGA
>WNWU01000032.1:7782842-7866442 GCA_012654045.1 Ptyas mucosa | reverse complement strand
AGAGAGAGAGAGAGAGAGAGAGAGAGAGAGAGAGAGAGAGAGAGAGATGCTGATTTATGTACAAAATGGGCTGGGTTTGCATCACAATGCTCTTTTTTCATCTGACATTTTACGAGTTTGGTTACCCTTCCAGATTCTATTGCTTTGAATGATGCACTTTGATTTGTTCACAATTTTTTAGCTACCCAACTTCTGCCAGCACAATTCTGCATGAATTTTCCTAGTTCCCTCTTAAATAGGTGAAAACATCCTCAAGAGAGTTTGGTTCCTAGCTGCTACATTGATATAATTATTCAGTATTCTTAGCTGAATATGAGTGTGATTTGTCATTACTTCCTTCCCAGATTAAAAATATATCAGCTGGGGATTCTTAGGCAGCTGTGGATAGCTATTTCTATTTTTTGTCTATTTTAGGAATAGAAACTCTTTTTAAATCAATGCTGAACCTCCATGTGATCCATTTTAAAGAATGATCCTTATTTAATACTGTGTGAGAGAGTGAAAACTTTTCTCTGTTTTCCATGCCATGTATTAAGTTAAGGTATTTCCTTTTATCTTGCCTTGCCTTCAGTCTAAACTAAAAGTTGCAACACTTTAATGTTTTCTTTCAGGGAGTCCTTGGAGAGCTACTACACTGACTGGTGCCCTAAGCTTCTCTATTGGAACAAAATTACCAGCAGATAATTTCCCATGTTAATGCCAGCAAGATTAGCAGCCCTTTCCTTTTAGTGAGGCAATGGACTGGGCCGGATCCAATAATGTCTCATTTATTATGTAATTTAAAGTGTTACTTGGCATTTCTCCAACTAGGAATCAAAATCTATTCCTAATGCTCTAAAGAGAGGTGTTGCAGCAAAGCTGTCTTTTAACAAAGAGATCTTTACAGAATTTACATGAGCAATTGAACCTCCGACTCATTTGATATTTGTAGTATGAGAAGAGAAAAGATGCAAAAAAAAAAAGCTATCATCAAGGTTGATACACACATTACACACATTATATATTTTGACTGAATATCAGAAATGCTGCATACAAAAGATACACATGTAGATATTCAGAAACATGTGCATCACGCCAACAGAGAATCAATCCTGGATCATGTAGAATAATATACAAAACATTACCCCCCAAAAGCTGATTCCTTGTTATATAAAGTGTAGAAAATAATAAAATTTCAAAGCAACATATAGAGTTATTTTGCTTATTTAACCCAAACCGTATTTTCAATCCAATTCTAATATAATTGAGAGGGCATTTGCTTTAAGTAGAATTATTAAATATGTTTAAGATTAGTATTTTTCAGTGGTTATGAAGCTGAAAGGTTTCTGATTAATTGTTACAAAAATAGACATTCTCAATCTATCCTTTATATAATCAGTACTGAAATAATGATAGATTAGAAGGGAAAGGGGGAAAAAAGCTTTACACTTGAATACAGACATATACCTTACCTGGAAAAATAAGTGGCTTGTTTTTCTTTTCTTTTTTTAACTAGAAGTAGTGAATAAATTTTCTAAATGACATCCCAATAACAATTTGCCCCCACTCCCTGCAGAGAAAAGATTGTTTCCGGGGCTGAATAAAATATTTAGTTTAAAATTAAATAAGTGGTTATTTGGCTGAAAGACATTTAACAAACACAATCTTCTTAAGGGCCTTCAGGTGAAGGAAATAGTGAGTGAAATTTAATTAGCAATGGGATTCAACACTGACTTCCATTTAACCGAAGCCTGCAGGTATTTGTAATGGTAATTAAAATATATAGCAGTTCTTAAGTATAATTGTGTAAAGTAAAAAAAAATATATGCAAAATTCTAAGAAATGACCAATATTCCCAAATAGTTTTTCATGGTATCTCCAAACAATATTTATACAATATATATGCAGTATACATAATAATTAATTGTGAATAATGGCATAATTTTGGATTTTGAGTCTAATTTTGGAGTTTATTATTTGAAAAAGTAAAGCCTGGTACCAATTTTGTTTTCTAATCATATGGTGGGTATCTGGAAGGTGAATGATACAGAGATACTGTATGCCAATAAATATGATTTATAATAGTTTTGGAATTATATGTGGCTAAAAATATTTTGATGTCATCTACACTGAAAAGAAATAATTTTAAAGGCCATGGCTCTTTAAAATTTGGAAAATGGCTCCTGTTAACTAAAACTTTAAAAGGTTGCAAAGAAGGCAAGAAAGCTAAGCTCCTTCCAATACTGACATTTACCATTTGGAGATTTAATCCATTCTCCTAACCAAGACAAACATCCTGCTCTGTAATAGAATTTGCAATTCAGAAGAGCAAGCTCAGCTTTATTGTTTGAGTCTTGTAAAACATTAAGTTTGATTCTAAGGTTTTTCCCCGACTCCATAGACATTTCCTTTTATTGTTTCTTACCAATCATGTAATTCTTTTCTGGAATTGGAATTTGCACCGTTTGAAACAGATAATTGACTCTGAGGAATATGTTCTTTTCGATAATTATAATTGATCCCAACCAAAAAAGCTTTAACCCAAAGGTGCTTTTTCAAGACGCAACTGGACATTCTGGTTTTTCTTTGAAGATGTTTTGCTTCTCATCCGAGAAGCTTCTTCAGTTGAACCATGACCTGGATGACTGAGAATCTCCATAGACAAAAAGGCTTTAAGTTATTCCATCTTTCAAGATCTCTCAAGTTCTTGCCATTATTTTCTAGAATTGTTTTGATATATATTTCTTGATTATTGCATGTCAGATGCAATTGCACAAGAAATCTTCTCATGTTAAATGTCTGTGATTACTTACAGTATAAATATACTGTATACTGTGAGTATACTGATTTTTTTCTTTTTTGTAATGAATTCTTCAGAGTTATGATTATTTTCATCTACTGTTTATTGTCCTTGTGGTACTGTTAATACTACATGATCTACATAACATTTTAGCTTATATTGCTCTCCTTGGATTTTATGTACAGATATTTGTTTATCAGTTCAGTTATTTTTCTGCCAATATTTCTAAACCAATAACAAATAATAAAGGAAAAGGTGCCTTAGCTTATTTGAAAGCCTACTGAGAGGTCTCCATTGGCTGTATAAAAGTTGTTGGGTTTTTTTGGCACTTACACATGTTTTCACCTCAGTCTTTGACCTCTTCTCTAGGAATTATTCTGCCAATAGGAATGGACACTTGCCTATTGATTAACTATTATCCATGGTGTTTCTTATTGTAATACAACTTGTTTGGTTGATGTGTGTTATATCTGAGATGATTTCCTTAGGCATTCAAACTATTTGTGTGGATAGTCTACATTCAACAAAGAAATTGGTCTGTATGACTATGTTTTCTATGTATCACTGCTTTGTAAATCAAAGTTCTATAGTACTTTTTTTCCCATATTATCAGTCTCACGTTAATCTTCTAATTTTATTCATTGTGTTCATCAGTGGTTTCAGCAGGGTTTTTAAAAAAAATTCATTGTATTTCTATTAGCGCAACTGGACCAGTAGTGGGTTTTAAATCCCATTGCTACCTGTTTGCTCGTGGATTCATGTGCTCTCGCGCGCGCCTGTGACACTACTGCGTATGCACAGAGAAGACCGGGTGGGTGGGCAGAGCCTCCAGCTGCCACCACTACTGGTTTGTTCAATCTGGGGCACATCAGTAGCATCCCACCACTGAACTGGACCCAGTTGCTTTTACAAGTCTAATTTTTTGATTGTCTTGTTTGTTTATTTGATAGTTATCTGATTTCTTAAAATATATCTATGTTGGTCATTATTTTTTATAGACATTTTAATATATTTCTTCATAGCAACTTCATCATTTCATTAATCATGAAATATATTATTTAAAAATTTTCTGTGATTTCTGATCTTAAATGTAAAAATTTAGCCTCTTTTACTGCTGGTAAACAACCTTGTTTACCTTCTTCCAATTCTTTCATCAGTTGTCTTTTTCAGTTACTTTTATATGTTTGTTCAAGATGTCTTATTTAGCAGCTTATTTTTCTTTGTTTTGCCAAACGTTACATTTTCTTTCTTTGTTTTAATGAAAAGGCCTCTCATTTATTCTTTAATGTTTCTCTCTTGTTTTGTTTTGTTTTTTTAAATGAAAGATGAAAAGGACTTTGAGGTGGGATTTTTTTAAAAAAAATATGTACAATTGAAAAACTATTCTCTATCATCTATCTACTATCTATCTATCATCTTTCATCCAGCCATCCAACTATCCATCCATCCATCCATCCATCCATCCACCCAGCCACCTACCTACCTATCTACCTATCTATCTATATCTAGTTTTGATGTATGCTATACTATACTATACTATACTATACTATACTATACTATACTATACTATACTATACTATACATACTGGTATATACTATACTATAGCAGTATTTTTGTGTAATAAATGGCATATGGAAATCGCCAAAAGTTACAACACAGTTTAAACTAACAAAGGTCCCAATATTTTCCAAGAACACAGCCCCAACAAGAGTTCCTTTCATCATCTCTCCCACCTTCTTTCGAGAACTCTACAAGAAGAATGGGGAGGGGGGGCAGACAGCCAGACAACCTAGTGCTATTTTTTTGAATGCAGGATGCAGAAGGGCAAGGGTAAATCTAGCTTTACAATAAAGGTATTGTGTGTGTGTGTGTGTGTGTGTGTGTGTGTGTGTGTGTTTCTCAGTTTTTTTATTTGTGTTTATCTAATTCCCTGAACCTCCAAAATCAGATCCACATAGCTTGAAATACTTAATTCTATCATATATCAGCTATCTCATGGACTAGAATAGATGGCTCTCTTGGAAATCTATTGAAATCTCCTCTTAAAAATGAATTGCATGAAATATTTCATTGTTCTTTGACTGACAGGTTTAATAATATGTGATGTTTTGAAACATTACCTGTACTGAAGTGTTTGATACAGAGTTTATTTTAATTTCATTTTATAATTCTAGTGTTACAAATTTCATAGGAAAACCCTATGGATATTTACCAAGAAGTAGCTTTCTGGATGTATTACAATATCCTTTTCCATATATATGCCAACAAGGTTGCCAAGACTAATCTATTAAATTGCACACTTAATCGATTAAAGCTTTCATTTCAGATTAGAAATATCCCATCTCTGCAGTAATAGGTGGGCTTAAAATAAATCAAGGCATAAAGCCATGTAGACAATAGGGATATGAGAAGTAGTAGCATGGTTCTTTAAATAAAAATGTGTGGAGTGAAAAAAAGTCCTTGTTTAAAATGAAAGTTAATTGGTTAATATGTGTGTTTGGGAATATACGAATACAGCGAGATAATTTATGAACTTGTTATTTTCTAATCCACTCTGACTTTGAGAGCTGTTATAATTTTTTTAAACAGTAAATAGATGGATAAATGGGAAGGAACTATAAAAGATCCTGGAAGTCATCACCTATGATGAGTAAAAATAACTCAGTTGCATGCCCTAGGCTACAATTAATGTTTAATGTTTTATATTCCCATTTTTATGATGTTGCAATCTGCCTACAGTCATTCAATATTGACATGAGAGGCATATAAATTGAAGAAATGAATATATTTAAAAATTAAATAAATATTATAACTGTCTCTCCATCAAGTTTCCAGGAAGGGTATGCAAAGTTGCAAGTTATTCATGAATTCATAAGCATAAATAAGACTGCAAACAAATGCCAAATTGGAAGGTGTAGAATAATTCCTATAAATGTAATGAGCTTTATTTTTTTTAGATTTTAAAAAAAATCCTGCTATTATTGTTATAAATATCTCACGATGGCAAACATACGTAATACTCCTTCCTCGTATAAGTGCTTATTTAAAAATGCATTGGTCCCTTCTTTTCCGAGGCATCTTTGCACTTCATGAATAAGAAGCTGTGTTCCTTGGCACTTTGAGAAAGACGCATTGCTTAACGTCCTGCAATATTCAAAAGCATTAGAATATAATTTAACCTGTGAGATAAAAAGTAAAATAATGTAAGGTTAGGTCATATTTATTCAGCAGACCACACCAATTATTATTGGTTAAATGAGAATATATAAAACTGTAATATACCAGTAAAATAGGAATTAGACAACTTTCTGAGAGTTGGACGCTCAGCAATCAGTAACTAACTGAAGATACCTGTAAGCATAATGAGACCAAATCACAGGCAAAAAGATGAAGTAATTGTAAAAGAGCCATGACTCTAGTAATTCATATTTCTGATATATTTACAATTTTTTTCTTTCTGGAAATCCTGACTAACACCTTGTCATATCAGCTTATTCTCATTGTGAGAAACAGAACCTTTTTATTTCTTGGCAGGCAAGATTTGAAGTTGCACAGATTTCCTCAGGGCACCTTGTACTAGAATAAGCATATTGTTTAACAATACAGTTTTCTGTCCATCATGAAAGCAGAAAAATGTTCCAAAGATCCCAAAGTCAAAGGCTTCAAAGTCAAATCCTTTAATCCTACCAGTAGGTATCTGAAAATACCTGTGGAGTCCCATTTGTACAATGGAAAGTAATGTCATTTCAAGCATCATCTGGCTCAAGAATGAAAAGTAAATATTCTCCTGCTCAGGTTTCAACTACTCTGTCATCTTTATTCTTAGATGATTTTCAATTACATTTAAGTAAGTCATACTTTAGAATGGAATGGAAAGCTCCAATGCTTCAAAACCAAAATAAAACTTAAAATGCATGATTTGACTTCGTTTATCCTGTTCTCTTCCACGACATGAAATATAGGAAAGAGTTCTGATTGGTTTGACTTTCATCATCAGATGGTTGTACAAAGAACCAATAAGCAAAGTGCTAGTGGAGCCTTTATGCACTTCAACATGTATTCAATTAAAATACTCATCTTTTACATTGGATAGCACAATAGTGTTTTGTTCTGTGTACATTTAATACATGGATACAGCAGTACAAAGCTATTCATTTGGACAGTTATTTAGACATCAGGATAGAGAAGAGTCAACGTTCCACACATTTTTTACTAGTTCTAGAAGTCTTGGTATTTTTTCTACTCTACTGTTGTTTCTCAAAAGGATGTTATTGTGGTAACACTTTTTTTTTCAGAAAACTAAAAAAATAGACCCCCACATATACCAGATGTTTGTATATAATTCTTAACATGAGCCTTATTTAAATCAATAATATGTATTTTTGCTAGGAACTAAAGATACATTGTTTAATGTTAATTCAGTGAGTATCTGTGTCTGATCTATTCATATATTGTTCCCTAGTACCCAAACTATTAACAAATACTGTATACTGTGTAATTATCTATCTGCATTTATTTCAGTTGGGTTTCAAGCTGGGATGCAGTTCAAAGACAACCATGCTTGATGATGACCTTTGGCACAGCTAGAATGGGTTGTACAACCAATGTGGTATTCATGATCTCTCAGTACCTTTTGATACATCACTCACAATATCCTTCTGGACCTGCTGTAGATTATGAGAATGGGAAACACTGAATTGCAGTGGTTCACTTCCTTCCTCAGTGGTTAGTTGGTGTTAATGAGGGAAATGTCATGCCTGTGGTCCTCATTTGTGAGGTGCTTCAGGGCTTAACAGTCTCCTCTCTCCTGTTTAACATTTACATGAAAGGATTGGGTGAGGTCATCTGTACATTTTTGTTCAGTATGCTGAATGAACTATTTATTAGAATGCTGATAATACTCAGTTTTGTAGCTCAACCCTGAGCTGTGCAGGTGAAGCTGTCAATGTACTGATCCAGTGTCGTGAGGCTGTTCAGGTTTTGATAGCACAGAACAGACTTTAGTTCAATCCTCCCCAGACTGACTGGTGGGGTTTCTCCCTCCCTCCCTCCTTCCCCCCTCCCTCTCTCTCTCTCTCTCACACACACACACCTCAGATCAGGAAAATTTCCATTATTGGTCTTGAATGGGATAACAGATCCCCAGTTTAAACTGGTGTACAGCTTTCTGGATTTCCAGCTATACATACCCTGGTAATCTCATGACTGCATTATTTCAGTATGCTCCACATCTGCTTGCCATCTAGGTCATCTGAAAGCTATAGCTGGTGAAATACACAATGTGTATAGTAATGGATAGCTTTCAGCATGGTCATATGTCACCACTGCTATGAGATCTGCATTGGTTGCCAGTCTTCCAGGAGTAATTCACGGTGCTGACCATTACCTATAAAGTTTTTCATGGAATAGGATCTGAATCCCTGGGAAACTACCTATCTCCAACTGTTTCTGCCCACCATACATATTCCAACAGAGTGGGCTTGCTTCAGATCCCTTCTATTCAATGTTATCATGTTAAGGGACTGAGGAAATCTACCTTGTAGATCATAGACAAGAGATATGGACAGCAATAGTTCTCTTAGCATTCCAAAAAACACTTAAAAACTGGTTTTGGTCTCAGTCTTGGGGTTATGTGTTTGTGGGGCCTCTAGTTTGTAAATTAATAACATTCTCTCTCTCTCTCTCTCTCTCTCTCTCTCTCTCTCTCTCTCTCTCCCCTCCCTCTCTTCTCTCTCTGTCTCTCTCTCTCTGTGTGTTTTAAGAGGCATTTTGTTCTAGTAATTAAGGCACCAGGCTAGAAATCAAAAGACTCTGAATTCTAGTCCTGCTTTAGCCATGAAAGTCTAGTCCTGCCTTAACCATAGGTGATTTTCGGCCAGTCATATTCTTTCAGCCCAACTCACCTTACAAGTTGGTTGTTGTGGTAGACAAAATAAGAGTAGGAAGGAGTATTAGGTATGTTCATCAGCCTGAATTATATATGAAAATAATAAAGGTGGGATTTATATAAATAAATAAAATAGAAATTATATTACCAATTAATAACATCTACTTGAAAGAGAAATTACCTGATTTTGCTTTTCCTGCCATCACCCCATGTCAAAGGAAAATGAAACAAATTTGAGATCATCCACACTTGCTCTTCCCCTTATTCACTTGTCCACCTTCTTTTGCATTAATGTGGCCAAAGTAGCAACATTGGCCTCTTCCTTCTGAAGGTCCCCCTTCTCTCCCACTCTATCTTTTTCCAGGAAAGCAACGGCCAAGAAGAGTGGCAACTTCCTAGATCAAGTTGCACTAGTATGAAATGAGACATGATAACTGAAGTAGAATCAACTTAAGATTTAAAATAATTTATTTTTGAAATTATTTGATCCTAAAGAACCCTTTCATTTATTAAATATTGTGTCTGGTTCCTATACATTTATCTCATCTTTTAAACATATGCAATGCTACATATGATTATTAGGTGAGCATTATTTAATTACCTGAAAGTATACAATACCCTTGACACATTTTTCATTAGTCTTCTTCAGGAATATTAGACATATGCAATAATCAAGATTCAAGAAAATAGCAAGGAGTTGCCAATACAGATGGCAAAGATACATATTTGGTATGAACTTATAATTCCAAAATCAATATGTTCTATATGTTCATTTATATACTAAAATCTGGACAAAATTTACATCTTAAAGACAAAAATCATATGCATTAAGAATAAGTATGGATAAAACCATATACTGTATATTACCAAAAGCCCATTGCTGGATCCGTCTGTTCTAGACATTTTTTAATGCAGTTTCAAATCTTCCCTTTCAGTACCTTTCCTTTTTCCAGTCAGGAATCAGGCTTGGATATGGAATCGACTCTTGGATGACCTCTGGTAGGAGCAGGGTGGGAATAGTTTTTTTTTTTTTTGACTTCTCATCTGCTTTTGATACCAGCAACCATGATATTCTTCTGGACATGCTTTGGTGCTTTGGATGGACAGCACTTTCTTATGGGTATGATGCCAGTCAATGTTGATAGAGACAGACAGATCTAGCCTTGTCACAGTGCCAATTCTCTGGAACAGAGTTCCCCAGAAATCAGATGCACTTTGACCCCACTGGATTTTTGTAAGACTTTGAAGATCCAGTTTTGTTCTAGTGTTTGGGGCCTTATAGTAAAGCCCATATCATGGTTATGCTAATTGTTGTTTGTTGGTTCTCTTGGCTTCTATGTATGTTATTTATAATATTGCTATATTGCTTCCATCTTTTTAAAGGTATTGTTAGTCACCCAGACTTTTTTATTTGAAATGGATGAATATACCACCACAAGCACACAGAAAATATATATACAAATTTTGGGGAAGGGTTTTTTTTTTTACTCAAAACTTAAGACAAAAGGCCAAAAAAAGTTTTTCTGGAAACATTGTATTGCTAATTAGAGCTTATAAAACTTATGCTAGAACAATCTTAGAGTATTGTTCAACTGTTTGGAATCCCCATCATATATCTGACATCAGTACCATTGAGCGGATTCAGAAATATTTCACGAGAAAGGTCTTGCACTCTTCTGAACACAATAGAATTTCCTATGCTACCAGGCTCGAAATTCTCAGTTTGGATAACTTAGAACTGTGTCACTTGCAGTCAAACCTAAGTATTGCATAGAAAATTATGCATAGTAATGTTTTATCTGTAAATGACTTTTTTTGTTTTAATTGCTATAATACGCGCGTTAAACTCAGTGTAAATTGTTCTAAACTTGACTGTAAAAAATATGATTTCTGTAATAGAGTTGTCAAAATCTGGAATGCTGTACCTGATTCAGTTGTTTCAGCTACAATTTTTCACAGTTTCAGTCACAAATTGACTTCTGTGAACCTTACATCATATTTAAGTGATCCGTAGAGGGAGCGTGCATAAGTGCACTAACATGCCTATTGCCCTGTCATTGTATTTTTATTCTTTTATTCTTGTTCTCATTTTTCTTTGACAAATTCTAATAAATAAAAATAAATAAATAAATAAATAAAATATCAGTACTGAAAAAGTAACATAGAGAGACTGAAGCTGAAGATTTGGAATTTCTTTTGACACATAATTTCTCTAGAGATGCCAGAAGAAGGAAGCAGTATTCCAGAACACAGAATGTCAAATAGCTCTCTCCAAAAATGTGGTTCATGGAATTGATATACTAAAAAGTTGGATATGGATATAGTATCCATTCTTCAATAATTCATACATGCAAACTATTCATGCTATTTTTTTTATAAATGCTGTTATGTGGCTTGCTTCTATACTCTGTTCTGATATCTCTGATAGCAGTCCATATATACTTAATAATTTTTAGATTTTTAACATTAGAGATATATATTTAATATTAGGGATGTGTATTTCTCCCCAGTTCTTTCACTTCTGTGTATATGAGCAACCATTTGCCAGCAGAAGAAAAAAAAGGGAAAATGCCAATTATGAGAATGAAAAAAACAGTAGCTCATGGCTGTTACATGAACATATTTTGATCTGCTTTAGAAGAAAACACTTGTCAATTTTTAATAAGTATTCAAGCGACATTTTCTCCACTTTTTAATCTTGCTATATTTTACACTTCAGTCATTATTTCATCTTATTATTATTTTCTATCGTGATGAAATTCAGTGACAGTACCTCATTAACTAAAGGGGTTTGTGTGAGGAAATAACTTACTGAGGGAAAAAACACCTTGTACCAGCTATTACATCAAGTGGTGCCATTGTAAGCCTTGAATGCTTGGAGACGTACAAGTAGTGACAGAAATAATTCTGTGTACATTCAAAGAAAGGTGAACATTCATAGATAACTGTCCTGCTTTCTATGATCAGAACTAAAGCTGTTGTCAAAAATTCACTTAAACCTTTAACAATTAAGAAAAGAAATCCAGTTTTCTGCACCTAAACTAGTACTCTGGGAACAATGTTCCTTAAGAACATTAAATCAATAAAGCTTTGTTGAATAATACATTATAAAGCATTCTACAGTACAAAATAATATTTGGTGGATATTCTGCAAGTATGATAGCATCTTTTAGCATTATGTATATAGTACAGGTATTCCTCAATTTATAATCTACTTCCTAGTGACTGTTCAAAGTTATATCAGACCTCCAAAATCCTACTCATGACCCAATTCCAAAGTTATGGCCACTGCAGTACCACTGCAGTCATTTGCCCTTATGATTGATCACAGGGTCATTGAATCAGCCCTCTCCCCATCTCCTTCCCACTGGGTTCCTGCAGCCTTAGGCCTGCTTCCCATCCTACCAGACCTTACACCTTCCTCCTCACTTACCTTTTGAAGATCTCTGGAGCTCAGGTTAGGAAAGAAGAGCAGGGCATCCTTTCCTAGACCACATGGCATGATCCTGGATCCTGCCATTTTCAAGGCAATCACATTGAATTGTAGGCACTCTAAAAATGGTGGCTGCTGCTGAGATCATGCCATGTGATTCAGCAATGGAGCAGCTTGCTCTGCTTCCTTAATGTGAAATCTGTGGACCACCAAATACTATTTTTTGTCAGGAAGCATAGCATGCTGCTTTGTTCTTAGGCTGTATGGTGCAAACGGTCATTTTTGGGATGATCACAATTGAAATGTGGCCACTCTGAAAATGTCAACTGCTTCTAGGATTATTCCATGTGGTTCAGGAACAAAAAGACATGCTTTGCATCCCTAACAGGACTTCTGGAAAGGTCTGCAATAGACCAGAGCTTGCTTTTAAAGAAGCAGAGCAAACAAGTATATTGCTGAGCCACATGATGATCTTGGACGTAGCCACCATTTTTGAAGTGTCAATGCAACTACTCCAAAAAGGATAACTGCTTCTGGCATTGCACCACATGGCCCAGGAATGGAGTGGCCTTCCCTAATTTAAGCTTCACAGATTTTCAAAAGGTAACTGTGTGATAGGTGACATAGGATGGGAAGGAAGGTGTGGTAATTCTGAGACAGGAAGTGGATCCTCAGTGATGTGAGAACCCCTAGGAAATCAATACATTCAATCTATACATAAGAAAGCTAGAAGAAAATTGGGGTGGGGGACTATGAAAACTAAAGCAGAAAACACACTTTTCTAACTTTCAAAGAGGAAAAGATGTTGAAGAGGTTTTTCAAAACAATATTCAAACTAAGGAAAATGAAAAAGCAGTTACGACAAATAAGGAAAGTTTTCTGTCTTAAAATTGGTGAAATTACAGAAAATGGAAGGATTAGGCAAGAGCAATTGAGGCATTAAGGCAATCAAAGCTTGCCTTAATGCGTTGTTTATTCACTGCATTGTTTAAAGATGAAGAAGTTAAAATATTGAAAGTGGCAGGTAAATTGCTAATAGCAATATGTAAACAAGTATGAAATAAAACCATGATCCACAGGTTGGAAAAAAAAATAAGTGCTTATATAGTGCATAAAAGAACATATGAAAATTACGAAGTTGCTATTTAAATCATTGTATAAGGTAAGTTTTGTTTATAATCTTACAAAAAATATTAGGACATACATGGAAAATAAAAAGTCAAACCAACAGAATGGTAGCAGAAAAGATAGAAGAACATGAAATCAGGTAGCTTCCTTAAGGTGGTTAATGGAGAGATTAAAAGAATTTAGGAAGATTTATATTTGATTTATTGAGTACACTAAGGCCTTTCATTCAGAATGCACGATCAGTTAAAGCTAGTACATGTGCTAGAGCAGGAGTATTCAAACTCGCAGCCCACGGGCCGGATGTGCCATACACTGGCCATGCCCACCCCCATTTTAGCGAAGAGGGGGAAGTCACGATATATCATGTGACAATGTGACGATGCAAATTTGACACCCCTCTGCTAGAGTGAACCAGTCTGATGTAATTGTAGCATTAGGCTACAAATAGGAGTCTGGAAATTTGAGCTTCAGCTCAGCTGAACGATGTTGAGCCAGTCAGTGTCTTTCAGCCCTAGAAATCAGACAAGGGCAAACCACTTCTGAAAATGTTGCCAAGAAAACCATGTGCTCCACCAAAAGTTAACACTGACTTGAACAAATCAATCAATCAATCAAAGTAGAATATCAAATTATTTTTTAAAGAAACTTTACAGTGATAAAAGAAATTGCAAAAACAATGTTTCATAATAGGAAGGAGAATGAGACAAGAATATATTGTCCTCTTATCTCTTCAACTTATTCAGCAGATTTGAAAATGGAAGAACTGACAGCTGGAATCAATATAAAAGGCTAAACTGCTAACAGCTTTAAATATATAGACAATACCACTTATTTAACCAAAAGATTTAAAAAGTAGAAAAACTCATTAAAATGTTAATATTTAATATTAAGATGACAAAGTTACTGTCCACTATCATGCTTAGATAAAATCACTATTCACAGTGAAAAAAATTAAAATGGTAGAAAGTTTGGTTTCTCAAAAGTAAAAATGAATACTATGTTGAAAAAGTAAAGAGGTTAATCTAATGAGGAAGGCAATGATAACTTAAAACAAGATAGTGAAGAGTATTTTTGTAAAATCAGAGGTCAGGGTGGTTGGAAAGATACCAAAATCAGAGATCAAGGTGGTTGGAGGCATAGAAACTAAGCTGAACCAAACAGAATCCATGTCTAACTGGAATGTAAACTCTTTCTGGCTTGCTCAGCCAATTATATTTCCTAGAGATTATGATGGCTAATAAGGTTAATTAATCATATGATTGATTTTTGAGCTAAGACGTACATATAAGCCACCTGAACACAGAAATGCATGGGAATGCACTTTAGAATAGACTAAAACAATGATGAGCCAAAGATGAGGAGAATATCAAAGTATAACTGATACATAAAAATACCAAGTCATGACAACAGCTTTCATGATCAAGAACAGTTAGATGACTGTCCACTTTGCCTTCTAAATTGTAATAATATTTCATTACAAAATTGATGAAAATCATGAGGTCAGAATCCAACACTTGCTTATAAACCAAAGGGGAAATATATAAGTTTGTAAGAAAGTATGAATAGAGTGCAAAGAGCATTTATAGCTATGTTTATTTGCTGGGTTTTTGCCTGTTACTTTTCTGATTTTCTTTTCTATGTATTCCATTTTAGGAAATACTTCTGGAATCAAAGAGCTGTGAAATAATTTTGGTACATATCTGATTACTAATTTAGATAATACCTGCTTACATAAACTGAGAAAATTCTGTTTTCTGTAATGTGTAGATCTGATTTATTGTGCTGAAACTGAGAGATATATTGAGGAACAATTTTATCTTAGTTTTGATTCAGTAAACCTATGCCATTGTTCTACACTGTCCTGTTGCCTTCTGTGGTTTCTACTGGTGACAAATATCCTGAGAAAAGATGTTCTCTCTGTTTTCTTACCTCCCAGAAAAACAGTAAGAGCAATGGTCTTTTATTGGTTATGTATAGCTGTAAATCTGAACATTGAGAGAGAGCAAGATAAATAACATAGATACCTTCACATCATGGTTCTTTAGATAGTTAATAAGAGTATTGTGATTAGTGATTAGTGAATGCTTTAACACTGGGGATTTTTAAGAAGAGATGGAACAACTATTTGTCTGAAATGGTATAGGGACCTCGTGGCGAACCTGTGGCATGTGTGCCAGAGGTGGCATGCAGAGCCCTCTCTGTGGGCATGCACGTCATCACACCAGCACTGTATGCCATAGGGCAGGTGTTGGCAAACCGCGGGCTCTTTCATCCCTCTGCTGTGGCTGCCTGTCAGGTGATCCCACCCACTGGCTGGCCCCGCCCCTCGCCCTCCTCTCCCAGTCACCCCAAAGGAATCTTTTTTTTTCCATCAAGTTTTTATTTTTTAAAAAATTATACATATCATTATGTGGATGGTGTGGTGTTTGAGTATCATACATTTCAATACAGATAAACATATTCATAATTATTACATTCCATTTTCCTTATTCCATATTATTTACCCCTATCTTTTATACAAAAAAATTATTTTCATATAAATATTAACAAGTATGCAATAACATCTAAACCAATATGGTTTAATGTCCACTGTATTATCTTTCATTATAATTTCAATAGTAGAAAAAATCAAGTAGAAAAAATACGAAATTGCCTGTCTGTTTTTTTTCTCCTGTACACCATATTTCACTCAATTTTACAACAATCCATCTCCTTTCCTCTTCTTTCTTCTCCCTCTTCCCTTCTCCCCTCTTTCTCTACTTCCCTCCTTCCTTCTCCTCTTTTCCCTCTACTTCCCTCTCTCCTTCTCCTCTCCCCTCTCAGCTTCCCTCTCTCTTCTTCTCCACTTCCCTTTCCTTCCCTTTCTACTCTTCTCTTTCCCATTCTCCTTTTCCCTCTCTACCCTTACTCTTTCTCCTCTCCTCTCCTACTCCCTTCCACTCCACTCCATTTCCCTCTCTCCTTTCGTTGTTGTATATAATATTCCCAATACCTACAGGATATGGTGTATTTTCCAATTAATATCTCTTTCAACTATAACTATACAACTTCTTAAAGTTCTATTCAAAAATAAAAGAAACAGACTTAATCACTTAAATGTATTATTGATAATAATAATCATAATTATAATATCATCATATTGATTAATCTTCATGTTAATAATTTTATACACATCATTCTAATCATACACACACACACACACACACACAACTACAATATATTCTTTTAATACTAGCATTACTTCATTGATCAAACAGCATACTGTCTGAATACCAGTTTCTTGCATACTAACATTTCAAGCTTACCGCCATTTTCATTCTTTGAGTCTATTTTTCATGTTTCTTTTCCTAACTTATTTGACTTTGTGATACATAACTTTATACCCTTCCATTCTAAACTTCCACTAATAATTCCCCCCTCCATATTATTATATTCAAGAACATGATACTCTGTTTTGTTATTCATATTCCCATTATTTAACTCTTCCTCTCTGTATATTTTAAAGTTTGTTAATACATATAAATATATCTACTTTCACATTACCTACACAATAGTCATATTTTATACTCTTTTAATAATACCATCATTCAACCTCTCATTTCCAATTAATAATGAATTCTCATTCATAATTTTCCAGTTTCATATCTATTTGTGGTAATGTTTATCCTAATATTTATTTACATTAAATACCAACTAATTGTCCAGCCTATATCATTAATATTAATGCAATTATTAACATATAATCATGACATATCTATAACTCTTTTTCTCCCCTTCACCATTATCTCTTATCCACATCTCATCCTTTAATCCTACCTTTTTTTAACTTGTCTCCCATTTTCCTCTTTTGTTTCATCTACTTTGAAGTTTATATTCTGATTCCATAATTTAATTTTTTCTCCTTGCCCTGTCTTTTCCCACTGTTTAATTTGAAAGCTTTCTGTTCTAAATCCTATCATTTCTCTCCAAACCTCTTCCCGTTCCTCCCATTTCTTTTTAAAATCTTTTAAAATGTTTTCCGCTTGTTTTAATTTCTCAATTCTTATTAATTATAATAGTGTCTCCTCATTATCTTCTTTTTGCTGGTTTCTCAGTTCTAATTCCACTTCTGTTCCAAGTAATGATTCCATTCTTTCTTTCTTGTCCTGGTCTTTGCTCCTTGCCTCTTGTATAAAATGTTCTTCTCTTCTGTCTATACAATCAAATATTTCCACCATGTCCTTGTGTAATTCCAGGATAAGGTCCTTAATGTCCTTAATGTTTTGAATCATTAACTCCATTCCGTTTGAGTTTCCACAATCATCAGTTCAGAAAGCAAACCTCCAAGTCAAATTTAAATGTCTCATCAATGTTCAATAAAATCAGTTAGTTACTTCTGGGATTTTCCACTCCTCGAGTTGTTTTTGTATATACAATAGTATTCAGGGGTCCCCAGACACAAATTCTTTTTAAATATTCCAGTCTCATGGTTAGAAAGTAAATATGTATAGTTCATCAGTTATTTCCCTTCATTTCAATATTTACTCCCAAGTTGCAAAAATTCACTGTCATCGTAGATGGTGCTCTTTACTTCACTCTGCTATGTCTCTGCTTTTATTTTGACTCTGCTGCCGCTCTTTTATTTTGACAAGTCCGATTTATTTCTCTTGCTTAGTTTAAGTTATAACTCTGTTACTTATGGCAAATTATTTGAAGAAAATGTAGGTTTATAGTTCCAGCATCTTAATATGCCTTCTTAATATCACACCTTTTGTTTTGAGGATTCCATTTCCAACTTACCTTTCTTTTTAAACAAATATTTATTTCTTTAAATTTCCAATATGCTTTTTCACAATAGTTACACACCATTGTAACAAATTGTTCTAAAAGGTATTTTTTGGGGGGTCCAACTTCAGCTGTAAATCTTTTCTTACCCAGATGATACACCATTCACCATTTCTCTGCTCCTGCACAAACTTATGGTTTCTGGATGTTCCCTGGCTTCATGGCAGCCATTTTAACTGGCACTACTCCTAGTCTTCGAATGAGGGGGTTTTCCAAGTCAGGGAGGGGAGATGCAGCTCCCCTCAACCTGCAAGGTGGTCCCCCTTTGCTTCACCATCCCTACAGGATGGCTATGGCTTCAAATGAAGCCCCCAACAGGGAGAGCTTGGAACAGACCTGCAGAGGTCGTGGATCTTGCTTCCAAAGGCACTGGAAGTTCAACTGGAAGATCTCCCCAAAGGAGTCTTTGAGGGCTGAATGCCGAGAGGCATGGATTTCCTCTATCTTCTGTGTTCTGACACCATGCTGAAGCAAACCAAGCAGGCTGGGGTCTCCTTCCCTGTTAAGCGGCCCTGCCAAGCCCGCCTGCAAGCTCCACCAAGCATGGTTCCAAACATTCATCTCATGCATCCCTCCTGGCCAGTGCCAGCGGAGGGAGAGAGGGAGGGATAGATAGATGAGACAGAGAGAGGGGGAGGGGGAGGGGAAGATGGAGGGAAGGAAGAGAGATGGAGGGAAAGAGAAACAGAGAGGCAGAGAGAAAAAGAGAGGGAGGGAAAGAGAGAGAAACAAAGAGAGAGACGGAGGGAAAGAGAGAGAAAGACAAGGGAGGGAGGGAAAGAGAGAGAGAGAGAGTGAAAGTGAGAGAGAAACAGAGAGAGGCAGAGAAGCAGATACAGAGAGAGGAGAGGAACAAAAATAGAAAGACAGAGAGGAGAAGAGAAGGAGGGAAAGAGAAACAGAGAGGCACAGAGAGGGATGAATAGAGAGAGAGAGAGAAACAGAGAGAGGCACCTAGAGAAAGCGGGAGGGAAAGAGAGAGGGAGGGAAAGAGAAAGAGAGAAATATAGGGGGAAGAGAGAGGAAGGGAGGGAGGGAAAGAGAGAAGCAGAGAGGCAGAGAGAGAGGAAAAGAAAGACAGAGACAGAGAAGGAGGGAAAGAAAGAGAAACAGAGAGGCAGTTAGAGAGAGAGGGAGAGAAAGAGAGAGAGACAGAGGGAGAAAGAGAGAGAGGGCGGGAAAAAGAGAGAGAAACGGAGGCAGAGAGAGGGGGAGGGAAAGAGAGAGAGAGAAACAGATGGAGGAAAAGAGAGAGAAAGATGAGGGGGAAAGAGAGAGGGGGAAGAGAGGGAAAGAAAGAGAGAGAGGGAGTGAAAAAGAGGGAAAGAGAGAGGGAAAGAGAGAGAGAAAGAGAGGGTGAAGATAAATGGTATTACAAAAGTTTTTCTTTTTTAATGTTGCTAAATGTAATATTTCAACAGCAGAAAAAAATGAATGGGCATAAAAGTGCATTTATCACATTTTTCTTAGAACAATTAGCTGAACTCTGCCTTGTTTACCATTATTTTAGGTTGTAAAATCTCATTATTGAGGTTAAATTGCCGTGTTGGCACTTTGCGATAAATAAGTGGTTTTGGGTTGCAGTTTGGGTACTCGGTCTCTAAAAGGTTTGCCATCACTGGCATAGGGTTTTCTGCTTAACGAGGGAGGCTGGACTAGAAGACCTCCAAGGTCCCTCCAACTCTGTTATTTTGTTAAATCAATCTATAGCCAATAAAGACTATTCCTTCAAGGCAATAGTCATTGGACTATTTTAATGGACATTTGGGCTATCTTCACATTTTGGGTCACGTGATGCAAATGGAGTATGGATGAGAGAGGAAACTATATTTGCCAAGGAAAAAAGAATAGAAAGATGAATCATATTGATTGTAGGACTGTACTTGGAAGAGCTACAAATGAGAGGCTATCAAGCATTTGCCAATGTTGTAACTAGAGCTGAATCAATTGGATCATACAACAAGTTAAATTTGTAGAGAAAATTGACCTTGGTAATCAAATGTATTTGATATTGTCAGATGGAAATTGTTTCTATTGTATGATGATAAAGGACACAATTGTAATTTTGTTAGTACTTTGTGTATATTAGATTACATTTAAAAAAATTGTGCTGATGAGAGAAGTTAATAACTGACAATCCAATACTTTCCTTTAGAGACATAATCTGTTTAATAAATATGACTGTAAAATCAATAAACAATAGCAATTATACATTACACTACATTGTATCCAACCAAGAGAGGAAATTACATCAAAAAGTCATTTCAAAATTAGCAATAGTTCAATGCTATAAGAAAAGAAATCAAATTTATTTCCTATAAAAATAACACCACTAATATTGGACTTCTATCCGTTAGAATTGTGAGAATTATTGTATAGTGATCTCTCATTATTTCCCCATACCCTGACAGATACACCGATGCATACACATAATTCCCATCTGGTAGGAAAAGGTATAGAAGAATTCCAGAGGTTTATCAATATTATTTTATAGTTACCTACTTTTTCTCTTTTGAGACTATGGATAGTATTCTGTCCTTGTTATGTGAAAAAAATATGTTTTGATGCATTACATCCCTAATTTCTTAGCATTTATATTTCATATATTCACATGTAGCAATTTGGGCCTTAGTATTAAAATGGACTTCAGAAAATAAGGAGATTGAAGATTGAAATTAAATGATTTTTTAATTTTTAGGGGAAATATTTAAGTAATTAACCCTATTATTGAAATAATTGGACTTCAAAAAAATTGCTTGTGTATTTCTTGATTTAAAACTGAAAATAGTGTTAGTATAATACTGAAGCTTTCCTTATGGCCAGTTGTTTTCCCAAATCTGCACCAATGTTTTGTTTGGGTGGGAGACATCTATAAGGCAGCAAAGCAACATCATGATTCATGGGAGCAGAAATTCTACTTGCTGAAATAACATGAAACATATCCAATATGGTTTTCCAAATTAATTGTTAGAAATAGTGAGTTATGAGCTTAACTGCTTTTCAAATCATTCATATAACCAAATGCTGCACAGGAAAGGGCACTAGCTTTTTATTTTTAATCATCCTCCTGAAAGGATTCTGTGCATTAGTGCATTATGTGGTACACTAGCAGCTTAATTCAGGATATTTGAGCTCTATCTGACTCAATCTCACTGGCAGTAAGAATACATGTGCAGCCTTAATAACAGAGCTGTGCCAAAACAATCACATCAGCATCTTATATTAGGAAAACTTATCTTGCCAGTTTCAATTCCGGTAAAAGAGGATATTTATAAATATCATCCATTGATGGAAGATGAGGCATACCAAAGCCTGTTGCCCAGGCAACAGCTTCTCATTAGGTAATGATTACAAGATTTGCAATAAATATCCATATAACAGTGCTGATGCCAGCAGCTTACTAGACTGTATTTCCGACCTCATAGCCCCTCAATGTTTGCTAGAATTAAGGGTTTGACCTTTAAAACTGGCATAAGTCTGAAGTAATCTAAGTTAAATGATGTTTAAATTAAGCTTAAGAAAACCTGTCATATTATAAAAATCTGAAACAATGTATCTCAGTGGATCATTTTTCATTTTCTCCTGCATACATGGAATTTCATTAATTTTATTATAAATAGCAATTACCATATTAATAATCATACTTATTAATACAGTCACATTTTAGTATTCATTTTGAAGTTCAAAGTTTCATAACACTTTTTTTTTAAGTTTTAAGCATTCAAATATCTGGCTGTTGAATTTTTTTAATATTATTTGAATACTAACATATAAACCAGACTAATTATTTAAATTCATTTAGAAATTAATAACTATAGTTAATAACCTTAACTATAAAGTCCTTAATTATGATCCTTCTGAACGCTATCATACCACTGGATATGTTTTAAAATATCTAATAATAGGAATAATATAACTTCCAAAAATTAATAGAAATTCCAGTGCTTTGGAAAACAGTTTCATTGGACTAACTTACTTACCTGGGTAAGTGAGGTAGATATTTTACTAGTATTTTACATCTCTGTATTATACCTCAACCAACACTTTATGGATTCAATGCTTTAGCATTAAATAACAGACCTTCATTTTCAATGAATTACATAATCCCTGATACTCCTTACTTTATTTGATGTTACTTTATGCTATATGCCAGAAACAGATAGACTAAGAGAGAGATAAGGACATCCAATTCATAGTGAAAAGTCGCTATTCATGTCCCATTAGTGCATTCACACTCCAGGAGCTGATGTCATGGGAATTATATTTCTCATACTGAATTCAATATTTGTAATAAGATAATATCTTTACTAGAGTGTAACTTTTCATGAAGCAAAAAGTTATAAAAATCCAGCAGTGGGGAACCAACCAGCGAATAAAAAAATTAGGCCAGGTCTTTCAATCATCAGGCTTACAATTAAAAGTCATTCTCAACATGTGGATTATACCTTTAATGCATTAATCAAGTTTCAGTTTACAGCTAACATGTACATCGAGTCCCCCAGTGAGGATTATTTTCAATCGGTTACAAATTTGGAGGAACTAAAATCTGCTCAATGGAACATTTTCCCTGACTCAGTCTAGAAAAATAATGTATTTGAGTCTGGTCTGTAGACCTTGTAGCTGGACCTGTTTTATTTCACAATGCAATAAAAACAATGAAATAAAAATGGTAGATGGTTTTTAAATAGATATGGAAATTACTTAGCATCTATCTGAAAAGTTAATTATATAGCAAAGGATGTTGATATATTCCAGCTACAAGATGTAAAATTAGCCCCAGTATGGGGGAAACATTTTATGTAAATAGTACAACTTGATTTAAAGGTTTCTGTTATGTCTACATCTTATGCAAACATATTATCTATTATACTATTATCTACATTTTGTGGGATGTTTATAATGAAATCACACAAACATCATTTCTGTATAAAGTCCAGGGATAACAGGACTTGCAATTTATTCTTCTGGAACAAGTCCTTTTGAAAATTGATGATTGTTGGCTCATAGATTGAACCAATTTATCTATAATATTCATTCAATGTACCAAATAACTTTCATTTATTTTGGGTATTTTAAAAAACCATTTTAAAAACCCACCAATACATTTGGGAAGAGTCAACAATGTGGAAACTATAGGAAATAATATTTTTCCCAATTAGTTCCATTCTACTAATGAATAATTATCTCCAAAACAAATAGATGGGATGCTAGCAAAAATGCTTAAAATTATTATTACAAATGCTAAGTAAAATAGTCTTTATTAAATTGGAGGGTAAAAGAGGTAGCTAATGATGGCAAAGACAAGCTAAAACTGATATTCAAACTCTCTGACTAGATTTATATCTATAAGGATAGTTGTTTTTTGTTGATCTTGAACTAGAATGGCATGAATGAAAGTGTCAATCAACCTCATATGAAGTATTTTGATTTTTGGCAGAGAAAAACACATTTTATCTGTCTTACACTGCCTTTAACAAAACTAAAAGAACTCCAGACAAATATTTTCAGGGAGCACATAAAATACCAGATGAAAACACAAGGGGGAAAATAATAAAATTGCTATGTTTTAAAAACTCTATTTTTTTCCTGTATTTCAGGAATGTAGGCTATAGTGCCAAAGTCATCTATAATCCCTCAGTGCTAAAAATATTAGGAGTTATACTGAAAGTCAGCAAATTTATGTTTACCTAATTTCCCTCCCAAAATACCCCATGCACATTCTTTGCCTATATCAGTATGGATAATGTAAAATTAAATCTTGATTAGAAAAGGAAATGGGAAGAGAATTAACAGAAAGTAGTGTTTTCCTTTTACCCCACTAAAATAGAGCACCTGTACATTCTAAATATGTTACCCAAATGACATCCACATGCACAGGCTTAAAGCTAAAAACCTTTTTTGTCATCAGAAGAATCAAAAGTCCAAAAGCAGTGAATGGTTCCTCTCTCTCTCATATTTTTGTATGAGATTTTGTATGCGATATATATATATATATATATATATATATATATATATATATATATATAATTTATATTGAAGGGGATAAAGATAGATTGGTGTCCTTGTTTCAAACATTAATACAGGTAGGAATTTCTTTTGTGCTTTGAGTTTCAGCAACTGTGGAAATACTTCCTGTAATAAAGAGAGATAAACACAATAAATTTAAATTAGCAAAATAACAACGTGCGACTGAGGGAACAGAAAACTTCTCAATATCCTGATTTTCAATACTTTGGATGTAAATGTTCCTCACTGAGACATTATGCTCAATTTGAGCGCCTGTTTGTCATTTAGAAGACTGAACATATCTTGTTCCCATACAAATGAGCATGTCTTAACCCTGTCAAATTAAAGCCCAGCCTGTGACAGAAGGAAGGAACTGGACTGGTTGGATATCTTTGAGTTAAAGTCCTTACTTTTGATAACATTTGAAATTAAATATAAAGTGACAGGGCTCTGACAATCAGCTGAGGTTCTTGTCTTTCCTCAAAGACTGGAGGCCTGAAACTGAGCAAAAAGAAAAAGAAAAAGAAAAAAAGCCATGAATCAGATTTTACATTAATTTCTAGAGAATTATTGAGGAACTAAGTTTGTTCAAAAATTCCTAAAATTCTCATCTTTGGGCTATGTAAAACATCTGTATATAATTGACCATGAACTCTACTTTCTTTGCTGATGCAGCATGGATTTCAGGGGGAAAATCTGCTCTATGAATCTATGCTGATTTTCTTTCAATTTTTAATTGTTATATGCATTTGGAAATACTTTCATTCATATACATATACTTCTGTCACATATATTATAGGCAGCTCCCATACATTAAGAGTGCTTCTGAATTTTCATTCCAGTACATATGCTTCTGGAAATCTATTTTTCCAAGCCTTAGAAGAACACTACAGAAAGTAAGAAACCTACTGTATATGCCATCCCTAAACCTGCATTCTATATGGAGTGCTTATAAACTTGAAAGTCTGTTTATTTATTTAATTATCACCTAAACTGGCCATTAAAGGCTCTTGAAGCAATAAGACAAATATATCCACAAAAACTGCACCTTATATTAAAATATGATTACAGAAGGATATAATTTATTTCTCTCTCTCTTTCTCTTTCTGTCATATTGTCCAAGGTCGAGCCCATTTCAACACACTTTTAAGTTGAATTATGGTAATTACTGGCTTGGATACAGCCAAGGCTAAATCCAAATAGGGTTGCCAGATATCCATGATGAACTTGGACAGTATAGAAACCACCTGCTTTGTCCACTGCCCAGGACAATATTTATAATCAAACTTTATGACTGGCAGCTCTGGAAGAGCTCCAGATTACCCATGTACTTTAACATGGTTACTTTGGCCTTGTGCCCTACAGGCAGCTGGTCCAGTCCCCCACCCCTTCAGCTGACCACCAGTGTACTAATCAGTGGGTCAGCAACCCAGCGCACCTGCGCCTGACGAGCATTCCTCAGACATCTGACCGCCAGTGTGCTTATCAGCAGGGCAAGAGTCTATGCACTGTCTGGTCCTGGACCCTGGGCAGTCCTTGGCTGTCTGGTCACGCTCGCTGGTTGGTGTCCAGGATGTCCAGGAGATTTTCCTCCCAATAGCCTCTTGTGAACAAGAATTGGTCTTTGGAAATCTGGCAACCCTACAAATAACCCCAGCCAGAATCAGTTGGATTCATTAAAAGTACAATCCTTGAATACTAATCCACATGTGTAAGGGAAAGGGAAGGAAGAGAAATGAAGCTAATTAAGGATAAAGTACAAAAACAGCTTCAGTAATAAATACAGTTGCATGCATTTGATCATAATTAATAATTCATTTTCAGAAGGATGCATAACTTGTGCCCTTCCAAAATACTGCTAGTTGGCCCTTAGACTTATATACCGCTTCATAGTGCTTTACACCTAAGAGGTTTACAGAGTCAGTATACTGCCTCCAACAATCTGGGTCTTCATTTTACTGACCTCGGAAGGATGGAAGGATGGGTCAACCTTGAGCCGGGCAGAATCAAACTTTTGGCAATGGCAATGAGCTGAGTTAGCCTGCAATACTGCATTCTAACCACTGTATCACCACAGCTTGCTTACATATTACTTCTCTTTTTTTTCTTCAAATTTGGGGAAATATTAAATACATAAATCATTAGCTATGCCTATTAATTTAATCTACCTTTGAATTTAAAATGACATCAGATCAAATATACTTCTTTTCTATTGGCAACAACCACTTTATTGTTCATATCTTTCCTCAAATGTTGACATTTAGCTTCGACATAAAGCAAAAATTCTATCCTCAAATTTTGTGAGCTGATTATATTTTTGTAATATTATTGTAAGCTCTAATACAAATGGATGAACTAGACAGAGTCCATTCAAAGGCTATATTTAAAGAACAGAGGGTCTCAGTCCTGTTTGAGCAGGGAGTTGGACTAAAAGACCTCCAAGGTACCCTTTATTCTATGTTCTAAAGGTCCAGGCCCATGTCATGCTAATCTGTGCAGCAGATAATTTGAAAGTAGTGCATTGGCAAACTCACCTCCAGTAAAGCTTTCCTCAGACTTTATCCAAACTTTGTTAATATACAGTTGCCTTTATATGAAATTCAGAAATTCTAATTGAAACTGAAATAATAGTTGGTCTCTTAGACCTATCTGGACAAGCTATATTATACCTGCTTTTTAAAGTTTACCATGTTTGTAAACATATTTCTGGCTGAAATATAAAATAATGCCTATCACTAACATCTTAAATTAGCCTTAGGTTACTTAAATTATCCTTTTTTTGCACGATTCCACAAATCAATAAAACTATAAGTAGATGTCCATCTTTAGGAGCCTCTTATGCTGGCTGGGGAATTCTGGGAGTTGAAGTCCATGCATCTTAAAATTGCCAAGTTTGAGAAACGTGTGTGATGGGCTATACTGCAGTGACTGTGCAAAGGTATTTAGAAAGCACAATTTTTTTATTCAAAGATATTTGAATAAAATATCCTTGGTGTTGTATTAATTGTAATGGCTTCTATTTGTGTTCAGTTTAATTCTTGTGAGAGATTGCCTAAAAGATATGATAGATATAAAAGAATAAAAATAGCAAAATAAATTCAGCTAATATTGTAATAATGACAGCTAGTAATTTGTCATGATACCATAAAGGAGAATTTTATATTTTGCCTAGTGATTAGTGCAAGTTTATTTGTTTGTTCGTTTATTTATAACATCTCAGTAAGTGACTCTGAGTGGCATATGTCATAAAACATTAAAAAGTTCATAGTTAGATGATTTTGTAGCAACAAAATATAAACCAAAACTTGGGAAATGTAAAGGTATTTATGGTGGTAGAAGAATTTTTTTCCCACAGTTCTAGTTAACTATTGTGACATTTAATTCAATGAAAATAAAAATTTACCTCATAATTTCTGACTCATTAATTAGAAGAGGTGGGGTAAATATATTTGTGTTAGTTTAGAGAAATTTAGATGTGTTAATGGATCAGTGGGAATATTGAGTGTTTTAGCAGAAGAGGTTGGAAAAGTCAGAATAGATTTAGCCAATCAGAATGCAAACTTTGACCAGCTATTGGCTGGCTTAGTCTATTTACCTATGGGCTGGTATCCAACTTCTCATCTACTAGTTGCTGTGGGTTCATCAGCTCCCTCTGAGGGACATTAGGAATGCTTTCACTTTGACTGCCTGGACTGACCATCTCTTGATCTTTCTCATTCTGCATCTGTGCATAAACATTAATGCCCGGAATCTTCCTAAAATATTAACAAAAACCATCATTGCTATGTGTATGCTAAGGGTCTCTTTGAATTATGTTTTCACACCTGACAGAAGGATGGAAAGAAAGTCAGGAAAAAAACTCACATACCTTTTGAATTTGTAGATTACAAATACTGCCAATCCCACAAATACTACAGACAGCAACATTAGCATGGCTGAACCACTATGGCTAGGTGTGACATCTATGAGTGGAGCTATAAAAAGTTAAAAACAAGTTAGACAATAGTGCATTCAATCATAGGCACATAAAGTGTAGAATTACTACTCCTTTTTTTAAACAAACCATCACTGATGTTCCTGAACTTTTCCAACAAGGTTGCACTGTTATTGAACAGTCTGTACAATTATCTTTTCTGTATTAGGGCACTTCTATGCTTCTATAATCTTAACATCTGATACACAGACTACAAACTTTTCAGTCAATAATGCTTTATTTAAGTTGGTTGTGGCAGAAAGTTAGTGACTAATATGGCTTCAGTTCTCAGACTATTACCTATTGCAGATGAAGTTCAAGGAATGTTAATATCAAGAAACAAAACCACTTTTTAATCTGCTATAGTTGTGACAATTCTGATTAACTTTTTCTGGACATTATATCATGTATTAAAATAGCCAAAGGTAATAACAAAAATGAATATACTGCTTGCAATGTAATTAGGCACTCATGAGGTATTTTAATTCAGTCTCTAGAATAAAAAGTATCTCTACTATTAGGTAGTCATCACTGTAAGTACATTTGTTCTAGTACTTTTGAATTAAATCGTATGAATAAATTGCATCTTCTTAGAATTAAAATTTGGTGAATAATGTCCATTTCTATCCTTATATACAAAAGTATTATACCTATGGAGCCAATGACATACACACATATAATATTGGCTACATTTTCAAAACTTGGTTTCTTGATTTGATTTTTTTTAAAGATGAAGAAATAGAAAGAACTGCTGGCAGTCATCAAAACCATGAAGTGAATCTAAAAATGTATGTAGCATATCTCTATTGTAAAGGTGTCCCTTACCACTAAATCTTGAGGACTATCTCCATTCACAGCATTTTCCTTTTTCTAATATTCTGGACATTAACTGTGATTAAATCTCAATAAATGTAATATAAATTTAGTTGTGTATTGTATTGCATTTTATCACAAAGAAGTATTTTAAATACATATAAATAAAATAAAAGTAGAAAAATATTCTGAACATTAAAAATCTACAATTCTATCATTAAAGCATTGTCAATTAACTGTTCCATCAATGCTAGCTCAATTGTTAAAGAATCAGTACCAACCTGCTGTTAAATGAGCAGCATGAACAAGGATTTTAACTCCAGGCTTTAAGTCGAACTGAATGGCATTTTGGTTTAATTTCTGGACTAATATTTCTGAAATCTAGAATAAGGAAGAAAAAAAAATCAATTCTTTTGTATGCTACCACAAAGGACAAAAACAATATCCTAACTCAGAGAATGCTGATTGCTAAATAAAGAATGAAAACGTCTTGATCAGTGGTGGGTTTCAAAAAATTTTACTACCGGTTCTGTGGGTGTGGCTTGGTGGGCGTGGCAGGGGAAGGATACTGTAAAATCCCCATTTCCTCCCAATTTCACTGAATTTGGGAGGCAGAGAACAGATGGGGGCAGAGCCAGTCAGAATTTTTACTACCGGTTCTCCAAGCTATTCAAAATTTCCGCTGCTGGTTCTCCAGAACTGGTCAGAACCTGCTGAAACCCACCTCAGATCTTGATGCAGAAAGAGCCTTGGATAGTACAGTGGTCTAAAGCCCTGTTATTAACATCAGCTGCCTGCAATTACTGCAGGTTCGAATCTCACCAAGGCTCAAGGTTGACTCAGCCTTCCATCCTTTCTAAGGTAGGTAAATTGAGAACCCAGTTTGTGGGGGCAATAAGCTGACTTTGTATAAATATACAAAAGTATGCTTAGCGCATTGTAAGCCGCCCTGAGTCTCCGGAGAAGGGCGGCATATAAATCAAATTTAAAATTAAATTAAATTAAATGAAATGAAATAAATATGTTATATAAATCTTTTCTTAACAAACAAATGGATGTTTAAGAATGGTTTCTCAGCCCCCTAATTAATTAATCTGCCAGTTAGTGAATCATATTATTATGTACATTAAAGGAAATAACAATATATACTGAAGTTCTACACCAAAAATATAAAAATTGTAGTCTATGAACTACATATAGCTTAATAGTGCTTGTCTTTTACCCTCAAATTGACTAGGTCAAAATAAATGGCTTGGTTACCATAACCTTCTGTTATAATCAAGGACTTCTTGTATCACACACTTTTGAAATGCCACCCATAATATGTTGCACAAAACTTTTAATACAAGTTACGTACATTTTTTCTCCACAAATCTGTTTTATTTTTCCTATTTGGCAAACACCATTCAGGGCTCATTATGAAATAGAAATCATTTTAGTTGCCTAATATTGAAGTAGTTTGTAAAGAGTGAATTTCTTGCAGTATATATATGAGGGGAAATGAATAGTGATAGACATTCCCTATCACTCACATTGGGTCTATCATATTTGGAAAATGCCTTTTCTGTTCCCAATTTTAGACTCTAGCAGGGGATGGATTACCTTTCAGGCTTTCCATTAGACAAATACTGAGTAGGGCTGGAACTATAATTATTACAATACTTAATCTCATGGTGATAAAAAAAGCCTGCTGAAAAAGATAAATATTACTTTCATAGTGTCATTCCTTGATTTTATTGAAAACAGTTGTTTTGAACCAGATATTGCCCCTATCCCCCAAAATATACTCTCATAGATAATGTACTGTAATAACTCTGCACATGATAAAATAACATGTAGAGTTCAAAAGAAGCTATTGAGGTAAAGCCTCATTTAAATAAAATGAAAGATTGATGCATCACTCTCTCCTCTTTAAAATATTGTTTTACCGGCACTTACACAACAAAGTTTCAGTCAAAGTCAACTTTAAAACTGGTGCATTGTGACAAGGCCGTAACAAGAATTTTGAAGTATAACAATAACTAATTTTAATAGAAAGACAAAAAATTTTCATTCAAAACTACCATCTCAATACTTGTACACATTTATTTTACATTATAGGTATTTCATTTATTGTCAGCAGGACTCATATTCTGCAGCAACCTATTTATTTCAACTGCTTTGTGAACCTGAGTGCAGTGTAACTATCTCATAACATACAACATCATGATCTGCAAACTGAAGATCACAGCAATTCAAAGAGATGGCTTTTTAAAAATTTTAAACTAAACTGCATTTTCAAAATAGGAAACAGAGGAGGTTTAAAACAGGAGCTGGCAAACTGAGGTGGTGAACCATATTCCTTAAACTTCCCACCTCAACTATAATTTCTCAAAAAATATGGCAACAGTTTCCTGCCACTCAAATAAGATTTATTTAAAAACTGTAGTATAAGCCCCAGATAGATTTAATTCATTTTAGGAAAGAACTATTGTATATCTAAAATTCTGGCTCTGTCCTGTGTATTTAATTGCCTACTACCATATTCATTGTGAGCCATGCCATCCTAAAAGTACTAATTGGGATTTCAGTTAAAAGTGCCCCTACACTGTTTACTGGAAAATACTGCATGATGTTTACCATGGATACAGTCATAACAATGATAGAAGGACGCATCAAAAATACGATACATAGCAAAAATAATGTATTATTAGAGAGCCTTTTGTTTATACTGCAATCTGAGGCAATGAGGCTTGAACTCAGATACAGTTAGGCAACCTATCTTGCATCTGAATAAACATTCATATAAACAGAAGTAAATGTTCACGGACATGTAGAAACTTCAAAAATGAATAATATGTTTAGTCAAGATCTCAAGTTTTAAAAACATACTTCATGTTTTGTGAATTCTGAATAAAATGTCAACAGCAGATTTGTCATATTTAGGCATTGGTTTCAATATGAAGTTCAATGTGACGATAATCCAATCCAGTGTAATTAGGTTATAAAATGAATGAACTAAGGTTGTATGTGGATGTACAAGAGCCTGAATTCACAGGGAAAGGTGCAATGCTGCCCTCCAGTGTCTTGCTGAAAGCTGCTTTTCCTCTGTGCCACAAGGATTGACTTTCACACTTTCTGCTACGTTAAATTGTAATTTTGTCATCATGAGAATTTATTGTAATCCCGCTGTTGTTCATATTCTTCTTTATAAGATAAATTCATTTATCTTATAAAACATCACTAGGTTCTTCAATATGTCATTGTCATGTATTGCATTGTAGGTCTTGACTTTAAAAAGTGGCAAAATGAGAATAAAATGGAAACTTTAGCTGAATAAATACATACAAAAATCTCATAATTTAGGGTAAAGTATTTCCAAAAAAAATACTTTTATGTATTTTTAAAAATCCACTGAGTGGGATGATAATGAATCAACATGTAAGAAACAAAATGAATGCCTAAGACATTGGCATGGGACTGATTAGCCACCCTAATGTAATCAAATTATACTGATACTAAAGAAAAGTTCCTGAGCCTCCTTTGACTCCTTTGACAAACTAAGGCACCCAGTTCAAAGTACGCATATGTCCTCATTCCTATGACGTTCTAGAAGTGATATGATTTGCATGACTTCAGGCTGTTTTATTTATGTGTCATTCAGAATAATACCACAATTTTAAATGCAGATTTGGAACATCCCCAGTTCCCTTCTTCTTTATGTGCACATTCATGAGTGGAACCACTGGAGTATAATATTGGTCTTATTTT
This sequence comes from Ptyas mucosa, assembly GCA_012654045.1. NCBI lineage: Eukaryota > Metazoa > Chordata > Lepidosauria > Squamata > Colubridae > Ptyas > Ptyas mucosa. Next base: position 7,833,848 of record WNWU01000032.1, on the reverse strand, counting down.
TTAAAAGCTGGTACGCCTTCTAATTTTCACTGCTTGGTGTATAGAACCCCTACAGCCATGTCCACTTATAAATCCAGCACACTTTAATTAGTGATGTGGTGATGCTGAACTCTAGCAGTTCAAATGTTGGAATTAGAAATTTGTAACAATGAACTCTTGCTATAGGATATCACGTATCTTCAGAACGTAAAATAGACTTTTCTCTCATTCAGGTCCCTTTATACAATTTTCTTCTTTTCTGAGCATATTTTACTTATATGATTATTGAATTTATCAGAATGGGCTCTGGAGCATTGTAATATAGTGGGTGGCTTCATTCTTTCTGCTTTTGCATACAAAGTCTTGCTTTGATTTAAAATATTAAATAAACACAGAATTTTCATTGTAAATCATGGATTAGAGGCTTCAGCAAAATGAATGAACTAATGTTGTGGCTTACACAATAAATTACTATAAAGTCAGGACTGCGTTTTTATGTCAGATGGAAGCTGCTTCAATAGGAAGTTTATTAGATCATTAGCACATATTCACCAATTCAGCAGGAATAAAACCTGTTTAAAACTATGTCCTTTAGGGTGAAAAAGTTATTCTCATGTTTAATGTATCATAAGAATCTCATCTGGGATAAAGAAGGAATAAAATCACCATAGATATTCTAATACTTTTAATATGTATTGTTTTGGCTACTGAGCATAAACTTCAATACCAGGCAACAATGAACTAGGACAGGGGTCAGTTACCCACGGCTCTGGAGCCACATGTGGCTTTTTCATCCCTCTGCTGCAGCTCCCTGTTGCTGGTCGGCTCCACAATTGATAGGGCTTCAGTTAGGACAGGTAGAGGAAAAAGGATAACGCGCTAGGAGGAGACTCTATGGTAGGGCAACCGACTTCCAGTTGGCAGAGGAAAAAGGAAGTCATGTAAGGAGGACACTCTATGGTGGGGGAACCAGACTTCCAATCAGCTCCAGAATTGAACGGGGGCTTCCGGTTAGGACCTTTGTGGCTCTTTGCATGTTTAAGGTTGCTGACCCTTGAACTAGGGTGATTTCAATCTGATTTAAAAGAATCTTTATGCATTTGGCTGGTGTGTGAAGGTATGAGGGGCTGGACTTTGAAGAAGCAAGATATCTATCTTTGACTCTGTTCATAAGGAAACCTCACTGAACTAAACAATGTGCATATTGAGATTATTACAGTAAGTATTAATTATAATAATAATTATTATTATTAACACTTTTGAACATTGGTATTGGAGAAGACTCCTGAGAATACCATGAACTGTTGTATTTGTATGCAGGAAAGACCTTAGGATACTGGGTTAAGAGATGCTGCTTTGAGAATGGTCAGGCAAGAGATAACAGAGCATAATGGGTGAAGCAAGAGGTTCAGAACTAACTCTCCCTGCATTATCAAGCTGTAAAGATGATAGTGGGAGAATTTTCAGACCTGAAAGTTTCTGTTAATGTAGGTTTACAATAGAGTTACTTTATTTGATCGTTTCCTCTCTGGACTATCTGTATAATGGAATGTAGGGAGGACCTTAGGAAACAAGGAGAAGAGTTGCTGCCTATAAAACATATAAATAAAATTTAAAAACAAAAAATAAAAAACAGATAAATCAGACTAGAGAGGCAGGAGCTTTCAGTGGCTGAACAAAGAAAACATTAGGAAGGATCCACCCTAATGTATCAAGCAGTTAAAACTGACAGTAAGAAGTCTGTACTTTAGACTTGCAAGATTCTGTTAAAATAGGCTTACAATAAAAGAAAATTAGTTAATCTAATCCTGTTTCCTGCATAATTTACCTGGGAGAGATGACATACTGATAAGGCTGACATCAATCTTGCAAGTCTGAAAGTAAAATTCCCACTATGTAGCACTCATTATGTAGCTGGGGGCTATGATGTTTCTTACCTAATAGTTCCCTAAGTAGCATCTCTTTGCCCATCTCCCATGGTTTTCCTATATACTATTACATCTGCTAAAAAAAATAATAATGGATCATTGGATAAATTATCCCAGACTTCTCACTCATGGCACAATGACCAGACGTAAATTATGGCATTTTGGAGATCTTATATACTGCATCTAGCTGTCTGGAAAAGCTGGGAAATATGGAAGGAAAGAGAAAAAGAGGTTAATCAGTAACAAAGATATGGGTGTACTATTGGAAGACCTGAAGGACTACGTTAGGGACAGATAATCATGGAGAAAATCTATCTGTGTGATCACTAGGTTACCCAATAATACACAATCACTCAATCAATCCAGCTAAATATTGTCTATCATCAGCCTTGTACTGATAACAAGTTTGTTAAATATAAAATGCATATCAACAACAAAACAGTGCTGACATATTCTTGTAGGAAAACTAAAATGACCTGAACTAAAATTTGTTCAGGTTCATGAATTATAAATTTTATAAGCTCATCATCAATACAGAAACTTTAAAGCTTTGAGCTTGTGCCACTGCTGGCACACTTAAGTTTGCTGCTAAACTGAAAATGTTTAAATACAGATAATCTTATTTCAGTTGAAAAATCGGATTATTGCCATTTCCAGTGATATATATTTTCTGCACTATGAATAATCCTTCTGATGTTGTTGTGGTTGTTGTTATTGTTATTATTAAATTTATTTATTTATTTATTTATTTTAAAAAATGATTAAATAATATACCTTTCAGGGTAAAAGTTATCCACATGATTAACGTCTAATAAGAATCTCATATGGGATAAAGAAGGACTAAAATCACTAGAGGTATTCTAATGTTATTAATAAATATGTTCTGAATGCTGACCAGAAACATCAACCCTACTCTAAAAAAACTAGAGTGATTTAAAGAACAGACTGAACTCCTCTGGATTTGGCTGAATATAAGATTTGTGTGTCAGAAATTATGAAGGCCCAAAATTTTAGAAAAAATAATTTTAGTCAGTTGAATCATAGTGGGACTTTCCCAGAACATCCAAAATCAAATATCTGCTCTATAAAGGAAGCACCACTTCTTGGTATTAGGCCTTTGCATGTATGCATGATTGCAGAACAATTACCCAAATACTGTAAAGATATTAGAGCTCGCATCCAACAAAATATAATCTTAGTTAGAAGGATTTTAAACAATTAATTTCTCATTATTAGAGTTCAAAGTCAATGAAAGTAAAACTGGCTAGCTGATTAAGCATGTATGTGATAAACTGATTCATTACTCAAATGAAAATATATTTGCATTAATGAGAAATTTAATATTAGGGCTTTACAGACTTACAGGCTTACAAGAGAAGAATTTAACACAACCCTTTCTACCAAAACTATATAAAAATTATCAGAAACTGGGAAAAGCAAGTCATTGGGACTCCTCTAAAGCAATAAAGAGTCAGTAAACATAAAAACCTTTCTGGGTTAGAATTCTTTATAAAACAAAATGTGTCAGGTTTTTTGTTTCATTCTGTCTGTGGATTGGAGATTTTCTACCATAAAATGTGAAGTCTATTTTTATATCCCCCGTCATGTTACAAAAATCCTCATTCAAAAATGTATTTATGTGTATATATAATTATTTTTGAAATCAAAAACTTCCATTCATCCTGTCTTATAAAATGTATGATAATAGAAATAGAAATGGTGCTGCAACAGAAGTTGTTATAGTGAAATCTAAAATTTCAACTATTTTTTTCATTTCCTCCCACTCCCCTCCAAAAAGATTGATGCTTTGAAATAAATTCTTATTATTTAAGCTGTAGATTCTAAGATTTATTAGATCCAGATAAGAAAACCCATATTGAAACCATGGTTTACAGGTTAAAACCGACTGAACTCTATTGATTAAAACTGCAGTGACCCAAGCATAGGAGTAACCCTCTACAGTGGCTGTCATCTTCCAGCAGGCATGTAACTTCATTCTACACAGCTAATGTTTCCATGTGGTCTTCCAAGGAACTCCAAGAACTGAATGTTGTTGTAATCCATCCTTAAGATGATAATGACATCAGTTGCTGTTGACAAAGCCTGGGTTATTAAGACTATGAAATCCTGAGCTTTTTTTCCCTTTGTCTCCTTTAAATTTGTTAATATGTACTTATTCGGTGACTGCAGGAACAATTTAGAGAAAACTGAAAGGTTATAGAATCATGAATAATGCAAGTAAAAATAAAAATGGCTATAAATTAATATTAATGTGAGATGTGTGTGATCTCTACTGTCCAGAAATGCTTAATGTAAATTTCTTAATAGTTCAACATTATTATGTAGGCTAAAAAGAACCAACAAGAACCAGATACCTGTTGCAGATCTTCAGCTGTTTCTTTACTTTCTCCATTGGTATTCTTATAGGGCAAAATAAAGAGTTCAGCTGAGGTGGGTAACCCTGGCAAGATTGCTACCAAAATATGTTCACTGGGAATGGTTGTTGCCTAATATGGGGAAAATAAAAGGTAATAGTACATTAGACCGACATCCACAGTTCTGTCTCTGCAGCTAAAATAGACTTGAACTAGTTGTCTTCTATTATATTTTTCCTAAATTTACGGACTATTAATAAAATATTTTTTTAAATTTATATCTCATCATTCCAACATTTAACATTTGTTATTACTATATTTAATAAATAAAAATGCATACCACCTTTAAATCTACAGTAGAACTGTTTGGTTCGTTTTGTTATTTCTTTTTTTGCTTCTTGTGCTCTCAGTCTCATCATCAAATAGCAATAGTAATAGCACTTAGACTTATATACTGCTTCACAATGCTTTACAACCAGTGGTGGGATTCAGCCAGTTCGCACCACTGCGGGAGAACGGGTTGTTAACTTTCTGAACTGGTTGTTGGAAGAAATCATTAGGGCAGAGAACCGGTTGTTAAATTACTTGAATCCCACCACTGTTTACAGCCCTCTCAGCATATTGCTCCCAACAATCTGGGTCCTCATTTTACCAACCTTGGAAGGATGGAAGGCTGAATCAACCTTGAGCTGGTGAGATTTGAACTACTGAATTGCAGGCAACAGGCAGTCAGCAGAATTAGTCTGTAATACTGCATTCTAACCACTGAGCCACCACGGCTCTTATACAATTGCATTCAAATCTACATCTTCCACCAAGAAAATCTATTTTCCAGTTTTTTGATAAGCATTATATTCCCGCTCCTATAGGCATTTCTCAGCAGAGAATCATTGACAGTGGTAAATGCGATTGCTGGTTTTGGGGGCTTAAAAATATACAGTTTAAAACTATCTGCAAAGAAAATTAATTAACGAACATGAATGACATGAATAAAGATTGTATCACACATTGTGGTATTTACAAAATCAATATAGAAATTTTTAAAAAGGCCCAAAACAACCCAATAATTGCTATGTGAGAAATAAATTAATTCTGAAGTTCAAAATCTCAGGAGAAAGAAATGTTAGAAATTTGATAAGCAGAGGTAAAAAGTCATATAACAACCTTGTTTAGATCTTGCATAGCTCAGGGTCTGATTGCACTGGACATAGAAAGGAACCAGTGGGAGCTCTACCACACATGATATATTAGACTAACTTAATCAGAGGTTCTCTCTGTTGTCACAGAAACATAGCAATTGAGATAGTTATAATAACTTAAGTTAAAAGTAGAACCTCTAGTACATTCTGTATAGGAATATATATATGCATATAGGAATATTTAGCGGCTGGTTATATGAGACTGTTTGTTTCCAATTATCTTTGCTATTCAAAAAGATCTGATAGGCTTGGCATGCTCTGAGTTCCATCATTTTAAACAGTATAATATGATACATTGCAGGCAGGTGTGTCTGCCACACACCTGCTCACATTCCCAACAAAATCTGGATGTCCTGACCCTGCTTGTCTACCGAAAGGCTCTAAAAACCTCTCCCCCCCAACATTTCGGTTAGGAATTTTCAGTTTTAAGTCTACCCTGATTACCTTTATTATTTCTAGCTGACTTAACTACCTCTGCTAAAAATGGTTAATTATGTTAAAATCCTTTAAGACTACTATTTTTTTTCTTTAATTTCATACCTCACTCAGAATCACATATCAGAAAGGTTGCTATATAAAATGAATGAAAGAGTATTGTATGAGTAAGGCTTGTAACCTCTTCAATGTATTTTTTGGGGGGGAGGGGGAGCCATAAAAGATGTAAATATACTTTATGTGGTATAAGGTATGATGACATTATCTAATTTGCATCAATCATACCATAAATGATGTTACTCCCTCCCCTTTCCCACTCCCCCATGTATGTCCAGATTAGAAACGATTGGATCAGCCTAAAATTCCAGGATGTCTGAAATGGCTCCCTTCTATTGATGAGTCCAGTTTAAGAAAAGGATGTTCTCCCTATGGTAAAGCATAGTTTTAATGTATATTCTATGTGTCAGTATTATACATTTCCTATGTTATATTCTCACTGATGATAACAATAGCACTTAGCAATAACACTTAGACTTAAATAATACTTCTCTGTGCTTTACAGCCCCCTCGAACCAGTTTACAGAGTCAGCATATTGCCCCCAACAATCTGGGTCTTCATTTTACTGACCTCGGAAGGATGGGAGGCTGAGTCAACCTTGAACTGGTGAGAACTGAACTGCCAAACTGCTGGCAGCCAGCAGTCAGCAGAATTAGCCTGCAATACTGCATTCTAACCACTGCACCATCATGGCTCTTTCGGCTCAGGCTTAAAATCATGGTGAGTCTAAACATGGTAGCCCATGATAAGCCATTCTTTATGTCTTAACTATGACATCCAAATTTTGTACCGAAATATTACTTGCATCCTGACAAGAACATTTGTTTGCACACTTCAATACTTGAAAATTATTCAGAGTTAAAATTTCCTATATTCCATCACATTCTTGAATTGTTCTCATCAATTCCAGACTTTCATAGATAATTAGTAATACAGAATATATGGATTGATTCCACAAATGTAGTTAGCACAATGGTCCTAGCATCCCTTGATCTGTATCATTCTGCACCATGACAATGAGAAAGGATGAGAAAGGATGATTAATGAACTACACGATCATATAACACAGGCATAGGATAGACTGTAATTACACATATGGACAAAATGTTAGACTTAGAGTGTGTAGAAAGATGGGAATACAAGATACAGACACCAAACTATATATTTTAAACATTCAGCTAGTAAAAAGAAATACAACTCTATTTTTAGCATGCCACATAGGAACACAATTACAATGATGTGAGACCAAGGCATCTGTGACTAGCTTCACTGCACACACAAACACACGCACACTCTGAAGCTAGTCACAGATGCCTTGGTCTCACAACATTGTAATTGTGTGTGTGTGCTTGTGTAAATACACACACACACACACACACACACATATATATACACACACACACAATTTTAATTTTTTAAAAATTCTGAAATTAAATGTATGACAATTGTTTATATTAATCTGATAAGTGGGAGGAGTATTCCTATAAATTATTTTTGTGTCTTAAATTGGATTCAGACTCTTCTAAATGCTCCTTTCAAAGAAATTAGTGGAAGATAACAATAAAACATGGCTACTTTTTTTACCTCAACTAGAACTGTCTTGATGACATGACCAATGTCCCGTCTCCATTCAGGAATATCTGGATTGTAGTCATCCAGATTTGGAGAAAACGAAAGCCGTAAAGACTGAAAATGCTCTAGAAGGAAGAAAAAGAAAGAGTGAAATGGAAAGGAAAAAAACCCCAGAGAATTTCAGGCTATTTAATGGTGCTCACATTAAATTAGTATACATTTAGGCAAAGAGGAGTGTATTGATATTTTAAATTCTAACTAACGAATCCCCCCAAATACCTATCACTGCTAAATTTAGACTTCTTGAGGACCTAAGCCCTTTGTTAAAAAGTTACACAAGATATCACAAATATGCATACCAAAAGACAATCTTGGATCATCACAAAAAAATTGTTTTCATAATAAGAAAACTGATATTGTAAACTTTTGTGAAGCCCTGCAGGATGTGAGGCCTTAGCTAGTTTAGCCTATGCCTAAATCACTAACCAAAGGGCTTTTTGCATGATCCCTAGAATGCAGTATGGTTCTTGTCATTATTTCTGAATTAGTTACTTGGAGTTAAACTACAAATGTCTTATGGAAAAAAGGTCATTTGAAAGAACTTTGGCATATTTAAAAGGATTATATAGTGAAAGATATCAAAGATATCTTTTTAAAGTACAGGTAGTCCTTGACTTACGATCATAACCAAAATTTCTTTTGCTACGTGAGACAGTTGTTAAGTGAATTTTGTCCCAAATTTTTATGACTTTTCTTGCCGCAATTGTTAAGTGAATCAGTGCAATTGTTAAGTTAGTAACATGATTGTTAAGTGAATCTGGCTTCCCTGTTGACTTTGCCTATCAGAAAGTCACAATGGTGACCACATGACCCTGTGACAATGCAGCCATCATAAATAGGAGCCTTGGTGGTGCAGTGGACTAAAGTGCTGTTAAGTAGCACTTAGCTGCCAGCTGCCTGCAATTACTGCGAGTTCAAATCTCACCAGGCTCAAGGTTGACTCAGCCTTCCATCCTTCCGAGGTAGGTAAAATGAGGACCCGGATTGTGGGGGCAATAAACTGACTTTGTATAAAAAAAGAACACCGCTTAGGGGGGACCAAAAGCCCTACTAAGCAGGTATATACAAAAGTATGAAGGCTATTGCTTAATGCATTGTAAGCCGCCCTGAGTCTCTGGAGAAGGGCGGCATATAAATCGAACCAATAAAATAAAATAATAAATAAATATGAATCAGCTGCAAAGTGTCTGAATTTTGATCAAGTGACCTAGGAGATGCTGCAATGGTCATGTGAAAAATGGTAATTAGTCACTTTTTTCAGTGCTGTTGTCACTTTGCACAGTCACTAAGTAAACTGTTGTAAGTCAAGGACTATCTATACTGCAATGGTCCACATAATCACAGCTGAGGAAGAAAGAGAGGAGAAAGAAGAGAAATTTGCTATAGAAAAAGCTCCTAGATGTTCATCTTTCCATTACATTTAACAAACTGTAATGCTATAACTGTACTTTGTGCCCATTTTAGAGAGTTAAGGCATTTAAAAAATCTGCAGACGGAACAAATAACCAATGATTTATGCACTGAATTTAAAGTGTTTTCTGTATAAATCCTACTGATTAAACCAATTTCAACTTTGCACTGACCCAAAACAATTTCTAAATGAAGATAAATCTGAAGCTTTATTGGTAATCAGCTGATTGAGTGTTAGTGCTCTATGAACCAAGTTACTAGGGAGACTTTAAAAAAGAATCTAGACAAAGTCTTCATTTACATGTCTTCAAACACATATGGTAGTTTGGCGTATTTGTGTGTTTTCTTCAGTATTCCTCCAAATACAGACAGCTTGTAAAGCAATTAGGTTGTTTGCATTTCGAAAGGATTCAAATGAAACACTTGAAAAATCCCTTAAAATAAGACAAGCAGCATGGCAATTACTTTAAAGTAGTGCTGTAAAGAATGAGGAAACTGAGTGGGGATTTAAAAGACGTGATGTGCTCAGCACTTCAAATCATATACAGACAGATAAATATACTGTAATAAAAATGAATGCACATATTGAGATCAACCCTTTATCTGGCTGATCTTGTTTCTGTTTGTAGCAAGAGATTCAGGGGTGTGCCAGTAAGCTAACATTCCTACAAAAGATTCCCTTGAACTGAATAACAAAATAGTTGTGACTGAACATATCCATATTCAAAAGTATTTGGTGGGGATGAAAGTGGTTAAATATGTGTATTTCTCTACTGTCTTATACCTACAGCTTCTTAAACCTGTTGAGGAATACATTCAGTGAAGAGAGTGGGAGGGGGGATTATTCTCCTCCAGGTTGGTGAAAGGAGTCACATACCCACTTTGAACTAAGCTATGCTATTAATACTTCTGCAGAGTCCATCTTTCATTCCAGCTATTTTAAAGAAATATAGCTCAGCTTCCCAAATTTCCATTTGGGGGAAGATTTTGGAGACAGTAGAGGACCTTTAACTATAGCATATAAAGAAAAGAGATAATTTGAATCTCTTACAATCATATTGATTGTATATCATATTGATTGTACCTGGATATTCTGTCAAGACAGAATCTGTTCTTCTAGGGGATAATTTATATCAAGATGCTTCTTGGTTCTATTAGATAAGGGGTGTCAAACTTGTGGCCCGCAGGCCGGATGCATCATGTGCTGGCCACACCCACCCCTATTTTAGCGAAGGGGGCAAATGTCATGATACATCACGTGACGATGTGACAACACGAATTTGACAACCCTGTATTAGATCATCCAGGTACTTAATCTAATGCTATTCCTATCCTTCTCTCTAATTCTATTCCTATCCTTAACCCATCACTTATGGATCTTTCCAAATTGCCAGAGTAGACTGAGCAGTGAGGAATACCTTTTTTATTTTGAGTAAATTTTAACTGACCAGAGCCGTCAGGCTAACTCACTGCTCACTCCAGGAGTTCAATTCTGAGTGGCTCAAGGTTGACTCAGCCTTCCATCCTTCTGAGATCAGTAAAATGAGGACCCAGATTGCTGACTCTGTAAACTGCTTAGAGAGGGCTGTAAAACACTGTGAAGTGGTATATAAGTCTAAGTGCTATTGCTATTAATTGGGGTTATATTCTTTCAAGTTAATTAAGAAAAAGATTTTATCGGAGATTCTTTGGTTTTGGTTATATATTTTGTTGAATAAATTGCTTGGAGTGCTTATGATAGGACAAAATAATGCTTTGTGTTACAAAGAAATACTTAGTGCAGCTTTTGTGCCCTGAATTTTGTTCAGAGAGCAAAATTAGTCTTGGACCAATTCTCTTTCCTATTGCAAAAAATATTTGGGTTCCTCATATAAGACAACTATCAAGTTTACATGCAACACTAAAGAAGCTCTAATAGAACAGAGAATGAGCTGTTAAAAAGAGAGCTACTGTGATCCACAAGCCATATGAGATCATTTTTGGAAACTGCACAAAACGTTCAGATTCTTCTCCACGATTTTGGTCAAAATAAGGCCTGATGTATGAGTCTTGATTTATTTCTCTGCCCTTAAACCTTAAAAACTTTTTCCTGGCGATTTCACTGTGTCAACAAAAATGTTCACTGAAGGAAATTTATAAAAATTCAAAGTGCAGCTCTCAGTCAAAATCATGTGTTTATTTTTGTTTTAAGATATGATCCAGATGCTGGGTTTCTGAAAAGTAAGAATTTCTCTGGGTGTAAATCTATTATGAAATACCAAGAATGGCACTTTGTGAAGGATAAATAGATCCTTGAACTTATAAAAGATAATATATATGAGTTCAACTTCAAAGCTCTTGATTGATCTGATTGTCATATAGTTGCCTTGTATATGTTTGTCCTTATATTCTTTTTTTTTCCAAGCCAAGAACACAGCAAAGGGGAAATGGCCATGGAAACCTAAGGAATAAATAAACAAGAGTGAACAAAAACAGGACTCACCATATACTGCAATCATCTTGGTATCTTGCAGAATTGTGTTTCCTGCAGAAACTTGTACTGTGATTATGTTCATACCTTCTGTAGAGAAGGTAAATGTGATACTCCCTTCTAGAGTAATTAATGGCTGCAAATACATATGAAGGAAACAAGAAAATTAATTAATGTAGTAATTAAAAGCCAAGACAATCACATTACTAAAAACAAACTGGGATTAAAGATGTCCAAAGAATCATTAAGAAAATATTTCCACTGATTTATTTTTATTATATTTTTCAATTGTATGAAAAAGCATAAATCATGAAAGGTTCTATAAACTATGAAATCTATCATCTAGAAAAGCCTCATAAAAGTACCAACATATCCAGAAAACAATGAATAAGCTCATAGAATACTAAAATGGTACCGATAATGAACAAATCCTTGCCTTGGGTTGTATAAAAACCAAGCCACACAATTGGGTTTACTAACCAGAATAAACCAAGATGATCCAAACAAATCAAATTAAGGCTTAATATAATGAACAAATTTTAAAAGTGTGCAACATGTACACATGGATAGATTTGGTAAGATTGATATTTTCCCCTTTCTCATTTTTCCAATTTTTAATGTATAATAGCATTTGAATTTGAACATTCCCATACAATTTGTATGTTTCAATGAACCCGAAGTGAACAAAACCTGAAGTAAAAACTTAAACTCATATATTCCTTTTGTGCATCCAGCCAATTCAAAATAAGAAACTTTTTAATATGGAAGGTGCACATTAGAACTTCCATTCTAATTTTTTTCTGTAAAATTGTTAATAGGGCCACTGAAAAATTGACTCATTAAAGGAAGATCCTTTTAACCTTTCAGTTTGGGCTAAAAACAACTATATCAGTGGTGTTAAAGCAGTGAAGTTTCCTTGCATTAGAGTGGTGTCATATATTTAATTGTTACATAGCAATATCCTTTGCACAAGCTTGAAAAACATCTCTCTACAGATTTCAAAGAAAAAGAAAGGATCATAAAGATTAAACAGAGAAAAGGTCAGGCTACGAAAAGGAGAAATAGAAAAGTAGGGGAAAAAAATGAAGAACCAAAGAACCACATAACAATTTAGGTGAGTGATTAATAATGCAAATGTATCACTTTAATGCAGTGTTTCCCAGCCTTGATACTTCCAGGTATATGTATTCAATTCTGAGAATTCTTGTTAATGGTCATGTTGGCTGTAGAGTTCTGGAATTTGAAATCTACACACTGGGAAATTGTCATGGTTCATAAACAGTGGTTTAACATAACAGGAGTTGATTTGGGGAATCTACAAATCCAGGGTATGGGAGTTTTGTTTTGTTTTTAAAGTAAAGATGGTAACTATGGACATTCAATCAAAAGCCTACCCCTTTCTGGGTGATAAAGACAACCCTAAATATAAAAAGAGTAGAAAATGGTATACTATCAAACCCTAGAATAACAGACATATGTATAAATGTACTTGAAGCTGAACAACTATATTATTTTTAAGCTACATTTTGCATAATGGGAAAAAACACAATCTTTTGTATTAAGCAAGTTAATTTTAAAAAGCTGATTTGTGTCATAAAAGTGCTGATAATTGCTTTCTGTGATTTTCAGAGCCCTGTAATCTGTTTCTTTAGTTAATTCTCCCCCATTCATAATGTGGCCATAACATTAATTAGCCATTGACTTTACTGCATAAAATACAGACCTCAGTGTTGTTTCCAAACCACCAAATATATGTTAAGGTTCCAACTTGACTGGGCCATAATATTGCTGTGGCATTAACTTCTTTGTTCTTTGTTGTTACAAATGGAAGTGACAAATGAACATGCTCTAAAGGACCTAGAAATGAGGAAGAAATAAGAAAAAAACGTGTTTATAAAAACATTGTCAGCTTTTAAATGTTATGTTCTGCAATTTCAGTACAACTGTAGACTACTTCATTTACAAACTACCAATAATTTCAGCATTGTTGCAACCTGCACAAGATTAAAGCAGTCTCACTACAGGTTGTGCATTCACCCAGAGGTAGAAGGGAAGGGAAAGGAAGGGAAGGAAAGGGAAGGGAAGCAGAGACATAAAAGGAGAAGATGGACATTGTCTAAATTCTACAAGAATCCTAGCTTATGATTCCCAGAAGAATAGCTACAGTATATCGTTTCAGAAAAAGGGGGAATTCTAATTGAAATATAGATCTTACATGTTTCCATTGTAGAAGGAATTAGAATAATAAATTAGAATAATCAAAGAATTGTTTCAAAGACCTGCAAGCAACCTGAAAATCCTTACCAAGTACTACTTCAGAGTAATATTGGTGGATTATGTATATACTATTGATAGAAATTGTATGACTTAATATGTTTTATTTATTAATGCATCATCTTGCTCACATTCAAATAAAACAGTGTATAACTTGTGTTGAATTTTATATTTACCAACAAAGAAATAAAGGGAGACTTTATCTGAAAGTGCAAGCAGTATGCGCCGCCCCATATTTGGGTAGACCAGGTTGCCCTAATAGACCGGTCTCACCGGAAAAAACAGTCAGTGTATAACTTGTATGCAAACTTCCAAAGTTTTAAATCAATTTCCAGAAAAGAATTGGAATCCCATAGAATAATGTGTATATATACATAGGAATGATATGTCACTGAATGAAAGTGTTCTGTTTCTTAGCTGTCAACATGGTTAAAAACATTACATAGGATCTTCATATATAAAAGTAGAGAAATTTCTCCTCCTTCTCTGCCCAAGGTGGATGGGAAGTCATGTAAAACCTCATGTAATGCATTGTAAGCTTCCCTGAGTCTCCGGAGAAGGGCGGCATATAAATCAAATCAAATTTAAAAAAATGTATGAGGACATGACACATGTAACATCTATATTTCTCTGGTGTGATAACTTATGAAAAGCAATATAGACTGTACATACAAGTGCTGATTCAAAAACCTCATCTGAAGAATAATGTATATATTCTTCATTGAAGGATCTGCTGTTTTTGATATTGGTTTAGGGAAAAATCACTGAAGCAGGTAGTTCTGATTAACTATTACAACATAAAAAGACAGATTTAAAAATGCAGCTTTGGAACAGCAGATGGTGTTGTACTACTATTTACATGAATAGTTAGAAATATTTAAGTATCTAACAGGAGTTGGGAAATTCTTTGTGCTCTTCGAATTAAAAAGGTTTGCATTCACAAGGATTAATTAGTTCCATGAAGCCTATATGCTGGGGACTCTATGTTCTAAAATGGAGGTTATTAAGGGATTGTGCAAATATCAATGGTTATGGAGCTATTTGGAACTGGTTATTTGTGAGGCAAAGATACAGTTTACAGGTTGCTGTCGCAAAGGCGCTATGTATAAAGCCACAGAGTTTAGGGGCTTTTTTGGGGAAGGGGTGGAAGTAATTATATTATTCAAGACTGGGAAAAAGTAATTGAATCAAATAATTTAAAAACCATTGTTCTAGCTATTCCATTGAAAAGTGTGTGAACTGTGCTATGTAGAAGAAAGGTATATTTTCCTAAAAAAATAAATATTAGACGATATGAAAATACTTCAGCTGTCCTAGAGAAAACATTAGTGTGATTAGTTGAAGTATCCCTGTAAAGTAGGCTCATTCATTATAGAATTCCCACAGTTGTATGGCATTGCATGCCACAATAATTGTTTTCAAACTGTTATTCTATTTCATATGTCATTAACCTTTCATTAGTTGCTTTCTAAAATGGATGTTTCACTGTTCTAATAACTTTAAAGCAAAGATTTGAATTCTCCATCACTGGAATTTTCTTTCTGTCCTTAAAAACAAACAACACACATGAGGAGTCAGTGGTATGTAAGTGCTAAAGAATTAGATTAGGCATTTAATCTATCATTAAAATATGACATAGAGAAAGAACAAGTAAAAAATTATATGATAAAGTATATAATTTTTTTTAAAAAGCACAATAAGGATACAATCATGAGAGGAATTATATAGAAAATAATAAAACAAAATTATCAACAATACTTATGAGGAAAATTGGTATAAAATCCTTAATTTATGGTAATAGATCCATCAATAATTAAATAGATAAAGATATAACAAAAAAAAATGGTAAATATCAGTATAAAGAAGCAACTTTGTATTATATGCAGTGATTATGTTTTTAAAAATACCTCATAAGTATTGGAAAGAAATATGTAACATTAAACAATGAAAAAGAGACACTTTGCCCATGGCACCAGGTGGAAAGCAAAACTTGGAGACTATACAGCAATGGCAAAACTGCTTTATTTATTTATTTACCTAAAATGTTTAATAGAAAAGATTGTAGCCTAATGGAGAAACCCAGGTTCTAGTACTTTTTTAGGCATGGATATCGCAGAATGACTTTGGCCCAAGAAGGAGAATGGGAAAGCAAAACAAATCTATCTACTGTGCTGATCAGCCTTTTAGGTCTTCATTCTATTGTGAATTGATTCAGGATGAATAACACATATGAAATAATTTAAATGGCCGAAATCACATCAAACTGAAAAAACCTTTAACATTTCGTTGTTGTTAAATGAGATTTCTTAAGATACAAGGCAAGAATATTGAAATCTCACAGGGTTCTATGTCCTCATGTGCAATTTCAGGCCTTATGCAATTTTAAATTTAGTTTTAGTTTGGTTTCACTGCATGATTATAGATCATGCTATCACACAAATATAGAGTTAGTTCTCTATGTAAAATACAGAATAGACTCTCTTAGTTTCCTATGCCAGTATAAAAACTCTACCAGTTTTTCCGCTGGTAGTTCTATCGCTACACACACTGGTTATGAATTTAATCCTTGAAACATTGAACAGAACATCACATCCTGTGCAGTTTAAGATCTGACAAGGAATGTAATAAATTGTATGGTGTTGAAACACACAGAGCAATTACATGGCTGCAATCCTGTTACCAGATGGGAATGACACAGACAATGACATTTCTGCTTCAGGTCATGGCCTGCATAAACAAAAAGGTTTTCCATCAAGTAGCCTTGTTAACTTGCATATAAAGTGCGACATGATGGCAAAACCTTTCTTAGCAAACAGCAGCAGATTGCTTGGCTGTGTGTTACTGTGGTTAGGTTATTTGGGATATTACCCCCTCTCTCTACTTATGATTAATTTTGGGGTGTAAGCAACTAGCTTACACCTAAAAAAGTGGAAATGAAGAAATAAGCTGTTTAAATACTGATTAGAATTGTTGCTTAAATATTAATTGTATTTATAATATGATTTGATTTATGTGCCACCCATCTCGTCTGGAGGTAACTTTGGGTGGCTTATAACCATTAAAACTGGAAACATTAAAAAGTGAAAACAGCAATAACAATAATCATAGTTATACTAACAAATTATAATGAAAATATTAAAAGAAGCGGGATGACAAAGGAGCACAAAAACTACAGGGGCAGGTGGAATCTTCTCTCAATCTACTAACCCCCTCTATTGGGGCCCCAGACTCACTGCAGAGTCAGATGTTCAGGCCTTTACAGAAAGTCAAAGGAGTCAGTTTGGGTCTCACTTTGGGGAAATATGATGTTCCAAAGGGCAAAGTGCACTAAAACAGTATAATTATTTTATATATTTGTTTAGCTGTACATGTTTTTGGCATTGCAATACTAACAAATTCTAAAATGTATAAATTCTATAGATAAATGTAATATCATCGCAATCACATGGACAAGGTGAGAACATCACAGGACTGTAGGACAATTCAGATTTCCATCTCAGGTCTGAAAGAAAAGTTCCAATGATGGAGAAAGCAAGTTTAGCAAACGGGTCTGAACCTTGCTCATCTGAAACAATCACTAAAAGCCAGATCTTCCAGTATCAATACATAGAACAAGAGAAAGGTAAGGTAGATCTAAGATATTCCAGAACTATGGGTCTACTTTACTGGATTCAACATTTCTTGGCTTCTTGGTTACTTTCCAAATCACCAATTAATTTATAACAGGGAAAAAATTATGAATGCAAAAATGTCAAATGCATTTCCTGCTTTTTCTCACTTACGTAAGACATTTTCAGTGATATATACTTAAAAGAGCTTCATTGCATTCATGTTTAATCTTGTAGGTTTTTAATGTGTTCATAATATGGTTCAGCATGATTTCCGTTTTCGCCCTATGTAAAATTTCCATTGCTCTTCACTGATACATCCTTTTTCTCTGGTCTGCTATGTCTTATTAAGTAACTATATCTCATACTATTCAGCTATTATGTGTGCGGGGATGGAGAATTCCTAAAAATTGAAAGAAGGTGTGTACATTATATAGTCTTTATGGGTGTAAAAATTAAGAGAAAGAGAATCAGGAAACAGGAAAAGGAAGTGAATTAACAGGTAGTTATAGGAAAAACAAAAGAAATCCTTGATTAAAACATAGGTGGTAGCAGTGAGGAGAATAAATACCTTGTAATATGAATTTTCTCTCCAACACATCTCTAGTGTTCTTCACCCCACATAACAATGTGAATAATGAAATTTAAAAAAGTTCAACTTTGAAGTTACATAACTAACTTTTCTGAAATTTCCCCAAGGTCTTTCTTAGACTTTTCTGTCATATTTTTCCAAAGTTCAAGTCAGATTTTGAAGAAGCAGAATATCAGGAGTATTGACACCTTTGAACTTTAGTGTTTAACAAGACAACCAAGAATAATACCATGGACAACAAAAAACAAACAAATCAATGGATCAATGGATCATCAACCAAATCAGTTCACAGTTGAAATTATGTGACTTAATCAAACTATTTTGTAAATTATAAACAACAATTGCATATTTTATAAACCCGTCAATACCTATAAATTTCATTTTCTCTTTCTTTTCAAGCAATATTGGAAACAAAACTTCATATCTCGGACGGCACCTGATCTCCGCTCCTTCTGTTGGGACTTAAAGACTTGGCTGTTTCAACAAATGGGTTGATCCTGATCCTTAGGTTTTATTATTTTATCGTTGTCATTTTAATTGGGTTTTAATTACGTTACCTTTTATTATTCTATGTTTTAACCTGTGTTCGCCGCCCTGAGTCCTTAGGGAGAAGGGCGGCATATAAATTTTTGGAAATGGAAATGGAAATATCTCAAAAGTAAAACAAGCTATTCAGTCCCATAAAGGGGTGTGGGATCTACACATTTTATATCCAATCCCAGAAACAAGAAACTTTCCTAGGGAAGCAATAATCCTAATGGTTACATTCCTAAGAGTGATGGATTCATCAGGTATCATGGTAAATATATGGTCTTGGACAAATGCCCTAGTACTCAAGGTTGCTGGCAGACCCTTTCAAGTGCCAGATGGGTCTAGATCTCTTCCGGGTTTCAAAAATTTCAATTTTAATAGAAATAAAAACAATGATATGTGAAGTTATAGAAAGAAAAGTATGATAAAACTAAAACAAACTTTAAAAAAATCCAAGCCTATGTTTAAAAGTAAGATCTTTTTGAACCTGAGGCATTAGCCAAATGACTTCCTATTCTTTTCAACTGGCCCTGGGTTATGCCACAAGGCTTCAAGCATGATACAAATTCATGAAAAATCATACTTCTGATGTTACATAAATCACTAAATCAGATCATCATAAATCATTTAAAGCAATTCCCTTATTTATGTTTATTCCCTTTCCACCCACTTTTCTAATTCTCAGTTTATGTCTAAAATATGTTTGCATCAAATACCTAACACCTTTCCATCAACAGTATTTATCAAAAGCAGAACATCTGAATTGACATCAATTTATCTTTAAAGTATTGTTATACCAACAGTAATTACATACAATTTACATGCAAATACAAGACTGCAGTGTCAGTCCCCAGGCTGTTTTTGATCTGCGCAGTTACACGGAAGATGCCAACATTCTGATAGATGTGCCTGATTCCATCTTCTGTTGAGCTGAGATTTGCATATGACACAGCACTACCATCTCCAAAATCCACACGGATTATTGATCTTTGAATGTCACCCTAAATAGGAGAACAGGAAGGAAACAGGAAGGAGATTAGTGAAAATGCTGCAAAATTATACAATTAAATGCTCACCCTTCTTGTCTATTAATTGTCCTGGATGGATAAACTGCTTTAGTTACAAATGTCTTCAGTTTGGAAGTAGAAATCTTTGCTTCCAGGATCCAGTAAAATCCCTAAAACTAAAGAAAGACTAAAATATTTAAAGGCAGAGAACACAGTAAAGTGGAGAGAGAGCATTCTTATTATTTCAGAGCAAGGATTTTCTTCTTAAATTTCATTTAAAGAAGTTCATTTTGGTCGGTGACCAGACTTCTGTTAACAAAACATGGGAATAAAATAAGATAAAATAATTAAAATAAAATGGAATAAAAGATAAATTGAACACAGCCAGCACGAGTGAAACTTTCCTACCTCTTGAAACAGTGAGACTCTTAATACAAAGGCATTGGTGAAAAGACCACCATAAATATAGCTAGAACAGAGATGGTATTCAGCAGGTTCTGACCAGTTCTGGAGAACCGGTAGTGGAAATTTTGAGTAGTTTGGAGAACTGGTAAATACCACTTCTGACTGGCCTGCCCTCATCTATTCTCTGCCTCCCGAGTCCCAGCTGATCGGAAGGAAATGGGGATTTTGCAGTAACCTTCCCCTGGAGTGGGGTGAGAATGGAGATTTTACAGTATCCTTCCCCTGCCATGCCCACCAAGCCACACCCACCAAGCCATGCCATGCCCACCAAGCCACGCCCACAGACCCGGTAGTAAAAAAATTTGAATCCTACCACTAGAGCTAGAAATATATAAACGAGAGGATTAACAATTATTTGTTATTCTTAAACCTGAAGGAAGTTTAATCAAGTCAAACTGTACTTAATGAGGTCCTACTGAAACTTGCTAGCTATTAAAGAAATCTTGACAAGATTATAAAACAGAGCTTCATTAAGTTCAGCTAAAACATAACTGAAATAACAGAAAGGAGTACAGCCTGGAAAATGAAAGTGAGGTAAGTAAGGTGATCAAAAAAGGAACCTTGAAATCTGATTCAAGGTATCTTTCATTTGTTATATTCTACAAATACACACCCCCACGCACAAATATATCCAGGATCTATTAGAGTTGTGGAGCCAATGCATTTAAATAAATAAAAATAAAATTTAAAAATCCATTTCTTACTGAGACATTTCATATAAGGCAGTGTGCATATGGGCATGCATGCACATGTATTGTATGAGAAAGAGAGATTTTTCTGCTGTAATATAAATATTTCAATATGATCATTTTATTCGTCCTTTACAAATAGCTCCATTCTCTGTGTGTTTAACCGGAAACAATTCTCAATTTTATTCTAGGTTAAATATGCAAAGAACTGTATTGCTATTTTATGCAAACTTCTTATGCAGAAAGAAATAATGAAACCTCTCTCTAAAGAAAACACTTTATCTGGTATTATCAACAGAGAAGTTGATATTTATGCCCCTGAAAGGTCGTTTTGGTACTCAAAATTGGTACATTTAAATCTGGTGCAAAGATTAAAACAAACAAATAATTTTGGCATTGAAATAGTATAAAAATGTACAAAATTACTTTTGTTGGTTTATATATATGCAAACTTAATCTGAAAAGCAACGAGAGTAGAAAATACATGTATTTTTATCTTCTAGTGTATATTAAAAAAACTTTAAAATTTGATGAATTATCAACAGCTGTTGATAGAATCTCCAAAAACATTGAAATAAATTATGAAATTTTATTAAAGATGCAAAATATCTACAAATATATGTATCTCTCATTACTAAAATCTGATAGATCAAATTTAGTAGTATATATTGCTACCTGAATGGGAAAAAGTCATTTCTAAGCTCAGCACAAGGTGTCCTTTCGGTTTTTAGCAATATTTCCTGCTGGGGGAGAATGGCATCTTCCTCTCTAATTAGAGTAGACCCACATTTGTTACTCAAAAGTTTCTTTTATAGGAAGAATTGAACTGGCTCTGAAAGTTCCTTTCTTCACAATAATTGCTTAAATTATTTGAACTGAAAATGCTTTCTGCCCATTAAATACAATTCAGGCTCTAGCAGATTTCTGAAAAGGGCACATCAAAACGTTGACATTTAAATATCTGAAGCACCAGGACAAGGAAGCAAAAGTAAAGTATTTAACCAGTGAGATATTTTTTTGCCACAAATGAAGTAACTCAAGGAAAACAGAGGAGGGAGCAGAGAAAGAGTGCCTGTTCTAAACAAGTTTTAATCTGTATTGTTTTCCTGACATATTTTCCTGTGCTCTGAGAAACATACTTTCTATATGATGAAGGTTATTACTTATACACATGCGCCAATTGTTTTCTTGACCTTTTTCTTGTTTTTTTACATGTTTAAATAAACTTATTAAAAATTATTTTTGACAGTTGTTGCAAGTCTTAGTTCTGACCCTTAGCTTTCCTGACTTCATCCTTGCAGATTCTGGCTATATGCTGGTATTCTGTTTTAGATGTATGTCCTTCTTTTCATTTTTTATACTTACCCTTTTTGTCTTTTGGTTTATAAGAGAGCTCTTTATGCAACATTTATTTGATCAAATAAATCATATATGCAGACTGATTTTCTCAAGTCTATATTATTTTGGTCTAGGTAAGGTCATTTCAATAATACATAAAACAAAAAACTTTTCCACGTGCACATTTCTCCTTCTCTAATGAAAAGCATTTTGAAGCCAGCTAAGCAATTGTCTTCATTCCTGCTGGCCTCAGAATATAGAAAACAGGCAAGGAACAGCTGATCTAATCAGTATTTCTGCAAAGCCAAAAGTAGTACACAGAGAAAACCACAATAACATTCAATACCCCAGCATCTGACTTATGGCAACTTATGAAATACAAAACCCCTGCACTTATTATCATTCCTTCTGCATATAAATTCCTTTTGGAAGCAGTGGAGGTAGGCTGACATGAAAATTTAGTAGCCAGGTGATTTCTTCAGAGCTGCACTCAGGGATGTAGGCATGAGTTCAGTGTAAGTTGTTTATCCAAAGAGGAAATTAAGAGGAATCTAATTGGCCTGAGGGGGGAGGGAAGGTGGTATATTGGGCTCTCTGACTTCCACAGTATAAATCTTTAACCCTCCCATAACTCTGGAAGACACTATATGAAGATGTGGCTAGCAGCCATTTTAACCCAAGGTAATCTTACTTAGCCCAAATTCACTCAAGAAGAAACAATTGTAGTCTCCCTTAGTCATTACTTCCATAGCTAACAACTGTAGTCTCCCTTATTCATTACTTATTCATTACTTCCGTAGCTAACTGACATTATATATGGTCAGACTAAAGCTCTTTTCACAATAAAAATCATTGATTAATTAAAAATTCAAGTACAAAGTTAAAGAATAGGAAGTGAATTGAAAGAAAACAAAAGGGAAAGGGAAAAGAGAACATATCTGAAGACATTAAATTTACAACGCGAAGACACAAATGCACACAAAATGAACTCACAATTCTTCATTGTGTAGTCCATAAAATAAAATCAGTATTCTAATGTGCATCCTACTTTCCACTATGCCTCAGATTGCTCTGCAATATCCTAATCTCAAAACCATATTTTTGTTGGTGGAAGCTTTTTATCTTACCTGGTTTTTCAGCCATCCCTGAAAAAAACTCCAAGAAGAGCAAAGGACAATACATAGAGATCTACCCGAGAGAGAATCTTGCCAGTCAATGATTAGAATTTGATTTTTGCAGGCTTCAGATATTCCTGCCTATCTAGATTGACAGGTCAGCTGTTGATTTACTGATCAGACAAAGATTGTCCTCTAAGTCATTTAGTGTCTGAATTTATTAGGATTAACTTTCTTTCAATTCACTATAGTGGTCCTGGTTAGCACCTGAACTAGAATGATTACGGCTGGTTGTTAACTTTAAAATTCATGACACCTTTGAGTTCAACCAGTGGGAGGTTGAGTGGCACAAAAGTTTCTGTGAAAACCAAACTTCACCATGTCCCATAGGGCTTTTAGTACCCATAGACTGCAAAGAAAAAAGAAAATAAACCATGCAATTTTATTTTGTACTACAGCTAAAGTGGATGTAAATCACCTCAGTGACCAGCCTAAATTATGCTATAAGAACATGGCTCTACAGCAGTTCTCAATCAAATGTAGAATCTTTGTGTGGCTGTGGGGAGAATCAGTCTTCAGATGAATGGGATTGTTTAATAGACAAATTGAGACATAAGGAATAGGTCATTGAAGCTCACATGAATTTTACCAGAACATTTCCATAGCAACCCTTGAATCTCAAGATGCAAATGTTTCTTCTAAATCCATTGTTCTCTGTAGAAAACAGGTTACTTCCTGCCCTTATATTACTATGTTCATTATATTGTTACTTATGAGTATATATGCAGGCATTTCCCCCTGCTTTCTGAAATATGAGTGCAACTCTTTGTCAGCAAGGGTATTTTCTCTCATTATTCTTTCAGAAGAGACCCCCTCCGATTATACTGTCTAATAAATCACTGTGGTAAGCCTTGATTATTTGCTTTAGGTACTATAGGTAATATAAAGCAATGACAAGGTAACTATAACAAATTCCCAATCATTTATATTTTAATGCTTTGTTTTGTTTTTATTCTGCTAGATAGAAAGCGGGTTTAGTCTTTCTGAGATGTTATTGTCTATTAATGGGAGAAAATGGCAAGAAGGTGATGAGCAGCAGGGGAAAAGCAGAACTGCTTAATTATTATTATTATTTGCATCTGTCTTTACACAAAAGGAAAAAATAGTCCAACCTATAAAAAAATACTGTAAAATGCAGATTAGGAATGCAAGTCAAAATAAGCAAGAAAATGGTAAGAGAACACCTATCCACTCTAGATGAATTCAAAGGCATTACACCCCAAGGTTCTGAAGGAACTGGCAGACATGATCTCAGAACCACTGAACCATATCTTTCAAAGATCTTGGAACACTGGAAAACTACCAGAAGACTAGAAAAGGGCTATTGTAGTTCCCATCTTCAAAGAAGGGGAAGAAATGGATCCAGGAAACTAAAGACCTATCAGTCTGACATCTGTACCTGGGAAGATCCTGGAAAAGATAACAAATCTGCAAACATCTGGAAGCAAACAAAGCCAAACCAAAAACCAATATGGGTTTGTCAAAAACAGATCAAGCCAGACAAATCTTACTGCATTCTTTGACAAAGTGACAAAATTAGTGGACCAGTGAAATGCTGTGGATATAATTTACTTGGACTTCAGTAAGACATTTGATAAACTAGATAACAAGCTACTAAATAACAATAGCTTGATAAGATAGAAAAAAGTGGTTAGACTATTGCTACCAAATGGACCAATCCCACTCAACATGTAGAAAGTGCATGTATGAAGGAAAGTATTCAATGGGGTACCTCACGGCTCTTTCTTAGGGCCAATAATTCTTTAATAGCTACATCAGTGGAACTCATTAAAGTTGCAGATGATATCAAGCTTGCAAGAAAAGCCAATAGGTTTGAGTTAAAGAAGAAACTTAATAGATTTGAACACTGTGCCCTAACTTAACAAAATTAAATTCAGTAGTGAGAAAAGTGAAGTTCTACATTTAGGCAGGAAAAACCAAATGCAAAGGCACGGAATAGTGGTACATGGCTCAACAGTTGTAACTGCAAGAATGATCTTGGAGTCCTAGTGGACAATCACTCAAATAGGAGCTAGCAGTGTGCTGCAGCTGCCAAAAAAGCCAGTGCCGTCCTGGCTGCATTCAACAGAGCTATAGGATCTCTGAAACATCATTTTATGATTAAGTGACTGCAAA
Organism: Ptyas mucosa; assembly: GCA_012654045.1. Classification (NCBI taxonomy): domain Eukaryota; kingdom Metazoa; phylum Chordata; class Lepidosauria; order Squamata; family Colubridae; genus Ptyas; species Ptyas mucosa. The sequence continues at coordinate 7,808,547 of WNWU01000032.1, read as the reverse complement.
GAAATCGTGTGCTTGCAATCATTTTAAGAGAGTCAAAATGCTGCTTCTGGTGAATAAAAGGAAGCAATTAAAACCAATCATTTCACCTTTCAGAGGTTCAGGAAAATGCCCATAGCATTTTTTAAAAAGCAGCGATATTGGACAAAGTGGGTTACTATGTTAGTGATTATTAAAAGACGGTATGTAATACTTTTCAACTTCTGCATTTATGCTACAAACTTGCATTATATAGGATTCCCAAGTAATACACCAATATATGAAATTAGGGATACTGCTTAACACTTTCCCAAATCCAATAGTGTTGCATTATTTGAAAATATACAGTACTCTGCAAACCTTGAAAATTGTTATGTATCTACAACTAGGTAGCCCATATATTCAGTGAAATAGATAACTGAATACTCTAAAACTTGTGTTAGTGCATCTTCTCAATAACCTTTCCAATGTTTTGTTTTACTCTTGTTCAGTTTGCATTTCCTCCACTTACACACTGCCATTAATATGGTTCCTATTTTAAAATAGGTAAAATAGCAAAATAACCAGAAGCTTAGCATTGTTTGAAATTTAGCCTAGTTTTCTCTCAAAATCTATGCCAAAGTATAGTTCAGTTTGAAAGAGCTCTTCTTTTTACTTATCTTTCACTCATAGAAAATTATTATTCTACCAAGGCATGAAAGTAAGATATGTTTCTGCTGGTTTGCCATTGTTATTGCTTTTGTTTGCCAAATTTATTAGCAAAGTCCTAGTGAAGATTCCTTTTTTTCATGTTTGCCTGATGATCATGGTTACTTAGCTATATTCATTTTCCAGTTTTCCTGCTTCTTCTGATATAACAACCTGACAGGCTTATCAAACATCATTATACCTTGATTACATCCTCTGCATTTTGCCTCTTAAGAGATAGTATTGCTAATTTTAATCATTCTAACAAGAATGATATCCTCAAACAGTCAATTTCAATCTCATTGAAGAGGCTGCAAGCGTAATTCTTTTTCTACAAAGTGCCAGGATTTATATGTAAATCAAAGTATTAAAACAATGAGATGCAACTCAAATTTTATAAATTTGAATCCCAAGCCTCACATTCTACTTGAAAGTCTTTAGTTATGTTAACTTGTATCCTTGCAGATGTTTCAGATGAAGTTTTAATTGGTCTTTGTATCAGGCAGATGTTTCTTGTCCTTTTCTTCCAGAGTGAAATTATCTGTAATTTGCTTTATATTTTCTGTATACATATTAACTTTTTTTACTTATGCTGAAGATGCAGGGTTGATGGAAATGGTATACAAGGTTCTTCTGCTGGAATAATTTTGTTTTATTAAATTTAGCTTATGAATGTTTTTAATTTCTTGCAATAATTAAAAGAATATTTGTCTAATTAAAATTAAGTTCCATTGACTTGAATGGGGTTTATTTCTTGATAAATGAATTCAGGATTACAGTCTAAATGCATATAATTTCATATTTACTATGCAAATTAATTCCAGCTATAATTCTATATCCCCTTCAGTGAAATTTAGGTATTCAAAATGAACTTGAAAACTACCATCATCAAATTTGATGTATCAAAAGTCTATAATATTTCTTCCAATTTGCCTTTTCTCAAATTTATTTTAGTTATTTAACAAAATTTATATGGTACCCATATGGTACCCAATTAACTCAGTGACTCTGGGCAGCTTACAAAGAAAACTCAATATAAAAACATTAGAAAGCAATAAACTCCCAGCCACCTGGCAACAACAGTCAATTAAATAAGCCACTTGATGTACTCCATCAAGCTCCCCGACCCATTGACAAATGGCTCTCCTGGGCATTGGCTTGGACAATGAGGAAGTACCAATTCTGGGACCTCTAAGAAAGCACTATGGGAAGCACCAGGCGGATGTGGAAGTCTGTTTGGCAAATTTGGATGGTCTAGGCAAGGCTATACCAGGAATGTCAGGAAAATCCCCCCGTGAGAAACAGCTGGATGATCAGACAGATGTGCAAGGAGGAGGAGAAGCACACCCCTGTAGTCATTTATTGTGGATGACCAGTTGGCCACGCAGCCAGAGAGAGGTGCAGCTGCAGCTGGTTAGCAGAAGAGGAGTTGCCACCCCTGCCCAATCACAGAGCTGAGCAGAGGGAGGTGCAATGGAGGCAGCCTCAGCCTTCCCAATGAGGTGCAACAGTCAGTGTCTATTTACTTCGGCATTTGGAGTCTGGGCTTGTTGGAGACAATTGTTTGTAATCTGTCAATCCATGAATAATCTTGATCCATTGCCTTGAATCCATTGATGCCAAGCTACTTTCATCAGGCCTTGAAACTGCTGGAGCCGTGTTGCCATTGTCCTGCCTTTGAACCCATCAAAGTTAAGCTGCCTTTGTTGTGCCTTAAACTCATTGAGACCATGCTGTGCTTGGAACCCATTGACGCCAAGTTGCCTGCTTTGTGCCTGAAACCTTGTGAGGTTCCCAGAGTTACCTTGAGGTAAGATGGAGGCCTACAAATTTTATAAATAAATAAAAACCTGCTGGAGTCTTGCGGTTTTTGTTGTGCCTTGAATCCATGGAAACTGCATTTGCCTTGGCCAAATCTTGAACCCCGAGCATCATGGGGCTGTCATCCTGCTGGCACCATTCCTGTGCCTTAGGCATAGAAGAGACTGTAGTAGGAGTTAGCTGTGTGTGTGAAATAAACACACCTAATCTACTCATGCTCTCTTTATCTCTCTCTATATATGTGTGTGTTTGTATGTGTATACTGGGATGGGACACAGGTCTTCAGGGCCTTGCAAAAGAGTGCCAATATGGGAACCAATCTTATATTTAGATGGTGTTCCAGAGGGAAGGAGCCACCATGAAGAAGGGCCTTCTTCTTGATCCCACTAGATGTACCTTCTTAGGAGGAGATCAATAGCATTCCCTGTGTCAGTGTCAGTGAGGGCAGAGGTACAAACAGCAAACAAGATAGGCCATGGAGGAAAGAATCAAGCCCCTTTTATAATAGGATGATAGACCAGATGTACAGCACAAATTTGTCAAGTCACTAATCAGTTAAATCGCACTGGTTAATTAATTCTGTTCAGTCCCATTCATTTTCTTCTAAATGATTCTGACTCAGAACCCCCAGTGGGGAACATGTTAAACAGACCATACCTCTTCCAGCTGTACCATGAAGGTAACATTATGCCCTTGTTCTGATGTCAGTGTGCCATCTAATGTGACAACCCGAAGTCCTCGCGGGGCTTTGCCAGGACACTGCTGCGGCTTGGCTGTGTACTGCTCACGCACACCGTCTGTGCAGTTATTAGACACGACCTTTCTGTACCTGTGAAAAGAAGAACAAAGAACCCTGAAGAGACTAGCTACAAGCTGCTTGTTTCTAATGATAGCTCCCTTTCCCAGACCATCACTGTCACATATCAGATATTTAAACCAGTGAATCATGAAACAGTATAAATTGATAAATTGGTACAGAACTTAAGCCACTGGTCATACTCTGATATTGAGAAGAAGAATACACCAGTTATCAGAGTTAATGGTACTGGCAAATGTATTCGGTGCTGTTTTATCACAATAAAGTAGAAAGTAACACTTGTCATTACTATACTGTGCCAAATGAACTCACAAATGTGAGGGGATGAATGAGTAAACTTTCAGTTTTATAACTCAATATAAATTTTTACCTGCCAAATATAGTGATAGCAAATTTATAGGGTCCTAGACAGTATTGATAAATCTTAATCGTCCCTATTTGTTGAGGGACATTTTGGAAAACTTGAAAAAGTTTTCTGATAGTTTTATGATCAATAAAGGGCAATTATACTTTTTACAGTTTTCTAATAATCCTGACTCAGCTTTCCATTTCTAAAAGTATCACTCAAGATATAAAGAAAAGCACAGACTGAGGAATAATATAGTAATGGGTCAACACCATTACAGTTGATAATCTTAACAAACAAATATTACAGCTTTGACGACTTACCCAGTGCTATTGAGATAACTTTGACCAAGACTGCACTCTTTCGACAAAGATGATGGGTTATACCAAAAAGCTGGCAAACACTGGTCATTGCTGTGCCGCTCAAATCCATAATCACTAGTTTGGGAAGAACAAATATTACTTTGATATGGAAATGCTCCATTCTGATGAATACATATTTTTCAAAAATAAACTGACATATAAAACCATATGATCTCTTTCAAATACATGCACTTACTTCACATACAGATGCATATGTTTGGGCATACATCTTATAAATGTATGACATCTGGCATTCATATTTATTTATTTATTTATTTATTTATTTATTTTGTCACATTTCTATGCCGCCCCACTCCCAAGGGACTCTAAATAAACCTAATTATCAGAAACTTTAGTCCTCTTTCTGATCAAGAAACTATAATTTTCCATCCGCAAGATCTTATTTGGACAACAACCTTAGGGTTGTCAAGTTTCTTACAATAGCTATGGTTTACAGAAGGCAGATAATATATCTTCTAATTATTAATTGTTTCAGAACTTTTTTTGTTTTTGTTATGAATTTTAAATTTTATATCTGTGTTTTATTGGTGCTTCTGAATTTTAAATTTTGAATTTGACTTTTATTCATCTGAGACTGTAAGTAAATAAGTAGAGGAGGGTGATCTTCCCTCATTTTATGTCCACAACAATCCAGTGAACTACAATGTGATGTAAAATGATGATTAGCTGATGATTAGCTGACGATTTCCAGTAACCGTATAGGACTTGCACCAAGGTCTTTTTCTTCATTGCAAACCGTTGCAAATGAATATGTCAATTCCCTTGGTTCTGCTGTCATTGTTTCTTCTCTTGACATGCAGTTGTAACATGTTTTATAACTCTTAGCCAAATACTAAATTCTAAAACCAAGTCTCACCATCATTAGCTTATGATGGTTTATTATATTCAATAATGTCTTCAGAATATTTCCTTGTACTGCTGTAGATATCAGAAATGGGATATAATTCATAGATGAACAAGATATGTATACTATCTCAGCTGATCAATTATCTCCACAAAATAATCATCTGTGGTTGTGAGTTGGGAACATTTCCTTTCTAGTAATAGCTTTAAAAATCATGGATTTTGTTTTGTTTCTTAAAAATCTTGACTTTTCTGTAATATCTTTATACTAGTAAGAGGGCTATCTGATTTCAAATGTAGTTGTGCTTATTCAAAATTAGCCAAGTTAGTTTTGAAGTATTCTTACTAAAGAAACCATAAAAAGACTATTTCATCATTACATCAGCAATAAAACTCATTTTAATACGCTACAAGAAAACAAATATTCATAAATGAATATTGCTTTCTCTATAATCTGATTGTCAACAAACCATAATGTCTGTATTGCCAAACTTTCTTGTATTAATATAATTAAAAAGTGATAATATTGTATCCGTATCAAAGCTTCAGGTATTAGTTAAAAAAAAGCTACAAAATACATAATAATAAAAATACAGAGCATGATTTCCTGTGACACAAGTGATTTATACTTGTATGCTACCTGTGCTTTTCTTTTTACAGGAGAAGGTTTTGGGGTATTTTATCTGAATGTATGGTTTATACTTCATGTACTCTAGTGGACAAATTTTATATTTTGAGGAGAACAAGATCAAGGTTTAAGTCTTTCTTAGGGACTGAATAATCATTTGATTGGGCTTCGCTCTATTAAAAAGGGTAAACATAGGCTGTACAATTCAGCAAGAATAACAGCTTTCCCAGTTTTATGTTACAGGTAGTCCTCAATTTACAACCATTCATTTAATTTTCATTTGAAGTTACACTGGAAAAAAATGATTTATGGATGATCCTCACCCTTAGGACTGTCATAGTACCCTCAAGGACACATGATCCAAATTCAGGCACTTGGCAACCAACATATATTTACAACATTTGTAACATCCCAGGTTCACATGATTTCCATTTGCAGCCTTCCAAGATGGCTTCTGACAAGCAAAGTCAATGGAGGAGCTGGACTCACTCAACAGCTGTGTGTTTCGCTTAACATCTGCAGCAATTTGCTTAACAACCACGGCAAAAAAGGTCGTAAGATTGGGTTTATAGAACTTCTATAAATAATAGAAGTTCTAGTTCCAATTTGGTTGTAAATTGAGGGCTATCTGCATTAATTCCAGGACTGCATACATATGTATAGATAACTCCCATGGCTCAGGACTCAGATACTGATTTGCAAGAAGCTGTTCTAGCAAAATCTGTATAACGTCAGCCTCAGGTATTTTCCCACCTCTGATTTTATTTTTATTTTTTATTTTCTCATAATCTGTGAAGAAGAAACATGTCTTGAGAATTGTCCATAACGAGAAACACATCAGACAGGTGGAGGGGGAAAAGTCCGCATCACCTACGCTACCATTTTGTTGCCTTTAGTAATCACTCACTCCACTTTCTATAGATCCGGTCTTAAAGTACATGGATATATTTTTTTCCACGAAACAGCTATATATGCTAGGACATAAATGATATCAATCTGTATACCTGAATAGCAGTGTAAGAACACACACAAACACACAAGCAAAGAGGCTCCTGAGAAATGTCACCAGCAGCTCCATTGCACCTCATTATAAAGGCATTAGTATCTTTTCCTCACCTTGCAGACCTGCAATCTAATGAATTTGTTGTTTCCTTTCTGTTACACACAGAGCACTGATGATAGTGACAAATTGCTGCCTACCAGTAGGCACAATGCACCTACCATCAACTGGAGCAGCAGAGGATGAAAATGACTGTTAAAATGTGAGCACGGGAGTGGAGCCCACCCAGCATGCCTGCATTACATCCAAATATCTGGTGTTCAGAAGGCATATTTTGATTTTCATTTTGTGACAGGTTGAAATCAACTTACACATTATATGCTTCTCTCTCTCATTCTCTCTCTCATCCCCCCCCCTCTCTCTTTGTATGTTTGTGCCCTATTAAGGGAAGACAACAGAAATTAAGTTCCTGTGAAGAGTAAAGCTTTCCCAAACCTTGCTATCAGCTTTTTTAGGTCGGTTTTAAATGAATATTGAAGTCATGTCTGAAATTTCACCGGGATAAGAGACGTCTCCACATTCCCTGTGAAAATATCCTCGTGTACATCAATATTCCACTTTGTATAATAGCATCTGAGGACTAGATAATTAATTCCTGAAAGCTACATCCCACCCTAGGAATATTAGTATTGTAAACAACATTATGAATTCCGAATGGAGTTTCTTCAAAGCTATCTCGATCAACTAATGAATATTTAAGTTAGCATCCCTCCGTTTGATTTTTTTTTCTTCATATTCCAGGAGATGTTACACTGAGTTTCCTGCCAAACCTCAGTTTCTATTCCCAAGTTAAGATTATGTTCCCTTTCGAGGGAAACTTAATAATTATGTTCGTAAATCACAGATGTAGGCCTCTAATATACTAGAGGTAGTTCTTAACTTCTGACTAGTCACTTAGTGACTGTTCAAAGCAGGATTGAAATGTAAAATCTGTTACTACTGGTTCTGTGGGCATGGCTTGGTGGGGGGGGTAATGTGACTGGTAGGGCGTGGCCAACTTTTTTAAAAAAAAAATCAAAGCATTTTTTCTAATGTTTTGAAAAGCTTCTCTGCTGATCAGGAACTTAGCTGGGATCGTCAGAGAGGCTCTTTAAAAAATTCCTCTCTGCCAATTAGGGAACTCAACTGGAATCATCAGAGAAATGCCTCTCTGCTGATCAGGGAACTCAACTGGGATCGTCAGAGACGCTCTTTAAAAAATGCCTCTCTGCTGATCAGGGAATTCAACTGGGATCGTCAGAGAGGCTCTTTAAAAAATGCCTCTCTGCTGATCAGGGAACTCAACTGGGATCGTCAGAGACTTTTCAAATCTTTTAACCACCTCTTCGGCCAAGAGGTTGCAGAAAAAAATGCTTTGAAAAGCCTCTGAGGATCCCACCTGAGCTGTGGGATCATGAGAGGCTTTTTTTTTTTTACTTTTAAAAGCTTTTACTTTTTTTTTTACTTTTTTCATTGGAAGAGGTTATAGAAAAAATGCTTTTAAAAGTAAAAAAAAAAGCCTCTGATGATCCCGCAGCTCAGCTGAGCATGATGGGGTGAGGGAGACTCAGTGATTTTTGCTACCGGTTCTCCGAACCAGCATCGCTACCAGGATCGGGCAATCCGGTCCGAACCGGGAGCATTTCACCCCTGGTTCAAAGTTACAATGGACCTGAAAAAGGGGACTTATTATCCAGATCCAAAGTTCTGATGGTTGTCCCCCTCCCCCACACATGACCCACACTCCAGGCACTCAGCAACACAGCTGCATTTATGGCCATTTGCAGCATCTTGTGGTGATGTGACATAAATGACATGACATCCTTGCAGCAGTTCCAGTTTTCAGCAAAATCACAGCATTTGTTTCATGGCCAACACACACACAAAAAAAAGGTTGTAAAATTTGACTGATCCGTTTTATGACTCTTATGACATAACCACAACAGGCAGACTCCATTATGGTCATAACTTGAAAATGTAGAACTAAATCAAATTAAGATTCAAAGTCCTAAAGACTTTGGTGGAGTTTATTGGACACAGGACATTAAGTCATGCACAATCCAAGGATGTCATTGAAAATTTTTTTGGCAACTACAGAGCACCAAACTACTTTCAGCTGGTTGACAAACTTCTTACTGCATATAAGATCATGAAATGGAACATGTCCCCGAAGGCTCACACTTGGACTTTTCCTGAAAATCTAGGTGCAATTATTGACAAACATGGTGAAAGTTTGAAATGGAAAAAGAGTATCAGAGCAAGTGGATCTCTCATTGCTGGCTGACTATTGCTGGATACTGCAGTGACATGCATCAGACACTAAGAACAAACAAAAATCGGCAGCAAAGTATTTTTGGCTCTATTCAACTCATGCAGCAAGTCAGAAACATTACACAATTAAATATATTATATACATTAAAACTAATTTCACATTTTTCAAGATTCTGAAATTATATTGACGTTTAGTTTGAAGGGGTCTATTATAATCACCAAAAGTATTTCAGGAAGCAAAACTTTTGAAAAAAAATGTTGTCCCCTGAAATCAGTGACTGCCAATGCTTGTTTGGAGTGTTGGTTGGACTGCAATGCCCCAAGATATCTTGGGTGATGCAGGTTACACATCAAATTTAGTCACTTTAGAAACAGATCTATGAAATCTGACGGATGCTGGTGGAAAGTAAAGAATGTGGAAGAGAAAATAAAACGGGTAAAAAGTGGGAAAACCACAGAAATAAGAATTGATGGAGAGAGGAATGGAAATGAACATGTGCAAATGGGGTGAAAGCTGATAAATTTAGGAGAAAACATGGAGAAGTGGGATGGAGCTTCTTCTAGGAGCACCCGGAGGCTCCAGCTGGCGCAGAGTGCGGCCGCGCGGGTGGTGATGGGAGCGACGTGGCACTCTCATGTGACACCGCTCTTGCGCGAGCTGCACTGGCTCCCGGTGGTCTTCCGGGTGCACTTCAAGGTGTTGGTTACCACCTTTAAAGCGCTCCATGGCTTAGGACCCGGGTACTTACGGGACCACCTACTACCTCCAATAGCCTCCCACCGACCGGTACGCTCCCATAGAGAAGGACTCCTCCGGGTGCCGTCGGCCAAACAATGTCGACTGGCGGCCCCCAGGGGGAGAGCCTTCTCTGTGGGAGCACCCACTATCTGGAACGATCTCCCCCCAGAGATTCGGCGGATCCCGGACCTTCGTGCTTTCCGCCGTGAGTTAAAAACTTTTTTATTCCATCAAGTGGGCCTGGCATAGTATCTCCCCTTTTTATAAGAAAATTTTAAATTGTATAATCCAAATTTTTAGATCTGGGATTTATATATTTTTTAAAAAATGGGTTTGAATTGTTGGGCAATTGTTTAATTTGGTTTTAATTGGTTTTTAAATTTTGTATTTATGTTTTTTATTTCTGCCTGTTCACCGCCCTGAGTCCCCTCGGGGAGAAGGGCGGTATATAAATCAAATAAACATAAACAAACAAACATAGGAGCTAGAAGAAGAAGTTACAATGAAATGAGCAAGGAATACATGAATGAGAAGAAGAAAGTAAGGAGCAAGTTAAGGAGAAAGAACATTATGTGCCTCAGTGTTCGGTGAATAAAAAATTGTGTGTGTCCCTAATTACAGTATATCTCAATTGTTGTTTTTTTATAAGAAAAGTTTTTATTGGTTAAAAATATACAATATTATAGTTTACAATATGTTGAATTTTCAATATCTTTATAAAAAAGATATTTAAATTATTATTTTCTCTTTTTTAAATTCTCACACAACAGACGTTATTATGTTAAGTCAAAACAAACAACCGGATTATATAAAAGTTATGTAAACAAAGAAAGCCAATAGCCAAAATATTATACAAAGTACAGTGAAAAGAAAGAGTAAAAAGAGATATCAAAAAAAAACCATTGGATAATAGATTCCCCTCCTTTCTTCATTTCCTAGTTCTAGCTCTTAGAACCATGGCCTGGCCTCCCCCCTCCTCCCGGGCCGCCACAGCCCCGCCCGCCCCCGCTCCTTGTTCATCTAATACTTCCCCCTCTTCAGCTCCTGTATCTTCTCCCTCTAGGAAGGACTTATGCTGCTCAAAAAAGGCCTTAGCCTCCGCTACGTTATTAATTTTCTTCCTACTGTCCTTCCAGAAAATCATCAAACCCTCCGGAATCAACCACCTAAAGCCTACTCCCTTAAGGTACAGCTTGTTTGATAAAAAATAATATTTCCTCCTTAATTCTCGTACCTGTCTGGGAATCTGCTTTAGGATGGTGACCTCCTTGCCCCTGTACACCAGCGCCCCCAGTCTTTGTTTTTTCAATATCTCATCTCTCAGTTCCCTTCTTACAAATTTAATATGGACCTCTCTTGGGACACTATGTAAAATGGCAAATTGTGAGTTTACTCTATACACCAGATCCACATCCCTTCCAGTAGACTCCAAATCTCTTTCAAGAAATTCACCCAACATTTTGACCATCACTTCTCTCAAGTTTTCCTGGTCGAGTTGTTCCACGTTTTGAAACCTGAGAAAATAAGACATCTTATCCAATTGTAAAGTTAGCATTGCATTTCCTCTCCCTTCTTCCACCCGCTGGAGTGCCCGTACCTCCCCCTCCAGACCCCCCATCTTCTTCTTGTTTTGCTCTGCCAGCTGTTGAACATCATTTAAATCTTTTTTCGTAAGTGTCATTTCAGATTTAATTTCAGATAATCCTTTTTGTAAATCATCCAATTTATCCAATTTCTGATCCAATTTTGCCAGTCTTTCCAAAATTTTTTCCATGTCAGCTGCTGTTGTTTTGTGGCCCTTGGCCATCTTGCAATGATAGAAGATGAAAAATCCCAAAAAACAAGCCTCCAGGAAAGAAAGAGGGATTGACAGTCGGTGTAATTTTTCCAGTATCCACCAGTGGGCCCTCCTCTCACCTCCAGGATGCCTTGTCAGCTCTCTGCTCCTTGCAGTTAAAACTCCATCATGCCACCTCAACTCTCCGGTCGATCAGCTCCCAGTCCGCTGTGTCTTGCAGGTAAGCGCCGGTCCCCTTAGGCGCTGTGGCGCCTCAGCGGCCCCACAAAAGGCCACCGATCGCCTCCCTCCCCCGCTGGAGCCTTGGGCACGCCAGCATCGGCCTCCTGGCCCCTGGATGTGAGGCAGGGGACCCCTGGTGAGCCGCCCTCAAATGGCAAATGCCCCAATATTAGGGCGTTTGGCCCATAGGGCCTCCAGATGGGGGGGATCGGACACTGGGGCCAGAGCTAGCCCGATCAGTGTCCTTCGCCTCTGGGACCGGAACCGGAAGTCCTATCTCAGTTGTTGATCAGGATTATGTGTTTTGTTTGCTTTACCTGCATCTATCTGAAAAACCCAAGTTTTTCAAACTTGGGAGACTTACAAGATCCATGTGCCTCAATAGGCTCTGGGTGAGTGACTGACCATGACTGACCATAAACTGAACCTGACAAGTTTGTTTAGGAGTGTGCATATAGTTTTCCATGTGTTTCCAATTTTTAATCCAAGCCTTCATATAATATGTCACACAGATATGCGCTTTAATATTAGTTTTAAAAGAATGGGGAGATAAAGCAACAATCTACAGTATATTAGAATGTAAGATTAGGCCTTAATGAAATTCTAAGATTAGAGAATTTAAGTAGCTCAGGGTTGAACTGCAGATCCTTGATTCTCTATGGGTAGTTTGCTTGCAGATGTTTCTTTACTTCAACAGATAACATCATCACTGCCTGTGAGTGTGGAATTTGCTCGCCCTCCCATTCTGTCAGTGTTTTCGGCTTAGTAGTTCCTTTATTAAAGTACCATTTTCTGCTTGATTCTTTATCCATCTAATATAATTTAATTAATTTAATTTAATTTAATTAGTTCAATTTATATGCCGCCCCTCTCTGAAGATTTAGGGCGGCTCACAATACATTTAAAAAAATCATTATAAAAAAACATTTAAAAATTAAAAACATTAAAAATATTAAAAACTCATTCATGCCATTCATGGCCGGATCTCGCCAGATCACAAGAGCGAGATCAACGGCCCCAGGCCTGCCAGAAAAGCCAGGTCTTCACCGCTTTTTGGAAGGCCAATAGGGTGGGGATGGTCTGGATCTCAGGAGGTAACTGGTTCCAGAGAGCTGGGGCAGCCACAGAGAAGGCCCTCCCCCGCAGGCCGGCCAGCCAGCATTGTTTAGCTGACGGGACCCGGAGAAGACCAACTATGTGGGATCTTACCAGTCACTGGGAGCTATGCGGCAGAAGGCGATCTCGAAGATAACCTGGCCCTAATCCCAGTTTATCTGTGTGTTTATGCTGAAAAGGATGTACTTTGGCTTTTTTGTTTCCTTCTTACTCTTTTATTGCCTCTTCTGAATAGTGTGTAACTATTGTTTGTTTCCATGTGTCTAAAGATGACTAATTTGTCTGAGTGCCAAGCTTCCAGGAATTCCTTGGCATTTTGGATTTCCCTTGGTGTAGGATGTTCAGTTTCCCATCTGAAATTGTGACTGAATATGCCATTTGCTGTGAGATGAAGGAGTTTTCACTGTGTATTCTGGCTGCTAGTTGGTGTTCATGGATGGGCTCTGCTAATTCTCTGCCTATCTGTCCTGCATAGTGGCTGATACAGTCCTTACACTGTATGTTGCAGATGACATCTGTTTTTTCTCTCCTCCTTCTGGGATTACTGGGACTTTGATCTTAATGAAATTTGTTAGGATCACCCTGCATCCTATTGTTTTAATTGAAAATTGTTTTACCTAATTATTAAATTAGAAATGAAACTTTCTTTCTTGCTAAGAACACTGATGCAGTATGGATAGAGATGGGGAGAAATATGTTCAAGTTGTGTTTTAATGTAAACCAACCCAATTTGTACCCACAGAGTTACTGTGTCCTCTGGATCTCAATTATCCATTTATTCAGCACTTCTCCAAATTCTGTAATGCAGTTATCTGATGAAAAAATGCTTCAGAAATGGATGTCAGGAAAATTGCATTAAAAGTGACTACGTTATGGAAAATAGAATTCATACAGAATAATTACAACAAGAACAATGGTGATGATGTATTAGCATTGTAATCTAGACTTATCTTTTTTCTTTAAAAAACAAATACTTGATCTTTGCTGGAATGATCCCATTCATGCTGGAATAAAGCCCATGAAAATCTGGCAAAGAAATGCCTTGATAACACATATGTCACTGTGTAATCCATTTATTACTTAAATAAATACGGGTTGGTTTCTAGGCAGTTGCTAGGAAATATTATTCCTGGGACTAAGTGCACCATTTCCATTGTGACATTCATTCCTGAAACACTATTGCCCCCTGGCTGTGAAAAGTAGGCAATGCATACAAATAAAATATCTGCATTGACTTACTTTCTTTCCTATTCTTTAATATACAATTCTTTCAAGCACAGGCCAGGGATTATTTATTCTGCTGTCACAGGAAATGTGCACACTTTTCCCCAGAATTTGTGACAAATCTGAAAATAATTCAAACTTGTAGGTGCAATGTCAGGTTTTCTTTTGGTCTGATAATCAAACATGATTCTTGATTTTTTTAAAGAAGTTTTTTTTAAAAAAACCAAACAAACTAAAACAAATAGATATAATTTAAAATAATTTTCTTTAAAAGCTAAAAAAAATTGCCATAAAAGTTTGTTCTGGTTATATCTAATTTTGTTCTTGGACTTCAACTACCTTAGTTCTAGATGGGGTTACACTATGCCAGACTGACCCTTTGGGGCTCTCCTGGATTTGTGACCCCTGCTGAAAAAGCAGGGTTCAGTCATGCTAGAAGAATCTTTGTAGCTTTGTGTTGTGCATCAGTTGTGGCCTCTCCGGAATCAGAAGTCCTTGTGCTCAGTCATTCAAGCCCTGGTTATCTCACTTTTGGACTACTGCAATGAGGTGTACATGGGGCTTCTCTTGAAGAACATTCAGAAGCTTCAACTGGTGCAGAGTGTGGCAGAGCAGGCAGTTCTTGATAGCCCTAAGGTGGCCATTGTTACACCACTGCTTTGCAAGCTGCACTAGCTGGTGGTTTGCTTCCAGATACAATTCACGGTGTTAGTTATTACCTTTAAAATTCAGCATGATGTGGGTCCAGGTTATTTGAGGAACCATCTCACCCCAATGGACTGGCTTGCCCCACCTGTGCTGGCAAAAGAGGCATGCTACAAGTCCTATCAGTCAAGGAATTCAGACTGGCAGGTTCCAAGAAAAGATCCTTCTCCATTGTAGCTTCTGCCCTTTGAATCATCTTATCGTCTGAGGTGAGATCGGCTCTCCTCCTTTTGACCTCCTATAAAGGCCAAATAACTGGCTTTGCCAGATAACTTGCAGCCCCAGCGGGGGAGCATTACACTGGAGGTGGTTTGCTGAATTAAGAAGCAATCCCACCTCCATCTCCCATGCATCGTCCCCATCTTTTAACTAAAATGCTATCTTTGACTGTAATTCCATGTTTATCATTTTAGAAATATGTCTTTTATAATTTTAATGCTTTTGACATTGTAAGGCTCCCAGAATCTCTTTGAAATATGACGGGAGGCAAATAAACTTAGTAAATAAAATAAATATGATTAGCAGAATATCAGAGTTTGAAAGGACCTTAGAAGTATTCTAGTTTAACCCTGTGCTTAAGAAGGAAACTATACCATTCCAGACAAATGGTGTCCAATCTCTTCTTAAAAACCTCCAGCGATGGAGCACTCACAACTTCTGAAGGCAAACCCTTCCACTGATTAATTGTTCTCACTGTTAGGAAATTTCTTCTTAATTTTAGGTTGGATCACTTCTTGGGAATTTTCTATTCATTTCTTCCAGGTGCTTTGGAGATAGGTTGATACTCTTTGTAACAGATTCGTATCATCCCTAGTCCTTCTTTTTGTTAGACTAGACATACCCAGTTCTTGCAACCATTCTTCATATGTTTTATCCTCAAGCCCTTAATTATCTTTGTTGCTCTTTTTCTAGAGCCTTAACATCTTTTTATACCATGCTGGCCAAAACTGTACTAAGCATTCTAAATGTGGTTTTATCAAAGAAGTATAAAGTGGTACTAACACTTCACGTGATTTTGATTCTACCCTGTTAATGCAGCCTGGGACTGCATTTTTGGCAGCTGCAGCACACTGCTGGCTCATATTTAAATGGTTGTCCACTAAGACTCCTAGATTTGTCTCACAATTAGTACTATTAAGCCAGATACCATCTATTCTATACCCATGCATTTGCTTTTTCTTGTCTAAAAACCTCACTTTTCTCACCACTGAATTGCTTTTGTTGGATATGGCCAGTGTTCAACTTGGTCAAGATCCTCCTGGCTCTTGATCTTATCTTCTGAAATGTTGGCTATTTCCCCCAGCTTGGTTTCATCTGCAAATTTGAGGAGGTTCCCTTCTATCCCCTCATCTAAATTGTTTATGAAGATGTTGAAGAGTATTGGGCCTAAGACAGTACCTTGGATACTCCACTCCATATAGATGTAGTTCTATTAAGACATGCTGAGTGTGGTGCTTCAGTAATTACAAATTCATCTAGTGATAATAAGCCACATTTTTCTATCTTACCAAGTAGTATATTGGTAGTCAAATGTAGAGTAGTAGCTCTACTTTGTCAAATGTCTAATGAAGTCCAAGTATACTATGTCCACAGCATTTTACTGATACATTAATTTAGTCACTATGTCAAAGAATGGAATAAGATTTGTTTGGCATGATCTGTTTTTGACAAATCCATGTTGATTTCTAGTAACACCTTTGCTTGCTTCTAGGTGTGCACAGATTTGTTGCTTTATTAGCTTTTTCAGGATCTTTCCAAGTGTTGATGTCAGGTCTGTAGCTTCCTGGATCCATTTCCCCCCCTTTTTGGAGATGGGAATAATGTCAGCTCTTTTCCTGTCCTCTAGTAGCTCCCTGGTGCTCCAGGATGTTTGAAAGATATGGTTCAGTGGTTCCAGATCACGTCCACCAGCTCACTCAGAATTCCAGGCTGTAATCCATCTGGTCCTGGTGCTTTGAATTTATCTAGATTGGATAGGTAGTGTCTTACCATTTTCTTGCCTATTTTGACTTGTATTCCTGTTTTTGTTAGGGTAGGGTTAGACTGTTTAATTTTGGACTGCTTTATTAGTAAATATTTGTTGAGATGGACTAAGAAATCTTACATTCTGATCTGCTTGAATTCTGATTTTTAATGAGCAGAATTTTAGTTCCTGATCCTTCCTCAGGAGCAGCATAACCCCAGAGATTCAGATGATCTTTTAGCCTCTAGAATGAGGCTCTCTGTAATGATTCAAAATTGAATGATTGTAGTTGGTATTAATTATATTATATTTTCATTTGTGTTGTTTTTAACCTTGGTGGATTTGCTTCTGCCTTTAATTCTATGTTAGTTGCCCAGATTTTCAGTTTATGGGTTGAGCAACCACGTACATTGATCATAAAGAAACGAACAAATAAACTATTAAATCCAGAATTAGGGTGTAAAGTATAGCTTTCCAGTATGTTCAATTCTTACTGTATGCTTGTTTCTATTCTTATAGCTTGTCACTGATATTATAAAACATTACAGAGCAAACAGGATTTAGGAACTGAATGTAGGAGGCATGGAGAGTGAGGAGTTATATTTATAAGAAAGGCTGCAGTGAAACTAACTATGTTAAATGAGACTACAGTGCTTGTTTAAATGGGAGACCTGTAGGGTACAAAGCCTATAATTGCATTTAGCTGAATTAAGTTGCAATTACCCTGCAGCACCTTTTTGGACAGCCATGAAAAGGCTTGATATCCCATTAATGCTGCCCTTTTTCAAGTGCTTGGAGAACATTAACATGTATCATTGCACCAAGATTACTTCTGCATTATTCTTCACTAATGCAGAAATGAATTGGTAATAGTATGTTACTGCCTACTACTATCTTACTTGTAAGACAGTACAAAACGTGCATTCAAATCATGAAATCCTGTATCTTGATGTCACCATTTATGAAATGTGTGTGTGTGTGTGTGTGTGTGATGTTCTATAACTTTACTAATGTAGGAGCATGTGCTGAGGTTGTGCCACATTAATTTAGAAAGGCAATTCCCTCCTATTCAATCTCTAGGATTTTTTGTCTCTGGGAGAAAGTCAGGCTACATGCACACATATAGCAAAATCCATATAAACTGTGACCTTTTTCATTCTCTGTTATTAAGCACAACTCACCAGTCAAAGTCTGCTTCTGTGCAGACACATGGCTCAGAGGACATGGCTCCGGCGTACTTGCCTTGCATGCATTTCTTTTCTGACTTACGCTTCTTGTAAGTCCTTTTGGCTCCCATGATGCATGCTTCTCCCTGAGTAAAAAAAAGAGGGGAGGGGGCTTTTATCACAGTGATCAGGTATTCAAATGTAAATCATTATGGCATACTAATGCATAAAGAAACAGTGGGGACCATTCATATTTTTCTACTGTGAGAACAAAGTTGCCACATATTCAGTGGCCCAAAGACCATGATGATAGGGCTATCATAACAAAGAAATGTGTGTGTGCAGATAATCCTCAACCTACGACCACAATTGGGATTAGAATTTCATTGTTAATCAAAGTGGTTATTAAGTGAATTGGGCCCAATTTTGCAATCTTTTTTTCCCCCAGCGATGCTAATCACTGCAGTTGTTAAGTGAATCACACAGTTGTTAAGTGAATGATGGCTTTCTCCATTGACTTTGCTTATTGGAAGTGGCTGATGAGGTCGCAAATGTTGATCATGTGACCTCAGAATGTTGTAACCCTCATAAATACATGCCGATTGCCAAGCACCCGATTTTTGATTTGTGTGACTGTGCAGACACTGCAGTGGTCACAAGTGCAAGGATCCACTGTAAGTTCCTTTTTTCAGTGCAATTATAACTTCAAAGAGTTGGTAAATGAATGGTTGCAAGTCAAGGACTACTTACTATATATGTATGGCTAAGAGCAAAAAGTATAAGCCTGGATTTATTCCTTTCCCATTCTATATCAGATTAAAAAATTTTAAAAAACTTCCACCTATCTGGAATGAGACCCTCTAGAATAAAACACAGCACATACAATAGAGAAACCAGGTTTTAGTAATTTGACCAAAATTCTATTAAATAAAAAGTAAGCAACTTTTTTTTTTAAAGGCAGACACAATTTTTCAAGAGATGGCCGGGAGCTTCCTAATGTCAAACAGTCATAAATGAGCCCACCCTGACTTCAAGCTCCAAGCTCAATATGCTACCCAAACTACTTGTACTCACCTGTTTATAAAGCTCCCAGCCATCTCTTATAAGATTGAGGCTGACTTAAAAAAAACAAAATGAAGTGTGTTGATAGGAATCCTACACTCTTGTAAATTTATGACACCTAGATGTGATTAGGCTTTCCAAGTATGAGAATAGCTTCCCTTTCATATCCTTTTGCGTTGGATGGTTGTAGTAATTAGGTAGTTTCAAGTAGTTCTGTCCATAACACAGATATTTATTTTTTTTTGATGTTCAGTAGCAGCCTCATGTTCCCTGTCTCAGCCAGCTGAACTAGAGAAAACAACCATGTAGATCCCCAAACAAGACTCGGTCAAATTAACATTGAACCGATTCTTATTTAGTACCATTAACTAGTGTCTAGTGTAACCATTGAAGGGACTCAGTAGCTCAGTGGCTAAGACACTGAGCTTGTTGATTGAGAGGTCACAGTTTGGTGGTTCGAATTCCTAGTGCTGCATAATTGGGTGAGCTCCTGTTACTTGTCCTACCTTCTGCCAATCTAGCAGTTCGAAAGCACGTAAAAACTGCAAGTAGAAAAATAGGGACCACCTTTGGTGGGAAGATAACAGCGTTCTGTACACCTTTGCCATTTAGTCATGCTGGCCACATGACCGTGGAGATGTCTTTAGACAGTGCTGGCTCTGGTTTTGAAACGGAGATGAGCACTGCCCCCTAGAGTCGGGAATGACTAGCATATATGTGCGAGGGAATCTTTACCTTTACCTAGTGTAACAGTTGATTAGATTAAATTCTTTTGGAATTGAAGGTTATTTTGATTGGCAAGGATGGCAAGTGACACTGAGAAACTAGGACATTGGACACATTTTTAAAAAGTGAACTATTCTAAGACTGCACATTTTAAAGAGAGGAAGATATTGTTTTCTGTCCAGAAACTAAACTGAACACGGCAGAGAGAGCTTTTTTTGTCTGGCCTTGGGACCAGCCCGGTTTCTATTTCTGTACCTCCTTGTCTTTTAAAATAGGTGGGTAGAAATTCACCATTCGGTTCAAAACAATGAAGTGTGAAGCCATTTTCTTTTCCAATTTGTTTCAAGTTTTACCTTTCACCATAAATGCTTACTAGTTGCAGTTAGAATGTATACCAAAGTGTTAAGAGGTAATGGATTCAATGATTTTGAAGCAATAAATTAGGTTGATCCCAACTTTTAATTAATTATTATATTAATTTTAATTCAATTCTAGGTCAGACTTTTTACCTGGCTGTGAAGCTGCCAAGGTCGGTAATCATCTTCCGCACACCGTCTATCAAAAATGGACTTGTAATCCACTTTTACCAACTGCCACTCAGAACGATGGCTGAAGTGTCCAAAAACGCTGAATAAAAGATTGAATGATTATAATAGTAGGAGACAATTATTTTAACAGGTCTGCAAAATGAAATGAATATAATTCTATACATATCCCCTTACAAGTTATAGCCCATAATAATAAAAAAGGGTCTTATCTGGTGTATACAGGATTGTGGCCTAAATTATAAACAAATTTCTAATCTCTCTTTAGTGATACATTCCAATTATAATAACAGCTTTCAAATGATATTGCAAGTTACAGATTTAATTATGAACATAGGTGGCTAGTATATAGAGAGTGGAATTTATGGGAAGGAAGGAAGGAAATCAAAATACAAGTATTATTATTTTATTTTTTCATTTATTTATAATATTTATAAATTGCTGATTCCCAGTATTATTGATGTAGGTCGGGGGTATCAAACTCAAGGCCCGCGGGCCAGATCCAGGTCGCAGGGTGCTTAAATCTGGCCTGGAAATATCAAAGGACCAGCCTGCAGTGCCTCTGCTGGCCAAAACGGGCTGCATGGGATCCACATGGAGCCCCCATGGCCCATTTTCAGCCTCCCTGGCCTCCGGCAGCACTCTGCTGCTAAAAACAGGCTGCGCAGAGACTCCACAAGATTCCTGCATGGCCTGTTTTTGGCTGTCAGAGTGCTGCAGGAGGACTGGTTTGGACTGCATTACAATTATGTGGCTTCAAGTAAGTGCCTGATTGGGATAGCAAACAAGTAACATCCTGTGTTAATACTACAGTTTAATGCCAGATTTTACATACTATAGGTCCATTTAAGCTACAATCAACAATCTATAATTGACAGCCATTTCTATTTACTATTCTGGAAATTTACCTCTCCTGTTAGATCTTGTATTATCATGTTATTTATCCTGTTGTATTTGTATTGTTAATTGAATAATAAAAATACAATAGTATAAATAGCTTTTCTGCCTGAAAAAGCAATTTACTATTAAACAATGGGATATAAATTTAGAAATAAAAAGTTTAGTGGATTATGAAGAATAAGTAATAAATGTTTGCCAGTAATATCTGATAGACGAGATAGGAAAATGGTTATAATAAAGAATTGTGGAAAGAAAGAAAGGAAAAATGCATCTTGACCCTGTGTCAAATGATCATCATGGCCACAGTCACACCCAGCATGACCACACGAGCTCCTGGCTACCACCAATCCCAGCCCTCTGAGGTCAAACACAACCCTGATGCGGCCCTCAATGAAATTGAGTTTGACACTCCTGATGTACATGGTGATTATTCTTTTGGAACTGGCTACATGAAGTTGAACGTATTAAAATTTCAGTAATCAAATATTAAATGTATAGCAATAATCAAAGCAGTGTAGCTTTTCTTTCAACATTAAACATAAACACCCATCCACACATACCCATGCAAACAGCTATTTATTAACAGGAATTAGCGGTTAAACATTCTGCTACTTAGTACTTGATGAAAAATTAAGCATTATGTTATGTACCGTAAATCAACCACTACTTTGGTGCTTCATCTCACCGATGCAAGTTGCTCTACTTCAATATGGTTGAAGTTCAAGACAGGAGAGAATTGCTGAAATAGGCTATTTTGTTTTACAGACTGAGCTTATGTGCATGTACTCATCAATACATGGTAAAGCAGTGAAGTACATCTCACATGCTTTGCTGATTAGAAGAAAGACACCCCTTTCCTTCTTTGGCTGTTTGTCCAAAACAGGGTGTTCCTTGGAACCATGACACTGTTCATATCCAAAGGTGTCTTTTGCTTGAATCTCCACCAAAAAAATCCAAGCCATTTTGAGGATCTGCAAAAACTCACTAAATAGTCCACTAGAATCATATTGAAGTAATCAGTGAAACACTCCGTATTCTATTTATATTAGATTTTCTATTTTTAATAATAATAGAATGGATCCTATTGGTGTTATTTCATGTGAGATACTACCTTTTTAATAATGCCAGGGGGCCTGGGGAACCCAGAGCAGAATGGAGCCCATTAAATGGCTGGTGTGACTATGTGTATTTATTTATAAAAATAAATAATGTCTACTCACGTCATTATTAAAGTCTCTTCTCCAGGTTCTCCCAAAACCCCATCAACAAACAGCGGGATGGAGGTGAAACTGTACTTGCTCCAAGATCTTCCCTCATCAAAACTTAACCTAGTGATAACAAGACAAAACAAAACAGTGACAGAAGAAACAAAAATAATCTCTTTCTATATTATAAATAGCTTTTCGTAACAGATTACAGAAAACTGTAATGTTCCTAAAACATTACTGTAAAGAAAATAATAAAGAAAAGCTGTTTTAAGGACACACAATTTCCCGAACAACTATATATTTCTATGTGTTATTTTGTGTTAAGTTCACATATAAAATGGCATGTATTTTTGTTCAGAAAAAGAAAATGCAGGTAACTGTCAAATTCTAACAGTTTGTTTAGTGACCATTCACAGTTACAACGGCACTGAAAAATGTGACATACATTTTTTTACATTGGAGGACATGAATATCATGCTACAATTGTAGAATATGGAATTGTTAAGTACACTAGAAGTATAATAACAGATGCCAGAGTGATAGGAGAACAATTCTTTGCCTAGAATGTTTTTAATATAAAGATAAATTATTATGTACAGTACAATAGATTTAAACTAAGATAAGAAATCCACTCCATACGTATCTTTATAAATCATAGCTGCTACAATAAAGGAAATAAATAAATGTTCAGAAATGTATGAATACTGACAATAACTCAGAATTAGGACTAAAACTGGACTTCCGGTTTGGCATCGCGGCGAGACAATCGGGGAAATAGCAGGCTCTGATGAGCCCCATGAAAAACTAAAGGAATTAAATATCGAGATATGGGACAAAGACTGGATATTTTAAAATTTGAATTGGATTTTTAAAAAAGAAGAAGAAGATTGGATACTTTTAAAATTAAAAGAAGAAGAAATAAATTGGATTGTTACATAATAGCACAAAAAGGATACTCGCATGACTAATGGAAAATGTGGATTGTAGAGGGACACCATCTGATTCAAAAAGGAATTTTGTAACTCTTTATTGCTATAGGAAATTTTGAGTCTTACAGATAAAAGTCGTGGGATCTTGCAGAGGAGGTTTTTTTCCCCCTGTCTGCAGGCAGCTTGACTTTTGTGAAAAGAAAAGGAAATTATAATAGAACTCCTATAGTTGAAATAATAATAACTTAAAAATTGGTGCAGGAATAAAAGAAGGAATAAGTGCAGGCCCAAGAGAAGATTTGATATATTATATCTGGAATAAAAATAACAAAAACATATAATATGACTTATGGAGGACAAAATTGAAAACTTTGAAAATGGAAGGAAATATGTTTGCAGGTGAGGAGATGAAAAAATAAGATAAACATGACTGGAAAAAGAAAAAAGAAGATTGAAACAATGTGATTAAAAATAAAACAATGTACAGGTGGATTGTAGTAATAAAAAGGAGGTTTTACAGAAATTAAGAATGTTAAAAGGAATTTAAAAACATATTTAAGGGTATGTTTGAAGCAAGAATTATGTGTTAATGTTAAGTTGGTATGAAAAAGGATAAAGATAAATATGGTTAATTTAAAATGTTAAAAGGAATTTATAAATATATTTTAAGCAAGAACCATATCTCAATGTTAAATTGTTATGAAAAAGGGTAAGGATAAATATGATTAACTGAAAATAAGCAATGTATAGATAGATGGAAACAACAAAGAAAGGATTAATCATACTAACTATGATTATGCTGTGTTTAACAGCCAAAAAATAAAAATAGATAAGCTGTGTGACAGCCAGAAAACAAAAATGAATATGCTGTGTTTAACAGCCAAACAAAATGGATATGCTGTGTAACAGCCAAAACATAAATGGATATGCTATGTAACGGCCAAAAACAAAAATGAATATGCTGTGTTTAACAGCCAAAAATAAAATGGTTATGCTGTGTTTAACAGTCAGGAAATAAAAATGATTAGTTTAACAACAAAGATGAAGATAAAGATGTTGGGTTTTATAGCAAAATAAAATGAGATGGGATAGCCAAATAAGGAGGAGTATGTTGAGATTAATAGTTAAAATGGAATGAATAAGTTAGGTATGTTGAGTTCATTAGTAAAAATAAAATAATTATGTTGGTATTAATTACTTTATGAATGTTTATAATAATTGTGATGATTTATATTGTTAAAATATATCCATCTAAGCAAATGAAAGAGGAAAAAAATCAATTAGAATTGATTAGAATTTAAGATTTAAGTAACGGGTTTTTGGGGATAATGGCATAGTTAAATAGATAAAATTGAGGGAAATAAGTGAGTAACATATTAAGTTGTGTTAATTGAAAATTAAGATTTGTTAGTTATTTGTATTAATTTGTGACCGGATCAAAAGCTTTGTTTTGAAAAAATGTGTTTTATGTTTATGTTTCAAAAAAATAATAAAAAACTTTAAAAAAAAGAATTAGGACTAAAACTGCTCTCACACTTAGTAATTGTGGATACAACCACCCACTTGAGATTGTGTCACATTGGTTCCATGGCAAATCATAAATACTAGAACTCTGCATATTTCATTAATGATTTCAAAGAGATGCTCTTGAAAGTACAGGAGACCAAACATAGCATCTCTTTAAAGAAGTTTTTTTTAGACTCCCCCATGTTAGAAACAAAACAAGGTCAGTTGTATTGATATCAAAATGTGCTGTTCTGTATTGAATCTACACTTCTCTGTTACATTCGTCCTTGGTTACTACTTTTTTTTAAAAAAAAGAAGAATATGTTTTGCCCTCAACGTGGAGTCTCTTATTGTACTTTCTTTTCTTATTCTACTATTTCAGAAGCGTTTAATCTTCAATGTTCTTTATATCTTTCTAAACTATGGTTACATTTTTTAACCTTCAGTTAGAACAAAACAATGCAACTTCTTAATACTAATGTAGATTATAATATTGTCCTGCAAGTGTTTTGTCTGTTAAAAATTGTATGTACAAAATGCAGATATAGTTCTATTGAGATGAAAAGAGGCAACATGCTCATTTGTTTAATTGGCATATCCTGGCACTTAGTAAAAAAGTTTGGTCACAATCCAACTACTAATGGCATATAATACACACTGAAGGTCTCTATGATGAATGGAATTAGAGAAGTCACATTAATTACCAGAGATGTCTGATAGGCAGAGATGTATGTTTCATAGCAACCAAAACTCCACCTTGGTCCAGATAAAGGACACTGTGTTCATCTTCAAAGATCTAGTGAGACACATAAAAAGATACATGGAGTCCTTTGTATGTAGAACCAAGGGATGAGAGGTTTCTTTTGTAATAAATAAGTATATAAACATTTAATCTTATTAATCCCCCTCCCCAAATAAATTATATTCTTAGGAATGAGATCAAGATTTTATTTCATTGTTTAGATTTATTTCATTGTTTAGAAAAAAGAGGGAGGGACAGAGAGAGGAGGGAGGAAGGGAGGGAGGGAGGAGGGAAGGAGGAAGGAAGGAAGGAAGGAAGGAAGGAAGGAAGGAAGGAAGGAAGG
>WNWU01000032.1:7737619-7782832 GCA_012654045.1 Ptyas mucosa | reverse complement strand
AGGAAGGAAGGAAGGAAGGAAGGAAGGAAGGAAGGAAGGAAGGAAGGAAGGAAGGAAGGAGGGAGCTTGGTTATTTGCAGAATGGAAGTCTTCATCTATATAGCCGAATACATGGTAGGAAAATATCAGGTACTATGATGCCTGGATAGGATTAATAATAACAATTTATTCAAAATAAAAGTTTACAGTGATTGAACAATGAGACTAATCATTATCCTTTTTTTTTTAAACTAATTATTTAGCGGTGCTTTATCGTAGCTTTCCAAGCCAAACACAAAAAGTAAATATAAATGCATACATTTTTCATGTATTGCAGCGTATAAACTTCTACTTATATGGAAAAAAATGTTCTAAATTCCAACATTTGTATACTTTGCTAACCGTAGCTCCAATAAGTGTTCATTTAACTAGAAATGTGAGATATCAATCAAATAAATAAATCCTGCAAAATTAACAACCACAAAAATAAAATGGAAAGACACTCCATTCCTCTTGGAAAACAAATAATTTCCTCTGAGAAGTGGTGATTCAGAGAATAGATGGAGCCTGAAGTAGACCCTCAAATGTCCACCTGGAAAGTCTTGCCCAAGAAGTGGAGGTTCTCATCACATTCGTAGAAAGATAGTCTTGCTCTACATTTGGAAGCATAAAACCCATCTATTTCTGATTAATTTAGAGCAACCTACTCACAGTGACAAATGCCTTGTTTACTTT
This sequence comes from Ptyas mucosa, assembly GCA_012654045.1. Taxonomy (NCBI): domain Eukaryota; kingdom Metazoa; phylum Chordata; class Lepidosauria; order Squamata; family Colubridae; genus Ptyas; species Ptyas mucosa. The sequence goes on along the minus strand of WNWU01000032.1, from coordinate 7,782,118 downwards.
TAGATTAGATGATTGCAATCTATGTGGCATTGAGTGTGCTTGCAAACCTCAATTAGTGAACAATATATCATCATGAATACTTTTCTCCAGACTAATCTAAAATTAAAGTGTGTTATCTACCATTTTTGGGGAACCAGTTCCTGCTGGTTTCAGTTTTAAAGCCCTAAAAACTTGAGAAACATTGCCTCTCCTGTACTTGTACAGTCAGTTTGAGGACATGTTTTCTATTCCACCACCAAAAGAAGTTTGGTAGGAATGTTGGATGTTCCTAAAATAAATCTTGTTAGATATCAATCCAATTTTGTGCAGGACCATATTTTTTAAGATATACTATGTACTTTTAATTGGTACCATAAACACATTTGCATTTATATTTAGATACCTATAGGCAGGACTCCCAATGTTTTATGTCTAAGAGATTCAATAAGTATTAACAGAGCACTTACACTTTGCTTTGTTAATTCTCTAAAGTATGTACTTGATTTCAGTTTATGATGTGGTAATTGGATATTAATTAAATGCCAAGTACTTGCTAAAACATATTCAGTGATATGCAAGAGTCATGCATATTGTTGTCCATATTATCTGATTGCTAGAGCTCTTTAAATGCTTATACTTAGTTAATGGATATGGAATTAATTTGAGAAGTAGAAAAGCAAGGGGAAAACAAAACATTTTATTTAGTAATTCTCATTCTTAGTTTTGTGTAAGAGATTGTAGTTATATCCATGTCAGTGGATATAAATATAGGTCATTCTGAAAGTTAATCTACCTGAAATACATGCAAACCTTTAAGACTTGAACCAAAGTAATGTTCTTATGTATTGATTTGATTGCTGTTTATTTCTTGTTCTTATCAATAAAAGGTTCACTAAAGATGAGAAGGCATTCCTGGCAGTTAGATTTGTTTTATGTCTAGTTGTATTGTGCTACTTATGGAGAATTAAAGTCAATAGCATAACATAGCTTTTCTAAAACTTATTCTCAGTTTGCAGAGCATGTATATTTTGAGACAATAATTAAAGTTATAAAAATTCACAGACTTTATTCCATTTAACTATATTTAACAATATCTAATGAGCAATTGAAATAAAGCATGCTGATGGGGAATTCTAACTGAATGCCTTTATCTAGACTCTGCAGACATATCTCCATTGTCTTTCTAGCAGCCATCAGTTTTATTTCTCTTAATTCAGAGATGCTTCCCACTGGCCTGCCTTCATCTCTCCTTCGCTCACACATCTAACCTCCCAGCAATTACAGTCCCAGAATAGAGACGAGAACAAGTTTTCCTCAATTTCCCTTTCACATTCCACATACATTTATTAGAAAACTGCCTTCATCTCTTTGTTCATCAGATCAAAGAGATGAAGATCCCTCTCTCTGGGATCGCCTACATAACTCATTTACTTTCTATAATTATTTATCCTCTCAGCCTCAAGGCCCAGGCTCAATATTCCTGAAGCTGTAGAAATCTTCTTGGAGGTTTTCCTGGGTAAGGCACTAGTTTCACTCCTCCCACTTTTTAAGCTATATTACACGTCTGTTTTCTGTAGCCAATAGAAATGGATTTAGTTACATACCCACCCACTCCCCATCCCCATTTTGCTGTCACCAGACATTTTTTTAGATAATCTCCTTCTTGTTCACTGAGATTTTGAGTTTTGGATGCCTGAGTGAAATAAGGGAAGGAGAAAGCACATATCTGAATGAATCAGGCTCGCTCATTCACTACAACATCTTTTTTCAAAAGTTTTGTAACCAGGGAATTAAGTTAGTAAAACTTTATAAATGAGAATGCACAGTACAAACACATGTAAATTATGAACCACATTTTCCTCTTGTCATAAAACAATGAGAGCAGGATTAAACAAAAGGGAAAAGAAAGACAATGAATTAAAATAACTACTGAGGTGCCATAGTACTGCTAAAGAATATTATGCAGGATGAAAATATGTGAGTCTTCCAATAACAGATAATATATATATAATGGTAACATTCATCATTGTACAAAAAAGGGACAGATGCCCTAAACTGGGATTGTGGTTTGGTTATTTTACATACAGGAAGAGTGATCATTTAAAATCTTACTTGTCAGACCCTTTTGCATGGGTTCCCCTGGAAGGTAAAAAGTAATTAAGATATGGTGCCACTAGTCAGACCGAATCCCAGGGCTCTTCTTTCAGCCTACCTCTTAAAGCATAAAAAGGCAGTTGTTTTGAAAACAATAGAGAAATTAATGAATTTTGTGCTAGCTCAAGGGGTAACTATGATGGGATGAGCTCTCTTTTAAACCCAATAATTTAAGCAAAACATTAATTATATAAACAGGTCTATCAGAAAAGGGGAAATCACGAAAACAATGGAAGGCAATGTTCAAGCACACAAAATTCCAACTAAATATAATCATCATAGATATATTAGTTATTTACTAACATTTGGCCTGAAATCAACACATGTTCAAAGTTCACTGCAGAGAGGATAGCTAGGGGGGAAATTATCTGCTCCCAGTCCACATTATCCTCAGTTTTATGAGGACTGGAATGTGGAGGATAACGGAAAATTAGCCTCTTTATGGAGATTAACAGTGGCTTTGCCCAATCAAGCAAAATGCTCCAATAAACTGTTCTTCAGAGATATTTCACACTACTCGCCTCCCCCAGTTGACCACTTATTGTTTTCATTGCTACTCACTTGTCTCCAAGTGTTTCCAGCATCAGATGAAACAAACATGCTGATATCATTTTCTGACAACTCTGATCCAATGTTACCTGTAAGGAAAGTACCCCAACCTATAAAACTTAAATGTAAAAGAAAACTGAAAGCTTTTAGTAATATATATATTGTGTTGAACAGTGATGACTTAAGGATGCAATTTATTATAAAACAGAAAATGCAACAATGTTAATTTATCAATAGTTTGTGTGGTGTATGTGTATATACATATACATATACATATACACACACATATGTATGTGTGTGTGTGTGTGTGTGTGTATGTCTTCTTAAGTTTTTGTGGGTGTGTATATGCAAAAAATTAAAATCTCAGGTGTTATCCCGTGTCATTGTAAATAAGATAGTTAAAATATTTAGGATTCTGGTTAAAATCCTAGCTTAAAATCTTCTAAAAATCCTTACAGAGCACTGAGCAAGGTCCTTTAAAACCTTAGCTAAAATCCTACCTTAAAAGTTTTTCTTTCTAGCAACGTTTTGACAGGCTCACAACCCTATCATCTTCAGGCTCTTGTTTAGTTTAGAAGCTATGGGTGTGTTGCGAGATTGGAGCTGTCGCTTTTCTATGTTTGCTGCTACTGACGTATGCTGGTTAGCCTGTATCTCTGTGTCCTGATTGGAGGACAGCAGTTTTTCTTCCTGCTTCCTCATCCTAGCTGTTTGGCTACGTGTTACAGGCTAGCTTTCTCAGGTTCTCTATTATTATTTGTCTGCTGCGTGTGTGTGTGTGTGTGTGTGTGTGTGTGTATAATTTCATATATATTACTTAGTTAATCATGTTGCAATTCTTGCACCAATCTTACAAAATAAGGATAAGACAAGTGTTGTCCTTTAGATCATGGCAAGATTCAATTTCATAGCCAGCAGCCATCAAGAGAGGGTATCACAAAACAAGTATTTCCCACCTCTTTTGTTATGTTTTGTTAAGTCAATTTTGTTACCTTCATTGTTTTGCTGACAGAAGATGAGACACAGTGATTTGACTCAGGCCAAACTTGAGAGTTCATGAAAAAAAAATGAGATTTGAAATAGATCTTCTTGGTTGCAACTATTACTTCGTGTCACCTTTGAACCACAAGTTGAAAATTTGAACTTTTATGTTCCACATAAATAGCAATAAGAAATTGTAGACTTTTGTTATATAGCACTGGAACATTTCTTACCAGAGGCCACAATGATTCCTGGAGCTGTATCGCGACTGGCAATATTACCAGAAGTGTAAGGATTCTCTGAAACCTTCAGGTGGAGATGAAGGGAGCAATATGGCTTAGAAGAAAACAAACAAGGAGATGCTCATCAGTACTGGAGACAGTATAGCATAGCATAGCATAGCATAGATCTTCAAAAAGTTATTGATAGAGCTACAATACTTTTTTTGTAATGCAAGTATTTTTATACAATTGCATTCATTCATTCTCAAGTGACAAAAAGACCTTGGAAAAGAATCCACAATCCATAATATTAAAAAGCATGACCACCAGATGGTCACACAATAGGACCACTTTCCCTTCCTGTTCACACATATCTATGGTCTTCCTTAGTCTATTTGGCTCCAACTTCTGAAGTGTAGTATAATGTGATACATATGGATCAAAACTAGCATTCTTGTTCAAACAGATTTCTCCAACAGATTTAGCTAAAATCAGGAAATCACAATTCTTTATCACATTACTGCTTTAAGGATTTATCTACTGTGTGCATGAGAAGGAATTTGAAAAGAAGCATACTCTGCCAACTAGTTGTTGGCAGAAAAAGATTGTTTAGTTTATCAGAATGACTCTCCTTACCATTAATTTTATCTTCACATAAACCACACATGATACTTGAGATTGAGGTTTGAAGAAAATGCAAAGTTTTTGATGGGATTTTTTTAAAAAAAATCAGAAATAGGTGAAGAAGGCTAAATAAGGAGCCTCCAGCAGAGAGAATGGAATTGAACGTGAAAGTGAAGAGATGATTTAGGATGAAACTGAAGTGATGAAATGCTGGTAGGAGTTTTTAGATATCTCTATTTGGATGACAGTAATATGTCAAGACCAGAATTCAAATGAATGTTCTAAATGTTACTGTTCAAGAAAATGAATGATAAAAAGGAAGTCACAAATGCTGTGAAACATGTTAAAAATGGTAAGGCTGTTGTAAGTACAGAAACATTACAGTGTGGATGTACTGCAAATACAGAAATATTACAATATGTGGTTTTTTTGTAGAGTGGTTATGTGGCTTGTTTAATGTGATGAAGACTGCATCTATGTCTAATGCTTGAAATGCTACTGTATTTTTCTCCCCTATAGGTATGTGAGGTAGTTTAGAGCAAAATTTGGAAAGTGCAGTGAAAGTTTATGTGAAGCAGATGATGCGCAGACCAGATCTTTCTTCTTTAGAAGGATATTAAGGAATGTATGACTGTGTGAGATAAAGCTTACTGTGCACATGTTGGTTATGAGAAGTAAAGTGGCTTGAATTAGAAAATGTTTTCTATGAGCATGGAGTTGAAAGTTCCGGAATGCAATTGGAATAGTATAAGATGAAAGTAAAACCCAAATTAGAATGGAATGCATAGTAAATAATTCAATTTAGAGCTAGGATTATGGCAAATCCCACTGATTGTCAAATGAATAAGGAGTGTTTAGGTGTCATTACACATAATTGGTCAGGAAATGAATGTGCATAAAGAGATGATACCATGTTATTTGCTGAGAAGCTGATCATTTTCAGTGAATGTCAGACTATATAATGGAGTGAGGAATATGGACCTGAAAATTAATAAATCAAAAAACAAGAGATAGCTGTATTTCAGCTTAAAAGTGTAAACTGCACTTTATATCTAAATGATGGAAAATTAGAGGAAATAGATTAATGTCATGTGTTTTCATAGTATGTTTACTAAAGATAGTGAAATTGAGAAATGCTATATATGTGCAATTGGTAATACAAAGATACTACCATAGATAACATATGGTGTGTTGCAAGGAATGAGTGTTAGTTGAAAGACGCAAAGAGCAATTGGAACAGAGTAAATAATAATAAGTGAAATAAAACAAGGAGACACAGGTGAATATGCTGAATGAATGTCAGCTGAATAAAAAAGTGAATGACCAATATTAGCACATTAAATAGTTTAGTCATATGGAGAGATTTCATGAAGACTGAATAACAAAAGAAATATATGAAGATGAATGGGTTAAGAGAAAGGGGAAAAGTGAGAAAATGTTGCACTTGTAGGAATGAGTCCCTCCAAAATAAAGATTATAATAAAAGATAATGTATAAAGTCAGGGGAAATAAAATTAGGTTGCAAAGGTAGAACAATGGGGAGTGTCAATATTATTTCTGTAAATTAGTTTTGGCTAATTTCTTGCATTTTCTTATGTCATGGATTTTATTAGTTTGGCCTACTATTTCTCATTACCTTTCTGCAGCTTTCATAATATTGCTTTCCCCAAGATAAATATTATAATAGGTATGCATATATGAATGTAGATTGAAAGCCAGCGTGCTTTATGGCTGAGGTTTGGGATTTAGACCTTAACTTTCCAATTTATTCAAACACCATAATTTCATTTCTCAGAGGTTGTTTTGGTTTTATTAAGTGATGGCAACAAGTCAAAATTTACAGTCCATGCCTCCGAAAAGCATTGAAATAAGATCAAGAGAGGGGAAAGGCTGATGAAGAAAATCCAAAGAAATCTCCAATAATTAGATGTGTGTGTATGTGTGTTGCTTATTTTTGGGAAGCTGATTCCTTTTTGCTCAATTTGATTGATTGATTTACACAAATTGTGTCAAAGGTGACCCTGGAAGTTGTACAAAGATTGAAAGCAAAAAATTAAAAATAAACAACTTTGTTCATAAAATCAAATACATAAATCATATTATTACACATGGCTGAGATTAAAACAAAACAAAACCTATTCCCTTCCAAACCACGAAGACAAAGGGGTTCAATTAACCTCTTGGCCCAAATGCCTGCAGGTACATTCAGTTCTTTAATGATTTTCAAAAAGCCAACAGTGCCAGACTCATCCAGATCTCCAAGGGGATGCTGTTCTAGAGGGCAGGCACAGCAACAAGAAAGGCCATTAATTAGATCAAAGGTAATCCATTCAATTCCAGAACTGGAATTAAATTAAATAAATACACTTTAATATTCATAGACATCATTCCTTCAACACAGCTATTTTTTCAGGGATCTTATTTTGTTACTCCTGCCAAAATCAGGCAACACTGAATATGTTTATATTATTACATTAAGTATATACATCAGATACATACATGGTTATTCTTTTATATGAAGAATATAAAGACTTCTTCATATTCTTTATGTTCTTCTTTATATTTTTTATTATTTTATTCTTTATATGTGGATGTTGGCTGTAACTGCTCAACTAAGGCATTAGCTATCCAATCCAAGGTAAACTCCTGGGAATTACATAATTGTCCATGTTCTCCAACATTTACAGTATCTATCAGAAAGACATTTTCTCCATTATTTTATTCATTTTATTTTTATAAATTGACCACATGGGTAGTGTATGAATTATCTTTCTCTATCTTCTGCACATACATATCCTATGACTTTAAAAGAGGTGGACTGCAACAATAAAAAGAGGGCAAAGGCACTATCCATTCTTCAGTAAGTATTTTTATGGCTCACAAGATTTTAGACAAACCTTTCTAGAGAAGAAGGAATGATATTGGAATTTGGGAGCCAGCCAGGAAAAAGGAGGAAGTTGAGAATGCCTTTTTCCAAGGTTGACATATCTCTTCCAAGTTCATCCTCACTAATATACTATCTCACATTAGACCATTTGTTCAGGACCCATATTGTTGTGACCTCTTTAAAGGGAAGGGTCAAGGTACATCTGTCACTCTTTCCAAGGGAAAAATTGCCTGAACACATTACCTAAGAGAAGTGCTGTGATCAGGTCTATTTACCATTCATTTGACAGGAGAGAGTTAGAAAACTGACAACAAAGCAATGTTTATTTGTATGTCTTTGAAAGAGGAAAGAATAGAGTGTATCTTCATTAGAGTGTATCTGAGTGAATAGTTTGTCGTGGAAATTAAAAGATGGTCTTCCATTGTTTGATTCCTTTTTAGAAGGGATCCTACCCATGATATTGAAAGAAATTCAAATAGTGTGACTGGCAGCCAACAGTTTTGCTACAATATATGAATATAAAAATGATATGTTAGGCAAGCAAATTTCTTTTCCTTACATATACTTTTCAAGTCAAAAATAAACTACCAGCTATACGTTAATGTTAATTTGGGCATTAAAAAGGTAATAAACCACTGGGCATCAAGGATAGTTAGAAGAAAGCAACATCTTAATAGAAATGTTCTTATACTTCTTGCTTAACTCAAAAATGCTATTATATTCACCACTATTACTTTACTAACTGTATATTAACATACATATGCCATAACAATTTCGAGGACCTGCTATATTGATTAAATTTATATTGTAATTTGCATAAGACCATAAAGCACATCTTCTATCCTTTTTGGGTTTATCTTATTGCTTCTGGTACAAAAATAAAACAAATTCTGCTTCAGTATAATTGCGGGCTGCGCTCTCTCTCTAAATAAAATAGCAACTATTTTTTTAAAAGAAACAAATCATAATCCAGAAAACAAACTCCATGCAAGTAGTCCTTGACCTATGACCATAATTGAGTCCAAAATTTCTGATTTGAAATGAAACATTTGTTAAGTGAATTTTGCCCCATTTTATGACCTTTCTTGCCATAGTTGTTAAGTGAATGCAGTTATTAAGTTAGTTCTATGATTGTGAATAGACTTCCCCATTGTTAAGTGAATCTGGTTTCTCCATTCACTTTGCTTGTAAGAAGGCCACTGCAGCTGTCATAAATTGCAAAGCATCCTACTTCTGATCATATGACCATGAGGATATTGCAATGGTAGTAAGAATAGTCATAAGTCACTTTTTTTCAGTGCCATTGTAACTTTGAATGGTCACTAATTGAAGTGTTGTAAATCAGGACTACCTGTATAGCAATAAAAGACCCTTAAAATCCCCAAGCACAATTCTGCCTTAAAGCCTGAGAAAGCAGCTAAATTTTCAATTACCATATATACTCGCGTATAAGCCGAGTTTTTCAGCCCGTTTTTCAGGCTGAAAAACGCCCCCTAGGTTTATACGCGGGTCACGAAAAAAATGACTTTTTCCCTGCAAGCTAGGAAACAGCGGGAGAACGGGGTTTGCTTACCCCGCCCACTCCCATTCTCAGACTCTAGCGCCCACAGCAGTCACGATTGGGTACAGGCACGTCTGGGATCCATGTGACCGAGCCTCCTAGAAACTTTGCACCGCCCCTTCCTTCATCTGCCCAGTTTTTTGGCTCGGTCTGATTCTGTCAGACGTGTCTGTAGCCTTTCCTGCTCGCATATTTCTTTTCAGCAGTCTTTTTCTGGTTTAAGTCTCCGGCGTTTACCATCTTCGCTTTCCAGCGTGAAGGGCTTTTTGCCTGACTCCACTGAGGGCCGCGTAGTGGCAGGGACTGTCGGCTGACAGTTTTCCTTCGATCGCGCGCACGGGCTTGTCCCTGCCGCGCTGAGCCCTGATCTCCCGCCCGAATCTCAGTGGCGGTTGAGGTTTGCTGCTGCGCTTCTCCGCTAAACAGCTGAGAGGTGCGAGGACCCACTCCGCGCCATTTTCTTGCATCTCAACCGGACGGTTAGCGAGACCACAGGGCTTGCCGCATTTGTCCGATCCCAGCAGCGGCCACCATTAGCAGGTACTGGGTTCACCCTTGCTAATTCCCAGCCTCCTCCATTATCAGAGTGACGCCATTCCGCCCTGCTAGCGGCTGCAGCATGCCTTTTTCTCTCCCAAGATGGCGACCGTTCCCGCCCATAAATTGGCCCTTTCGCATTCAAAAGGCAAACGGCGCCGCAACGAGGATGCAGGAGAGGGTCCTTCCTCTGGGCCCAAGCGCACCAGCGCTAGTCATGGAGACCCTTCCCAGCCCAAGGGTTCCTCCCTCTCCAAGGCAGATCACAGGCGCCAAAAGGCTATGGACAAGGCCTTTAAGAAGGCTCAGTCCAAAACACTTAAGGAGGCTTGCCCTGCGGCTATTTCACCACCCCTCGCACCTCCCCCCCCCCCGGCTCCATCTCTGCATTGGCGCAGCAGGCTTCTTCCTCAGCCTTATCACCAGACAGATCCCTTAATGGGGACACTCCTCTGAACGCAGACGTGGATTCAGTCTTTCCGGCTGCTCCTGAGGAATCCCAGGCACAGGCTCATAGGTCCCCATCGCCCGCTGCCAGTGAACAACCTTCTCCTTCCGTACCACCTTCGGTCGCTCCGCTGGCTAACCAACTGGCTCCTGACATTCAGCTTTCCTTGGCTGACCTCATATCAGAGGCGATTCAATGGGGCATTGCCCAGGGCCTACAGCAACATACTGCATCTTCTTCAGCACAACAACACCAGCAGTTGCACTCTCGCTCTCGTCACCAGCCTGAGCTATCCTCGGCGGAAGTCGAGGATCAGGTTTCTAACAGCCAGGACTCACTTTCTGATGGAGAAATCGCTCCTGAAAATGATCTTTCTGAGGACGAGGGGCTCAAGCCAGACCAACTGGCCTTTGTGGGCCTCTTCAAGCCTCATATGTTTCGTTCTCTTCTCCACAAAGCGCAAGTTACCACTTGCCTGGGGGGCACCTCTTCTGGTGCAGAGGCCCAACCCGCTCTGGCAGATCCCACCACAGCTTTGTTCCAGGAACCCATGATCTCATCAGACGTTGTTCCTGCACCCAAGTTGTTTTCCGATGTAGTGCGGCGACAGTGGTCCTTCTCCAGCACCGGCCCTGTCCCAAACTCTCTGGACAGGCAGTTCTACAACATGGCATCGGATTTTTCTCACCTGTTGCAGATACCTGCAGTGGATCCCCCGGTGGTAGGTCTCAACTCCTCCTCCCCTCTGGCCGGACCGTCAGAGGAATTCTTGCGCCCTGAGGAAAAGAAGGCTGAGCGAACCCTAATCAAGGGACATCAGGCCTCAGCATGGGCTGTCCAGGCATCCTCGGCGGCATCGTTTTTCAACAGGGCTACCATCCTGTGGCTGCGCCAGCTCCAGGAGCGGATCGCGCCGTCTGATCAACGCTCCCATCAGCATATCAATAAAATCCTGGCGGCCGTCGAATTCTCCGCCGACGCTACGCTGAATGCGGTGCGATTTTCCGCCAAGGCTATTGGCACCTCCGTAACGTCTCAACAACTCCTTTGGCTCCGCAACTGGCAGGCGGATGCCAGGAACAAATGGAGGCTCGCATCTTCGCCTTATTCTGGGGACAAGCTGTTTGGTTCACAGTTGGATCCTCTCCTGGTTGAAACTAAGGACCACTGTAAGATCCTTCCTCCTCTCTCCCATCGATCAGACTATTGTCAGCAGGGATCCTTTCGTCCCTCTTCCTTTCAAGGCTCAGAGTCTGCCTACACCCAACATCGCCAGCAGCGTCCCTTCCACCCCAGAGCTCCTCAGATGCACGGCAGCCAGGTCAGACAGGGATCCCGCTTTGCCCCCAAACGGTCTTTCCGAGGGGGGAGGGGTCGTCCCTTCAGGTGGTCTCGCTAATGACCTGCCTGACTCCCTGATCGGTGGTCGCTTATCCCTCTTCGCCGATCAATGGGATCGAGTCATTTCTGACTCGTGGGTTAGGGATACCATTAGGATTGGCCTTTCTATTGAGTTTACCTCCACCCCCCCCAACCTTTTTCTCAGTTGCCCCATCTCCCGGGACCGTTCTTGGTGGACCCTGATGGACCAGGCCATCTCCCACCTCCTGGCTATTAGGGCCATTGAACCTGTCCCCCTTTCTCAGTGTGGCTGGGGATTTTACTCTCGTTTGTTCCTTGTTCCCAAATCCTCGGGCGGTTGGAGGGCCATACTTGACTTAAAGTCGTTGAACAGGCGTGTCGATTACCGCCATTTTAAAATGTAGTCGCTTCATACCATCTTGCTCTGCATTCGCCAGGGTGACCTGATGTCCTCCATCGATCTCACTGAGGCCTACCTTCACATCCCCATCCTTCCCAACCATCGTCAATTTCTTAGGTTTGCCTATCGCGGCAAGCATTTCCAATATGCTGCCTTACCATTTGGCCTTTCCTCGGCCCCCAGGGTATTCTCTAAAATAATGGCCTCCCTGATGGCTCACATTAGCTCCATTCCTATTAGAGCCCTATTTTATTTGGATGACATCCTCATCCTTTCCCGCACCCCTACTCAGGCCAACAGGGACCATTCCTCGGTGGTGTCCATCTTGCAGGGACATGGCTTTTCAGTTAATTGGGCCAAGAGCCATGTCTCCCCATCCACCCACATCCAGCACTTGGGTGCTGTCATAGATTCCAGTGGCCTGCAGGTGTCCCTATCGCAAGACCGACAGGAGAGCCTCTCCAGTATGGCGGCCTGCTTCAGGAGGCGTGGCACCGCCTCCCTCCGGACTCTCTCCAGCCTGTTAGGTAAAATGGTTTCAGCTTACGACATCGTGCCGTGGTCTCACCTCCACAGCAGGGAGCTCCAGTGGCTCCTCCTTCCGCACCAACGGACACCCACTGCCTCCTTGACCCTGAGGATTCCTCTGTCGGCAATAGTAGTCGACTCTTTCAGTTGGTGGATGACGCTACCAGTATCCCGGGGCTCTTCATTCGGCGATGTGCAAAGGGTTGTACTCACAACGGATGCCAGCCTCTCTGGGTGGGGCGCCCACTTGGACTCCCTCATGTCCCAGGGTCAGTGGTCACCAACGGAACGGGCCCTCAGCATTAACATCCTGGAATTGAGGGCCATCTACCTGGCACTGTTAAGCTTCCTGCGTCAGGTCCAGGGCCGGGATGTATTAGTCCTCATGGACAACGTCTCGGCCAAAGCACATGTCAACAAGCAGGGGGGGACCCGCTCTCGGACCCTCATGCATGAATCGCTCCATTTGGGCCTGTGAGCGGAAGCCCATCTGTCGTCACTCCGGGCGGAACACATCTCTGGGTCAGCGAACATCCGGGCAGACGCCCTCAGCCGAAACCTGATCGATCCAGCCGAGTGGAGCCTTCACCCTCTCCTGTTCAAGGAGATCGTCGCCCGCTTCGGAGAACCCTCGGTGGACCTTTTCGCCTCAAGCCACAATCACCTCTTACCCTGCTTCTTCGCTCACTTCCCCTCCTCGGGAGCGGAGGCGGTGGACGCTCTACGCAGCCCTTGGCCTCCGGGACAACTCCTTTATGCCTTCCCACCCCTACCCCTCATCCCCAGGGTAGTGCGAAAGATCATCCAGGAAAAGGCAGAGGTCATCCTCCTGGCCCCTCACTGGCCACGCAGGCCCTGGTTGGCGGACCTAGTGTCCCTTTCCTTGGCTCCTCCTTGGTGGATTCCCGACAACAGCACCTCCTTGCGGCAAGGCACGCTCTACCACCCGGACCCCCAGTCCTTCCAGCTGGCTGCCTGGAGGTTGAGCGGCTCTTCTTGACCAGGGCCTCAGTTCCTCCTGCCGCCATTGAGGTCATCCAGGTGGCTCGTCGTCCGTCCACCCTTCAAATCTACGACTCTACTTGGAGATCCTTTGACAGTTGGTGTCGGGCGCGTGATACGGACCCCACTAAGGCTTCCATTGCCCAGCTCATCGGCTTCCTCCACGATGGTTTCGCGGCGGGACTGTCCCTAACACCCTACGCCGACAGGTTGCCGCCCTGTCCTCCGTCCTCGCATGCGGATCAACAGCTTCCCTCGCGCGTGACCCACTCATTCGGTCATTTCTGAGGGGTGCCACCAACCTCCGCCCCCCGACTATACAATGGTTCCCTACGTGGGACCTTAACAGAGTCCTGACGGCACTTACGGGGCCTCCTTTCGAACCCCTGCGGGAGGTCAGTCTAAAATTCTTGTCCCTGAAGGCATCGTTCCTGGTCGCGATCACCTCCACTCGGCGGATATCGGAGCTGGCTGCCCTGTCCATACGATCCGATCTCTGCATTTTCCATGCAGACAGGATGGTCCTTCGCCTGGATCCGGCCTTCGTCCCGAAGATAAATTCCATCTTTCATAGGGCTCAGGAGCTTTCGCTCCTGAATTTTTGTCCTTCGCCACGACACTGTCAGGAATGTTTGTGGCATAAATTGGATGTGTGCCGGGCTCTGAAGATCTACCTTGCCCGGTCTTCTTCCTTTCGAAACACCGAGGCCCTATTCCTTTCGTTCCACCCATCGTCAATGGGCACCCGTGCTTCCTCCGTTACGATTGGACGTTGGATCTGGGCCACAATAGCGTTGGCCTATGAATCTCACTCTCTGCCGGTCCCTCGCAACATCACTGCGCACTTCACCCGGAGCGCGGCCACCTCGGCGGCGTGGTCTACCCAGGCTCCGGTGGATGAGGTCTGCCAGGCGGCCATCTGGTCTTCCGTTACACCCTTCATCCGGAATTACCGGCTGGACGCCTACGCTTCGGCGGATGCTGCCTTCGGCAGACGGGTCCTACAGCAGGTCCGGCCTCTTCCCTCCCGCGGAGACATCTAGCTTTGGTATGTCCCAATCGTGACTGCCGTGGGCGCTAGAATGGGCGTTGGTCCTACCTGATATGCCCTTTCTCGACCAGGCGCCCACGGCAGTCAGCCCCACCCGTTAGGCCATACCTGGGTTAGGGTGGGTGGGAGTTCTTTTACCTTTCCGTTTATATCTCTACAGACACTCCAGCCTCCTGGATGCCTTTGCCTCAAAACTGGGCAGATGAAGGAAGGGGCAGTGCAAAGTTTCTAGGAGGCTCGGTCACATGGATCCCAGACGTGCCTGTACCCAATCGTGACTGCCATGGGTGCCTGGTCGAGAAAGGGGGTATCAGGTAGGACCAACGCCCAATCTATTGGGACTGCCTCCTGAGTTCCAGCTAATGGCTAGAGGAAAAAAAAACTTTAAATTCTTGTCGCGGGGCTTCAAAGGCCCCCTCTACAGCTGATCAGGGTTAAAAGAAAACAAATGAGAAGATCGGTGCTGGCTGCAAAAAGGTGCCTGCTGCAAAGAGCACATTTTTTTTTCTCCTTGTGCTGAAACCAAAAGCAAAAGTAAAACAGCTTTTTGGCTTTGCTGTTTGCTAAGGCACATTTCTTTTCTATTTCCTCATCAAAAAAGGTTGGTGCAAATAATGGGAAATTTATGGCAAATGGCAAAAGAGGGGAGTTCAAGATTTTAAAACACAAAAGAAAAAAAAGCTCTATTTAAATAGGGAATTGTAATAATTGAGATATTATTAATTGTATATTGTGTTGAAAGCAGAAATGGTTAAGTTGTGGTTTGGAAGAATATTGGGGGAAATTATTTGGTTTATTATTATTGGTAAATATAATTAATTGATTTGTAAGAAATTGGATTGCATGGAAATAATTGGAATATTCATATTCATATTGATTAATATACAAAAAAGATAGCTATATAACTAATTGATTTATATTAAAATGTTGAATTTGTATTAAACAACTGTAATATTACATAATTAAGCAATGTGAGGATTGAAATAAAAATAGATGACAATGGGAAGGGGTATAATAAAGAATAGAAGTGAAAAATTGAATTTGATTAAGATTAGAGATGAGGATGAAGGGTAATATTGGTTTTTTAAAAAAATAGATGAGGAATAAATATGGCAAAAAGGAAATATAGAAATTGTAAATTTAAGTGAAATGACTAAACACTGTTTAAATTTGTGAACCGGCCAAATATTCTGTTCAAAGAAAATACATTGTATGTTTGTTTGTGTGTTTCTAATTATTGCTATTTATTCATATTTGTTCTCTTTTATTCTTTAAAGTTTAACAATTCATTCTTTATCTTAATATCTTTATATGTGTTTGGGGTTGGTTTTCTTCCCTTTCATCTTTTTTATTGTACAGCAATCTTTCTCCTCAAACCTACCACCTCTTTTCTTTCCTTCTTATTTTCTCTTCCCCCCCTTCTTCTCCTCCCTACTTCCTCTTCCTTTCTTCTTCTCCTCCTCTCTTCCTCCCTCTCCTTTTATGCATATGGACTCCTTTTATGCACATGGACTACTCAGAGGGCTGAAAAAGTTATTTTTGACTGGTCCTCGCACTTGTGACCAGTCCTTGAACTTACGACTGTCCTCACATTTTACGTTTTGGCCCTATTTTGTCACCATAGTGAAGAGAAGCAGTTGTGAAATGAGTGACACCGTTTTTAAGAATGCTACAATGGGCATAAATGATGACCAGTCATAAGTGCGAAGACCGGTCAAAAGTGCGAGGACCTGTCAGAAATCACTTTTTTCAGCCCTTTGAGTAGTCCTTTTCTGCACATGGACTACTCAGAGGGCTGAAAAAGTTATTTTTGACTGGTCCTCACACTTGTGACCAGTCCTCAAACTTCTGACTGGTCCTCACACTTATGACCATCCTCACATTTATGCCCGTGCAGCATTCTTAAAACCATGTCACTCATTTCACAACTGCTTCTCTTCACCATGGTGACAAGATAGGGCAAAAACATAAAATGTGAGGAGAGTCATAAGTCGTAAGTTCGAGGACTGGTCACAAGTGCGAGGACCAGTCAAAAATTACTTTTTCAGCCCTCTGAGTGGTCCATATGCACAAAAGGACTACCTTGAAAAAAGTGATTTCTAACAGGTCCTCGCACTTTTGACCAGTCTTTTTTTATTTTGAAATTTACCAGTAGCCGCTGCATTTTCCACCCCCGGCTTATACGCGAGTCAACAAGTTTTCCCAGTTTTGGGGGGTAAAATTGGGGGGGGTCAGCTTATATGCGGGTCAGCTTATACACGAGTATATACGGTACTTTCTGAATGTCATTGAGGTGGGATCCAAATGGATTTCTGCAGGAAATGGATGCTGTTCCAGACAGCAGGAATTGTAAGAGAGAAAGCATATTTCCTGGATTCCAACAAATAATACTATTTTATGAAGGGGACAATTTATCCTGATAATGCTATCTGCACTCGGTTCCATGGTTAACCATAAAAAATTACTATAGCAAGCCTATTTGTTTAGACAAATGGCTCGTTTCTTGCACCCTTATTGCCCTGACTCATAATGGCTACTCTGTGTTGTCAAAAGATTCAGTTGGACAAAAGTGTTCAAGAACAGACATTCCTTTTCCAGTGCAAAAAAAAAATAACTTCATTTCCATCTATGATCTATATAATAAGAAGAGGGTTTTCCCCTCCCTCGTGCCTAAATCATCACTTACTATGGTAGGAAGCAATGATCTGGTTTCCTTTTCAATGTTCAAGAATAGTGAAAAGAAAAATAAGCTCATTTCCAACTCAACAATTTTAAAAAGTTGCCTGAAAAAAAACAAACCCTCTATGAAAAAATTGTGGGGAAAGAGGCTATGTCACTGTATAATAAGAAGAGGGTTTCCCCCCTCCCTCATGCCCATAAACCTTTACTTACTAGTAGGCAATGAACTGGGTTCCCTCTCAGATCTGTGTCCGGAGCCTGCAGCAAATGCCAGTCTCTGCCTTTGTTGTAGGTGATGAAAGTTTTTACTTGGTTGTCAATCTTCTTGTTAGCCAAGAACATTCCCTTTATCCCTGCTACCTAGGAGAAATTGACATGGCTGAAAAACAAGATAAATTTGACACAAATTGTGTGTGCATTTGGTACCTGTCAAATCTAGCTTTAGAAATAGCATACAGAATGAATATGTAGCAGGCTCCGAGGTGAAAATTGTATCAAAAGATTTCTTACTTACCAGAGGTTGGGGTAAAAAAAAAAAAAGATGGAAACTACTGCAGATTCAGACAGGTTAGAAGAAGATGTTGCAGGGTTGAACATAAAAAACAAAATGTAGATTTTGATGAGGTGACTGGGACAAAAGCAGTCACAATCATCGGAGTTTTATTTAAGCTTGTAGACGGTAAAAAAAAAGTGTGTGTTTCATTGAATATAAATTCTACACCTTCATATAAATCATGCTCACTTGTGTTTGGATAGACAGGGTTATCTGTGGTTGCATCTGTGTGTATTTCTATGTGTGCATTTAGGAACTCTTTGGGAGAAGGGAAAGCTTCAGCTCCTTTGAAGGAGACAATATTGTGCACTTCCCTGAGAAGCTATTTCTTGATCTGACTTTGTTATACAACACCAATTCCAATATTATATAAAAGTTTGGAAGGTATAATTACAATAGTTGCAGAAGAGACCATACATATGTTGTTCTTTTTCAGTTGTGTCTTAAACCTGGCAATGGGTAGAAACCAGATTATTATTTTGATAGATCACCCTTTTCAGACCCATATGGTAGAAAGATCTTGATCCTATTAGACTTCTCAGAGGTGTTTGATACTATTAGTGGCATTGTTCTTGGCCACTTGGAGGGTTGCAAGTAGATATGGCACTATTTTGCAATGACTTTACTCCATTTTGAATGGATGGGTATGGATTATGAATTGGGGCTGCTGTACAAGGAGTCAATCCTAGTGGAAACACTGGCTTCATATCTGTTATTTTAGCTCCAAATACAATTCAAAGTGCAAATTAAACCTAAACAGTTTTATATGATTTATATGGTTGTCCAGATCAACTAATTGTAGCTGTTTATGGAATAGGGAGCCCTGGAAACAAAAACTCATAACTCATCATCTTGAGATTGAATTACTGCAATATTCTTCTGTTTCTTTTGAAAATGAACTAGAAACTGAAGTTGATACAATTTATTTGCTTGAATGTGATAGTTCCTATATCCTTTCAGTCATATATTATGAGTTATGGAGATGCTACATTGGTTCCAAATACAATTCAAAGTGCAAATTCAATCTAAATACTTTTATATGGTTCCTGGTTTTATGGTTTTACTTTTATGATCACCTCCTTTTGGCCAATTTGCCTGACTTAGGTCCCAACACTTAACCCAAAAGGCAAGGAAAAAAGGTTTTTCCTGTGTCTACCCCATTCCTACTGAATTTAGTCAAGGCTGCCTAATTTGTTATTTTTCAAAAGGCAGTGAAGGCAATATTGTTTCAACATTTAAACCGCTTGCTTGCTCAATTTGTAAATTCAAATGTAAGAAACCTTTATATTTTCCTTTTTTCTCATTTTGATATTAATTTACTTTTAACCAGTTTTTATAGCCTTGTTTTTTATGGTTTGTTGGTGCATATTGTTTGTTTTATTGTAAAATAATTTTTACTAAATTTAAAGACCCAGTAGGGGGAAAAAACCCAGTAGAATCTTTCTGCACAGCATTATTTATTATTTTGCTTAATAGGTTCTGCTAATTCTTTCTTCCTAAATTTGTCTGATTCTTCCTTAAAGCAACTGTATATAAGGAAACAAAGAATAGCCAGAGCCACTCTTTCCTCTTATTATATCTTGTTTTATCATGAATTGTCAAACTGTAATCGAGTCTTATACAGTAATTCCAATTAATGCAATGGAAAGAGAAGCAAATTACACATTTTTCCCCTTCAGAAATGATACCAAACGATTGATGATAATCTTTCACAATCTGATATTTTCCTGTTATGTTAGATTGATATTTCCATAATTCCAAAGGAAGCCCAGAAGGTACAGGTTAAGGGAAATAGTCCACAAATTTTTGGAACAATTCATTTCACTGAGAATAAAAATGGAACGGATAAGGGAGAAGAGATGAAAAATAACTTTCATTCATCAGAAAAGCTTGACTTTGTCTTTGTGCTAAAAATCAATATTCCAATATCTCTAGTTTCCCTTAAGATCAAATAAATCTTTCGGGGGTTTTGCCCAATATTTACAGCAGCATGAGATTCTGCCTTTGGGTAAATTGCTGCTTCTATGAGAGAGTAAGTGGGGTGGGAGAGACTCCTTCTGTCTTTCAGCAGGGAATTTCTAGTTACTACATCCTATACTGCTTCCTTGGCATGGCCAACAACACTCAAAGATATTTTATCTTCATAGCCATTGTTGTTTAATTATTATTCAATGGCTAAGTATTGTAGTTCTAAAAAATATTACCAGTTTAAAGTTAGATTGTTAAAGTTTACCTTTAGGAAGGTGAAAGGAAACAGAAAATGAGGACATCTAGAAAGGCAGAAGAATACAAAGGTTTCTACTTTATAGGATACCAAGCAGTTTTAATTAGCGTTTGGCACCATGTTATTATTTTTTAGGGTTGCAGGCAGGTGATAAAAGCATACACATACTTTTCTATGTTAAAAGTAATGAAATTTGTAAATTTAAACTTGCATCTTTTTTTCAGATAATAAAGAAGTTATTTCACATTTGCTGAAATATAATATGCATGTTTACTGTATGCTTCTCCCATAAAATTCCTTGGTTTTGTATCTGCATGTACATAGTAAACAAAAAATAATAATTCTCTGGGTATAAACAAAAGAGAAATGCAGTAATATCTAAATAAGCAATGCAAGGTATCAAGAACCTGAATTGCAGGGGGGAAAAGGGGATATACAATATATATATATATATATATATATATATATATGGAAATTATAGAAATCAAGAGAATATTTTTCACAAAGATTGATCTAGTAAAAGACTAAGAAGGCAGGGAAGAAAGAAAGTCACAAATATGTGGTAAAACTATACAAAAAAAAAAACAACCCCTGAATCACTGATCCATACAAAGGTACAATGATCAATGTAGAACTGTAACTTTTAGCAAATAAAGTTAAATGTGCATCAGAAAGTATTGTCAATAACAATGCTCATTGAGTAGACAAAATACAAGCAGATCTGCTTAAAATCTTGCAAGCTGATGCTCTTAAAATACCGTTTGCAGTTTGTAGGCAAATATGGAAAACACAGCAGTAGCTGCAGGACTAAAAAAGGTCAATCTATATTCCAATCTAAAAAAACAGTAGTGGTAAAAAATAATCCAACCACCAAATACTTGCACATAGTTCTCATCCTTGTAAAATAATGCTCAAAATGTTGCAATCCGGACTTCAGCAGCATATGGAATAAGAACTATCAAAGGTGCAACCTGGTTTCAGAAGCAGAGGCATCCAGGATTACATTTCAACCACCTTATGGATAATGGAAAAGCCAAGAGAGTTTTTGCCTTAAGGCAAATATTAAGTTTTTTGACTGCATGAACAAATTGTGAACAGCCTTTAAAAATTTCGGTGTGCTGAACTACCTGAATTGCAAATTGAAGAAACTCTATGTTGATCAAGGAATAACAGTTAGAATGGAATATAGGAGAGCTAACTGGCTCAAAGAGGAAATAGGAATGTGGTAAGAATTAAATACTGTCACATATTCTATTTAATTTTATACAGAACATACCATAAAAATGTTGAAGTAAAAGACATATGATTTGTAAACAACCTGAGATATTCTGATGAGTCCCTTAAGTGGGGAAGAGTTAAATAATCTCGTGTTGAAGCTAAAAGACAAAAGTATAAAACTACAAATAGGTGAAAAAACAGTAAAAGAAATAACAAACTTTCTTTCCTTGGTTCCAAAATCTGGAGAGATATTGACTGAACATGAATTAAGGAAACTTGGACAAAAGACTGTGACAAATCTAAGCAAAATAATAACATTGCCAAGAAAGATACAGATTATTAATGGAAGGGTATTCTTGGTCATCAAATGGCTCTAAAATTTGCATCATTTAAAAAATTGAATGAAGGAAATCAGTGCCTCTGAATTGTCATGCTGGATAAAATTGTTGTGAGTATCTTGATTAGTAAGACAAACATGCCATTCAATAACAGATTTAAAAAAAGAGGCCAGCAAAGCACTGATAGTGAAGTATTTTGGATACATAAAGAGGAAGCTATATCAAGACTTTGGAAAAAGTCTTGTATCTTTGCAAAAAATGATGGTACCCTGTTTCCCCCAAAATAAGACATCCCCTGATAATAAGCCCAATCAGGCTTTTGAATGCATGGCAATAAGGCCAAGTGCTTATTTCAGGGTTCAAAAAAATATAAGACAGGACATGTTAATAAAAAAAAAAGTTCAACAGGACCTCTGAAGCCTAGATACCAATATTGATATCATGAGCATGAAAAGAACTCATTTACCGAAAGACGGTTCTAGACTACGATTGTCCATCACATCACAAAGAATTGGAAATAACTAAATGATTGAGCAATAATTATGATTAAACATTATGACTGAAGAACAGGTTCATGAGTATCTTGAATACAGTCCATACACATTTTAGTGTAAAAAATAAATCACTCCAATGTTATACTGTATATAAAAATGTATTTTTGGTTTTTCTTTTTTAAAAAAACTTCCCTTGTTAATAGTGAGTGGCATAGACTACCTCAAAATGTTTTAAATTCTTCACATATGACTGATATCTAAAGTGAGTATATGGAAGGCAAAGTCATGTACAATGGCACTACTTCCTACATCTTTGCAAATCCAAGAATATTTTTCCTTAAGATCTTCTGGATAAAAACAAGAACTTGAGTGAGGGCAAGGGGAAAGTAAAAGGAACACAAATATGTAGAGAGCAATGTCAGTATAACCGCCCCATCTGTAACAAACATCCTTGCACACTTGTCTGGTATGTCTCCAAATAGCTCTTTCAAGTATGTGTATGATTAAAAAGCAGCTTTCTACCCAAATGTGCCTCTTTGTGAAAATGACAGAACGAACTGAATGGAATGACTTATGATTTATTTTATTCTTTACATTTTGTTCCCTTTGACTTTCTGTTGAATATTTGAATGAATATTCTGATTTATAAATCAGAATATTCATTCAAATATTCAACAGAAAGTCAAAGAGAACAAAATGTAAAGAATAAAATAAATAAACTCACTCATATAGGCTTTTATAACTCTTAAACATATATTTATTTCCAATCTCTTCCTACTTTACTGATTTTTTTTCTCCTCTCACCTGTTCTTTCTCTTCATTTATTCTTAAACACTCATCATTCATAGCAATCCTAGCAATTGGCCAGAGCAATCAGAGTGAAGGAAATGGTTTCTGCCAAGTTCAATGTCAGCCAATATTCCTTCTATGTAGGCAATCAACAGATGCGACATGACTAGTCTGATCACATCAATTTCAATCCAGACTGCTATGAATGTCAGCTTAATAAAACAGAGGCTTTCTTTCGATCTTTCCTTTTCTTCTTCTTCCCTCTCCCTCTGAGCTATAGGACATCTTTACATAATGCAGCAGAAACACTCCTTAATCTGATGGTAATAGAAGACAACAGCTTTTCAACAACTTGCCAAAGTGCACGGGGGAATAATATATTGTTGTGAAAAAAAATTTCTTCACTGTAGTCAAGAAATACCCTGCTTATTCACCCACACTCGTCTGCTTTTAAACACTGACCTTTAAGGCTTTCTCCAGGTTTACTGAGAATGCTTACTATTTATAGATGCTCAAAATAGGATGTCAAGACAATCAGTCCACCAAAATCTCTTTAATGTTCACATAAGTATGGAAGAAAGAGATGTGCCCTATCCTCTCAAACACTACGTAGGTTGGTGGGGAAAATACAATGATAGTCTTTATTGTGTATATAGGTGAACTGAGGTATGACTTTTCTTCGAAAAAATTATGGGCGATTTCTATAGTATCTGAACTATGAAACATGGTCCCTGCTCAATTAGATTCATGTCAGATGCAGATGTGAGAAGAGAATCTGTGTACTTAAGTAACAAGGCAGGTGGTAACTCCGTATGCTTGTGTGTATATGCCTATGAAAGTGCACATACATTTCTGACCCACCACTCAACAACACATGAAAGTATTGCCCACTTCTGTTTTAGGTGAAGAAATTTCATAAGTGTGTAGAAATCACTTCATGCAAAACTACATATTTAAGAACTGCCTATATTCGGCAGTTAAACGCAACTGATCGGAATTTGCTTTTGTCCTGTCTTAGAGGTGAAGGTAGAGGTGAGTGCTGATGAAACCAAGTTATCTATAGATGTACAAATCAGTACTACAATTGTGCACTGATATCCAATATTGATATATAATGCTGATTGCAAAGATGAATGTAACTTTGGGGAAATATTATTTTTGTATATTCCTTCCTCACGTAGAGATTACATTACACATCCAATTAAATTTCCAGTTACAGATCAAGGGCACTTCAACCTTAGCTAATGATTTTCATGAGATGAAAATACGCACTGTTTTCACATACCTCATACAGGTCTATCATCACATTGCCTTCTAGGTCTCGACTACTTTTGACATTTTCTAAAGCCAGGGTAAAGTAAATCCCCTGGGTATCAGAGATGTAAAGGTTGTATGTATCATTCTGGTTCCATTCCTGAACTGCAGCAAACACTTGATTCTCATCAGTGCTGATAACATGCATGTCCTGAGGGAGAAAGCACAGAAAGACATTATGGTTGGCATTTCATTTGTCAGTGTTCCAAGGACAAGGCAGGGTAATCCTCTAGAAGCCAAACTCACAATCATTATGGAATCTAATCAGAAATCCAAACCAATTTACTTGCATGCACACATCCATATTTTACAGATTCTTTGTTCTGCTAATATATGCAGAGTTATAATGAAATGAAATCACATTAAGTGAGCATTTATATTAGTTATTGTATTGTACAGCAGTAATGAAAATGAGTGTATTTGTTACACAAAATGTCAAATTTTACAGTTAAGACTCTTGTTGCATTATGGATGGGGATTTTCAAAAAAATTTCCAATCTATTGTATTTAAGGTTGAGACTAAATTACAGCCTTCATAAACTTGATGTTGCTTTACACCACAGCTGTGGCATTTAATTGTAGTGCATATCATTTAATTTCCTATACTACTGTAACTCATAAACATTCTTTTTTTAAAAGTTCCTAAGAACTTCAGAGTGTGGCATTACCTTGTTATCATTCAAAATATAAGTTTACGTTCTCCATTTTTAAGTAGTCCATGTCTCCTTTTTACACATGTGCATGTGTATACATATCTATTTTTTTATTTCAACAACCGTGTGTTTGACAGGCAGTATTGTGTATCTCTGTGCTGTGATTGAATATTTGAAGTAAAGGTTACCAAGCATCTATGATCAGTCTATGGCAAAGACAAAGAGAATAGGTCTCATCATAAGATGAGCGAAAACCATCAGGCATAGATTATACTACTCAAGACTCTGAATGCAATCAAAGAACCAAAAAAAACCTCAGTCCTGCATTCATGTTTCTGGGAGACTAGGGTTGCATTGCCTGAAACAAAAAGAGCAGATGGAAGTCTGCTTAGCTTTAATGAGCACAGGCAATATACGTCCTGCACTTGGTTGACTTTGTGCACAGAAGCTAACTCGGGCTGAACCTAATTTGTAACCAGATGGGAATCCAGCAGAATGGAAACTCACTTGCTTCATGGCGTTTCTTCCCAAGTGCTTGTTAGGTCCTGGCGGTTGCTGGTGGGGAGCTTACTGACAGGTGCTGGTAAAAAGGAGATTACATTTACCTGCAAGAGTCTGATTCCATGGTTAATCCATGGGATCAAAGAGCTGCTAGATAAGCAGTTGCCTTTCTTCTTCTCGTGCCACTTTTCAATACCTGCTATCCTGGGAATATTTGTCAGAGCTGATAATAAAAGTGGGGAGAGATGTCTCTTTCTTCTTGAAATCTCATAATCCCATGGAGCAGCTTTGGGTGATTAAAGGCAGTACAGAGGGACAGTCTTGTTTGAAAGAATCAGAATCTCCTATTGCCAAATGCAGAATGGGCCTGGAAATTAGTGACTGGGAAGGGAGATATGTCGTCAGCAAATAAGAACTGACCAATTGCAAGATAATGACCACATCACTGACTATATCAGGATGCACTATAAATTTTTTATAGAGGCACAATTGTGAGTGTTTTAATAAATTGCATCGCTGTTTGGTTTGGTAGTAACAGTGCTTTAGATAGAAAGTCCATACAGAGAGTGGTAAGAACAGCCGAGAAGATTATAGGAAGCTTGCTTCCCGTTATTCAGGATTACTGCTTATAGCTCAAAGCATTGTTAAAGACACCCCACACCTGCTTTATGGTCTGTTTCTGTTACTCCGCTCTGGGAGGAGGTTTCAAAGTATTTCTAGCAGAACTACCTGATTCTGTAACAGCTTTGTTCCCTATGCCATCCATCTGGTAAATTTGCAAGATTCGTTTTTCTCACCATGTACATTTATACATTTGAACTAGACTGTGTTGTTTCGCTGTGTCATATAGTATATATGGGTATATGCATATTTATTTATTTATTTATTTATTTATTTATTTATTTATTTATATTTTATCATATTTATATAGTATATATTGGAGATGGTGACTCTTTGTATGCAACGAAATTTCATTTTAATGTATGCCGATTACATTTAAAGTGACAATAAAGTTATTCTAAGGCCAAGTTCTAAATTGTTAGCAAAACAACAACAGCAAAAGATGAAAGACAGCTGTTGATAAAACAACTAGCGATATATTCAAACTGCCTCTGCGGTGGGCTAGGGAAAAGACAAAGAATATCATGAGGATCTGTCCTTTAAATATAGTTAACGGGGCATCATTGTGTAGTGGTTAGCAAGATGTGAGGTTCAGCTCCTATAATCAGAATTGGATTAAACAGTATTATAATTGGTTCCAACTCTGTTAAGATTTTATATTTGCAATTTGAAGATACTGAAAAAGCAAGGAGAAAACAGTCTCACGGTTGCAGAGTTTGGTGTTTCTACTGTACAGATAACTAAGTTCTTTCTCTCACTTTTGGCATAGTCAGGCAGTCTTAAGAAGCAGTACTTAGTATTCCTGGTGGCTGTGAATGTACATTGTTTATCTGCCACTCTTTCCACCATTCTTCTTTTTTTCCAGTCTATATTTTACTAGGCTAAAGAATTGTCAGCAAACTTGACATGGACAACAACTGCTACTCAAGTGCACTACATAATAACGCCCTTGTTCTTTCTGTCAGATTCAGCAATTTGTCTGTTGTTTCTGCTGGGCAAATCATGCCATGAAACATGTTTCCCACTGACATAGAGGAGTTAAGTAGAAGAGAAGGCTGGGAGAGGGAGATAAAAGGCAAAAAAGAAAGGAAGAAGAAGCAGGTTCAAGTCTAATTGGTGTATCCCCCAGCCTCCATCCTGACAACAACCATGATGGCTTTGTTTTAAGTCTGCCTGGAAAAATGTGGCATTGCTGGCCCTGAAAATATCCCACCCTCAACACTGAAGGACAGTTCACATTAACATGCAGCACATTTATCTGACCTTTGTACTTTCCTACAGAGAAACAAAGCACAATATTATGTGCATCATTTGAATTGGGTATATGAAAAGAACTAAAGTCTACTGCTTTCTGAATCACCATGAAATTGCAAGTTCCCCTTTGCTCAATTGATACGAGGAATGTAAACTTTTTGAAAATTTAATGAAGGCAATCTAGGATACAATTAATTTAGCTGTTGAAACTATTGGTTATTTTTGAGAGTTTATTCTTCAGAGAAAGAACTCTCCTTTTTCACTTTTCTTCCCTAGGATACTAGTTTCTGTTGTCCTGACAATCTGATTAAAAATGAATGAAAACCACTGATTCTTTCCATAAATACAGAAAATGTATCTTGTTCTCTCCCTCTCCATACTAATCTACTTCCTTATTCCTTACTGTTACTAAATTACTATATAAAACTAATTTGGAATGTTATTGTCTAAGCAGTCTAACATCATTTTTTTTAAAAAAAACCAAACAAGTAAAACATAGTATTTTATTGATATTATCAACTTAAAGACAAACATCTTGATGTACAGGCTATCAGTCAGTCATTATTTATTTTTTACTTGCAGACAATTAGTTATGTTTCCTTGGGAAATGGCTGCGTCACATAACATACTTAATCTGTTTATGAAATTTGCAGTATGGTTTGCACTGAATCATGGGCTAATCAATAAGCCATGGAAAAATAAAACCAAGCCATGACTGATTGTATAAGCAAAGCCAGGGGATTATTAGTCTTTCTGATTAAATGTATCAACCCAAATAGACTTGGGAAAAAAGATGGCTGGCAATGTTGCAATAAATAAATTTGTTCCAGAAGTTTACTTAATTAGCAATAGATATTTAGTGGTAGAAGGACGCTTATAAACTAGGTTAGTTGATAGGAGTAAAAATTGTGATAATAACCAATATTTGATTTCTCAGTGCAATTTTCAAACTAAATATAGTGAATCAGAATCCAAATATTTATAAAAAGTTTTATCTCAGAAACCTAAAACATCCAGTGTTAGTAATTAAACATTTTGCATCTATCAAACATCTTCAATAGAAAATATATTTGTCAGATATTGTTAGCTGATGTTTAATATAAATTATAACTACTTTTGTCAGGAAATGCTGGCAAAAATTACACACAGATGAATATTTAATCCCTGAGATGGTCTTCAGCTCTGTTAGAATTATTTCCCTTTAATTTTTTCTTTGAATCTTTCTATTGAATTATGTCTGTACAACTTTATTATTTGTACAGTAGCAAGAGCTTACACTAAATGTATCCAGATGCTAGATTTCTTGATGTTTTTTATGGTTTGAGAGTGATAGGCATGCCTAAATGCCAATGTACCTGGCACCAGATAGACCTCTTTATATGCTTATCATTCTTAATCCAAATGTGCATGGACTAAATGAATGATAATACCCAACATCCATTGAGAGGAGCTATTATGCATGATAATCTTGATAAGGTTTGCAACTCGGCATTTTCAAATGCTGCTGCCTGATGCCTAGAATAATTATTTCATTATGACCACATGAAAGGCATCATATTTTACTATTTCCTTTTACTTAAACCAGTGGAAACATCAAGGCAAGGAATCCAGTGATAAAGTTACTTTGTCTCAGTACTAAAATTCTATACTAAAATCCCATAAGCTGCTATGGTGCTAAGAACCCTTTACAGCATTGATTTTATTTGGAAAAAGTAATTGAGCTGAAAGAGATTAAAGACTCTCTACCCATAAAAGGCCGTGCTTGTTTCATTTCCTTTTGACTGTGTTGTGCTTTGTTCATTTTTAATAAAGGCAGCCACCTGCTTTGATAATAGCATCCTAAACACGCTTTTCTCACTGTGTCTCCGCGCATACAGATTTAGCTGCTCATCCTTTGAAGTTGTGTGAGCTTGTAATGAAGCACCTTGTTGCCTTAAATATTACCCTGCAGGTGGATTTAACATCGTCTGCTCCTTGAATAAGGTGACAGAGAGGGACTCTTGGGGCTCGTTAGGGAAAGCAGTATCCTACTTCAGAAAAAGTTGGTTGGGAAATATTTAATTCAAATTACTCTATAATGAATTATATTAGCTAATAAATGCTCATCCACAAAGAGGGAAAAAAGATATTTTAAGTTATTATGGATCAGCATAAGGAGGCATAAAATTATTCCACCTTGTCTATGTCACACGGGGAATGTTTTGCTCTTTCTTTTGGTACCGTTTACTTTCTTTATTCTTTGCAAATTTAAATTCCAGATACTCTAAGCAACAGCCTTTTCAAGAAGATCAACATTTTTAAACCCTCCTCAGCAAATCAACCCAACCCAATTAGGTAAAGTAACATGCATCAAATTAAAAAGCTCAAAATTACTTATCTTTGTATTTAGAAAAAGGGTTTATGAAGAATTTGCAAGCAAGAACATGTCTAACATTTCCTTTCATCAGTAAACTCATTATTTTAGAATGTAACTATTGTCATTTGAAAGGAGAGCTGAGAGAAAGAGATCTACAGAAGAAAATACATGATTTTGTTTTCTGGCCACCTTGGCTCATAATATAAATCATTTAATTTTAAGTAAATATAATCCCAAAGAGCTATTTTTCACATCCACCTGAAACCAGTAGGTTATGTGGTGCATGGGAAGACCACATCCCCATTCTCTATCCTGCTGTCCTATAGCCATGAACCCAATCAGCTGACAGCAAACCTGTTACCAGCAGTGACCTGTGAAGAAATAACATGGGAGCAATTAGGATAAGTGCAAGCAAAGTAGGGCTGGTTAGATGGTACCGATGATGGGTGAACCCTCTTCCTCTCTGGAGGGAGAAAGAGGGATCACCCATCATTAATACCATCTAACCAGCCCTACCTTGCTTGCATTCATCCAAGTTGCTCCCTTGATTTTCCCCTCTCTGAAAGGAGGGGACCCTTTGGGCACACCAGAATGGGAGCAAGGGTTCAGTATTTCATGCAGTCCACCACTTCCTTTATTCCACTCCTCCTATCAAAGTGTCCAAGGAGTAAAAAGAGGAGTCAGCAGAAACGGCTTCACTGGGGATCTACTGAAGCTCACAGGGGAAGGGAAATTGCACACGTCTATATTATATGTGGAAAGAATGACCCCATGGGACATGAGTTGCACAATAAACAAAAGAACCTACTGCTAGATAAGACATTCCATGATGTCTATATTATTCTAGAAAGTGCCACTTAGACAACCAAAACTAGTGAGCTGTGTAGCACTAGATACTGTAGCCTTGCAGATTATTGTCTTTCTTGGAATAGTAGTGCAGGGAAACTACTTTTAAATAGAGATGTAAAAGATGTATGCCATAAATTGGTATGCGAATGGGCTTTTGAAAGACTTGAAAATGATCTCTGCGATGCAATTACTGTATAAATTATAGAATGGAGACCCATAGAATTAATCTTTCAGGAGTTTTAAATTTGCACAGAAATATGTTCATTAAATTCATAGAAATTACTTACAGAAAAGTATGTTTTGGTGTGTTTGTGTTATTAAATAGAATATATCTATCTATCTATCTATCTATCTATCTATCTATCTATCTATGTATATAAAATACCTTGCCTTTTCTCTGAGCAAAAATTGGCTTATATGATTATTTTTTTATTTTATTCTAACAGCAGTCCAGTGAGATTGATTGGCTGAAAGTGAGTGACTGTCCGAAAATAATCTGCTAAAAATGATATCTGATATCGAACCTTTCTGATCATATCACAATATGTTAAGAATACTACACTAGATAAATATGAGTAATAGCTCATTTATGATAGAGTGATAGATAGTTTGGTCTAGCAGAGACAGCCAGTTAGCTAGAAAGCCTTCTTGGTGACTTGGGCCAGTCATTCTCTGTCAGCTCAAAATGTTAGGCTCAGTTGGGAATTCTTATTACATACAATGGATAAACACTCAATTGCCCCCCCAAAAAAGCAGACCATGTGTGCGCATGCACGCACACACACACACACACACACATATGTAGGTATTTAAATATAATACATTTCTTCAGAGAAATTTATGTTGACCAGAACCATGGTCATAAAGACAACATGGAAATAAAATCCCCTAAATTAGAGAAAATCGCAAATGACAAACTGATGAATGGTTGCTATTGTTGAAACACTTGTTAACAAAATCCAATAAAATTGGGACTACTGGATTATGATTTTACAAATTGGAATTATGGCATTGTGGTCTGGAATTATGATTTTGCTGAGATTATGGTTTTACTAATATACACAAAAAAGGGCTAGTTTTAAAGCAATTCATATGTTTTTAATGGCAAGGCAACTCAAGAAGCCCAAAACTGACAAAAAAAAAAAAAGTATCCCCGCATTGTAATTAGGTATTACGGGTTTCAACTCGATAATTCAATCACTTACTGAATTTTTCACAGAAAACTGAAATGGCAAATAGATGGTGATTAAGCAGTTTGGAAAAATTAACTATCTCACTATAAATAGTCTTATTCAAAATAGTCTGCATAAACTCCACTGTGGCATTTCCAAATGGCCTTTACTACATTCATTACAATATTTGGCTACAAAAGGCTTTGATGACTTTTTAAACATCTCTTACAAATAAAAACTTGTCTCATGATGATGTGATTCAAGAAAATAAATCCTCCCATGTCATTTGACCTATCTAAGAATTCAGTCTATTCCAAAAACCCTTAAAGGTGATTAATTTCTGAAACCTCACAGTTCGAATATTCTTAAATGTTTATAATCATAACTTTCAAAATCCAATTAAGAAGGGGGGAAAAGGATCTAGTGGCAGGATGAAAGTTTAAAAACCTATGTTCCTAATGTTTGTAGTCAAGAACATTGACCTCATTATGACTGGACATCTTGGTTTCATATAATTTCCTGTAATATGGACCTAAGTCACAGCACATCAAAAAATTCAGACCTTGAATCTGACAAGCAATTTCATAAACTATGTTCTCAGATCATGTTACAATGCATCAAAACATTTTGTATGGGGAACAAAAGTCCTTAACAATCATTTTTTCTGTCCTTCAAGTTTTTTAAAAAGAAAAGCCTTGAGATTTCCCCCCCTTTTATATAAAAAGCAACACAGATTTTTTTTTAAATTTTTAAAAGAAATAAGCTTGCCCTTGATTGATATATCTTACTAAGATTCTTTAAAAGGCTATGTAATACATGTTCTTTTGGGCTCCATTGCTAATTTTCTATTTTAAAAAAATTAGAGGCATGCAAAAGCATACTTTCTAAAGAAAAAAACTCATTTAATTCCTTTAACACAATAAAATATGGAAGCTAGCAACACATTGGAAGGCCAAACTTTTTAATAGAAAACCTCAAAATGTCATTATTGATGAAAATGAAATACTAATTAGTAATTTCCACCAACTGAAAAAAAAATCAATCTGCATTTTGAACTGATGCCCTTGAACAGCTGCAATATCGATCTTAGAGAGTATTTTGCTTGCTGCTTCAACATGTTCTTGAATAATAAAGGGATACATGCACTAATTAAAACAATTCTGAGCAAACTGGCCACAAGCTGCAATTCCTCTGGTCTGTCATCTAACATTATTTAGGAATATTGGAACCATGATAACTTACCTTTGGCAAAGCATATTTAGGAAGTTTCATCTGTGCAAAAGTATTTCTGCGGTAAGACACGTAGTAATGCGGCCGACCTCCAGATGTCAGCTGCAACATATAACATTGCTTTTTCTTATTATTTTAATCAAGGTGTTATTATCACTGTTTTCTCCCTTTTTTTAAGGCATGTAGAAAATAACAGGTGCGTTATAAAGGGAAATGCAGTTATGTCACAATGGTTCCAAAATGGCAATGAAGATACAGCAGGAGATGAAATAGCCCTCATTCAGATATGGAAAAAGACATCATTAATCAGTATACTCTATGCAGACTGCAAAGGGAGACAAGAAGAGCAAGGGAAATCTATAAATGCAGGTTCCAGAAGCAGCATCCAGCATCTTCAATTGCAGAGGCAAAAATTGCAATACTGGAGTCAAGTCAATAATGTTGTATTGTTATATGTTACATATTATATTTCCAACTTGGACAATGAGAAAAGTTTTTCTGCTCTAGTCGGCTATGGAAAAAAAAACTTTTTCTCCCAACCCAAGCCAAGGGCCCTAAGATTTTGATGAGTTCTAGAAGGTACACCAAAGTCCTCCATATAGAATATTCCATTTGGGTAATATGTACACATGTTACAGCCAACCACTTCTTCCAGCAAGCCACTGAAATGAAATAATCTTCAGGCAATAACCCCCTGCCCTTTCCAAAATCCTGGAGACCAAAACAAAAATCAATCTTTTTCTAGTCACACTGAGTGACAAAACAAATATCTGTAACAATTCATTAACAAACAACAGGCGAGATAATGATCTTACGGAACATGAAATACAATTCTAGACGTTTGTTTCATTTGTATTAGCTTTTTTAAATAAAGCATATTATCTTTTTAAAAATATGTATGTTAAACTATGTTAAGAATGTAATTAAGAGCTAAGTTAATGCACAATTCTGCTCTAAAAATATTTTCTCTAAATGGCTGGAGTAGCAAGATACACATGCAGAAATAGCACAAGCTTGGAAAAGTTTTGCACTTCTGGTCAAATTCCACATTTCAATGCATCTTTAAGTGAAGAGAGGCTGACTTAGCCCCTATGCTAGACAGCTATACATGACATCTTGAACAGGTATGTATTATTTTTGTGCTGTTGCTTACAGGCTTCAAACTGGCTCTTTCACCCTCTTATAGTTCGGAAATATTCTATATCTCCTTGGAAATATTGCATGTTTGACATTTTCCCAACTTCAGATATACTGAAACTGGGAGGTTCTGAAGGGCATACCAAAATCTAGGTTTTTGTTACCTATAGCTGATTTTGCTATCTTACTGAAATGCCCAACCATTTCAATTTCTTCACTGACTGTGGGACATTAGCCCTAGGATATGAAAACACATAGTTGAATTCATTCTTCCTTTCATATATATTATTTCCTACGTTACTACTATCACACAATTCCAAATAATAATTCAGCCCATCCTATGCTTAATGGTTCCAACATATTTTCACCTTTTCCCCCACAATTTATCTATGTGTTTATAGCCGAATATGTCATTTTTTGTTTGTACAGACCAAAGCACTTTCTTCCAAAAACATTTCAGGCTTATTAGCATGTTTTTGTTTGCATATTTTAGATGATAATTTTGGATCGAGGAGAAAAGGTCTTCTGAGAATCCTGCCATATTGATTATTGTTTCATAAATAACACTATATTGTGAATCTATTCCAGTGTGAGTTAGCTTTTTCAATAGATCATTTTGTACATTTTGATTTACAGTTCTGACAAATTTGGAGACTTTTACCCCAAAACTGAGATAAATAACTAATACAGTATGCGTTCAAATTGGCAGAATTTAACTTTTTACCATGTAGAAGTTGTAACAGCTTCTCTTTACTTACGGATTTTCCTTTATACAATTTAATCAGGGTTTAGGTTTTAGAACCTATAGTGATTTATGTCTTCCTTCTTTCTTGCAAAGCAATCAACTGTACTTCTATTCATGTCTCTTTTTCTTTGCTTCCTTAATCTTTCTGGGTTTGTCCAGCTGTGAGGTTCCACATGGCTTCCTCATGGTAATTGATTTTCTTCCTCAGAATGATTTCTTCAACTGGTGATGTAGAGGATCACTTGGTCTGCTTCACATTACTCATGCCAGCTTCTCCCTGCAGTTCTTTCGTAATCTCATTGGGGGCATTTCTCAATCATGCTGCTGGGTGCCAGTATTGCCAACAGAATATTCATAGCAATTGGTGAAGGACACAAGCAGTTGGAGATCAGCACTACTATACAGACTCTTCCACCAAGGTTGTGAAAGAGCTGTGCAAGCAAAGGAGCTACACTGCATGAG
Organism: Ptyas mucosa; assembly: GCA_012654045.1. Lineage (NCBI taxonomy): Eukaryota > Metazoa > Chordata > Lepidosauria > Squamata > Colubridae > Ptyas > Ptyas mucosa. The sequence continues at coordinate 7,747,245 of WNWU01000032.1, read as the reverse complement.
ACCGATGATTATTACCATTTGATCAGGATGTTTCTATAGGAGAAGAATGAAGAAGCCACATGCAGCCTTCTGCTATAATGAATGATAAGTGAGAACAAATACACAAGTAGGTGACTTAATCTTAGCCCTTAAAAAAATACACTATGCATGTTCAAAAGCATGTGTCTCTTTTACACATGGATAAACAAAAAAATTAGAAGTCAAAACCATGAATATGTAAAACCTGTTATGTGTACACTAAGGCCTGGCCCATTATTAATCATGGATATGTGAAACAATGAATGAAATCACAAATAAAGCATTTCCCCCATATTTTCCATGGTAGGAGAATTCACCACCCTTGTTCTACAAAGAAAATAAATGAGGCAATGTATTGTTCTAACCCTCAGAAGAGTTGATATACATTCTATTTGGAAGGAAATGATATACTCAGAGAACTTAGAGGCTAGAGTGGTACAGCTGACAGCATTTGGTAACACATTCAGGATCTTCTATCTTCAGCTCACTTAAAAACTCCTGGTTATAGTCAATCCAGCTTCAAAATGTATATGCTGATGCAAGCCAGGAACCTCAGCCTCAAGAAATACTTGAAAGACAGATAATTTATAGCTCATCTCCACTTTGCTAACACTTTATTTCCTCCTTCTTGTTATGATGGGGATAGCAGCAGGAAGATAATGAAACTTAAAACTATTCAGATATATTCTCTGGCTTCCACCTGGAACATAGCTCAGCTGAATATATCTCATTTTCTTCTTTTTTTGCAATAATAGGAGCCCACGCATGACAATCATGCCTGATTAGTCTTCTCTCAAGCATTCCTTTTCTGTATCCTTTCTATATCTCCATTCTATCTCTAAAGAGAGACTCTATCTTGCTCCATTTCAAACTAATAAAAAGGAAAACCTTGATTGGTCTGTTGTAATGGTGATATTGGAACTCTGGCATGCAAACTTAAAAAGCTGTTGAAATGTGAGAACATTTTTGGAATAGACAATGTGGAGAGCTGACTGACAAGAGAGATTATTTCCATACCGCTTGAACATATGTCAGACCTTACCCCTCATGACCCTCGTGTTAACAAAGTACTTGAACCAAAGGCAGAAGGAAACAATTAGCATCCCAATGGGAATAACAACTTTGGTGATGCCGTGAATTAGCTTGTTCTCAAGCTATTTTGTTGCATCTGTTAGGGAAGGGAGCTTAACTTTGAAAAATAAAAGAAAAAAATGATTTGCAATCAATAGAAGAGGGAAAAAACTGTTTCAGACCTGAACAAATACATAATCATCTTGGACAATGAGAGAATCGGAATCAATGTATCCAGGAAAAGGCTTGCTTCTTACAGCTTCAGAGCAGTTCTGCATCCTACAGGTGATGTACTGTGCATCTGAAAGCACACAAAGAAACACACATAAATATAATGCGATTTCAGCTCTGAATGTTCATAATCTTTTATGGGAAGTTCTCGACTTATAACCTTTCATTTAGTGACTGTTTAAAGTTACAATAGCAATAGAAAAAAAGTGACAACTGTTTTCTGCATGTATTATTGCAGCATCCCCATGATCATGTGATCATTCTTCATATGGGCAACGGATTCATATTTATGACAGTCGGAGTGCCCTGGGGTCAAGTAATCACCTTTTGTAACCTTCAATGGAGAAGCCAGATTCACTTTAAAACCATGTTATTAATTTAAGAACTGCAGTGTTTCACTTAACAACTGTGGCAGGAAAGGTCGTAAGATAGGACAAAACTCACTTAACAACTGTCTAAGCAGCAGACATTTTGAGCTTAGTTGTGGTTGTAAGTTAAAGACCACCTGTACTTAAATATTTCATAAAGAGATCACTGTCTGCAAAAATTATTTATGATAGCCAGTAGGAAAGCAAATTGCAATAAATAGGCAAAACTTTTTCTTGCTTTCTTGTGGCTTTTAGAGGATTTTTAAATAAAAAGAACCCCAATTGAATTTCTTTAAGTGTACAAGAGAGTAAAACAAATCAAACTGATTTTTTTTAAAAAAAATCAGATGAATAGATAGCAAAAGTACATGTAGGAATTTTGTCTGCTTTCTCTAATTTAAAAAATATTTTTTTCAGGCTGAAACTATCTTGTTTTCCTGAAAATTAAATCATCGGAACAGAAAAATTCTACTTCAGCAATTTATACTAGGTATTTTGTATCATTTCTTTTTTTCTTGAGCCATCTCTAGAGATTTGGCCAGGGTCAATAGACTAAGCTAAGATCTAAATGGGTCTATAAGGCAGCATGAAGACCTAAATCTATTCTGAATGGGGTTTGTGTTTTTTCTAGTGAATATTGGTTCCTTGAGTCTATGTGAATCTTCATGCTGCCTCATAGGAGCAAGAAAGAATCAAAAAACACAGACCAAGAGTCAGAGAATAAAGCTGCCCAAGATATTAGAAATTGAACTTCATGACCTCTTCAGTATCTTTCCTTTTTTACAGAGATATAGCTCCTAGGACTTGGAATACTTCTAAGTTATATCTAATGGTAACAGAAATATGAATGACTTTCATCTTTTGGACTATAGTAACACATAAATGGACTATTGCAGAACATTTCTGAAGGCTGTGTGTTGACAGCAATGACTACATTTTTGAAAGAAAAAAAGTTGTCTAAGAAGAAAGTTAAAGGAAATTAGGTTTGAAAACATTTTTTTCAAGCGAACAATAAACCGCTGGTTATGTAAAGAACGAGTCCTTCCAATGCAGTGTTTTCTTTCATTCAAAATGAAAACTATCCTAAGGACAAGCAGCTTTTTTAATTACAAATTTTAGGTTCTTTTGGACATAGAGATAGCTCATTGTAATACTTTCCTAGGGAGTCAGTCCTGCCAGAGATTTCCACTGAACATGGCCTAATACAGCTTGATGGAGAAATATTATTTCCCACAATTTATTTCTACATTCTGACAATAAATAAAGACTTTACTAAATGTTACTATTTTTAATTTGGGGGGGGAGGGGAAATGCTGCATCTCATTGGTAATGAATATGCTGAATATATTCTATGCCCTCTGCAATTATACTCATCTGATATGCCCATGTATTTGTGTTCATAGATATCCTAGTAAGTTCTGATAAAGTTCTTATTCATAAAATACATCAAATGATGATCGCATCATTATATATTATATCATTGTTATATTATTATAATATTTAATGAGAAATTCAGATTCAAGTAAAGAACTATAACAGCATCACTATAATTTCACATTTTTTTTTCTGTATATGTGTGTGATTAGGAGCAAGCTGATAATTGCTTTCTTAAGATTTCAGAATATTAAAAGGACTTCATATGAGCAGAACCACAGGAAAAGTTCAGAACAATGATATAAATATTGGGAATTTATTCAGAATCTTAACCTTTTTTCCTTAAGTTGGGTTCACTGGGAAGCCATGCAGCAACAATTATTCTTTTGATAGTTAACCCCTGTGGACGCTTCATTTATCCAGTACCACAGGAAGCACCTAATCACTTACACCTAATTCATGCCAATTAATACATTTCATTACTGAGATCTGGAATTAATTTATTTCCTTCTCTAGCCCAGATGTTCTCCCTCCCACCAATAATTGGGATGTTAAGTTCGTCACTGCCAGCATGCACATCTCCAGCAACAGCTGCTACTTTGATTGTTACAGCAACACTGAAAACATACAGCATCCTGATTACAAAAGTAGATATGGATTGTCTCACTAATAAGGTTAGTGTAGATCAGGGGTGTCAAACTCACATCATCAGGGCATCTTCATATGACATATTGTGACTTTTTTACCCTTCGCTAAACCGGGCTTGGGTGTGTCCAGTGCGTGATGCATCCGGCCCGTGGGCCACAAGTTTGACAGCCCTGGTGTAGATGGAATGGCTAAACTGAAAAAAGTTTTGGTTTACTGAAATTCCCAACCTTGTCAATTTCTTAAAACGGACATTAGCATTAGACAGCTGGAATGTAGAAAATTGTAGCAGAGCTTGCAAACATATTCATTTCAATAAGGCTTCCTATCAATAAGGTGACCAATCGTCTTCCTTTAGGGAGGACAGTCCTTCTTTTGTAAGTTCTGTCCTCTCTCGAAAAGTGTCCTCCTACATGTCCTCTTTTTTGATATTTGAAGACTAATCTGTAAATCTCCGTATTCGATCAATGCTGATCCGATCCGTTGCCTGTGATGTGACGTATTTGTATTTGACATGACGATTCATCAAGGCTTGGTACAATGCGGCAAGTCGCGATTATGAGACGCATGCGCTCCGCACAGGAGAATTGTTCTGAGAGAGTGTGCCGTGCACAAGACTGCGCCGTGCGCAAGTGACTTTGTTTACTTCTTACCGAAACATGACATGCACGCATTAGACTTATTGTTGCAATGAATAAAATGTTTCTTTTATTTATGATATTTTTTTCTTCAATTTATTTGTGTCCTCATTGTAAAAAAGTCGGTCACCTTACTATCAACCAATAATACCAGACTAGAATAGAACAGGAAATATGACTAGTCATCTTCTATTGAAGAATGCATGAAGAATACAGCCACCCATCACCTGTATCCTTGCCTTTTGATGTTAAAAGAAACCATGCATTCTTTTACTATTGAGAAATCTCTGGTAGGCATGCCAATATTATTTTGATCTTATCATATTCATCAGACAGATACTAGAACAAATGTGATATCCTGTCTTTATCTAAATATAACATATACCATATAATTCCATAGTTTATAGGATGCAGAGTGAATTCATATATCAAAATTATAAAAGATGACAAAAGATTTTAACCACTGTAATCCATCTTGGTCTAGATACACTAATATCCTTTAATGGTTATTTAATGCAACACAGTGCAGTTTTGCTTGTATCTCTTAGAAGAACTGAAATATATGGATGAAGCTGGTTTCCTGGTTCACTGTCTCACTCACTGGTATTCTACTTTGAAAGGCATGGTCACATCTGTTACCTGCAACTTGTTGCCTTCAACCTCCACAGACAAGAAAGGTATGAGCAAGTTATCTGTGACATCCAATAGAAAATATTGTTAGGAAAAGAATATTGCCTCCTGACTACAAGATATGGCTTGCCTCACTGATAAGGTTAGTGTAGATGGAATTGCTAAATTTCATTTATTTGCACATCACTCTGGCCAAAACAAAAACTGAATGAAAAAGAGTCACAATGGGATAATTTAGCATTGGATAGCTGAAGGAGATGTGTAATGGACTTTGAGAAAGAATCTGAGATATTATAGAGAAAAGAGATGTTTATTCAGTACATTCTCTGATATTTAATGATCCCAAATAAATCTGAAATTCAGATGCTAGTTTGGGTCTTGTGGTCACACTGACCTTTTCAAAAATGTTATTGACTTAACCCTGGTGATGCTGACAGAGCATCTTCCTCATACTATTATAACACTGATCCATATTATTATGGTTTATTTAGGGCAAATACTTTTCGTATGAATACAAAGAGCAGATTTCAAAATTTAGGCTTTAAATAACCCAAGATGCTATGGATTAGTCTTTTTAATAGTTTCATCACCTTATTCAATCTTGAGACTTCACCATATTCTCACCCTAATTTCATCTGTTTATAAATAGATGAATAGACATTGGAGGGCTGGAGGGAAGGGATTTCAAGATAGCTAGTAATGAAAGGGAAAAACTTTAGACATCCCTAGCTAAAAATGGTGAAATATAAAAACTGAACTTTATTTCATTTTGTCATAATAATTATTCTTTCTGAACAATTCTTCTGGACTTTGCAAAATGTTAATGTTAGATTAAAATTAAATATTACAAATATTACTGCTGAATATTCTTTAACTATAAGCTGAATAACATAAACATATACTATGTGTCGACTTCGAAATGAATCAGTCTTGTTTCAGCTATTTTTCTGTTTCTCAGTTTCCCACATAGTATGTGAGGGGAGAGAGGTTTGGAATGTCAGACCAGACAATAACAACAGATAATCCTGTGGGAACCAAGGTCATCTCAACAGGTGCTGGCCAGAGACTAGAAGGAGTTGTGACAATGAGGGAGGGAATTATCTATTCTTTAATTATATTAAAAACGCGGGAAATAGTTAGAGCTGGTTTTGTTTTCATGCATACCAAAATGATATACTCAATAAAACTATTCTTTGAGAAAGCTGTTCATCTCAGAGTGCTGAATTAGTTGGGTTCATTAGTCAAAACCTTGACACTGTACAATATTAATGTACTTTTTAAAAAATTGACTGATTACTTAGGGAATGAATGGCAGAATGTGCCCTAATAAATTACATTCCATCTTAAAGTACATGTGTGTATGTTGTAGAGCAGGGGTATCAAACTGATGGCCCACGGGCCGGATGCATCACATACAGGCCATGCCTACCCTGGCTCTGCAAAGGCAAAATACATTGTGATAGGTCACATAACATCATGTGACACGATCGAGTTTGTCACACGTGTTATAGAGAAACAAAAAGTACAATTAACAATATTTGAAATTCAAAATTTTAAAATCTGTACCAGTTATATTTGAGCAAAGCAAAATAACTTTTCCTACTAAAGTAACTTTCTTAAATATTTTGTCCTTCAGATGTGTTATGATTAGAATTTTCAAAATTCTCATAAATTGGTTACTCCAGATGAAAATCTACTGTTTTAGTCCAAATATATCTGACATCATCAGTTTGGGCAAGATTGAAAGAAAAATTTAGTTATTCTCGTCACCAATTATGAAGTTCTAATCTGGAAATTAATTCAATAGAACAATTGTGAGAGAAGTGCTTTTAACAAAAGCGTTGCATGAATTAAGGAAAATAGAACATCAGAATAACCACTATCTAAGCAACATACTGTACATAGGAAAAAAGCAGGAAATCTTCCTGCCATATATAGTGTGAGCATATAAATACAATAATTATGCTATTAGGGCAATCATAGGCTACAGATGAAATGGTCAAAGCTGAAGATTTTTGAATTAAAGCAAACAATTTACAGTATCTTTTTAAAAACTTTTCCTAAATCAAAGGAAGAGTAAATTGAAGATGAGAATAAATACAATATTACCCCCATTCATTTCATTTATTTAAAGTTAAGAGCTAGTTTGTTACAGATAAACCAAGAGTCAAAACCTTGAAGATTTTACCTTTTAGCAAATCAAATGAAGCCCACTAGAAAATATATTGCTATGAATTATGTATATTTCATTTTATGCCTTTTTGCAGTTTTTCAGAAATTGCAAATCTTTCCTACTTCTGTAAATATTGTTTTGCATTTCAGAATGTTATATTGAATTTCTATTTATTTGAAATGTTTATTGCATGACCAGACTGAGAATAATCATAAAAGCACCCACTGGATCTCCCTAATGCAATCCTATGTTCAGATAAACGCTGGTAGACTACATAATTCTATTCTGATAAAATGATAAAAAGGTAGTCACAGCACTTACGGCCATCCAGTGTTTTTGCCTCCATGTGGACTACGTCTGGATCTTTGCTGGTACCCATTTTAGACCTGAGAGAAGAAAAACAAACACTGTAATGTTACTAGGAATAAACAAAACATTTACTTAAAAGGAGTTATCTGGAACATCTAATAGGGAATATTTCAGTATTCATTCAATCAGCCAATCAATAAATCAATAAATCCACTAGAGTTATCTTTGAGGGAGATGGGTGGTTCAGAAGTGTGAAATATAAATAAATAAATAAATTTTAAAATGACATTTTTAGGACCTCAAGAAACAATGAACCTGCCCAAATTTACCCTGGTGAATTCCAATGGTTAAGCAACTGAATGTCTCTAGAACAATACCATATGAGCTATACCATGTAACTACTCCTAGGATAGTTTATAACTCTCACTATGGTCCCCAATAGTTAAATTATTTCTCAAACTTCAGCTTCTCAGTAATGCATATCTAGTACCTACACAAATCAAGATGGCTTCTAGATTGCAATCAATAGATACAACCCCACCCTACTGCCCCAACAAAAAATCTCTCCTTCCTGGCATCTAATGGTTGATAGATCAACCAATTGACCCATAATTTATTTTTATTTATTTATTTTTAAATCCATTATTGATGATTTGGAGAAAAAATCAGTGGATAGAGCAAATAAAACATTGTGACAAGAAAACTATAGTGGCTTGTCTAGGCAGTTGCTAGGAGTCAACAGACACACTTGAGGCACCATACTCAAACATCCCACCCACATATATTCTGACAGTACATGTATAACTTTGTTATAACTATGTTAAATTTGGTGCTCCAGGACTTCTCTGCCAAAACACTCGTTACAGCTAAATAATGTGTCATATAAAAGCTACAATCTAGTTGGGCCAAGCTTTATGGTCATGAGTATTTTGTGTCTCTGTATCTTTCATGTCCTTTGTGTATTCTGAATCACTCAGTTATACCAGAAAATATTTCTTCGTTCTGATAAAAAACATTTCTGCTTAATTTCCCAGTGCAGCTGATTCATGAAGCAGTAAAGGCTGTGCAATGATTTAGAGACGTTAATTCAATTTATTGTGATATTGTTAGTGCGATTTTAATATATTTAATAAAATACATGTTATAATATACAAATGAAGCTATATACTGGAGACATCAATGAAAGTAACAATTTTTCTTAAATAAATAGCTGATATTTTTGGGAAAGTGATTTGAGATATTTGTCATCCACTTTTTAATGTGAGAAACACCAATTTTATAACTAATCGAATACCTTGATCAATTTCATGCAATGACCAATCCAAGATTTGCATTCTGCTTCCAGGGAAGAAATGGCAAACTGAATATAACTTTACTAAGAGCAGAGCTGATGACTATGGCAGAATGAAGAACTGGCAAAAGGATTGACTGTTTGCAATTTTTCTCTGGATATAGAAGGGTCTGCCATAATAGACAGACTGTACTTAAAAATTATGAATAAGGAACAAATTTTATTGGATAAGACTGAGACTAATATGAAATTGCATTTAAGGCTTCAGGAATGATATGGAAAAATATACTAGACTGGTTATACAAATAAAACCAGCTGTCATCTTAATAACTCAAAAGATATATGAAAATAGGAAACCAAAACAGTGATTTGGATAACTTTTCTACATTGGATTTGTAAGAGAGATGTGCACAAAATGATGTGAAAAGGGACAAAGAAAAAATGAATAAACTTCCAGGACGATATTGAAGGGATTAAAATTTAGGACAGTTAAAAGGAAGGAATATAAAGATGTTTTATTTGACCAAAGTTAAAATATATTAGCTATTACATCTAGTAAGCTTTAATGGACATTTGCTGATCAAGACTGAACAATGTGTCTAGTTGTTCTGGTGTGCAGTGCTCTATAGTGTTGTTTTGAGGGTAGGAGTTGAAACAGTTTATGTCCAGGATGCGAGGGTCTGTAAATATTTTTACAGCCCTCTTTTTGACTCGTGCAGTATACAGGTTCTCAATGAAAGGCAGGTTGGTAGTAATCGTTTTTTCTGCAGTTCTAATTAATATTAATTTCTTAATATATATATTTCTTTTTCTTTACCATACTCTTATAGACTTCCTTCCTTCCTTCCTTCCTTCCTTCCTTCCTTCCTTCCTTCCTT
>WNWU01000032.1:7695895-7737609 GCA_012654045.1 Ptyas mucosa | reverse complement strand
CTTCCTTCCTTCCTTCCTTCCTTCCTTCCTTCCTTCCTTCCTTCCTTCCTTCCTTCCTTCTTTGCATTATTTTGTCTTCTTAATTGTAATATTAAATAAAAGTACTAGTTAAAATACCTTCTGCTAAAAAAACACTTTTTTCTCATAAGATAGCTTCTCCTAATCAAATCGTCATATAATTTGCTACTCAAAGTGACTTCTCCTATCTAATAAGGCTCACAGGTTCTGATTCTTAACACCATCTATAGGGTCAGGGAGCAGAGTCTTCTCAGTTGCAGTTTCTGCTTAGAATAGTTTATCTCCTGGATTTGAGCTTTAAGAAAGCAATAATAACTTGGCTTTTTAAAGAAGCTCGGATCTGGTCTATATTGGGAATGCCTAGAATGGGTTACCTGGTAATGTACACTGTTCCTTGATGATGGTAATATATTTCCTATTTTTAATCTTAATTATATTATTTTGTTAAATTGATTTACTATTTCAATCTTTATGCTGTAAGAATGTGACATGTTTAGAGTCCTGATGGATCAGAATAGCATATAAGACCCAGAAAATAAAATAAATACGAAACACTTAGGATATAATCTTTTTATAGCTGACTGTTATGTAATGAAGCAGCCCTTTCATTTCTCTGCTTGATGCAGTTTAAGATAGAAAACTAAACCATCCTATTTTCTTGGTTTTTTTTTTAACATAGTTCATAGTCTTTATACCAATAGCTTCCTTATTCCTATTGTTGTTGTTGTTGTTATTTTCATTTTAATTATTTCATCAAGAGATTGCAATCTTGCATAGGCTGTTCCCTGCCTTGTGTATTTTTCTGAATAAAAAAGGTAATTTTGAAACCATAAAAATAATTAAGCCATAAATAGATAGATAGATAGATAGATAGATAGATAGATAGATAGATAGGACATCCAGGGTTTACAAGGTTGGTTTTCTTTTACAAGTTTTTCACAGTAAATCCTCAGGCTTTTTTTTATAAATACAAGAAACCCCAAAAAGAAACTGAAAACTTCTACAGAGACAAATGCTGGAGGAAAAAAATAATAGTCAGATAAAGTTGACTGCGTAAGTGGAATTGCTGTGTTGCTATGCACTGTTGGACTTTAACCTAAACTATCCAGGAACATTTAAAAGTTCTTAAGTGCAAGATAATTGAAAATGAAATTTTACTAAAATTGAGAAATGAAGTAACCGTGTGGGTAAAATTTCCTTACATAATATGAGTTGGATAACTAAGTAATTGCAGGATGCATATTCTGAATTCAGAGATTTATGGATGTGTGTGGTTCCTAAGAATTGTCATTGTTCTGTCCACAATATTTTAGCTCTTGTTGTAATTTCATCTGAGGAGGATAGACGCATGCCCTCTTATTTTGAACATATGTAGGCTTCTATAAGATATAGCTCAGGGATATCCCAATGCTGCTCATTCAAAAGGCAACTGGATTTCCTTTGTTTTTTTCCTTGAAGACAGTTTGCTTCTCATCCAAGAAGCTTCTTCGGTTCAAGCTTCTTGGATGAGAAGCAAAATGTCTTCAAGAAAAACAAAGAAAGTCTAGTTGCCTTTTGAAAAAGTACCTTTGGGACAACCATGACCTAGATGACTGAGAATCTCCATAAACTCAGTGATATATTGAATGCCTTCTTTTGTCTTCATGTCAGAAGCATTTTAAAAGAACAGTCATTCTTCAAAGGACTGAATATATGCACGTACAGTTAAAATTCATATTCTTTTATTGATATGTATGTGTATCTATTTTTTCTTTCTCTCCTCCTGGGTTTGCATGTATTCTTTTTTTAAAGGAAATTTTAGCTACAGTCTACCTCTTAGGACCCAAATACTATTTTCTTCCACGGGCCAAACTTCATGCCCTGTCAGAACTTAAATTTCTTTAGATTTCACTAATGGGAAATTCAAAAAATTTTATGCCACTTGCTTTTTAGAATCAAGCTTATCCTGAATATTAGCTAACCAAAATTATTGTTTTGGTGTTTTTCTGGAAAGTGGAATATGTCATAACCAAAATACATATACACTTTTCTACTCATTTCTTCTCTTATTTTTCTATCTCTTATGTACTTCTATTCTTCCAATCCCCCCAATTCTTGTTTTGCTAGTGTTTCACACTAGCATTTTCTTGAAATCTCCATGGCTTATTCACATTCATATCAGATGACATATTAAAAGGTTTTTAGTATTCTTTGTTGCCTTCTCATAAATATTACACTGAATATTTCAAAATTTTCATTAAAGATTTTTTTTTTCATTTGAGATATACAATTCTGTGAAACAAAGAAGTTGTTCAGCAGTACAGTTATGGAAGGCTGACAAAGTCGTGCTGTGAAAATGATTCCTAAGTGTTGGAAGAGGTGGAAAGGCAGAAGTATTTATTAGGGAACTTCAATCTTAAGAAACCTCTGATGTATTTCTGATTGGTTAAGATGTTGGGAGGCAACGTATATTTAGAGATAAGAACTGAAAGCATCTGTGCTTCAGTAGAAGGGGGAAAAAAACAAATCAAATATAGGAATCAAAGGGTAAGAAAATGATTATTGCACAGCAATCTTCTGAACAAGGCCTGTGAATTCTTCCACAAAAATGCTGAATTTTGCCAGTGCCATTAAGACCATTCATCCTAAAGCAATTTTAATTTGTTAAATATATAGTATATTAATACTTAATGTAATAATCACAGATTAACTTTTTTCCACCTTGTAATTTACTCAATTTTGTTTGTAATCATACCGTGTCCACTCAGATGAATGCATGTTCTACTAGACTGAATATGCCACTGGAAAAAAAATTGTTTGTTTGTTGGATTGCATCCCAAATCAAAGAGAAAACAGAATGGAAACACAATAGAATACAAAATAATCAAAATGACATCTGGCTAATCAATACAAATGGAAAAAACAACAACAGAACAACATTTTGTTCTGCACATTACATGTTGCCAAATGACTAAATTTTTTGTCATGAAAATTAGTGCTTTTCTGTATTTTTATAATAATTCTAGACGATTGGATTTTTCTTAAAATTATTTTGAATTTAGAGTATTTTGAATAGCAGTAAAATATTGCTATTTTTAATATGTAATTATGTGCCTATTTTTCTTTTTCTTAGATTACCACACATATACAAAGATATCACTGCCACTGAATCATGATTCTGCTATCTCATTGTTGTACACAATGGATTCTTCACTTTTACTCCACTTCACTTTTACTCAAACCAGGATATAAATAAAAAAATTAACCATTGAAAACAAGGATGCTAAATTAGCAATGGACTTGACATTTTAACATTATTATATATTAAAAAGACTACCAAATGCAACACTGATAAATAATAAGTTTACATGAAAGTTGAATTTATGAAGTAAAGCTGGGACTGTAAAATATAAAACAAATTCATCTCTTTAGATGTTTTCCTTTTTAAAACTTGGAAATGTCACTCACTTATCTTTTTGGTAATATTTTATCTCTTTTTGAAACAGTTGATGGTATTATTTAATAAACATTCTGCAGTCCAACATTTTCTTGATGCAGATTTTTAGAAAAGATAACACTGAATTAAGAAAACACCATGATAAAAAACAACATGTTTTGTATTTAAATCCAATAAGATATCAAGATATTAGATTATAAATTCACAAAAGTCTTTTCAGGTAAATAAAGAATATGCTATTGTCAGCTGTGACTAAGTGAAACTTTGTATCCATCATTAATTTTAAGGAGATAAGACCATCAGAGATACAGTTACATGCAAAAGTTATTCCTGCTCAAATTGAACGTTTCAGTTGACTGAACTGAAGTTAATACAATCTCTACATGCTACGAAGTTAAAAGTATCTTTCTGCACATTTGAATTCTTGCTTACTATTTACGTGCAATTGTTTACAGATTCGAGATAAGAAAACAGTGAAAATAGTAGGTGCAGAAATATGGATAACTTTCCAGTCAGTGCTTTGTAACACCTCTTTTGGCAGAAATAACTAGTTCAAAGAGTGTACATAGTACAAATGCATTACGATTTGCAGGAAAATATTATATCTATTTAATATAATGTAGAAACTATGTTAGTTTCTGTTCACTCAGAGACTCATTGAAACATGTAATTTGACTGGTGTCTAAACTTTTGTATGCATCTGTGCATAAGTAATTATGTTCCTTCTTAATACAGCATAGCATTGCCTGAAGTTCTATATAAAGAGGCTGAATAATTAGGAATTATTTTTAGAAAAAGCCTGTCTGCACTCTGTTACTTTTCTCTAGCCAAGCTTGACTGTACCTATTCAGCACACCCAGTTCTCCAAAGCACTTCATAGTGTGTGTTACACTGGAATGGTAGACATACTATAGATATAACTATTCACCATATGCCAATTTTGCTCAATACTAACACACACAAACACACACACTATGTAAATCAATAAAAATAGTAAGAAAATACACTGTTTATTGAAGTTCTGTTCCAATGATGAAGCCATTTAGTGAAAAGGCTGCTAACTGAACACGTGTTTGAGAGAGAATTGGTGTGAACATCACTATTGCTGCTGCCTCATTCAGATAAAGTTCTCTCGTAAAACTATGCATCATCAGGCACACAAAATTTGGTCATAAGTGATTTTTGTTAGTACTGCCATATTTGCAAACGGCTGCTAACTGAGGTAGTCACTAAAACGAGGAATGAATGTATATAATAAAACACTGATTTTATTAATGTAACCACCTGTATTTTATTTTATTTATATAACCTTCCATCTCACAAAATATGACTTGGGATGATGTAAAATACATTCACAATTAAAATCATAAAATGTATCACATAAATAATGGATTAAAAAAACCCAAAAAATACAGGAGGATAACACTCCTGCATTAGCAATGGATAACCATTTTACAGGCTACCACGCTGATCCCCAAGTCTGATGGAAAAACAAAAACTTTAGAGCATTCCAGAAGGCAGACAGGGATGGGGCCAATCTCACCTCAGGGGAAATACTGTTTCAGAGGGCAGGGACTACAGCAGAAAAGGCATAAACTGTCTGTGCCTTGTCAGATGGAACTTATTGGTATTTGGGATCCACAGTATTCACTTCCTGCTGCACCTGATGGGATGGGTGTATGGTATGTAATCAGGATAAGACGGCGCCCCAAAAGCGCCCCAAAAGCCCTATGACATGTAGGGCTTTGAAAGCCAAAAAACATCTCCTTGAATTGCACCCATAAATAAAGTGGCAGTCAGTGCAGTTTGCATAAAAGAAGTATAACATGCACAGCCTAGGAGTACACATAACTATCTATGCAGCTGCACTCTGCATCAATTGAAGCTTCTGGATGTTCTTCGAGGACAGCCTGATGTAATGTGCATTACAGAAATTCAATCTGGCGGTGACCACGATGTGAGTGACTGTGAGTAGAGACTCATGTTCCAGGAGAGAGTGCAACTGGTGCACAATATGAAGCTGTGCAAAGGCCCTCCAAGCCACAATTGGCATCTGCTCCTTGACAGGAGTAAGGATTTAAAACATGCAACTTCTCTCCTCAAATTAGAAACTACAATTTTAAAAGCTGAATTATTGCTATAGCCCGCCTGAATCACAAAAAAGCCCCTACCCCTCTTTCAAGGAATGAGTCTATGCCAGTTTATTGTTTAGCAGGGTTAAATTCCTTAATCCCTGTGCCATCAAAAGCCACCAGAGGGAGCCAAAATCTTTTTGTAGTCTTCACTTTTGGTGGATCTCATCAAAACTCAAAAATCGGGTGAGAAGATAACATTTTCTAGTTTTACAAGTTCATATGCCCGGGTGACTGGACAATTGAGTGGACATTCACCATGGTTCACATATCGCAGAGAATCTACATCTAACCAAAGTCTGTCAACCCAGGAAGGGGAGTAACAGGAATCATTACTATAAGTGAGCTACAGGTCTGAGGCTTCCTCAAACAACTATTCAGCAAATAAACATGACAGCAGGTATCTATGTCACATATCTCAATTCTACGGTGGCACAAATAAGCAGTGATGACATTTTTCATTGCTGCCTCTGATACCTTTCTTTGTCATATATACTGTACATACAGCAAAAACAAGTCTCTTCCCAGTTCTAAGGACCCAGATCACAAATATATTTTAATTTATTTTATGGATGTTCTTGATACACTGAACTACCCAAATAACTTGGATTCATACAACATACCAAGCTACAGAAAAGTAAAGAAGATAAAGGTGTCTCTGAGAATATAACTCCCCTAATCATTGTCAACTATAGGGGGCATTGCTCATCTCCATTTCAAGGCAGTGCTGTCCAGACATCCATTATCATGTGGCCCGCACAATGTCTCACCGAGGTAGTACCTATTTATCTACTTGCATTTGCATGCTCTCAAACTTCTAGGTTGGAAGGAGCTGCAGTGAGGATGAGAGCTCTCCCCATTGTGGATCTCAAATCTTGGCTGTTGGTTTTCCAGCCAACAAACCCAGTGTCTTAACCACTGAGCCACCACACCACCACAGAAGCTACTGAAAACCTAACCAAAATTAATAAAACTTCTCATTCTGTGTGAATTCAGCTGCTAGCTTGATAATTGGCATGATGTTCAAGTGAACAACTCATTGAATAGATTTCACCTCAAGGTGTTGTTTATTGGGGAAGAAAGTAGTCCCTATAATGTAGAAACTGACATAGCAAATAAAATGTGTTCTTGGATTTCCTAATGTGTTCTTAGATTTCCAATAAGGCTCTGGTTCAGAGGTGGTATTCAGCAGGTTCTGACCAGTTCTGGAGAACCGGTAGTGGAAATTTTGAGTACTTCGGAGAACTGGTAAATACCACCTCTGACTGGCCTCACCCCTATCTATTCTCTGCCTCCTGGGTCCCAGCTGATCGGGAGGAAATGGGGATTTTTCAGTAACCTTCCCCTGGAGTGGGGAGGGAATGGAGATTTTACAGTAACCTCCCCCTGGAGTCAGGTGGGAATGGAGCTTTTATAGTATCCTCCTCCTGCCACACCCACCAAGCCATGCCCACCAAGCCACACCCACAGAACCAATAGTAATCCCACCACTGCTCTGCTTCTGCAGCAATATAAATTAGTAAACAAATAAATAGTTATCCTGAACTGCAAAAATATGGACACTTGTAGAGCCATCACTGTTAAAAGTCTCTGTAGTTCTTTCTTTCCATCTAATATTTTGCTAGAGTTTTGCAATTCGGTATGCTATCTCTATAAGCAAGCAAACAAATCAATAAAATGTAAATGTCTTTCCCCATTTCTCTCTGTCCATGGTATAACTATGACCTGACAAACTCCTTTATGTACTGGGTCTCCAAGAACTTTCCTTCATCTCATCCCTGTCCGTACTCTGGATAGCCTTAAGAAATTCTTAGCTGTTACTATGTTAAAGTAGCGCTTTGCCCTTTAAGTAACCAACAAGCCGTGGCAGCTTTACTAAGAGTACAATCTGATATGTTCACTGCCTGCATCTATGAACCAGAGCTAAAAGGCAAGAAGATAGGATTGCACAGTGAAGCAGAATAGAGAAATCTAGTATTCAAAATCAGTCTATACAAAAGTTGACAATGGATGAAAGCCAGTTTGAAACCTTCACATGCAAACTGCAAGCTATTAGCTGGCTCTCCAAGCTAGAAATTGGCTCAGGGACCTGATGGGTAAAGAATTTGCCATCTTGCCTTGCCAGTTCCCAACTGGGCTGAGAAAGGTGACTGGCAAAGGGGGAGAGAGGGAAGGGTTGTGCTGATAATAGTTAACCCTACTGTCTAAATTGCCAATTATAGCAGTGCTTATTTTACCCTTAAGAAGACATGGTGAAAGTAGTGTTCCCCAGATGGAAAAATAAGGATACAACGGTAATTTTTGCTGATCTGTAAGGAAGAGCCTCAAATATTCCAAGCTCAGAAATTTCACCTGATTTTGAGATCTCAGAGGATTATAATTATTTTTATTTCAGTTTATATTTTGGCTCTCAGCCCATTGTATGAAATGCAAATAGTGTCCAAGAATGGAAAAGGTCATCAAAATTATAAGTTTACAATTACAAAACATTTCTACGTTTGCTCCTTTGATTAATTAATATGAGGTGGGGGAGAGAATGTCCCTGAACTGCTCATACTTAGAATCATAGAAAAGTAACTTAGTAAATCCTCTCTTCCCTTGGATTCCACAAGGATAAGAAATGGTGTATGGATGAAAGCTCAGCCTTAAATCTCAAAATACAATTAATCTTTAAGGAAACAGTAGGATGCCGTACACCAAGAAAATTTGTGAGCCCAGTAATAGAGGATAAGACCCTTATGGGGATGAAGTTTGGAGCTTAAAACTCAAAATAACTAAATACAATCACAGCACCTGAGATGTTTTGGGTGTGGATAAAAGGATCTCAACTGCTGCTGTTAAAGCTGAATTGTGAATGTATACATTTTTTACTTTGTTCTTTCCATCCCACATTCTACTCTATCAATAATAATAACAATAATAATACAAAGTCCAAGTTAGGTATATTTGATAAAGTGACTGGTATTTGATTAGAGGATGAGTATTTGTGAAAATGAAACATGTGAAACTTATAGAAATCCAAAATTCAGTTTTGCACCCAAAGTCCCTCCCCCAACCCCAAATGTATAGGATAGATACATTATCATTAATTTTAATACTGTGAAATACGTTGCATCTGCCATGAAAAATGTTCTATTTGTAAAACCGGTAATGGCAGCATTTTGTTCATTTGAGCAAGATCACACTTTGCAAAACATCTGAGATTCTGTTCACTTAAATGTCACGATCTATCTCTAAAACTCTTTATACATGATTTATAGTTCCAATACAGCTGTAATTTACGCTTCAACCTTTTTTCACAATGTGTGTTATTATCATAAGTACACACCAAAACAACTCTAGGTTTCAGCCTACTGACAGCTATTGTATACTTTCCCTATTGTTTGTATGAATTTTAAAGCAAATTGTAGGACAATAGAGACCTTGATGGAAAAAAATCTGAAAGTAAAGATATTCCCTTGAATATAGAAAATCAAACTTTTTGTCTGCCTTTGTAGAAAATACCTATATATACAAGACGCCCATCAAAATTTGGATAACTTTAAACTTTTTATTTCACTTCAAGAATTTCAAGTTCCAAATGAATTTATGCTGAAGCCCAGCAATAATAGTTATTAAATATCTTGCGTGGAAGTATAATAGGACTAGAAATCACAAAAATGAAGAAATGAGGCATGGTACTACAGAATAAAGCATTTCCTTGCAGAATAAAACAAATAAAGCAATATTCAGCAGGTAAACTTCAATCAATGAATGCAATTCAACACCCAAAGCATGCTATCTCAAATGCTTGCATTTCTACTTCACTCAATTGATACTAACATCTCACAACTACTTATTTGTTTACATGGGGAAATAGTTTCTTTCAAATGCACCATCTCAAGGTTCACACATTTAATAAGGAAATCCTTTTTTCCTGCAACATACGTATTTTCCCCAGAGGCAAAGATACTTCTTTTATTTGCTCAACTTAGAATAAAACTACACAATGCATCATTTGTCCTTGGCTGTATTTGGAAGAATTACTGGCATGAGCATCGTGATTAAACTATAAGATGTAGAATAACTTCAGTTGATTTACCATCTCCTCTCTCTCACAATTAAAATATCAAAATAAAAACTGTTTTATTTTAATCATTGTTTATTGATGGCTGGTTTCATGTGTCAGACTAAGATTTAAAAATCACAATAGTTGTTTATAGGCACCTATTTTGACAGCATCAGTAATTTCTTGACTTCCTTAGATGACCTGTGTCAGGACATGGATGGAGGGACTGTATCCGTCTTTGTCCTCTTGGACATCTCACTGATCTTTGACACCAAGACACATTACTAGACTGCTTACAGGAATTAAAGATTGGAAGGACCATTTTATAGTGCAGTCTGCGGTGCACATTTTGCTATCCTTTTTCAATGGCACTTTCAGTATTTATCAGTAGTGCCTCCTTATATATGGGTGCTAAAGATATTGGTCGTCTTTCCGCTGATATTTAACATCTGCATGTAGATACAGATTGAGGTCAGTTTGCATAAAGTATACTCAGTATGTTGATAAACTCAATTGTACATTGCTATCTTGGGTTGTAAGGGATATATTATTGATGCTCTTTCTGGTACTTTGAGGATGTATAGGTTTGGATAGGAGAGAACAAGATGAAACTGAACCAAAATGAAATATAAGTACTGTTTCATCAGAGTTATTTGTTGTCACTAGTGTTGTATGTTGGTAAGCACTATCCATGAAAGGTCAGGGTCACAATTTGAAGATCCTTCAGGACTTACTGATCTTACTAGAACAGTAGGTAGAAGCTGTGGCCAATGATGGCCTCATTTATTAAAATCAAGGGGAAATATTTATGGCTTCACATTTCTGAAAGGATCAGGGAGCTGAAACTAAGAGATTCCATTTTTCTTTGGCAGCTGCTTTGGAACTTCATTCTAAATACATTATTTATTTTATTTTATCCCACCTTTATCATTCCCAAAAACTCATTTCTAAGTGATTACAAACTGACAATCAATAATCTATATGGATAAATTAAATAGAAGAAATCTATTTCCAACTAACAAATATTATTAAAAGCCACATGCTTTTAAAAAAAAGATATAAATTATGCCTTTTAATAATATTTGTTAGTCAGAAAAGGTGCTTACAGACTCCTGATTCCAATAGAAGAGAACATATATAGGTCAGGATTGAATTGTAGAGTTCTCGGTGCTCTGGTGAGCCTGGTTATTTGCTTGCAGACCAGGGGTGAAATGCTCCTGGTTCAGACCGGCTCGGGCGAGTAGGTAGTGATGATGGCTGGTGGTTCGGAGAACCGGTAGCAATGGCAGCTGGAGGTTCTGGCCACCCGCCCCATTCCCTGGAGTCGGGGAATGCACCATTTCCCGACTCCGGCCTTGCCATGGAGCTGCTGCCTGCTCGCCCTTCACCACATGGTGTATCCTACTGCTCACCTTTCTCCGCAGCCGCTGTCAGGAAAGGCAAGCGCCCAAAAGTTACTGGAGTCGTTCACTCTCCTTCTTGAATGAGCCACTCTGGTCCATGTGCTGGCTGCGCAAGTGCACACCATTTATTTAATTCAGCAGCAGGTTGGATGTGCGCTTGCGCAGCTGGCATGTGGACCAGAGTGGCTCATTCAAGAAGGAGAGTGAGCGACTCCGGTATCTTTCGGGCGTTTGCCTTCCCTGACAGACAGCCACAGGAGAAAGGTGAGCAGTAGGAGTCGGGGAATGGTGCATTCCCCAACTCTGGGGAATGGGCGGGTGGACGGAATTGTGGGAGAAAGATAAGGACACACCGGCAGAATAGAAATTAAAAAAAATTTCCCTACCGGTTCTGTGAACGTGGTTTGATGGGAGGGGGTCTTGTGACTGAGTGGGTATGGCTATGAGTGACATTGAGTTGGCCATGCCCACACAGTCACAGACACCCCCCCACCAAGCCACACCCACAGAACCGGTGGGAAAAATTTTATATTTCATCCCTGTTGCAGACATATCATTACTTGGCTGAGTAACATTATCAGTGCATTATCAGCACTGATGACATAACCCAATAGGATATTGAAAAGTCTGCAAGCAAACAATCCAAGTCACAGAGCACCAATGATTTTGCAGACTCCTGATTTTTGCCATCATAGATTAACACTTCCTCCTTGAGTGTCCTGTCCTCTTAATGATTGTGCAGGTTTATAGCAAGGAAGACTAATAAGTCCCAGAATTAAACTCCTTAGCACCCCTGCTTCATTCCTTTAATAATGAGCATTATCGTAATGTAACTCTGGTGGCAGGCAGGATAAGACGTTTTGACCAAAACAAAAGCTTTCGTGTCATCTTTCAAAAAATGTACTGACCTAATTTAAAAACTTCTCATTAAGCTTAAAGCATATGTTAATACAATTAACAACCAAAGTTAAGTCCAACTTGGCAAAACTTTCAACTACCCTCCAGTTGGGATTGAAATGAATGGGTTTATGTCTTCACTCCTGTTGATAATGAGAAATCTGAAGATGTTGTCAAACCAATACTGAATTCTCATGTGGAAAAGCACTATCATTATTCATGGACAGCATAATCCTATTTGTTATTTATCCCCATCTTTGTTATATTATTTATTTTATTTTAATTTAAATACTTCAATACTTTCAGCAGAAGTCCAACACAAGAGGCATAACCTCAAGCGCTACTCTTTATTTTTTGAGACTCATACATTTAAAATTCATAACATGTTCAGATAAATAAACCAACAGAGCCTTCATACATAAATACAAACAATAATTTCATTATTTAAAACAATGTAAAACAACTTTACAATTAATTGCCATAGCTGTAACTCTGATCTTCCCTGATGGCACGGCATATCTTGCCACATGCTGGGTTACCTTGTGATGTGTATCTGCCAACAAACAGCAGATTAAATCCCAGACCAACAAAGACAGCAATAAATAAATAAATTGGGTTCTAGAAATGAATCCTGGTAAGACAGAGTAGCTGTGGAGATACGGAGTCTCGGAGTATGGAGGCTTATGATCTATAGCTCCGAATGGGATTGCACTACTCAGACAGATGCAGTGCACAACTTTGGGGTTCTCCTACACTCATGCCTCCTGCTTGAAGAGTAGGAGGTAGTTGTGGCTAGGAGAGCCTTTGCACAACTTTGTCTTGTGCATCAACTGTGCCCTTACTTGGATTGTGAGACCCTGCAATTAGTCATCTCCCACTTGGATTACTGCAATGCGCTCAACATGGGAATACTCTTGAAGAGTATCCAGAAACTACAATTAGTTCAGAATGCAATGGTGCAGACAGTTTTGGAGACCCCTGGGGTGGCACATTTAGCATCACTGTTATGTGAGCTGAACTGGCTAACGATCTGATTCCATGTGCCAGGTATTGGTTATCACTTTTAAAGCTCTATGGCATGGATCCAGAATATCTGCAGAACCATTTCTCCCATAGGATTTCTCTGTCCTACTCATGATGGCAGAAGTGGCCTACTGTGAACTCTATCAGCTAAGGAACTTTGGCTGATAGGATCCAGGAGAAGAGTCTTTTCTTCCATGGCCCCCACATCTAGCCACAGAAGGTGAGATATGTCCTCTCTCTTTTAGCCTTCAGAAAAAAACCTTAAAACTTGGCTATGCTGGCTGGCATGGTGTCCTGAAGGAGAAACTGTTGGCTGGAGGTGATTGATGCAGTAATAGAGAAGACACCACCACATCTCTGCTTTGGTTTTTAGTTTGTTTGAATTTTTGTAAATTTAATCTGTTTTTATATTCATAATTATTTTAATATTTTATCATATTATAAGCCTCTCAGAGTCACAAATAAATGTAATACTACTACTACTACTACTACTACTACTAATAATAATAATAGATTAATAGTAATAATAGTAATAGTAATAATAATATAAATTTTATAAAACTGTAGAAAATGTACAATTCAGTAGATTATTAATCAGATCTTTAACCACAGATGTCACCAAATACAGTGACATTCCCAAACCCATATCCCTCTCTATCTTGCTTCCTATACTAAAAACATTGATTGTAAATGGAGGTTAAAAGAGCTTATTTCAAGAGTTGATATATCTGAACCTATATATATGCCAGCATTCCTTGTTATTTTTTAATCACATGGAACTATTCTGAACAACCCATGCTCAAAATTGTACTCAGTTTTTTACAACCAGTGGTTTAATTCAACCTTAAAACTTGGTCTATATGATTATTCCATTGAAAAGCAATAATGTTCAGCATACCGTAAATAATTCCAAATGTGGCTATCTTCTTTAAGTTTTTCTCTCCAGCTAGGTTGTAAAACAGCATATCGATCAATATATCTTTATCTATATCATATATATCAACCTAAATCAAATGATTGTCTTGACTATTGTAACAGTAACGGAGAGAAAATGCTAACCTCTATCTCAATTTAAAAAGAATCCTTTATTGCTAAGCAAATTTGTTGCTACTTCTAACCGTAACCCCTGTCCTTCCATTGTGTTTCTCAAAAACACATATTATTTGCTATGCCCAAGAAATTCAATAAAGCCATTGACACATACTCTTCCCTCTGCTATATTTATATATGAGTGTGAAACTTTGCAAATCAGCAATGGAGAAGAAGTGCAAAAGAGTTAAACTTTTCATTTTATAATCAAACAAGAGACACAAATCTTCACACCCAATATTTCACCATTATCAACATATATTTTTTCAGAGACGCAATTATTCACTCAATGTTTAAGGGAGTGACAAATCAGTTCAGCACTGTTGCCAAGAAAACAGCATGGATGTGTCTTAGCAGCTGAGCTTGACATGGCAAAGATTTAACTTTCCCTGTTTAATATTGGTGTGCCAATCCACCAACTTGCATTCTGACTACCATATCATGCTGTTTTGGTAATTTATGTCCCTGTGTAGAATTTCAGGCTGGGCAAATAGAAACCAATTGTATTCAAACTGAATACAATTTTGTAATCCTTAGTCTTAGCATCTTATATTAGGCATTTTATTTTACAACTGTTAAAAAAAAGTTTTGTTTTGCAATGCACAGGAAATGCTTCAGTTATTTCTATACATTCAGCAGTTCTAGAGGTCAATGCTTAAACAGTATTTGAAATTACTTCTCACATTTGTTCATGCTAATTAACTCTTCAGCAGTTTTTGGCATACTTGCTAAATTTTGCCATAGGCATCCATTTTGATTAAAAATAATAAGAGCAATCTAATGCTTTTTAATATAAAATTTGAAGTCTCTTTACAAACCTCATAATAAATGTGCTCTATCCCATTTCATTTTACATATGTATCCCCTTTCCATGCAACAATATCCTCTCCAGAATTTAATTGGTCCCAAATTTACTTAGATTTAGCAGAGCTATTAAAACCCGGTGTTTCATCAGACTTGGGAGTAGATATGATATGTATTCCTTGCCCTCACCACCAAATTTGGAGTGCTTGTTTTTGACTGGTATTACCCTGATGCAAAGATGAATGCATTATTATACTAATGTTTGTCTTTTATTGTTTTAATCTCATTTACAGGTTTTAGGTAAGTAAACTGCTCAGAGTCAGGATTCCCTTTTATGAGAAGATAGCTCATAAAATAAAAATAAATATCAGCAATTCATAGAAATCTGCACTGTGGGATGGAATTATTATTCCAATACTACAAATGGAATAGGCAGGAGACTTACTGCGATTATATAAATCAATGGTTGATTTCATATTTAGAATCCCTTACTCCTACTTTCAATATTCTCATATCAAAGTCTTTTCTTGCTTAATCTAGGTACCTTAACTGTGATCCTATCCATAGCCTAGCTTGTTCATTGGTTTGACAGTTTTATTAACATAAATATATTTAAAATATAACCCCAATTTAAAAGGAATGATACAAGAAAATGATGTGGAAAGAAACAGACTTTTCCTAAGGAATCTATGACAATTGTGAGTTGCATTAGCAGACATGTGGCAAAAGAATGATATGTTCTCCTGTTTGGCCTCATGTCCTCTGTCCTAGCAAGCATGGCCTTAAAATGAAATATCGTGTGATTTTTGGAGTGTCTCCTTTTTGGGCTTTTGTTGTTGTTGTTGTTTTCTTTTGAAGGGAGGGGTGTTTTTAACAAAAGTAATCATTCAAACTTTCATGTATTGAGACCTTTTAAATTGGCTGTTTCTTTCTCTCACCTGTTGACACATTCAACAGTCATAGTATGTTGGCAAGACAAGACCTTGTATGGGATATACCACCAACAGAGATCTAACATTGAGAAATTATTCCAATGGCTGGAAAGGGCTAGGCTAAAATAATCAACTCTAAGACACTGATCATAGCAACACCAGAACAGGCACTAAGCACCAGATCCATAGACACAGGGATCTACCATACAATATGTGCATAGAGGCTTCAGAGATCATTCAATACATAGTGGCAGGGTATAAGATGCAAACAGGAACAGCACACCCTGAATGGCACAAACCAAGTATTGCCATTGTGTACAAGTATATCTGTACAGTATATGGGATTGTCCCTACAAGTCCAGATGGAGATTCCATAGACATTTGTGGAGAATAACAGGGCTAAGATCCTATAGGACTTTCATATCCAGATGGACAGGAGAAGTACTGGCCAATCACCCAGGTATTGTGGTAGTGGACAAGGACCAGAAGACAGCAAAGATAATAGGTGTAAGCGGGTGTAAGCAGTGCCAAGCGACAGCAACATCCAGGAGAAGAGTATGAAAAGCTGGAGAAGTACCAGGACCTGAAGGAGGAACTCAACAGGATATGAAAAGTAAAAACCAAAGGAGTCCTAATGGTGATAGGAGCACTTGGAGCTGTGACTTCTAAGAGTAGTGTGGCTCCACAAAATCTAAGATCCATACAACCGCAGGACTAGGAGCAGTAAAATATTATGCAGAACCCTGAAACTCCTAGGCTTCTGATAGAGG
This sequence comes from Ptyas mucosa, assembly GCA_012654045.1. Taxonomy (NCBI): domain Eukaryota; kingdom Metazoa; phylum Chordata; class Lepidosauria; order Squamata; family Colubridae; genus Ptyas; species Ptyas mucosa. Next base: position 7,721,057 of record WNWU01000032.1, on the reverse strand, counting down.
AATTGACATTGAGGAAGATACACACCTCTCATAGGGATGCAAAAAGACTTATTAACATATATGTTAAGAAAAATACAATGGAGCCTTTAATACTAAGCTTAAAATTGAAACCTTTATTGCACATCACTTTGATGTAATTTGCATTCGTACTTTTAATGTTATACACAATTCTGATTGAAAAAAAAATCAAATAATTTTATGCTTGTAATATTGACATCCTAATTTGTACTTACTATTGATAGAATATTTTTCTTTTGTTTATTTCTAAAACTGTAAGTTAAAGCATATAAATAAGAGAATGTTAATACATTTTATTTGTAAACACTATTGAAATAGTAATTTATATTATTATTATACTAAGATCAATAACAATATCATAAAATGGGTAAAAAATAAAAAAAAATGTTGGAAAAATATTGAGATTGAAAAACCAGCCTTTCTGATGTTGGAAATATGTAATTTCATATACACATAGGCCTAAGAACATTTTTTGCAGGAGATTTTTGCTGTAATTTTGTTGCAGATGCCAAGAAACGTAAACAATTAATGTGTGTTTCTTTTCCTCCATTTCTTTTCTTTTCCAATTGTCCATGCCCTCGTTTGTTTATTCAGGTACCTAGTTAACTATAACTATGAGATGAAGTTATATGGTGGATAGTTTAAAGCCTAAACTATTTTGTCTAGACTTTAAACTAAAATGCAACCTGACTTAGAAGAATGGGCAGATAGAATTTCAGAATGGGATAAAAGGAATAGATCAAAATGGATATGGAAATATTTTATCCAATCTTAATGTACCTCAGAAAACCTACATTCAATGAGGCAATGAAAGGGCACAACATTCTAAAAGTCTGACCTAAATAATGTGTTTATTAAATAAAAAAACTTATCTAAAACGTTTCTCAATAACCCAGCCTCTAAAATGCTGAATATATAAACCACAATAATGATATTAAATAAAACACAAATGTAACACACAGATACCATAAGCTAAGGATAAGGAAAAGCCTGAATAAAAAAGATACATTTTCAAAGGCAATAATCATCTTCTCTTACACCATTTCTTCTGAAGGCTGTTTTGCCACAGAAGATCAGTAAAAGAAAGAAAAAAGCTTGTTTTCTGCATTTTCTTCATTGAAATTACCTTCAAAGCATAATTATTCCTACAAGTTTTGCCCTGTGACAATAGAATCACAAACTATCCATGTTTAATTGATGCAATTTGATTGGTGGAAATATTGCCTTTGGTGGTTCATTTTCTTTCAACTTCAGTAGGCCAACAAATAACTTCCTAAAACTATATCGAAAGCTCAGCATGTTGTAGCTCCCCTTGTTAAAATGTGACATTTCTTTATAGAATACCACAATTTGAAGACTGAATAGAACCAGTTTTAAAGCTGCATTTTCCTGTTTAAGATGTTGATTATCCTGGTGGGAATTCTGGGATTTGTCATTCAGTATACCCTGTTTCCCCCAAAATAAGACATCCTGTGATAATAAGCCCAATCAGGCTTTTGAACTCATGGCAATAAGGTCAAGTGCTTATTTCAGGGTTCAAAAAAATATAAGTCAGGGTCTTAATATTTTCAGAGAAGGTATCACATTGAGAAAACTGTTATGACAGGTGATATGCAGTGCAGTGCCCATCAGGGAAGGGATGCAGAAGCACTAGAGGAACAGTGTGACTTCTTCTCTTTCTTAAATAGGAGGTCACTTGGGTTATCCTTGCCAATGTTATCATGTTATATCTAAACTTGGAAGTTGGAAAAAAATCAGGGAAGGTTGATTATTCCCCGAATAAGGGTTTTAGTCCTGGTTTTTCTGTAGTTGAACTTGGTTAGTAAGTAACCCAGAAGTCAAATGTAGTAAGCATCAATATGGCATCTAAAAAGTAGACCATGCTAGAATGAGGAAGTAAATCCCTAAGACAAAGAAATGGGATAGATTTTTGCAAGGCGTTTTCACCAAATAGAGTGCAACAATTTTGGTGTCCCAACGGGGAACAAAGTGCCAAATAGAGCATATGCTCCTCCGGTCATCTCAGGAGGCAAAGATGTTACACAAACATTTCTGGCTTGCTTACAGAACTTGCCGGAGGCCTGGACTGATGCCTTGATTTATTTAGGTATAAAGTTTCCTTCATTTGTGCTGGCAGCAACATCTTTTAATTACAGAGAATTCAAAACATTTTGTTTTACAGGTCCTCTGGCACACAGAAGTATAGTTCATCCTGCTCTGTATTGTGGTGGTCTACCTATCTTAGTCTACTCAGAGGCACCAGCAATGGAACACCTTACCCTGAGGCACTCACCTTGACCCAGACTGTCTTAATTCAAAGCCCGGTTGGCCAAAAAAATGTTTCATGAAGTCCTAGGTTTATGGAGCTCCGGATAAACTGCCAGCCTGCACTCACTTGTTCTATGAATAAGCTATGAAATGTATCTATTTTTATTTATTTTTCCCTGAACTTGTCCTTTACTGTGGCTTTTTCTTTCAAGTCAACCAAATGATTTCCCCAGATGTGCTGTCATGGTGTCACTTTGATTGGCAAGTTTTACATCAGCCTCCAGCAAATGCTCATCGTAATGAAAAGACTTGAATTACTGATATGTAATTTTTTCAAACATAACCACATCATCTTAGTTTCATTTTCCAGATAAGAACATACTAAGTTCAGTCTAACAAATAAGGTCAAGTTGTTAAAAGTAGCTTTTAAGCTTCTGAGATATACATGTTGCTATCAGAATGCAGATCAGTCTGGATATATATTTATTTAACAAGCCTACGTACCAATAACGATATTTATCCATATTAAGAGAATGTTGAAAGTATTTTTAGAAACTCTCACTATGCCTTAGGGTGTTCTTAGATTTATTTATTTATTTATTTTATCGTATTTATATGCCGCCCTTCTCCCGTAGGACTCGGGGTGGCTCACAAGATAAAACAACATGACTAAAATGATATTAAAACAATCCAAATTTAAAATCCTCAAGCAATTAAAACTCCTGGCAGATCAGGGAATTTGCTGAAAAAGCCATGTCTTCAGGTCGCCGCGGAAAGTGCAGATGTCGGGGGCCATCCATAACCCAGTGGGTAACTCATTCCAAAGGGTCAGTGCAACCACAGAGAATGCCCTCATCCTAGGCGCCACCAGCCTTCATTGTCTGGCCAATGGTACCCGGAGGAGGGCAATCCTATGTGAGCGCACTGGGCGGTGGGAGACCAGTAGGAGATGGTCCTGCAAGTATCCCAGGCCCATGCCATAGATGCCACATAAATGAGTATTTACAAGTCATTTGGTCTGACTTCATAAGAAAAGAGCATCATCCCTTCCCCTTATAACAAGTTCTTACATTTTTTGATATAAGTAGCAGAATGATCTGTGTACATCACATTTATAGTTTGAACTCTATTAGAATTCGGAAAAATAGATGTGATGACATCAGGACTTGAGATCAGAAATCTTTTACTGAAGAGCAGGAAACTTTTCATCCATAGCTCTATTCTGAAGATAAATTTAAAAGAAATTTAGTTTATGGAATAGAATACTTTGGGTAATATAATAGGATTTTTGGACTGGATTGTCTACTATACCTTAGAAGACATAATCCAACCAATCACACTACTGACCTCACATTTGCTTTTGCATGTTATCTTCAACTCATCAGTTCCCCACCCTGACCTTATTTCTGTTTGCTTTCCCATCCATCTCCCTGTCTCTCCCCATTTATTGAATGTTCATCTACTCAATTCCCTGGCAAGAAAAATGACATTCAGGGTTTGTCATTTTTATAGCATAGCACCATCTGGATCACAAACTGTCACCCTTCCCTAAATCCCAAAGCAAATGACTTCTTTTCTTGCTTATGCTATCTAGCCTTATGGTGACTTTCCCTTTATCCCAATGACTGAATTTCTGCGCAAGCATTTCTGGATAATCTGTTTAGAAAGAATTGTCTCAGGCTCAAAATGTTGATTTAAAAGATGATCTGAGTTTCAAATGGCACATAGTCATCTGAAGAAGACCTCTGCTTAGTACTTCAGAGATATCAGAATTGTGTGAGAGAGCATTCTAAAGAAGAGTGGGATAATTTAGAATAAAGTTTACCTTAATAGGACAAATAGGTCTAAACTTTAGATAGAGTAGAATAACTTTATTGTCATTTTGAATGTACACTAATCTGCATACATTAAAATGAAATTTCATTGTAGACAGCTTTCAAAGGGTCACCACCTTCAATATATACTACATAAACATGAATAAATAAATAAATAAATAAATAAATAAATAAATAAATACGCATATACCCACATATATTATATGACACAGAGAAACAACACAGTCTAGTTCGGATATATACATAGACATGGCGAGAAAAATGAATCTTGAGAGTTTACTAGATGGATGGCATAGGGAACAAAGCTGTTACAGAATCTGATAGTCCTGCTAGAAACCTTCTCCAAGAGGGGAGCAACAGAAACAGAACCGTAAAGTGGATGTGTGAGGTCTCTAACAATGCTTTGAGCTCTAAGCACATAGCACTTATAAGCAGTAATCCTGAATAACAGGAAGCAAGCTTCCCATAATCTTCTTGGCTGTCCTTACCACTCTCTGTATGGACTTTTTATCTGAGGCACTGCTGCCACCAAACCAAACACTGATGCAGTTTGTTAAAATGCTCTCAATTGTACCTCAGTAAAAAGTGGCCAGAACAGAAGGAGAAAGATGTGGTCTCCTCAACCAATGCAGGAAATACAGACATTGGTTTGCACGCTTCACACGCTAATTCAGATTGTTTGTTATCTGTACCCCCAAGTACTTAATACTGTTGACCACTTCTACAGCTGCACCTTGATGCTGAGTGAAATATGGCTATGCCAGCTCTTTCTAAAATCTACAATGATTTCCTTTGTTTTATTAACATTTAGAACCAGGTTATTTTTATTGCACCAGTCCACCAGAGCCTTCACCTCTTCCCCCTTTGTTTTAAAGTTCAGTTTGCAAAAGCTTTGGTTCCGTCATGTTTATCAAAAACTTTAGTTGACTGCAAAGGAGGTAACGTAGCAAAGAGCAATATAAAACATAGTTTACAAAACATAGTAGAACTCATTGGGGAGAGGATTAAACGGGACTGCTGATTTCAGTAACAAACAAATACGCTGTCTGCAAATCAGGATGATCTTGATACCATTGGGTAACAGGGTAAGAAGATCTGGGAGACAATGTACTTTGCTTTTTGTTGTGTAGTGATTTGTTCTAATGGCTTATGTATGATATTTTCTATGTTTGGTAGCTTGTTTAATGATTAGCCAATTTGGTAGAAAATACCTGCAAATTCATTCTTTACACTTTCCAAATCTTGTTACATATCCATTCATTGAATTGACTTGGGTCATTTCCAGACTTCCAGATCAAGGCTCTAAATGCATTCATTTGGTTTTGGCATTCTCAAGCATGAAATATAATATATATATATATATATATATTCTGTTTCATTACTATAATAATTTTAATCATGATTCAAGCTGATTTTAAGTCAATATTCAAAATTTTCATATTTGACTTTTAATTTTATTAATGTATTTTTTGGCATGGAATGTATTGGGGGGAAAGGGGGAAAGTCATGTTGGCTGGAATATGTTGAAAATGATGGTGACATTTTCCCTAGAATTTGTGTCTGTGTCTAAGTGTGTATGTGTACCTGTGTCTATGCGACATACACGCATAGAGTCAGAACTAAATATAAAAATCAGAAATCAGTTAGAACAGCTGAATAACTAAATAAAAAATGATAAATACTTTTGAATATTCATATATTTTAAATATTTTAAGTGAGGCCTTGGGTTTTATAAACAATATAAACCTTTATATTCGGTTCTCCACAATGCCATCCAAGAAAAAAATGCTTTTCTAGGAGACTGATTAAGATTTTCATTAGAGAGATGTCTCCATTTTTGGCTTTTTTCTTAATGTATTTTTGGAAATTATAATTGAGTTATAATCACTACTGTAGCCATTAAAACAAGAAGTATTGGTGGAAATAAAATAAGGTCTTAGTTATTTTTTCACATGATATGGTAAGATATTTGCAGAAAGAAGATGAGTAATTAGAGAGATGATATTAGAAGGGGCTAAGATACAGGATCATGAAACAGATGTAGATATTGATTGAAAGAATCTCAAGTTAAACACACCCTGCAAATACCTTATCACAGAATAGCGAGATCCTTCAAGTTGGAAAGCAGAATTGACAGTTTTGAACATTGATTTGGAGAACATTTCTATGAATATCTTGGACAGCTAAGTAAATAAATCAATGGATCATCACACTGGGTTCTCACTAGAGGCACACATGCCTGGGATGAAATTATTGTACTTCAGACACATTATGTGAGATCCTAGCTTTGCAGAGAAGGCTCTGATGATTGGAAAGGTGAAAGGGGGAAAAAGGGAAATACATGACCAGTAGCAAGATAAATGTACTCAGTTATTATGGCAATGGGTAATCCATCGAAAGATCTGAGAGATCAGGTTAGGGATAGATTATCATGAAGAAAAACATTATGTGATGTCTCTAAGAGCTGACATCAACTTGATAGAACATAATCAAATCTAACCAGCACATTGTAAACAAATAGGTTCACAATAAATTGAATATATGCAGACAGACTCATACACTAGATCTTCTGTAACGATACTTAAATGGATCACTAAATGGATCAGTGAACTTTTAGCCTACCTAAGAGAAACTTAAATTGTTTTAACTTGGTATGGAATTTTATATGATCCCATACTCCGCTGGCAAGGATAACTTTAATAAATTCAATTAAATAATATAATTAATAGTCTGTGACTATGGCTTATGGCCATTTAGTTACTTGCTGTGAAGTGGGATCTGTAATAAATAATCAAGACCATATTGTTCAAACATGCTTCATATTGCCTAAACCTTAAATATACCTGTTCCTGACATTTTCCTTTTCTACCTGCTGAACTCATCTAGTATTATGAAAAATCCAGTAGAAATGTTCTCACATCACTAATTCAAATTATAATGAACAGGACACTTTAATCTACATATTCATGAATGCTAACCAAGTACTTAGTAGTACTAAGTAGTACTTAGTACTAAGTACTCTTCTAGGTAGAGAAGTAGAGAAGTATCAAGACACTCAAGGACAAAGATGGAATATCATTCAATGTTTGTACATTAATTTGGAACAATATGAAAAATTATATAAAGTACCCATAATGGAATAAAACATAGAGACTCCAAAATCTATTTTCTTTTTTAAATTTTTGTTAACTGAAACTATTTTTTATAATCCAAGATAGTGAAGAGTGCTAAACAAACATCAAAATTCCATAAAATTGGGAACACAGAAAGAATGAATAATAGAAATACAGCAAGCAGCAATTTCTGTAAAAGTATAGAACTACTTTGAAACTCGTTAAAGGTGATAGTTTTGTCTATCTATCTAAACTATGTGATTACATCTTTCTCCCAAACTGTATATTTCATCATAGGGTATATTTTTGGAAGAATTGTGAGAATCTTGTTCCAGAACTGAACAGAAGGAAATCTTACATTCTTTCTCTTTTGTCAATTTTTTATTCATTCTTCCAATCCTGTATTTTCTTTGCTCCTATTTCTACAAATGTAAAAAACTAAGGCAGTCAAATTGTTATCTAAATCAGCTATTTTAAATTTTCAGGAGACAACAAAAAGCTACTCTTTTTCTCTGCTTCTCTTCCGCACAGATAACTTTGGGACTTGTAAAGAAAACTAATGAAAATAATGTGGAAATAACTATTTAAAATACATTATTTCAGGAGGAAAATCTCAGAAAGAATATAACAATGGTCTCCTTAACATCAGTATTTACAAATGCCTTTGTGCTGTCCTAAAACATTCATGTATACCTAAATTATATTCCTAAATTAAACCATATGGGTACATATACAGGAACCAAAGCTTTGATTTTCTAGTATATAGAGTATTTCAAAAATACCAGAGACTTCTTTTTTAAAAAAATCTCTTTGTTGTTCTTAAATAGTAAAAGCTAGTTCCAGTTTTTTTCAGCATGGAACTAAACTCCTCTTCTTTTAAATTCTATTTTGGCCACTACTGCCCTTCTTCCTGAACAAAGGATTTTTCAAAATAAGCTATGAACTTTCTACACCTATAGGTGGGATAAAATTTACATTATTTTTGGATATGAAATTGAATTTTTAGACAATATAGATGATTGACTATTTTTTAGAAAAAAATGTTTGTTTTAGGTGATGTCAGCATACATTATACTTGTTCCAACATAGAAGAGATATTAGTTCCATTGTCGGCAAAATAGAAGGTACACCTTTGCTGAAATAGCACCATATTTCCAATATATTGTAATTCAAAGCTGGCATAATTATAAGCTGGCATGAAAAAAATGTCTTTGTAAAGCAGAATAATTCTGACACAGAATAGAGGTGCCATATGCTAAATAAATAAATAAACCTACTGAGGTGATAAAATAAGTAGAAAAAAATTACACTATTGGGTATTCTCCCCCACTCATCCCTTTTTAGTCAAAGAAACAATTTAATAAGTCTGGCTTAAAATTAGAAAATTGTATGCAGTTATAGGATTGTAACTTTTTTCTAAAAAAATAATAATAATAAACACACACATATATATAACAGCCTAAAAAGACATTGGAAGATATCTGAGAGCCTATTATAAAGACTCAAATTCAATAAATTTATTATACTGTTCATTGTTAGAAAAAGACTTGTGATAGGAGAAATACTAAATTGTTACTTACCAGTAGAATCTATTTGGGGTTATGGATTCTTGTAGAAGTAGCCATCTTCTTCCAAATTCAACTGAACTGTACAACTAAGAAGAACAATTAAAAGAAATACAGTGTCTTAATCTTCTGCCAAACATTCATCCTGTTTTAATTCTCTTAAAGCTTTATGATGTGAATGATTACCCAAATTGTTTTTAAATCTCAGACTCCTTTTTCACACCTGCCAAGAAGGTTTACAAAAATTTTCTCTGAAGAAGCGTTCTTGATAATCCAAAAATATGTTCTATAAAATGTTTCTTTTTAATTATCTCCTCTCACTTTAGCTGTCTAATGTGAAAATGTGTGTAGCAACAATTCTGCGCAAATCATAAAAGATTTGCTCTAACACGAGATGACAAAATGCACTGATTGTTGTTATAGGTTTGTTTAGAATGTGTCAAATACTCATTATGGAAGCCATTGGAATAGAGAAACACCCCCTAACATGAATAAACGTGATGATACCTCCCGCCTACCAGACATCTGGAAACTAGTCCTAGTCAACAAATGAGCCCCAGTCACAAACATTGACACCAGACCCAGGATAACACATGACGCCACCACCAATCATCTTCACCAGACTCAAACCCAATCCCATCCCATAGACGAAATGCAACCACTGTCCAGGGACCGGACCACGGTGGCATCGCCAGCTGCTGCACCCCCACCCGATCCCCACACAAAGCAAACTAACACTTGCCATGAGCACATGACAGGACCTCAGACTCGGAGCCAAACCAAAGCCCAGGATGTTGCATCATAGCCATCTGCTCAAGACAATACATCACAGAACTCACATCTGTGAGTTACAACATCAAAGCTCAGGATGTCACAACCCAGTCAACTACCCAGGATGTTGCAGCGCAAGACTCAGGATGTCACAACAATAGAGCTTCAGGATGCTACCACACAACCCATTACCCAGGTTGTTAAAATACAAAAGACTAATGGGCACACAGCTAGGACCTCACCCATACAGGATGTTACGAAACAGTTGACTAATCTGCAAACATCAACTCCATCAACTAATCAAGATGTAACAACACAGCCAACCCACCCACCTACAGCAACAGAGCCAGCACTTCACACCTCCCCACCAGTATTTATAGAGAAACGGCATCTCCAATCATGCTTTGCTCAAACAGGCATGAAGCCTGAAGATGACGAGTGGGACCTCATTGAAATGTCACCAAGATACTCTCAATCTTACATGGGAAAAGACCTGAATATGCCAAGACTTGCGTATATATATATTATATATAATATATATTATATATTATATATAATACTATAATATTATCCAGATTCCTTTAATCATGATAACAGAATCCTACAGCCACTATGGCTGATGTCACATCCTGATGATTTCTCAGTTGTGACAGCTGGTGATGTCAGTACAATACTTTATTTCTGGAAAAAAAAAATAACCAGCTGGAAAATGAAAGTGAAGAAAAGTCGGGATAACTTTTGCTGAGTAAATCCCAGAATAGTGAACTTCATTAGCCACCATTCATCCAGGAATGTCTTTGCTGAATTGACAAAAAAGAAAAAAGACTCTTGTTTAAAGAATGGGTTCTACTGTGGGGAATGACCCAGTTAACAATGTGCTGTCAACCATGCTAAGTATATAACTTAATGCAGAGGAAATCTCAATTTCCTTATGTTCAGAAGATGAATGCAAGAGACTATGGGCAACAGGAATAAAAATAATTGACAGTACCATCACAATGAAAAGACTTTAAAGGTTCAACAATACAGAATTCCGTAAACCTGGAAATTTAGATCTTAATCTGTGTCAGATACAAATGATAGAATACTTGGCCAGAAAGAATGGCTTTAAATTTTTCAGCAGCTTTATCAGAAGGTTTGAAAGAGCTTATATAACAGAATGTGTTTTATCTTTATAGTTGGGTGAAGTTGACAGTGAGCTCCTGTAATGGGATTTCAATTGTCCTGATTTTTCATTTGCTGGGGAAAAGCAAACAAGTCTGCTGCAATTAAGCAGGGAGAAAGGAAGACGGTACTTATTGATCACCACTAAAAATGACTCTGTAGAAACACAATGAACTTAAAGTGGTAGAAGAATGTATTTATTTATTAGTCAAATTTATCTCTGGCAGTTACGTTGTTACCTAGTTGGACAATGAAATATTTGCATGCAAACAATCAAGTTCAGAGAGCATCAAGATCTCCACAGTTCATTCCTGAACAACATATATTCACTTATATAGGAACTGTTTTATTTTAAATTTCGGGGGTGGGGAAGACAGTGGGGAGAATAAAATGGAGTTAAAGTAATGAAAATAGGAGTAATAAGGAACTGCAACTAAATATCAAACAATGAGAGGCAAAGAACAGAATGATCTAAGGGTGGATTTTTGGAGGTGAAAAATACTTATTGATTACGCATATCGCCGTTATATCACTGGAAAGAAATGTGTCCTAATATTTGAGACTGTAAGGCCAGAAAGTCCACTGAATTAACAAATTGTCTTCAAAACTATCCAAATAAATTGGAGGCACTGGATTGATCTGATATCTCCCATCATTTTGGAAATATGATTCAAATATTTAATTTGAATTGAATCATTCCTTAGAATATTTGCATTATCCAAGAATCCCAATACATCCAACCAGATTCTAGGAGGAGATTTTGTTCCTTACTTTTAGGCTTCATGCTTCCAGTTTTCAGAAAGACGCAGTGCACATTAGACAACCACAGCACAATAATGGATACTTTGCTGGATTGACATATGATTATGGGTAAATGCTCTATTCAAATGGTACTCAAATTGTATTTATAAAAACAAAACAAAACAAAACAAAAGTACCAAATAATGAAATGGCTATGAAACAGAATTGTGTGTCAAGTTAAATTTAAGCACTCAAGCTTCATAAATTTGACCTTAACTAAGACATCAGATAAATAAAAAGCTTTCAACAGAGAGTTTTTGTCAAACATTTGCTGGGGAATCATATTATTGAAGCTAGGCAGAAAATTGGAAGACTGGAAATAACCTAGCCATGTTTTTAATCCTATGAAAATGGTACATTGGCCATTTGTCTTCCAGTTGTTTACACTGCTATATAAAAGTGATAAGGTTTTGCTTAAAAAAACCTTTTAAAAATCTAACAGATAAAGTGAGATAAGCCATAAACAATTGCCTTCATTTTCCTAGGATCAAGTTGGCAGTTCTTCATTGTTCATTAAATTTCAGAATATGCATACTAGAAACAAAAAGTATTTCACTATTGATGGACAAGTTTCTTTTCATTCCCTTCAAATGTAGAAAATAAATGTTATACAGAGCACAGATTGAATTAACACCTCAAGATCTTGTCTTCCGTGGAATCACCTATTTTTTCCCATTTTCTTTTTTCCCAGTATTATGGGGAAATGTGTGACAACTATTTATCTATGCACAGATAATTTGTACCCTTAGTTATTCTAAGCTGCATTTGTACCATAATATTACATATCTCTATAATTTAATGTTTGTTATTCTAGAGATGTACAGACTATGGGCATGAAATAGTTTGAGCTACGAATGTCATCAATCAAAGGTTGATGACATTTCCACTATTATATTACTTTGAGCTGAGATACTGAAATGAATGAGATTTTTATGAGATCTTGCATTTATTTCCAAAGATCCATGCAGGAGAATTATTCATTGGTTGTCACCAATTTAAAGATCATGAAAAGTAGCAGAAGGTGAGAACAATTTGAAAGAGAACAGGTGAAAAATGTCACATGGAAGTATAGAATTATTATGTTGAGATTTTGTGTACCAATGTAGCACTCTAAATTGACTTAGAAATATGGAATAATACATTTGGTGTATTTCTTATGATATTTATTTATTTGTTATTTGGGCTTGTATGCCGCCCTCTCTCCAAAGGACTCAGGGCGGCTCACAACAATAAATACACAAATTCAATTATAAAATATAACAAATATAAGAACCCATTAAAATCACATTTAAAACCCCTTCAGTCCAATCCGGCCAGGCCAAATAGCCATGTTTTAAGATCATGGCGGAAGGAGCGAAGGTCAGGAGCCCTGGAGCTCCAGGGGGAGCTGACTCCACAGAGTAGACACGCCCACAGAGAAGGCCCACTCCCTTAGAGTCACCAGTCCACACTCTCTGGCCAACGGGACCCCAAGGAGGCCCTCCCTGTGAGAACGCACCAGGTGATGGTCCGCCAGGTATCCTGGGCCTAAGCCATCTAGGGCTTTATAGGTCATTACCAGCACCTTGAATCTCACTCAGAGGGCAACCTGTAGCCAATGCAGGTCCCACAGGAGGGGTGTAACATGAGAGTGTTGGGACCTACCCTCTGGTTTTGAAGTGGTTTTGAAGTGATCTTAAATTTAGAGGGAAATCACTTGGGTGCTCTTTGAAAAATGTAAAAAAATAAGATTAGGAAAAAGGAATTTCAAAATGAAAGAGTTCACAATTATATTACTGAGCACAGATAGATATGCAGACTTCTTTGGGCAGAGAAGATGGCTAAATGATTTTAGGTGAGTCACTGATCACTGTTTCTTAGTTCTAGTCAAATGAAGTTTTAAAAAATATATATCCATCAACCTGAATTGGACCAGGATGGCAGATTTCAGGTAATTAAGCCTTCATTTAAGTGCATGTGTACATGTGAGTATGTTTGTGTGTAATTCCTTTCATTTTTTGTCCTGTTTTATTAAAAAAAATAAAGGTTAAAAAACATAAGAAATAAATTATTTTGAAAGATTTATAAATATCTCTCTCTCTCCCTCCCCCTCTCTCTCTCTCTCTCTCTCTCTCTCTCTCTCTCTCTCTCTCTCTCTCTCTCTCTCTCATCAATTCGAAGGTGTAGCAGTAGAAAGTGCATATTTCTTTTAAATAAATCACTGGTTTAAAACAAATTATCTTTGATTTTTAAGTGGTAAGCAAGTGGGCTTGCTTGCCACTTAAAAATCACTTAAAAATGATGGCAAAACTTCCTATAAGAGATTGTTGCACATTTAATGTACTTATTCAAGGTATCTTGGGAGCATTCACCAGCCAAACCTCAGGGTAATTTTCTCAGTTTTCACGCATTTCCACAAGCAAACACTTTTGTGGCAGTTCTTTCGTTCCATCAGGTGAATAATGCAGCCATGAAGGTATTCTGGTTATTATCATCATCTCCTTCTCCAGCTTGAAGCAAGGTCAATATTTCAAAAAAAAGACACCGAAATAACTTTCTCAGATTGGGGATGATCTAATACCTTACAATTTGGAAAAAAAAAATGAATATAGTGTACTAAACTATAATTTTATATTTCTCATGCTAGGCTTTTGGTAACTTCTTTTAGGCAAGTGAGAAAGATTTTTTAAAATACGATAATATTTTTTTTAAAATAATACACTGTAATGAGAACGACTTAGAAAACTATTAACTTTAATTTCATTTGAAATGACCTAAGTACATACCACAAGCTATATAAACTATAGACAGCAACTATGAATATATAGTCAGAACCAAATAAACATGACAGTAACCCTAAAAAAAAAAATAAAAAAAGGAAAGAAAGAAGAAAAAAAGGAAAATGAAAACTAGAAAAAACTTTTCTAGAGTTTTTAATTAATAATGATATAATGTGATATACAATATATTCTACTGTCAAACAATGAGTTAAATATTAGTATATACATTGTAGCTTTAGCTCCAAGTTTCTTGGCTTATGCACAGTAGTGTGCTAATAAATGTGTAACAACCAGCACTGCTGAGTTCACTGCTGCCACACCATGAGCTGCCATCAGCTGACTGGCATGCTAGGCATTATGATTTATTTCTGCTCTCAATTGGCATTCACAATTCCACAAAATGTAATAACTAATTCTTGGAAAACTGCACGAACCCTCTCCAACACGCACACTACTGCTCAGACTGCTACTAGTCCTAGTAGCAATAGCAATCCGTCTTTGAGGGAGATGAGCGGTTGAAAAATGTGAAAAATAAACAAATGAAAAAAAGCTATTATGTATTCCATTATCATGGAATCCAATACCTGTGGAATTTGATCAATGGGACCATTTAATCTTTATAAACCTATAATGCAGTGTAACATTTCAGTAAGTACAATGATCCATCTTGCTTTCGGAGCTTCATCTAAGGAACAATCTGGTCAGGATATTTTTTTTAAAAAAAATACTTTTTGGATAATAAAAGCAGTGCATAAGGAAGCAGAGCGTACCAATTATTGTTATTTCTTTTTGAAAGCTTATTCCAGTTCATTTAACTAAGGATTTATGTCATCTATGTCGATCAAGATTCTCAGTCATCCAGGTAGAGTTGTCTAGAAATTGAGTCATGGCAACTGGACTTCTTTTTCTTTTTGGTTTGAAATGTTTCACTACTTATACAAATAGTTTTGTCAGGTTGAGCAAGTTGGTTAGGGAAACCCCATGCACTAGTTATACTAGGAAAATCCAAGCAATCAGTCAAGTTGCACAAAACCATTAATATGATTCACCAGGTGTCTGGCTACTTATTTATTTATTCTTGGCGGGGACCACTGATAGTGACCAAGCTTTCCAATATTTCTCTAAACAAAAGAAAAGGTTACTTAAAATGTATTGAAATTTACATTCCACTTGTTTTTCTTTCCTATCATGCCCTTTTAATTTTTCAAACAAAACAAATAACTCTCACACCATCATTAATGTGTTTAGACAACAGTACTTCTAGTCAATATTCTCTAACATGATTCTCTTTTCTTATATAAGTATTTTCTGAAATGACATGTACTTGATATCCACACATTGAAAAGATGTTAGCTATTAGGATAATTTCTTCAAAATCTTTAATTTATACATCAGGATATTTGAAGAAAATAAGTACTATAATTCAGTGGTGGGATTCAGCCAGTTCTCACCTATTCAGGAGAACCGGTTGTCAACTTTCTAAGCAGTTTGGAGAACCGGTTGTTGGAATAAGAAATCTTATTCCACTTTATAGGGCTAATCCTGTAAGGAAGGCAGGAAGGAAACATTCTGGTATTGTTTCTAGCCTAATCTTTATTGCCCCGCTTACAGAAACTGCCTCTCTGGTTAACCTTTATTACATTGTAACAGCTTAGGCAAAGTGCCCATCGACCTGAGTGACGTTGAGTTGGCCACACCCACATGGTCACATGACCACCAAGCCATGCCTAACCAGCTGGTTATTAGGGCAGAGAACTGGTTGTTAAATTATTTGAATCCCACCACTGCTATAATTCTATATCTGACAACATACCGGGGATAGGTAATTGTGTTCAGCAGCAGCCACTGGTTTTCTCCCCCCCCCTCTTATTTAAAGTTTCCAAGGGACACAGGGAATATGTCCAGTGACACTGAATGGGGTGAGTCAAGCACTATACAGCCAAGTGAAATATATATATTTTCTCATCTAATATTGTTTTATTTTCCTTTTCCAGAATATCAAGGCGGAATTGAAAAATAGGGTATAAAATATGAAATAAACTTATGAAAATATAACAATAAAATTATATCATCATCATTAAAATTATCAGATACATTCAGGGGTGAAATCCAGCAGGTTCTGACAGGTTCTGGAGAACCGGTAGCAGACATTTTGAGCAGTTCAGAGAACTGGCAAATACCACCTCTGGCTGGCCCCAGAGTAGGGTGGGAATGGAGATTTTGCAATATGCTTCCCCCAGAAGTGGGGAGGGAATGGGGATTTTGCAGTATTCTTCCCCTGCCACTCCCACCAAGCCACACCACAGCTACCAAGCCACGCCCACAGAACTGGTAGTAAAAAAAAATGGATTTCACCACTGGATACATATATCTACCGATATCCACAGATACGCACATGATAAAGGAAAAATCAAACTTTATGTATTGATATTCTTTTTAAGAGTAAAACAAATTAATATCTACTAGATCCAGAGAGAAATTTTCACACTATTCATATATGTTACAAATATTCATAATACAACTTGAAGTCTTTTAGATGAACTTGAACTCGCTGGTTACTTGTATAGGACTGGGCATCAAAAATCTGGATGAATAAATGACAATATTTTGGAATCTCTTTGTTGTCACCTAAGAATTATCTAATCCACATGTGGAAGCATAAGGCTTGTGTGGATCCTTCAGTCTAGCCATAATATAGTCGTAAGAATGTGTCCCATTTAGTAACCTAGCTATAGACCTTTGGTTCTTCATTTTGAATAGATGACAGACTCAATAATTCCTCTGTAGAATTGTATCAGCAGCTCCTTGGGAAGTAATCCAAACGTAATGAAACCAAAGATCAGACATTTGATTACTAAGAAATATTTTTTAAAAAAATGGTACTTGTGCCAAAACTTGACTGTAGTTATATCTTTGAGGTACAGTTGAGGATTAAGGAGCACAAATAACCTGAAAGTCTGATCTTTCAAATGGAGCGAAACATCTTCCCAATTTTCAATTTCTAATAATTATACCTTTTTGCTGATAAATAGCATTTTTACATTCTGTTACATTCCCCCCACCCTTCATTCAATCAAAGTAGATAAAAATCATGACATTTATTAGTGAAATAAAATCCAGAGTGAGTTGTTCTTTCTTCAAGATTAAAACAAATGTAAAGCTTTCTTTCTTTCCTATGTTCCTTCCTTTCTAAAATGTAGATGATGGCCATTAAAAAAAACCAAATATATATTTCATGTATAAAACAATCAAGTTCTTTGCAGGCTAGTCATACTCTAGTTCTTTCTGAAATGGCCATTTGACCATGTGATAGTTATATCTTCAAATGACCAAACTTGGATATATTAATCTACAAAGAAAATTCATCACAAAGCAATCAGTACTGTGCTGTTTTCTTTAACAAGAATTGAAAGTGAGCTCAAAAGTTCACACATGACATCATTTGTGTTTTTAAAAATCATATATTTCATTTGTCCGTCCTGACTTATATTTCTTCATATAAAAATCCTTTGAAAAATATACCAGATTGCCTTCAATTGGTCAGCAAATGGTGACCATTTGGCTATACTGTTTATTTTTAATCTGATTATACAGTAATTTATACTACTTTCCCTTTATCTGCCTATAATGAAATTTAGGTACAATTCAAGGGTACTATTTTTTCCCTTTAAACCTAGGTGAAATAGACCAAGCAAACTGAGTGACTTCAGATGGTACTTTGGCAGGTTCATAACCATCTCTTGCTTATTTCTCAGTGATAGCCAGACGTTAATTTAGAACATGGCAGCTCATTATCAGCTGAGATCTAATAATGTTCTTCTGAATTTGTCTAATCATTTTTATAGATTAAGAACATATGTACTTATCACTGCCATTGCCATAACATGGCAAATTGTACAAGGTTACGAAGTAGAGTAAATGACTTTTTTCCCCATGCAAACATAAATGGAAGTTGCAAGGGGCCAATTCTATGCTTATTATCGACAGACTGGGCAGACTGAAAGTATTTGATAGAATAATTGAAAAACACTTCCATGGGATATCTATGGAGCATGGCTTTATGAAAACTAATGGATAAATTCCCAATGGTGTTTCTCAGAGACATTAATGGTGGATTTTCATTTCCATGTTTTCAGTTTTCAACTCAACAGACTGGACCACTCACTGGGTAAAGAACAACATAAAAACAAGGACATACAATAATCGAACCTGAACAAATTGCAAAATAACTGCAAAATAATTATAAGGTAATTACCAGATAATTACAAGATGGTAATCCAGACAATTACCATCTAAAGATATACTGTAAAACATTACAAATAGGAGAATCTCAACTCAAACCTGGAGAGGTTTTCAAGGTCTTACAGAATGTCATCAGATGGGAGCCATATGGATCTCAGGGAAGCCCTCATTCCACAATTTTGTAAAGTACAAGACTGATTTTTGTAACATATACAGAAATATATGTTTCTTTCAAAAAGAAAAAAAAGAAACGTAAAAATAAAATAAAATTAATATGTTTACTTTGACATTTTTATTTTTCCTTTGGCAATTTTGTCCCCTCCCCTTCATTTAATCTTTCTTTTCACCCTTTGAACTCTGCCATATTTATAAAATATATGAGCCATTTGCTGAAAACGTATGAGGAGAAACTGAGTATTTCTTTCATTTTTGTCCTAGCAAAATAGTTCATAAACCTTGTTTGGGGAGAAAGGGATAGAAATAAATTTGATACTTGGAGACAGCCAATTTGAAAAGTGCCTGCTAAAAGACGTATCTGTATTTTTCTTAAAGTAAAGCCAATTTGTTCGTGCTCAGGATATTTTGCCCTGCTATATGACACAAAGTTAAAATCGTTTTTTAGGGATACTTTAAGAATGTGGAATACTAATAGAATTGACTTGATTTAAATCTTCTAGAGAAGGGGTGTAAAACTGGTGGCCTGTGGGCTGCATGCGTTATATGCAGGCCATGCCCACCCCAGCTCTGCCAGAGAAAAAAACATCGTGAAATGTCACCTGACAGCAACATGATGCAGTGAGTTTGACACCCGTGTTCTAGAGTAAACAAATTCAGTTAACTGCCAGGATTTGTGCCTCTGAATATTCAAATATTTTGGATGATACTGATGATCTTTGCCATATTCTTCAAATACGTTGAATCAAATATTATGATACATCAGCTTACATGATTTTATTAAATGATCTGAAGATATGGGGAACTAAATGCCTACATTACCTACAAAACCATGTGAATTATTTTCCATTTTGTCAGAAATAGAAGCCAGGTGCAAAACTGTTCCCTAACCAACCTATGGCTAAAGGAAATAGCATCTACAGTATATAACCAGCACCTGGGGTAAAACAAATATCAGTGCTGCTAACTAATTTTCACTACTGCTTTCTTATCATTCTAATTCACCTGCCTAATCACCTGTTCACTGGCCTAACTGCCAGTCATTTGACATTCTCCCATCCACCTGTTGCATCTAACCTCCATAGACAACCTATGCAGGTATGTCACTTACAAAGCAATTCAGGGCAGGGATGGACAATCTGTGGCCACCTAGAGATGGCATTTAACACTTTCTGGAACCAAAAGGTATACTGATGATGCAAAGTGGCTGAAATCAGGATTTTCTTGCTCTTGTCATTTTTCTGGGAAGAATTTTGGAGATTTTGTTTCATAAATAATCATAGTTTATGGATGGTTTTTTCCCCCTGCAAAGTGTTTGAAATTATAATTGGGTGTGTTTCTCTTCCCAAAATCATAAGAAACCCTGCTCTCAAATCATGATTAAAGAGACATGTATCCTCCCCCCCCAAAAAAAAGGTAATAGGGAGCAATACAGGAGTATTGCTTGCCATTACAGTGCTGCAGGTTGCCTACTTCTGTGTTAAAAGATAGGCATTTAACATGATATATATTATAAAAAAATGTGTAGCACCTATCCTGCAAAGACATATTGAGCAAAGCATAAACCAACTTCCATGTTTACTCTAGGGCTTCTTAAATTAATGAGGAATTGACCAGGTAAAAGTCTCTGGAATGATGAGTTGTCTTGATTTCCAGAGCTTTATGCCTATTCCAATTTGAATGTGACACAAGAGGAAAATAATTAAATACATGAATGGATACTAACTGCATTAATTTAATTAGATGTAGAAGTTAAAGAAATTAAATCAGGTTTAATTCTTTTTCCTGTCCACCTTCTACTTTTCAGACTTACAAATCTAATGTACCCTTCAATATATAAATTGAGCATTTGGTTATTTTAGGGAGCAGTTAGAGGAGGTTAATGTCAGGTATATCCTTTGAATCTGCTGTCTTTCCTGATATGCTGGCTGTTAACTGACACTTTATTCTGTCCAATAATAGATTTTCCTAGCAGAGCGTAAAAGTAATACTAACCTTCTGATCCTGACTGTAGGCCAAAATCCAGTCCTCCTGCTTAGGGTGAAAGAGCATGCTATGGATGTAGAAGTTCAACCTATATTTTTGATAGGTGGCTCCTTCGTCAGAACTGATCAGCAGGCTGCTCTCAATCTCAGGATCCGTAAGCAACATAATCTGTACAGATAAAAAAAAGAGGGGGGAAATTGGAATTTGAAACAAGAAAAGGGTAAAACAAACATTCTGAAATGTCTAGAAAATCACTGTTATGAAAGATTATTTAAGTAGGCTCCATATAGCTGTACATAGCTATCCAAACGTAAACAAAGAAAAGATGGTCTTCTAAATGGAAAGGGATAGAGCACGGGTGTCAAACTTGATCCAACTGCGGGCTGTATTGGGATTTTGTTTGCCCTTGTGATGCCGGGGTGGGCATGGCCTAGTCATCATGGCAACTGGGTGGGTGGGGCTGGGGCGGGCCAGGGCTGGGGCTGCACAGGCCAGTGCCTTGGTGTCTCCGGGAAGGCCTCACGGAACAACTAGGGCCTATCACAGGCCAAATTCAGTCCACAGGCCGTGTGTTTGACGTGGCTGGGATAGAGGAACAACATTCTACTTAACTAATCCAAGTATTTCTGTAACAGTCCATACAAAGGCACATATACCTTTTATTTTTGACTGTGTGTGTTACTATATTTTTTAAAGGTACATTATGAGTTATACTGAAGAGCCCCATTTCTTTTCTGTTGAAAGCTGTGGAAATATGGATTTCCCTGACAAAAGCCCACAGTCATTAATAGAGTGATGGTAAACAGAGGCAGCAACTGAGGACAAGAAAGGCCAAAGGAGGCAAAAAAGTGAGAAACACTCTCTCTTCCTCTGGCATTTCCTTTGATCATTATCACATTAAACACAAGACAAAAGAAGGAAAAGACTAAAGAATGTCATTCAAATCATAGCACATTCTCCAAAATTCACAGAAAGGATAAAAGCCTGAAGGTATCTTCAAGTACCAAAAAGTATAAAGCCTTTTCTAGCCGATTCTGAAAATTTTGAATCAGCACATGAGTTTCCAAATATGATATTAAGGTGAACCCTACATATATTATCAGTGATTACTTTTGCTTTAACTTAAAGATGCAATTTAATTTAAATTGTATCACATTCTACCACTTCCCGTATATTGGTGCCTGTACTATCATTCTTTCCATAGGAACTTTTCTTTTGCATCATAAGATAAAGAAAAAAAATACATTATCTCTGGGAAGTTATAATGATTTGAACTTTTTCTTTAAAGAAATAAATCAGAATCTCTCATAGATATCCCAGATAATAAATACTGTATCCAGAACTCTTGAAATAAAGGGATTCGCAAAAAAGCTTCTACTTCCGCTGTAGTAATCAGATATTACATTTTTTTTATCATTCTGTATCCATTTATTATGACTATCCCTCAACTCTTGAACTTTCATACAAAAGCAGGCTAGGTAATCAAAGTTCGATGTAATAGTCCCGGGATGGCGAACCTATGGCACGGGTGCCACAGGTGGCACGCGGAGCCATATTGGTGGACATGTGAGCTCAGCTCTGGCACGCATCCGTGCACCAGCCAGCTGATTTTCGGGCCTTCTGGGCCCACCAGAAGTCAGGAAACACACTGTTTCTGGCCTCCAGAGGGCCTCTGGGGGTGTGTGGGGAAGGCCATTTTTGCCCTCCCCAGGCTCATAGAAAGGATCTGGAGCCTGGGGAGAGCAAAAAACGGGCCTACTGGGCCCACCATGCCATTGCATGCCAAAAGTGGGGGGAGCACAGGGCAGCGGGGCGCATAGAATTATGGATGTGGGCACACGTGATGTGACCCCACCACGCTCCCCCCGTTTTTGGCACGCGATGGCAAAAAGGTTAGCCATCACTGTAATAGTCTATGGATTTTGACTTTTATGTCCAGTAGATGCCAGTCCCTTGGTCTTTCCTCTATGCTTGTATCATTTTTTCTCTGTTATTTCAACACATCACTTTATACGAGATCCCAGAATCTGGATAAATAAATGCTAAAATTGGATTCTTTACTATAGCAGCAATACACATGGAAGACATGGAATATTATCCAAAGAACAGAAAAAAATGTTTCTCAATTTCTCAATGACAAGGAAACAACTGCTGATCAAAATGAATTAACAGATTGTATTTTTTAATGGTAAAAACTGTTATGGCACAAAACCAAGTGAGAGCCACTCCCAGGTACTTCTGTTCTACACTCAGATAGTAGTATTTTAGTTTTTGATCATAGGCAATTATTACAAGTATGCCTGCTTATAAGAAAGTTGAATATATTGAAGGGGGGTGCTATTCTGCCCAACTCCCCCCCCCAAAAAAAACTTGACTACAATCCACAGTCAGGTTCATAAAAGGCACACAGCCATTGGCATTACACTAAGTAGATATATTTCAGCATAACATCATGTTGAATGGCATATCAACAGTGCCAGGATTCTATCCCTTCCCACCCAACCCCATAGATTGACAGATGGTTAGCTTTATTATTCAAAATAGCATTAAAATGAATATGTAATAGGTATCCCTTAATTTCATTTAATATTGTGATTAGCATATTAATTTATTTTATTCTCTGTGCACTGGGCATACACATATATGGACGTGCATGCATTGCAGACATACTTATTAAATGGATGAATTTTCTGGATTTGATGCTCTGTTGGATAGAAATAATATAGCAGAGAGTAATGCATAACATTCTAAGTAGCAAGTAGTTGTAACTGAAACTCTCTGCAGCAGTTGTGATGTGAATTCAGATGTACCCATACTTAGATAAGTTCCAGTGAAATGCAACATAGACTTTTGTATGATTATTCTAAATAAGCTCAAATTTGGGAAACAAAGCTTAGAAGTCTTTCTGAATTGGATTCAGGCATGTTATTACAGTTATATAATAGATCAGAAACTTGTGGCATTTTTATGATTAACATTATTACGGCATAAGTTTTCACTGACTCCTATCAACTTCACAGATATAATGAAAAAGGCAAATTATAAGCACTGTTATAAGGAAAGGGGGATAAATGTGGACAATGAAAATAAAGGTGAATAAAATGCAAAGTACATGGATAACTAAATATTATTAATTTGATCCCAATATAGTAATATTTAGACTAGATTGGAAGTAGGTGATACTCCAGCAACAACGGCTGCCAAACACTTTAGGAATATACAACATTTTATTATGATACAGAAAGATTTGTGGGAGGTTTTTTTTTTTTAATTTTATTTATATGCCGCCCTTCTCCAGAGACTCAGGGCAGCTTACAATGTGTTAAGCAATAGCCTTCATACTTTTGTATATTTTAT
This sequence comes from Ptyas mucosa, assembly GCA_012654045.1. Lineage (NCBI taxonomy): Eukaryota > Metazoa > Chordata > Lepidosauria > Squamata > Colubridae > Ptyas > Ptyas mucosa. The sequence goes on along the minus strand of WNWU01000032.1, from coordinate 7,697,004 downwards.
ACAAAGTCAGCTTATTGCCCCCACAAACCGGGTCCTCATTTTACCCACCTTAGAAAGGATGGAAGGCTGAGTCAACCTTGAGCCTAGTGAGAATTGAACTCACAGTAATTGCAGGCAGCTGGATGTTAAATGCTGCCTTAATAGGAGGCATTAGCCTCCTATGCCACTCAGGCTCCCCCAGTCCTGTTGTTGTTACTTCCTGGATCATAATTAATCAGAATGTGCCCACTTCATTTTTGGTTCTTTCTATTTTCACAATTCATTTGATCATAACATGTACTTATTACCAATCTATGGATCCCTGCTTTCATACAAATATATAACAACTTAAATTATGCCAATATATTTCTGATATACAGAACATTTTCACATTTTCCTTTTTAATTAAAACTGCATCTTCATCCGCCTACATGTATGCATCCATCAACATCATTCAATGGCACTAGATCACTTTCATTTGGATCTATTACATCTTTGCTTTCTTGCTTAGTTTTACAGACATTCTGTCAGATCTTCCAGGAACCAAGAAAGAAATGAAAAATTACTTCTGAATAGTTTCTTTTATTGTTCCTCTACTGTATTTATAGACAGAAATGTTGCCCAACTAAAGCAACTATTTGCATAACTACAGATATATTCCCTGTAGTCACTGGGGAGGATCTGTTTTAAACTTCTCCCTCCTTAATGATTCTCAGAGTAAAACTGTAGTAATGCAAATAGTTGCTTTAGTTGGGCAAAATTTTTGTTTGGTTTTGCTGCTTCTTCCCCTTTGGGAATCCAGATTACATTCACCATACATACCTATTTCATTTATTAATTTCATTAATGAGTTTACTCTCCTTACTGCTCATTTCTATCATATTCCAAGCTTCCATGTATCTTCAGATAGTGTATGAATATTGATAGAGAGCTGGAAATAAGAAGACTATGAATTCTAGTCAGTTAGCGTGTACCTTACGCCAGGCCCCTTCTCTCTGAGCCCTATGAAGAAGGCAACAGCAAACCATCTAAAATATTTCCAAGAAAATTTCAGGGATTTATGCAGGCAGTCACCAGGAGTTAAGAAGGAGAAGGAGAAGGAGAAGGAGAAGGAGAAGGAGAAGGAGAAG
>WNWU01000032.1:7685839-7695885 GCA_012654045.1 Ptyas mucosa | reverse complement strand
AGAAGGAGAAGGAGAAGGAGAAGGAGAAGGAGAAGGAGAAGGAGAAGGAGAAGGAGAAGGAGGAGGAGGAGGAAGAGGAAGAGGAAGAGGAAGAGGAAGAGGAAAGGGAAGGGAAGGGAAGGGAAGGGAAGGGAAGGGAAGGGAAGGGAAGGGAAGGGAAGGGAAGGGAAAGAAGTTAACATACTGCATGCTGTCCCTGAAACTTTGTTCTTTATATTTTCATATAATGCAGTTTAATAATATAGAGAAGCTGTCAATCAGGTTACTAGCTTTAGTTGCAGCTGAATGACATGTCACATTACCTAGTAACAGAAAGGACACTTACCTCAACTCAGTCAGTTTTGACATATTTTGGTCAGGATGCTATAAGCACATCTACAGCCTATCCTATCTGTAGGCATTATGGTATTTGTTGCAAGCTAGAATTTTTAATATAGAGATTACACTGCAGGGCAGCATGCTTTTTTTTTACATCCAAATAGGACATATGTGCAGTGCACTGACACACAATCAATGCACTTTAATAGTCCTATAATAAATTCTATGGAGCTAAATCATGAGTGGTCTTAGCTACTTGTGCTACTGACTTTCTGTCATAAAATGAAATTCCATGTGCATGAAGACCATATAAACGAGCAGAAACAAAGGAATGGAAAATATTTTATTATAATATTGCAAATTATTGACTGTCTATAATTTATAGAGAATCATATTGATTGCATCAGTGCCAATGCAGCAATTTTGGTATACACACTGACACCGCAATTGGTACAAATATTTCCCAAAGGTAATTTATAGCAACATAAGTGAAGCCATAATTAACTAGATTTATTATGCAGATATACAGTTCCTGAACTAGTGTGATTGAGAGAAGAGTTATGTCTTCTATAGACTTCTGCCAATTGTGATAATCTTGTATCTATTAATCTGAAAGTAATAGCCAGAATACCTACTACTAATACATACTAAGAAACTTAAATAATGAAATCTTATGATGATGGCAGTCACTTATGACTAGTCTCATGCCATTGGTCAATGGGACTCTTGTAAAATAATGACAGAAAATCAGCTGACTTAATTGACAGAAAATCAGCTGAGTACTCTTTTTGTAAGACCTATCACACTCTGAAGTTATGACTGTTTCTGTTTAATGGAGTGCTGACATTCAGAAGGCAGCATATGCAAGCGATGAGGAACTGTGGCATTAGACATAACAACCTTTGATTTCTCCTATACTTCAAGACTAGAAAAAATACCCTGCATATTTCTCCCATTATTAATGGCACTTTAAAAAAAAACTGCCTTGCCTCAGCCCCACCTTGCTTTCTCAGTCCATTCTAGAGACAAGTGGTTTATTAAATTGGAGGCAAATCAGAAAACAAGCTTTAAATGTTGTCCCTTCAAACATTTCCATTTTCTAGGACAGCACCAGAATAGAAGTTGTTTGGTCAACAAACAATGACAATGTGAATGGCAGTATACACACTGCATTGGAAATGATTTGCCGACTGAACAAGCTGTAATGTACAAACTACATTAATGCACATCTGCAAGTAGTACATTTATTCATAAACACACAGACACATTTACAGCTTCATAAACAGCAGTAGTTAAGTCATCCTTATTCTGAATCCTAGATCACTCTCACCACTGCAGTAAGTCCTTGGATGACTTGAAAAATCTATCTTGGGTTTGATAGATTTGCATTTTGGAACTGGAAGTTTCTGAGGCTCCTCTAGCTCTCAAAAATCAGTTGTATTTGGAACTGGAAACACAAGAAAGTGTCATTTCAACCCTTAAATAAGACAGAGCACCAATTTCAAAAGAGAATAACCCCAATTATCCTCTGAAACAATTGAGAAATATAAGAAATTTTAGTTTCCACCCACTTTGTGATATCCTTTGGGATTTGAGGTCCCTTAAAGTAATATTTAATTGCCTATTGTCTAATAATCCCTAAGTAGATTTAAAGCACGGCTGTAGTAAAATGACAAAACACGGGATAGATTATAAGTCCATAATTTGGACGAGGAATGGAACTTATTAAGAACAAGGGCATTTAAGATGAATAGTGTAAAAGAACATCATATAATGAGCCATATAAGTCTATGAACAAGTCTCCCAGTGGAGGTGGATATACGATTCAGTGTTTATGAGGCTTAATAAAAATAAATGGAGTAGAAATTCCTGCAGCTATGGATCTCCCTGTCTGTATAAATCCCTATCCCCCCCCCTGGGTTAAATCCTACTCAGCAGCTGCTTTGCCATCAGTTCACCCATCCTCACAATGTTCTACAGATAATGAACTTTGCATCACCCTAGGCAAGTGTCTTGTTAATAACCTTGGCACTGACCATGCATACCTAAGCCAAGCATGGCCATTTTACATTCATTTTGCAATGAAGTTAGCAGTGTACCTAGAACACCTGCTGCAGAGTAGGCTACGTACAGAAGGGCTTCACATGTCTAGTAACTAGAAGCAAATATCAACAAAATATGAAGGTAAAGAAAGGAAGAACTTGCCTGTAGGATCTGGTAGTGCTATGCATTTTTTCTGAATGTTTAGTATACATGATGTTAAATCAGAGTTCAATCAGATCTGTTTTATTTTTGACTACAATTCCAATAATGCTACAGTCATGTAAAGCCAAAACAAGTGACACCGGGGCAACAAGTTATAATTCGGCAACATCTGGGCTCTTTCAGATAGTCCTGAAGTACATCTGCTAGCATCCTTGACTAGTGGTCATGTAACTGTAGCTGCTGGAAGAGAGCTATAGTTTAGAACTATCTGGAAAAGTTTCCTATCCCCAAGGAGATGTTTTAGCTTCTTCTGTACCAGTACTTTAAGAAGATGACAAAAACTAATTCCCCACCACCACTTCTTAATTGGCAGCAGGATTGTTTTTGATTTAACTTGTAATTTTAATTTTCTTTTGATTTCAATTGTATTTTTACTATTTTTATGTGTAATTTGTGTTTTATTTATACATTAAGCATTGCATATATTGAACAACCTCCCCCCAAATATCTTGTGCACTCATTTTATACTCAACTGTCAGAAAAACAATAATAAAGCAGACATCCATTTGAAAATACAAGTTTGTAAGCATATACTTTTGTGTACATTTACCTAGTGGTAGTGTTTATTGGACTTGGCTGAATGCCAAATTTATACTGGAATATATATTTTGAAGCACTTCTGTGGGTCTCAGCGCAAAATAAGTAGCAGTTCCTTAAAATTATCACAACTAAATCTCAACGTTTTCTTATATCTGTGAGTAATTTAGTGTTTTAGAAGCCGCAAAAAGGTAACATTTCTGTAAAAAGATAAATGTCTTCTTTAATCTGAGCAAGGGGAGAAAAATGAAGAGATAACAGATAAACATGATGTACTCTAAGTCTTGTGTAATGGTTAGCTTAAGTCCAGCTTTATGGACTTTCTTAGTTCTATTTTTTTTTTAAAGGTTCTTTTTAGAGTATTGACAGAGTAGAGTAAGTGGCAGAACAATTGCTTCACATTTTTGGCAGATCTGTTTCTGTAAATGTTACCAAACAACAAATGTTTATGTTTTTGTGTATGCATGTATGAAAGCTAATACAAACTTCCTGAATTTATTTCTCTAAAATATATACAGTATGTATATATTCAGGTTTTCTTCAATAAAAAACATATGGTATCCTTGCAGATATCCTGACTGGTCAAAGTTGACTCAGCTTCCTATCCTTCCGAGGTCAATAAAATGGGGACCCAGATTGTTGGAGGCAATATGCTGACATTATAAAGTGCTGAGAGAAAGCTATAAAGTTCTATGGGACAGTATATATCTAAGTGCTATTTCACTCGTATTTTATTTGTTTGCTTGCTTGTTTGCTTGTTTGCTTATTAAATGCCCACCTCACATGAATCTTCTATTCAACTCTGAGATATTTGAGTCTGGATCTACAAATTTTCAACAGCAGCTGTTTTATGATTACCTTTTTCTTAAAATGCTAACTCTATTGGTAATTTTAAAAAAGCAAGGGATTTCTCATATACATTGTATTCAACATTTTTACAGCAAACTAAAACAAAACTAAATATTATTGCAGGGTTTTAGGTAGGCTATTGGAATCAATGATTTTCTATTGGGAAGCCAAAACTATAATCTAGTTCTAAGATTGTTTCCTCCTTCCTCCTACTTTAAAGTCATGAAATATAATAATGAAGAGCAATGAAACAGTCTGAAAGAAAAATTTAGTAAGCCCATATCTGGATACCATTTCTTTCCATGCTTGATAAATAAAGGGTAAGTAGACTTACATTTCCTCTGGATTTATGGTGAAATCAGCACTAGTAGATTATGATGGGTTTCTTTCTCTCAAACATAAAAAATACAGACCTTTATTAAATAGGGAAATTTAGAATTTTAATCTCTTGACTGTCCAAGCTAGAAAATTAACGTCTATGTAGAATGGCATTTAAATGAACTCTTTTCTTTAAGAGAGTTCAAGCAGCAGAGAATATGTTAATTCCACCTTTGAATGTGGGTGCAAGTGGTTGTCCATGGCAAATGTTCTATGAAAGTAATGGCTTTAATTACTATTTTCAATATCACTTAATTCTGTTAAATGAATTCTGCTTGCTGAATACATGGTTTGAGAATGACCAATTTAACAAAAATAGTATATGGTTTTTCATATTTTCTTACCAGTAATAAAAGTTGAAGATGCAAGATATTTAGAAACATGGCGCCTTGCCACAGCCCTATCTTCCTATTATAAATAGTTGTTTTTAAGAAGACTGACTATATTGAAGTGAAGTGAACAATCTGCCTTTGTTTTGGCAGATTATTTTTACTCATAGAATTGTAACTATATTGTTCAACAAAAACAACTGCATCTAATTAAATATAGTGATAATTGCCAAAAGCAGTTGATAAGAGATAGTTTCAAAGAAAACCTTCAGGTAAATATGGTTTGTGTATATGTAGGAAAGAATGGCTTCCAATTAATTGCTATTTTAATAAATTGCTTCAAATTAGTGGCCAGATTACAAAATTGCAGCACAATTTATTAAAAAAAACAAAAACAAAGTGAAACAGAACACAGCAAACATCCAATTAATAAATAGCACAAGATAAATAAACAGCACTGGAAAGAGTGAATGTAATAAAGAGCATCTGGAGGTAAATGGGAAAACATCATGGACTGAAGAATAGACTTGAATTATAATGAGAGAGAGGTGGCATATAGCTTCAAAGCTTTTCATGACAAAGGTGAAACATTCATGTACTTCCACATAGGAAGAAGACACCTATGTTATCATAGGGCTGTTGAATAATGAAAACTTTTCCACACATATGTAACCTAGTGTCAGCTTTCTTAAGCAAATGGCAGTTTGAATCAGAAAATCCATTTTGATGCTGTGATGAAACTTAGGTTTTTATCGTAATTTGTTATGAGTTTGTATAAAAAAACTGATGGTGGGTTCACATGATTAGGGAAGATTTTTGCTACACAAATCAACTGCACAGCCAACCAGAAGCAGCATTGACCCTCAACCAACCCACGCAAGCCCCCCCAACCAGTACTTCACCTCCCAATGACCCTCATCAAGACCCATCACAAGACTCGCCAGAAGTACCTCACTTGACATACTCACACCAGTGGTGGGTTCCTCCCAGTTCAGCCTGGTTGCGCCAGGCTGGTAGTGGTGACGATATGACATCACCGAACCGGTTCTGCCCCCCCACCCCCATGTTATTCTTACCTTTTATTTGGCCCCACCCCCAATCTATTGCTGCCTCCTGAGTCCCAGCTGATGGGCTATAAGGAAAAAACTGTTTAAACTCTTGCCGTGGGGGTTCAAAGGGCCACCCTACAGCTGATCAGTGGTAAAAGGCAGTTTGGTGGTAGACCTCCAAAAAACAAATGAGTAGACCAGTGCCTGCAAAAATAAATAATGGGTAGACCGGTACAGCTCTGCAAGCAGTTAAAAGCCTGGTAGACCAGTACCTCTGCTAAATCCTAAAGAATTGTCACATGACCATCAAGCCACTTCCACAAAATAAGCCACGCCCACAGAACTGGTAGTAAAAAAAATTTAGAACCCACCCCTGACCCATCACAAAACCCATCACAGGACCCAGAGCTGATGGTACCCTCACCTGGCATGATGAGGGTCCCATCAGAGTAATATATAAGAAATAAATATAGCATCAGAGTACTATGAAATCATTTCTTAAAAACTAAAAGAAATATACATCGACAACTCCTAACAAGTCATGGCTGGCTGAGAAAAATAGTTGAGCACCAGAAAGGCCTAAATAACATTCTCTATTCCCCCCAAAAGGGGTTACTGTTTACTATATATAACATGATAAATCCCCTTTGGTCAATTTATACATGACATATAAACAGAGCCAATTTTGTTCCATTTTGAATTTTGGCCATTTTGTCTAAAACTAAAATATCTGAGGTCCAACTAAAATATCTGAGGTCCAATTGCTGATTATAACTAACAAAAGGTTTTCATTCCTTATGAAATGAAATCTAAGAAGACATTAAAGGAGATTAGACAAAATACTAGAGGATCAATATCTTACTATAGATCTCCCATGATAGCAAAGCAGACTTCCTATACCCATAGAAAATACAAATTAATGTAACTTAGTTGATCATAAAGGTAAAGATAGCATGCAAGGATTAATTAATAAATACTAATTGTGATTATGAGGGTTATGGAATAAATAGTCATAGCTACATGATGCTAGGTAAGATTACCCAGTTTAACCAGATCCAATTTTCAAGAAAGAGCCATAGCTGGATTCAAACAATAAAACATCTCAGGACAATAATGGCTGTTTATTGAACAGCCATTTGGCTGGCTTCAGTTATTATCCCAAGTCATAATTATACTTTACCAACCCCAACAGATAAATAAACTCGGTACTCTGAGCCAAAAAAAACTAAGATATTGGTTAGCATAATGAGTAAATATAGTGCTTACATGGAGAAACCCCCAAATTCAATCCTTGGCATCTCCAAGCATAGGCCTGCCAACATAGAGTTTATGGAGTAAGCAATTGAATGCATTTTTACTATAATGTACATAACCTGTGACTAAAGGCCTCAGTTTGTCAAGCCATGCTATGTCCAAAGAATGCTAGCTGGACCAGAGGCCTGATACTATATAAAGCAATGCTCTATAAATAAAAGACCAATCAAGGCAAACTAGTAGTTGAATTGCTGAAAAATCTGCACACAAATCTGCATCAAATTTAAAAATTCACAAGGAGCTAATTGTATAGGGAATTTATCTCATATTAGCTCAATCAAGGCTTTATGATATCAACTTGGTTTAACTAACATTAACTAACAATTAAGCAGGAATGTTGTATGGTGGAATAAAAATATTTTATCCAGAACTTGCTAGCGTCATGAAAAGCACTATAAATGTTCCTTTTTCTCTGATCATAAATGTTTATAGCTTATTGCTGTCATAAATTATGGCAAACATTAAGAAGAGAATTTTGATGATTCCGTGTAAATTGTTCAACAAAAGTCATTTAATGAAAGCAATATGATTTCAAAACGATATGCATGTCCCAGGTCTGAAGACACTTTAGAAAACTGATGTCTTTATAAAAACCACCACTTACTTTCTTTCTTTCTTTCTTTCTTTCTTTCTTTCTTTCTTTCTTTCTTTCTTTCTTTCTTTCTTTCTTTTTCTCTTTCCCTTTTTTCTTTTTTCCTCCCTTTCTTGCTCCCTCCCTCCCTCCCTCCCTCCCTTCCTTCCTTCCTTCCTTCCTTCCTTCCTTCCTTCCTTCCTTCCTTCCTTTCTCTCTTTCTTTCTTTTAATTTGTAACAGTCCATGATATGGTTTATCTAAGAACAGATGAACAAGTACAATCAGAACACTAGATCTTTCATGTGTGCCGCACAAATGAATTTCAGTGGATTGTTGAGTTTCCTTTGAATTTCCTTTTGGGAAGCTGGCATAAAACATTTAAAATCTTCCTTTTTCCTCTCTCCCTTTTTCACCCTTCCTTCATTTCCTCACTCCCTTCATTCCTTCATCCTAACCTCCCTCCTTCCTTTCCTCCCTACTCCTTTCCTATTTTTTTCTTCTTCACTTTCCCTTTCCCCTTTCCTTCCTTCTTTCATCCTTTCTTTGCACCATCCATCCATCCTTTCCTCCCCCTTTGCTTATGGTAAGTTTGCAAGGAGAAAGTCAGTTGCAAAACCAGCAGGAAATTGCAAGTCAAGGGCCAGCAGAAGGTAAATGGCTACTGTGTGTGGGGAGGGAGGAGGTATGGGTCAGGAAAGATGCAAGAGATGCTTCATGGGTCAGGGAGGGCACATATGGATCAAGGAGGCACAAGGAAGTGGCATGGATCAAAAAGGATGTAGGGAAGGTTACAGAGATGTACAAGAGGTACAATTCAGGTCAGGTAAGCTGTGCAGGTGTGATGGTGCAAGTTTGGAAGGATGGCTTGGAGTGCTTGAAAGTATACAGAGATGTTGTGCAGGTCAGGGTTCAGTATGGGCCAAGGAGCATCCAATACAACAGGTGCTCCTCAGATCATGGAAGCCACATTGGGCCAGCACTGGTTAAGAAAGATACATGGGGTTGTGTAAGAGGTGCTGTGAAGGTTATGTGTGTACAGTACCTGGGAGTAGCATGGTCAGAAAGATGTGCTATGGTGTACAGGAGCTTTATCTCTTTCTAGACAGACAGACAAACAAACAGAAAGAAATAATTTGACACAAGAAGAATTTCTATTATTATAGTGAATCCATAAATTATTACAACATAAATGATATGGATTAATTACTTTATTGCTTTGAGTTTTGACATTCAGGCACAATGTTTGTTCCAGATAAGGATTTTTAACAAATTGTTCACAATGGATATAGCAAAAAAACCTAATGTATAAGGGGATTACCCAGAAGGTTGTGGAAAAGATAACAATCTACATCTACCTAGTAATAAAACCTCAGTGCAGAAACCTTGGGAACTTTAAATTTTTGTCAGATTATCATATGCGTAACATCTGAAAAGAAGAAAAAAGAGGTCTTCCTCTAGTGTCTTTAGAAAAATGTGCATTTGAGATTTCTTAGCATAAGAATTTGACACTTCCTCTGAAATAGTTCTTAATATAGCTCAAAGGCATGGAGATGCATGAAATATAAATATATCATAAGAAAAAAGTTTTAAAAACCTATTTTGAAAAAAAAAGTTTTTTATAGTCAAATAATTCATATAATCACAATACTGGATGACATTTAATACTGTATATTAAATAAAAACATTGCAGGCATGTACATATGTGATATATAGGAGCCTGAATGGCATAGGAGGCTAATGCTTCCTACTAAGGCAGCATTTAACATCCAGCTGCCTGCAATTACTGCGAGTTCAATTCTCATCAGGCTCAAGGTTGACTCAGCCTTCCATCCTTTCTAAGGTGGGTAAAATGAGGACCCGGTTGTGGGGACAATTAGCTGACTTTGTATAAAAAATATACAAAAGTATGAAGGCTATTGCTTAATGCATTGTAAGCTGCCCTGAGTCTCCGGAGAAGGGCGGCATATAAATAAAATAAAAAATAAAAAAAATAAATATAAACACACACATACACTATATATATATATACATATATATACATACATACATACATACATACATACATACATACATACATACATACTGTATATCCGTCATAGAGGAGATCAACCCTAACTGCTCTTTAGAAGGCCAGATCCTGAAGATGAAACTCAAGTACTTTGGCCAAGTAAGGAAGGACTCACTGGAGAAGAGCCTAATGCTGGGAACAACTGAGGGCAAAAGAAGCATGGAACGACAGAGAATGAGGTGGCTGGATGGAATCACTGAAGCAGTTGGCATGCGCTTAAATGGACTCCAGAGGATGGTAGAGGACAGGAAGGCCTGGAGGAACATTGCACAAGGGGTCGTGATGGGCCGGACACTGGATGCAACTAACAACAACAACAACACACACACACACACACACACACACACACACACACACACACACACA
>WNWU01000032.1:7675456-7685739 GCA_012654045.1 Ptyas mucosa | reverse complement strand
GATGTGCGAATCGAAGTACACAACTAACAAAAAAAACATCATATAATCACACTTTCTTATATTTTTATATATACCTAAATATAAATATATATATATATATATATATATATATATAAAATACAACAATTTTAGACCATTTATCTAAATGTTATAGGCCACACTAAGAAAGATGGGCCTCAAACATTTGATATTTTTGGGCTACACTTTATCAAATATGGAAATTTGAATGTGTCTAGCTATTGTTTTCTAATTTGGGATACAAGAAAATACAAGAAAAGTCATATTATATAGCTGGTGATTATCTGTCAACCAAATTTCCTTTTCCAGATTATCCTAGGAAAACAATGGTGATGATTGAGATAGAAAAAGAACCTCTTGCAACATTCTAAGTTCCTTGGAAGAATCGTTGAACACAAATGGCAGAACTATTTAAATAATGGGAAAAATACAGTCATTAGGAGTATCATTGATTTCATTTTTGGCCTTTTCTTAATATGGAAATTACACCATGATGCCTTTCAAAAGCTGATCAAAAGAGATTTCAGATCTCACTACGCAAAAAACAATCTAAGCAAAAAGGGGAGATAATATTTATTTAAAGATAGCTGTTTTGAGAGGTCACATGGAAATGAGTCACGTGAACCCTCAAAACAGCTATTTTAGATTCAAGATTGAATTTTATCCCACAAATATTAAGAATTTCATTAACTTTGTAAACAGACAGTAGAGTTTTTTTCATATGATGACAAAATAACACAATGTAATTTGATTTTCTATAACATGCCCACAAGCAAGCCACAAAATCAGACCAATCAGAGCCATTCATTAGTATGTGCTGCCTTTAGTCATCACTTCTTTGACAGTTTTATGATAAAAAGAAGAGTATAGCTATGTCAACAGAGTGACAAATCTCACAAGCAATTATAATAGAAATGATGCATGAATGCTTGTATAGAATAAGGGCTAGAAAGGTGTTGGGTCAGAGAAAATGGACAGCTCAAAAATGGGATTTGCAAACAATAATTTATCTAGGAAGTATAAGAGTTACATGAAATAAGAAAAAAAATTGTTGTTGATGCTCTTGACTAAACACACACACACACACACACACACACACACAAATATCATCAAAGAAAATAAAGATGGAAAGAAAACCTCACACAGCACAGATGTTTGGGCATGAAATATTGACTATTAAGATGCCCAAGCATGCATTCCCTAAAAAGCCTAGGACATTTGCATCATATATTGAAACATTCTGAAATTAAAAGAAGTTGATAATTTTCTGTTTATGTATATATGCATCCAAAGTGAACAGAGGCTCATCCTCAACTAGGCTTCACTAATTAAACTGAAGCCGCAAGACCAAATCTCACAGGCCTATAATACACAAGCTAAATGCAGAATTTAAAAGGCATGTGTTTCTTCTACCTGCCAGGAATAAGAGAAAAGACACAATCCAGTTCTGATGGGCTCTGCTTGCCTTATTGGGTAATGCATCAACTAAACCTAAATTAGTCTGTTTTGTTTTCTACTACAAAAATATCTAGAGGCTTGATAGTCCTGGAGATGGCATGGTGCTTTGCAGAATGCATTATTTATTTATGGTCACTTTCCTATCTACATTGTTTTGCCTTGTTTCCTTGCCACTACTAATTGTAACAAATGTTAATAATATAGCTCATACAGTTCAAAGTGCAGATTGCAAATCATGTAATCTCAATTTAAGGAAAGGATAAAGCTAATCCAGACTGCCGGTACATAGTCACATTCCTCAGCAACACATTTTCCACCAAATAAGTTTAGTTCTCAGCAACTTGAGAGACATGGAATGGAAATGTAATAACCATTTAGCTGAATGGAATGTGAATCCATAGCATTAATATGTGGCTTCTATTTTTGGTCTCAAAAGCTAGTTATGCAAATTTGTTTATTTGTTTGTTTGACTGATATCCTGCCTTGATTATTTTTATACATGTCAAGCAGTGATGGGTTGTTCCGGTTCTGTCCAGTTCTTGCAAACCGGTAGTAAAAGTGGTGGAAGGCTCCCCCCACCCACCCGGACATCATCATGGGTGATCTGCGCATGTGCAGAAGCTTCTGTGGATGCACAGAAGCGCACAAGCGTGCTCCAGTTGCAAACCAGTAGTAAAGGTAACTACAACCCACCCCTGATGTCAAGACAGTGAACATATTCTCAGTCATCCAGGTCATGGTTGTCCCAAATATTCTTTTTCAAAAAGCAATTGGACTTTGTTTTTTGTTGAAAGTATTTTGCTTTTCACCCAAGAAGCTTTTTAGAACTGAAGAAACTTTTTGGATGAGAAGTGAAAAATCTTCAAGAAAAAATGAAGCCCAACAGCCTTTTGAAAAAGCAGCTTTGAGATATTTAACACACCTTCCTCCTCCTATTTTCAACAACCCTATGACAAAGTCGCTCAGCTTTCATGGCTAAAGCAGCTACCATGTTTGTCCATATCTTTATTTACATTAGCAGGAAGATAAACATAGGCATAGCAGCTTTTATATCCAATTTGGTTCAACTTTATCAAGCTACTAAGGCTTAACAAATGACAGCTAAACCCATGATCGCTTAGCAAGACACATAAAGCTCAGGTGCAGGATCTGACATTGTAATCCTGGAAAAAGTCAATACTTAGTAACCATTTGGCCTTTTCTTTTTAAGCCTTTGTCAAGATACTTTCAAACCATAAATTTTATTGAATCTGAAAACAAATTTAAAATTACAAGTTTAAAACATTGCAGCTATTGTTCAGAATGATGAAGCTTTTTTCCCCAAATGATGAATTGTTGAAGGGCTAAACAAACATTGTTTCCAATTCCAGCTGGAACTAATTTATGTCCTACATAGACCATATGTCTAGCCAGAGAGTAATTTTTGTCAAAGAGATACAATCTCTTTCCTTTTGCAAACATTATTTTCCAGCTTCATCAGCTGCATTGTTAATTCCAGTAATGAGAGTTACTTGCCTGTTGTTCAAAAGAAAACTCTATTCAGCAAACATGCTTGGATTTTAATTGAATAATTTATTTGATGAGCTTTTATTTTTCCTTCCTGATATTCAGTCAGCTGTGACAATAATGAAATATTACTCTGAATGTAAATTGGTAACAGAACTGTACTTTTAATTTTTCATGTTCTTAATACTGAAATGATGTTCCTGATTTTTAAAAGCAGCTGAATAATAAACTAATCAAATGTAGAATCTTTTGTGAAAAGCACAACATTTAACTGTAATAATAAACATGAAAATGCAAATTCAAATTTCCCAAATAGTTAGAAAATTCTAAACTTTGGGAAGTTTTAAAATATTGTAACAATGAAGCAAAAAGTAAATCAAGGAACTCAAACTATTGTCCTTATTATTCAAATTATTGGCCTCACTATACATTGAAAGAGATCAGAGAGAAGACTGAAAGGAGGCTGAGAGAACTGCCCAGATGCCTTTCTTTGACCTTTGCTGGAAAAAAAAAATCCTTGAATTCTTATAAATGTATGTTTCCTTTTTAAATAACAAGTTCTTGACAAAGATGCTTTTTCCCAGTTGATACCTTATTTACTTACAATTGCCTTTTTGTTTCATTCACTTAGGATTTGGAGTAGTTCATATAACTAAAATGGTACTTCATCAAAAACTGAATGATAATTTTATGGTCAAGTCCCAATACTTTATATCAGCACTGGTTCTTTTGGACCTGATGACATAATTTGATATATCTGAACACATCATATTTCTCTCTAGGTTAAGATTTTAGGCATTCATTACTAGCCTGTTCTTTTACAGAAAAGAATGTTTTAGGGGTACATGTCTTAGGAACCAGTTCTGAATTTTATTTTATTTTTTTAAAGAAATGTTTAATTATTTTCTTTATGGTCTTCCTTTGGGTCCCCTGATCTATGATCGGAGTTTTCAATATTGTTAAATTGATAGTATTCCAGTCTATCAGTCATTTATGGTCAGTGTGGTCAACTATGATGGGATTTTTGCTTTTCCCTATTCCAGAGTGACAGATTCAACTTCTCTGGGCATTTAGGAACCTGAATTTGCAACTCCCTCTTTCTCATCACTTTTGAGACATTATGATGTACTTAAAGGAAATTTTCAGTCCTTTTTATATGATTATATACAGTAGTTTATATGATCTGAGAAAACACATTTAAAATTGTCAATTTAAAACTGTAGCCTTATATCTTACTCATATTTACTAAAATCTATATTTCATTGAACTGTAAGTAGAAGATGGTTTTGAACTCTTTTTACGGCCAATGGGACTAATGTTTCAATATTTCAATTTGGATTTTGCATTTGGGTTTATGGGTCATGACTCATCTACCATTTGCAAATCTGTTCTGACAGGAAGGTCAGAAATAAAGATGGTAATTCATCAGAGATGTTAAACTCTATTGAATGATTAACATTTGCATGAGTCCCATAAGATAAAGCATTTAAATCAGCACCTGGCCATTTTTTGAAAGCTTTCTTTTTAAAGCTTTTCTTTAAAGCTTAAAAAAAATCTATTTAAGAAAGAACTTTCTCAAAGTTTGAAACTGCAATAACAGCAGCTTTTGGAAGCTTTGTATTAAAGTTCATGAACACTGCAGCCTGAGATAATACATAGAGGATGATGATGAATAGATGAAGGAGGAGGAGGAGGAGGAAGAGAGGAAGAAGAAGAGGAAGAGGAAGAGGAAGAGGAAGAAGAAGAAGAAGAAGAAGAAGAAGAAGAAGAAGAAGAAGAAGAATGATTGATAGATAGATAGACAGGCAGGCAGGCAGGAAGAAAGGCAGGCAAACAGACACTAAGTCAAATAGACAAATAGTCACTGAAAATTTCAATAGCATTTTAAAACATGTATTGGGAAATTTAACCATTAGGCACTGAATGTCATAAGAAAATGGACAGGGGTCTTACAGTAAGCTAGAATTGAATGATGTTCCATTCATATCAAACTGCATTATGTCTAGACTGGACTGGTGTTTATTTGTTGTGATGGAGATGGTACTAGCTGAGATAAACTGGACAAAAGTAGACAAAGAGGTGGTACTACCTGAGATAAAGTAGACAAAAAGAGGATGGACAGCAGCTATAGTGCTGCCAAAGACAGGAACTCGCATCAATGGAAAGGAAAGTGACGTAAAGCAGAGGAATATAAAGAGAAACAAATCATACCGAAAAAGGAATGCAAAGACCATCTCCCCCAAGATTATTTAGCTCAGTAGCTGTTTGGGGAGTTAAACTGGCATCAAAACTAACAAACTGGAGATGGAAATAAATACAGAAATGTTTTCTTCCTGAACGGATTTCAGTGACCCAGGAGATTAACCTATGCATCTGAACTCTACGACTTTCCTGAGTTATTCTTGAAAGGGGATAAACTCTAATGACTGTATTCCATCCTTGCAAAAGAGGCTTCTGTTTCTGAAGCTTCTTTTCTGTGTGTTTGACGTCTTTTTTTTTTTTATAGTTACTGGTTTTGAATTTATGTTATTGTTGGAGGGGATAGAATGATGCTGATGTTGTTTTCTGTACCCAGATTTCTACTATTTTGTAGTCACCCTGGCGGTCTGTATTTTGAATCTGAAATTGTCCATTGGGAAAAAAAATAACTCATGACATTTTCCTCAACCATTTAACTGAAGTAAGAGAGCCAGAGAAACTATAGATTTTTTTTAAAATAAAAAGTATAATGAAAGTTAGAATAAGTAACACACTTACTGACCACCTTGTAAGTATGAAAATTTCACAGTTCAATCACGTAAATTCCTTTGGGTTTCTTTCTTCTTTGAAGGAAATTATTTTCTACATCAAATTGAAAAGCGAAACGTTCATGCTTCAGACTCGTATACTAATCATCCTTGCTTAATGACTGCTCTGTTTAGTGACTTTTTGAAGTTACAATGGCACTTAAAAAGTAATTTTATGACTGGTCCTTGCACATGTGACCAGTTCAGCATCCTGCAGTTATGTGATCAACATTTGTGCACTTTACAACTGGCTTCCAACAAGCAGAATCAATGGACAGGTTGGCACTAAAATCACAAGTCATGCTTATGTGAAGCCTCACTTCATAACCATGGGTGATTTGCTTAAAAATTTCAACAGAAATGAAGTATGTCCATTGTGGTCATGGATCTCACTTAATGACTGTGCCATTTAGTGATGGAATTACTGTTCCAATTGTGGTTGTTGCTGAGGAATACCTGTACTATTATTAGCACATATACCTGTAAAGAAACAACCGGAGCTGTAGGATTCAGGTACTGGAAATAAATCTTTGGGTGAGATGTAATTCTGGGAAGGGGCATGACATAATAGTGCCTTCGTATTCAAGCATTTACAAAAGGAACTTATACTAGAGACAAACTAAAGTGTTATGTAGATATCTCATTGTAAATTAATTAAATAATGACTGTAAGCTCCTAGCATCATTGTTCCAGGTTGCAATTACAAAATCCATCCCAGATATAAATGTATTTCAGTATGAAATGATCTAGGGAAAAAGTTCTATTAAAAGTATAATAGCAGAAAAAAATCTCATCAAATCACATGTTCCTGGAACTTTGCTGATAGAATATATCTCGTAGACCTAACTTTAAATAGTGTTGTTCATCATACCGGTTCTTATATCCTGAAAAATATAGAACATTATAAACAAATACATGCAAAAGTAACAATATTATATTTGTGCAGTAATATATGTTCTATTACCACAAAATATACCGTGTATGTGCAGCTAACGAAGTCATGATTCCATATGATTCAAATAAGTGTGAAAACTTTTGTACTGCATTAATACAATATTGTTCTGATGGTATTGGTTGATTGACAAATTCTCTGACTTGGAAAAGAATTCTCACTACCCAAATATAAATAGTTGTGCATGTCTATTTAGATTGCTAGGTTGTTGCAATTTCCAAGATGCATAGAAGGAATGGAGTTTTCTTGGTTACATAGAATTTCATATAGAATTGATTTCTGTGATTCCAGCTGGTGAAATATTTTTTTTCCAATCCTTAATAATACAACATGAACATAATTTGCCTCTTTGCCAGCCTGTAATTTCTACTGGGATATATACTAACATAACCCCTATTAGACACACTGTACCAAAATAAAATACACTTTGGATAAAATAATAAACCATAATTGCAGGTAAAAATCACAGTAGACTATACAGAATGAAAAAAATGGAAGAATAATTTTATCATTAACCTACCACCCCTTCCACCACTAGCACCTTATTTTACACTACAATTCCAAAATTTAATAAGGGCACAGAAAATAGGCATTTGTATTTCTTCTTCACTTACTTTCTCCCATTTAAAACATCAAAAAATGAATCAGGCCTTGAATTAAACATAGGATTCATAGAAATTCATCATAGTAAAATGACCTTATGATCAGCATAGCAGTTTTAGAAATTCCAGGTAAATTCCAGGTAAGACACTACACAACCCGCAACTATTTTATTTTTTGCAACCTAAAGTCTTGAAAAACTGTACTAAAGCCCACCAAGAAGTAGCATTTTCCTTCCTAATTTTCTAATTCTAATGTTCTACCCCATAGAAGAGGAAGAATAACAATGAATTATGCATTAAATTCACTACACATTGTAGTAGCCTGATACTTTTTTTATACAACCCAAAGCCAATATGATATTAATATAATGGTTGAAATGTTTACCAGAACTAGCCATACCTTATTTAAATCTCCATTTTACCAGCCACTCTTTCTCTGAGTTTTTGTCAAGAAGAAAAAAATTAGTATTTCTTGGGAGAAAATGCAGTGGCTCAAAGTTAAGGAGGAGTGCTATATTTTGTAAATCATATAATAGAGTCAATCTCTGTGTTATCCACAGATGTTCTATGCATCTTCTGTATCTCTGTGCATTAATACCTGTACTTGTGTGAAAGAATGAAAACCCCAATAATTCAGGTGGGTCTGATGATATCTAGCTTTTCCACATCATTGAACCCTTTTCTCTAAATCAAATATTATCTAGCTGAAATTCATATAACTGTGTCACTCATATAGTTACATAAATAATATAGCCAAACATTGTAGCATAATGGAAAAGATGATTCATATCATCAAATGACTAGTTCACACACTGTACTCAGCATATCATTAATGAACTTAATCATTGTTGCTTGTATATCATGATTTGTTGCTTAATATGACATGTGAACCAAATTTACTAAGGTTTATTTAGTACAGATTAATATATAGAGTAAGCCAACAGTTACCCACTTAGTATATGGGTATATGCTGACAATAGAACTGCCCAGAGCAGTATAGCACTATGAGGCAGTATATAAATTTAAGTGCTACTGCCAATTCCATAAGTCTAGCGATTATCAAAATTATAGGAGGTCACAGGCATAGGGTACCAATGAATATCACTCATTAGATATTTAAACATGTATCAGCTTGTAACACATTCAAATATTAAATCCAAAGAAGACATATCTAATTTTGTTACAATACATTTCCTAATCAAGTGAGGAAATGAAGTAAGTAGAAAATATCAATTATAGGTTGAAAATATCAAATTATAGATATGGTTCGGATATTCTTCTGACATGATTAAGAGGTTATCTAAAAATGAATAATTATCTGGAAATAAGAGAAAAAAAACATTTTTTGCTCATTATCTTTAAATTTAAAATATATTAATTTAAACTGTTGAATTAAAAAATAATAATTAAATTTTGCATAGTTTTTGTTTCCAAGTATTTTTGAAAAGGAGGGCATTGATCCAGGTCTACAAAGGCATCCCTATAGTAATTCTTCCATATAGCAAAGAAACAAAATTCATAAAGGCATACTAAGCATAGCTTAGGAATGTGTGATTAATTTGTGCACAATGATTAAACATAGTAGAAGGCATATAAAACTATATATTTAAACTATGCAATTCTATTAAATTAAAATCATAGATGACTCTCTCATCACCATGAGAGTCACAATGGGAGGAAGTGAAAGAAATATACTGTCACATGATGCAAATTGTGCCCCTTGTGTGTTTGCCTGACATAAGGAACACGCCTAACGTAGTTGCTTTTCAGAAGCTGTGAAAATCTGTCTTTTCCATCAAACACTCTGGCATAAAGGGAAGTCAGCCCAGCATTTCTTAAATATTTTGGGAAGGTATTTTTTATAGCACTAATAACACATTAGAATTTTAATTTGTTTTTATTATTTGTGTATTTGCTAACCACCTAGCACTGCTTTATACAATGCTGCTGGCCATATTTTTTTAAAAAATAAATAAATTTGGGAGTCACTATTCTGGTTTTTTTTTCTTGGCAAGCTTATGGATATCTATGTGGTTTATGCATTAACTGATATTTCTAGTAATATATGATTACCCTGGAGAAAATCAATCTATGTGGCCATTAAAGTCAACACAAGCTTGATGGCATATAATCAATCAATATATCTATATTATTGTCATTACCATAATTCACCCGGCTATTAGAAATGGTTTGACAGTTACATATTCAGTATATGAGTTCTAAATCAACACTGAGAATTTTGTTAATGTTTTCCCCAGCCAAATATTGATTTCAGACCATGTTCCTAGTTTACTTAATTCATACAATTTATTTTTCTTTTTACCCCCCCAACTATGTCTTATTTTCTTAGGGAAAAGATATTTATAGGCATATACAAATTTGGGGTATAAAAAGGGTAAAATAAAACGATTTTATTTCTGCTATGATCCAACTTTAAATTTCAGAATATTTTTTTAAATGTTATATTGAGACCTCTTTTCTTAGCTCAGTAAAAAATTACAGTTTATTCAGCTTTTTTCCAGGTTCTTTTATAATTTCTAAGTTATGAGTCATGAAACCATGGATTTATTTGCTGGCTTTGGATATTGTATTAACCATGATTTATTTGGTTGGATTTGCACAACATATCAAGCCATAAACTATGATTTACAAGCTACAATGGCAGACTTCACTGAACCACATTAATCATGAGTGTGATAGGATAAGCTAGCTACTCATGAATATGGACTTAAGTTGCATCTAGCAGGGATCTAAGACACAGCATCGCTATTCTAGAACAATTATCCATGCTTTCATTACATACGACAGAGAAAAATAAGCAAAGAACCCCACCTTTCAACTGTAATATTGAAGCTGTTTTAATTGCCCAGTTCCAGAAAAGAAGAAAAGAAAAGAAAAGAAAAGAAAAGAAAAGAGGAAGGAAGGAAGGAAGGAAGGAAGGAAGGAAGGAAGGAAGGAAGG
>WNWU01000032.1:7630842-7675446 GCA_012654045.1 Ptyas mucosa | reverse complement strand
AGGAAGGAAGGAAGGAAGGAAGGAAGGAAGGAAGGAAGGAAGGAAGGAAGGATGGAAGGAAGATTAAGCCTAGGGACTTGGGACCTGGAGTGATACAAGAATTCTATGCATGCTGTTTATATGATCAAGGAAAAATTTCAGCTGGGCAGCTTCTTGCCGATAATGGAAAACGGATTAGACACAGACTAAAAAAATTATCTAATGCTGGATTTTCTGATAAGACTCCCTATGAAATTACTAGAAAGTCTCAAGTTGAGACAGTGGGATATGGAAGAGTTTCCACAAGTGAGAAAGCAGTCTGCTCCCAATAAGCATGGAGAGCCAGCATCTCAAATAAGAAAACAAGATTTGTCTTTTGAGCTCTACCAGAGCCAAAGAAAATTGGTTTGCTGCCAAGGCAGATGATGTCATGGGAACAGAACAGTGTAGCACTGATGCTAGATCAGCGCAACTGCTCTGTATACAGGGACCCAAGGATCATTCTTGATTCTTCTCTCATTTCTTTTCTAGCAGTTACTCACAAAAAATGATTTTCTCAAATTAAATCCCAAAATGAATTAACTGATGGAGCCACAGGATATAATAGACAATTCAATAAGCAGCAAATCATTGTTTAGAAATATGTTTAGCAATAATTAGGCAATTAATAGCTGAGGATCAGCATTAGTATTCTCAGTCACTCCATAGGATTGTATGAGAGCCTTTGATTTCACATGCTATTGTGAGTTTGGGTAGTTTATTGAAACTGTAGAGATTGCAAAATAATGGTTTTGGTGGCTTTTTTTTTTTACTGAAAAGCCAAGTGCCAAAATATTACAAAGCATTACAGGAGTGAATAGGATACTATCCAGATACGTAATCCAGTTGACAGCAACAAAAAAACATGTTAAAATGTCTTAAATTGTCCCAAGTTGAAGGATAATTCTGCACTGCAATATGGATTTCAGTTAAGTTATGGTCTTCAGTGTTGTTGTTGTTGTTGTTGTTGTTATTTTGTCAAAGAATTTTGTGCTGTCATGCTGATCAAAGTATGTTGCTGAGAGAAAGTAATACAGACTCAAGACATCCTGAGCCTGAAAAGAGCAAGGTAATATTAAGACAAAATGCAGTTTGCTCACTATTTTCTTCCACAATTGAAAATATCTCAAATGTAAGATATTTAAATTTCAACTAATGTAAATAGACCAATGTCTATCATCATTTATATAAAAATAACAAGTGTATAATCTATTATGATCAGGGGCAGGTTTCAAAACTCATCAGTACTGGTTTGCTTGTGGGCACATGTGTGCTCACGAGTGATGCTCCTGTGCATGTGCAGAAGCATCCGGGCAGGTGGGTGGAGCCTCCCGCCACCACCGCTACCAGTTCGGCCAATCCGGGTCGAACCGGTAGCAGCCCACCACTGATTGTGGAGTCAGTACCATTCTCTAGTTTCTAAGCAGTGTAAATACAGACATCCGAACTGCAGCTCTTACACTGTTTCAAAGGTTTCTTGTGAAGTTATCAGGGGAAGATAGAGACCTTTTCATGATGATTTTTTTGAAAGAAAAATAGATGAGAATGCAAGAAACAACACAGAGACTACCTTGCAAAGTCTATAAACCTATATCAGCATAATATTCCTTTCTTGCTCCAGCCCAGGACAGAACATCTGAATCTGAGTAAGAAATTTCAAATTTCAATTATTTTGATTTGGAGTTTTAAAATTAATCTCTTGTTTGTTTGTTTAAAGGGGAAGATAGGCATCATTTCCACATCCTTAAGGCTGTTTTAATGATTGATTCTCTTCTTTTCCTCTTTTTCAGATAATGGGATTCTTACGTGATCACATTAGCAAATATATTATGCAAATTCATTTGCTGTACCAAGAAAATTATGGAGCCTGAACTTCAGAACTGTCTCTGAATTACAGTAAATTACCTTTCTTATCAATGCATTTTTCAGATAACCTTTTTCATTTTCATATAGTGTAAGTTGCATTCTAAATCTAGATAGATGTAGGTGACTGTTGGTAGATAAAACTATAAACAACACAAACTGGTATTATTCATATATGCTTGTGTATAGTGGTGAAATCCAATTTTTTTTACTACTGGTTCTGTGGATGTGGCTTGGTGGGTGTGGTGTGGCACGACTTGGTGGGTGTGGTTCGGTGGGCCTAGCAGGGGAAGGATATTGCAAAATCTCCATTCCCTCTCCACTCTGGGGCCAGCCAGAAGTGGTATTTGCCGGTTCTCCGAACTACCCAAATTTTCTGCTACTGATTCTCCGAACTGCTCAAAATTTCCGCTACCGATTCTCCAGAACCTGTCAGCATCTGCTAGATTTCACTCCTGCTTGTATACTGAGCAGGTATTGGTGTCATACACTAAATATTTGAGAAGTCCCAGCAAGAACTTTTAGCAAAAGCAAATAAGTACAAATTCATTCTATTCCTCCCGAATCATATTATAAGTAATTCAAACAATTTGAAAGAACTTCATGAGCCACACATTAGCAAAATCTATCCACATGAAAGCACTCATAGACTGTTGTTACTTTTATTAAAATGATTTTTTATCTGTATCAGTGTGTCATGCTGCAAGGTCAATGCCCTTTTGGTGTACATGTGATATCATGCCGTATCAATGGTGGGTTGCGAGAGAACTGGTAGCAGCGGTGGCAGAAGGCTCCGCTTACCTGCCCGGATGTCATCAAATACAATCTGCACATGTGCAGAAGTGGTGCATACGTGAGCGAACCAGTAGGAAAGGTAAGTGAAACCTACCCCTGTGCAGAATGTAGAAAAAGAGTATAGCAATGATGCACTGATTGGAAACAATTAATAAAGTGCTTTGCTTAATATTGGTTTCCTAGGCCATGTAGTCCAACTATATTTTTTTCCTAAATGTTTTTAATTTTGACATTCCAGTCTTCAATCACAAGCAGCATATCTTGTTTACATGTTCTGTCAATTTCAGATAGAATTTGATCATAAAACTCATCAACCTCCCCCTCTTCTCCATCAATTCATTAATGCTTAAGATTTAATATCATTTCATCTTTCACTGTTTTGAGCTTTCCCAAATTCATGCTTCTTACATTATATGTTCCGATTGTACATTTGCAGTTTCAAATTTTCTTTTCCTGCATGGCAATAAGAGCAACTATATGTCCCAAGGGCTTTAATCTAGCCACATCATAACATAATAATTATTCCAAAAGATCTTCAATAGCATTTTGAGTGTCATCTCACCTGAAGGCCTCATCACTGGCACTATATCATCAATCATTTTATATTTTCTATTCATGGGTTTTCTTGTTAAATTATGGCAGTTGTTTATCTTTTTCTTCTCCCATATATTATAAAACAGTAGTTTTGCTACTGTCTCTGAAGTGATAATCCTTCTACAGAATCTTCCTATATGACTATTGCCCATTGTAGGTACTTCTTTATTTTTAGCACAGACCTGTCAAACTGGCCGTTCATGGACCAGATACATCACGTGCAGGCCACACCCAACCCAGCTTCGCAAAGGCAAAAAACGTTGTGATACATCACAATCTGGACCGTGACGCCATTGAGTTTGACACCCATGCTTTAGCAGGACAGCTGGGATGGCTTCAAGTCTCAAGTGACCCTGCTGGAGTCATATACTTTGGGCCTACATTCCAAATGTTCTTTGCTCATCCATCCCAAAATGATACAATGAGGAAAGACAGCAAGACTTGAGAGGTAGGTAAGGTCAGAGATTTTTCTTTTAAAAATTATTAAAAGAAAAATGTTAGGAAAAGAGAACGTTTTGTTGGTAAGACCATCCAAAAGGTTGGGTTTTTAAAATATGCCAGGAGATAGGTCAGACTTAGGCATAATAAGAGGGCAAGCCATTTCATAAGACTGCTGCAGAAAAAGTGCTTCTTCAAACAGCAACCTATAAATGGATAATGTATATTAATCATATGGGATTTAAAGCGATAACTGCCTTAAAGGAATTATATAATTTCCTATATGCAACTGATTGGTAACAAATTTAACAGGCTGTACAAATGTTTGTAGCTCCATTGGCTATCAGTAAGCTTCCAGATACAATTCAAGGAACTGTTTTGAAACAAAGAAACTTGAAAGCTTGTCATATTTTCCATCTATCCTTGCTTATACCATGTAGAACCAATGCATTATATATATATATATATATTTATTTATTTTATTTATTTTATTAAATTTATATACCGCCCTTCTCCCCGGGGGGACTCAGGGCGGTGAACAGCCATAAATAAAAAACATATGTACAAAATTTAAAAACCAAATAAAACCGAATTAAACATTGGCCCCAATACTTTAAAATCCCAATTTACAATATTAAAATATTAAAACCCCCAAATTAAAATTTTTACAATTCAAAATTTCTAAATTCTTTTACGACAGAAGGGGAAAAGGGAAGAATTAGGCCAGGCCCGCCTGGTGGAACAGGAAAGTTTTTAACTCACGGCGGAAGGCACGAAGATCCGGGATCCTCCGTAACTCTGGGGGGAGCTCGTTCCAGATAGTGGGTGCCCCCACAGAGAAGGCTCTCCCCCTGGGGGCCGCCAGCCGACATTGTTTGGCCGACGGCACCCGGAGGAGCCCCTCTCTATGGGAACGTACCGGTCGGTGGGAGGCTATTGGTGGTAGTAGGCGGTCCCGTAAGTACCTGGGTCCTAAGCCATGGAGCGCTTTAAAGGTGGTAACCAACACCTTGAAGCGCACCCGGAAGACCACCGGGAGCCAGTGCAGCTCGCGCAGGAGGGGAGTAACATGGGAGCGCCATGTCGCTCCCATCACCACCCGCGCGGCCGCACTCTGCGCCAGTTGGAGCCTCCGGGTGCTCCTTAAGGGGAGCCCCATGTAGAGAGCATTACAATAGTCCAGGCGAGAGGTGACGAGGGCGTGAGTGACCGTGTGTAACGAGTCCCGATCCAGAAAGGGACGCAACTGGCGGATCAGGCGAACCTGATGAAAAATCCTCCCGGTCACGGCCGTCAAATGCTCCTCAAAAGACAGCCGCGAATCCAGGAGGACGCCCAAGTTGCGCACCCTCTCTGCCGGGGCCAATGATTCACCCCCGATAGTCAGCGATGGTACCAGCTGGCTATATCGGGACGTCGGAAACCACAGCCACTCGGTCTTGGATGGGTTGAGTCTGAGCCTGTTCCTCCCCATCCAGATCCGCACGGCCTCCAGACACCGGGACATCACTTCAAGGGCATCGTTGGGGTGGTCTGGGGTGGAGATGTACAGCTGGGTGTCATCAGCGTACTGGTGATATCTCACCCCAAAACCACGGATGATCTCGCCCAGCGGCTTCACATAAATGTTGAACAGGAGGGGCGAGAGGACCGACCCCTGAGGCACCCCACATATAAGGGGTCTCGGAGTCGACCTCTGCCCCCCTGTCAACACCGACTGCGACCGGTCAGAGAGAAAGGAGGAGAACCACCGTAGCACAGTGCCTCCCACCCCTAACTCTTCCAACCGGTGCAGCATGATACCATGGTCGATGGTATCAAAAGCCGCTGAGAGATCTAACAGGACCAGGACAGAGGAACAACCCCTGTCCCGGGCCCTCCAGAGATCATCAACCAACGCGACCAATGCCGTTTCCGTGCTGTACCCGGGTCTGAAACCCGACTGGAACGGATCCAGATACGTCGTTTCATCCAGGTACCGGGGAAGCTGTTGCGCAACCACACTCTCAACAACCTTCGCCAAAAAGCGAAGGTTGGAGACCGGACGATAATTTACCAACATTGCTGGGTCCAGGGAAGGCTTCTTGAGGAGAGGCCTCACCACCGCCTCTTTCAAGGCGGCGGGAAAGTCACCCTCATCCAGCGAAGCATTTATAATCCCCTGGAGCCAGCCTCGTGTCACCTCCCGGGAAGCCAGTACTAACCAGGAGGGGCACGGGTCCAATAAACAAGTGGTCGCGTTCAGCCTGCCCAGAATCCTGTCCACGTCCTCAGGGGTCACAGGATCAAACTCAGTCCAGATAACACTCACAAGACCTGCCCCTGTCTCTCTCCCCGGGACTACCCAGTCGGAGTCCAAGTCTTCCCGAATCTGAGTGATTTTGTCATACAGATACTGAACAAAATCCTCAGCTCTACCCTCCAAGGGGTCCTCCCGCGCTTCCTGATGAAGTAGGGAGCGGGTCACCCTGAAGAGGGCGGCTGGGCGATTATCTGATGATGCAATAAGAGCAGCAAAATAGTTACATTTAGCTGCTTTTATCGCCACTAAGTAATTCCTAATATGGGATCTCACTAGTGTCCGGTCAGATTCAGAACGACTGGTTCTCCAACTACTCTCTAGGCGTCGTTTCCGGCGCTTCAACTCCCTCAACTCCTCGGAAAACCAAGGAGCCAATTGAGATCGGCGCCGGGTCAGAGGCCGCAAAGGCACAACCCGATCCAGAGCACCCGTAGCCGCCCTATCCCAGGCGGCCACCAGGTCTCCGGTCGAGGCGTGTGCCAGAGCCTCAGGAAATGGCCCAAGCTCCATCTGGAACCTATCAGGTTCCATCAGGCGCCTGGGGCGGAACCAACTAACAGGCTCCGCCTCCCTGCGGCAGGGTGCGGCGGTTTGAAAGTCAAGACGAAGGAGAGAGTGATCTGACCATGACAAGGGCTCGATGACTAAGTCCCCTATCTCAAGGTCACTCAACCACTGTCCAGAGACAAAAATCAGATCCAGTGTGTTTCCCCCCGTGTGGGTAGGGCCATGAATTAACTGGGTCAGGTCCATAGCTGTCATGGAAGCCATGAACTCCTGAGCCACCTCCGACGTCTCGCCGACAGATGGGAGGTTGAAATCCCCCATGACCATAAGTCTAGGGGTTTCAACTGCCACCGCGGCGATAACGTCAAGGAGCTCGGGCAGGGCTGCTGCCACGTGGCAGGGAGCCAGGTACGTGACCAGCAAACCCATCTGAACCCCATGACCCCACTTCACAAGGAGGGACTCACAACCGGTCGTCTGAGGAACTGTGGCCTCCCTCGGTCTCAGACCTTCTTTAATAACAACCGCTACTCCCCCGCCCCTGCCCTGTAACCTTGGCCGATGGAATGCGAGGAAACCTGGTGGGCACATTTCAACGAGGGGAACCCCCCCCTCCTGGCCCAACCAGGTCTCCGTAATACCTGTCAGGTCCGCTCCCCCCTCACAAATAAGATCACAAATGAGGGGGGCTTTATTTACTACGGACCTGGCATTGCATAACATCAGCCGAAGGATCGGGCCCTGAGGGTCTGTGCAACCTGGGGAACGGGTGGAGTCTTGGGGGCCGGAGCGCGCCACCGCTCGTAAACAGCGGGTGCGCACTCCCCTAACTCGATATGGCCCCCTACTCCCGCCATATCTACCCCTCCCACTCACGGTAGTGATGTTCCAGGCACTATCCAGACAACCTCTAGCTCCCCTCTCAACCCCAGGATCCCCTCCTCCCATGCCATGATTCCTTACCAGGCCTGCCCCTCCCCCTCCCCTCCCCTCCCTCCCCTCCCCCTCCCCAGAACCCCTTAAAAATTTAGTTAATTTAGTTAATGACAATTTTAAAAAACCCCTTAGCCCCCTCTTGGCCGCATGCCACCTCTCGGGGTTCCAAAACCCGTCATCGAGGTAGGCCCTTGATAAAATAGAAGGCCAATCCTGCGAGAGGGGGGAATCTCGCAGACCAAGAAGTTCAGCTGCCGAGTACATGTTGCTTCAAGAGGATAGGTGACCACATCCCCGGGTCTACATAAAAGATAAAAAAGGTCCAGGGGAACGCAAATAAAATGGGGGCATCCACAATCCGAGTCCCAGACGACTCGGGATATATATATATATATATATTAATACTTTTTTCCCCAGATGTCAGCCCTTTAAGATAGGGCAGATCAGAGAACAGATGCAGTTTTAAGCAAAATATCATATCACTGTGCCACTCAGTGATGGAAATTTTGTTTAGTCCTGGTTGCAATTGTTAAGTGAGTATTGCATAGTCATTAGGTGAGGGAATCATGCTGCTTCTGTCCCTGCTTCATCTCCCACCAACTCACCTATCTCCCCCATCCGCATGCCTTTTGGCTACTTTGCACTCTGCCACCTATCCAAACCTTTCTCTGTTGTCACCCCCAACTAATCTTCACTATCTTCTTTCTTCTGCTACCAGTCCTAGATCCAGGCACTGGATGAGGGTGCAACCCTGGAATGTGCACAGAAAGCACAGCAAGGTGGCAGAGCTTCTCTGCCAAAAAGTTGTTGTGGGCTAGGAAGGAGGCAACAGTATGGAGCCAATAAAAGATGCAGAATGGTGAAATGGTGCAGATGGAGGATCCCATCTTCCACCACTGGCATGAAGAGCAGTAGCTCACATTATTATTTATTTAGCAATAATAACAAGAAAACCCATGAATAGAAAATATAAAATGATTGATGATATAGTGCCAGTGATGAGGCCTTCAGGTGAGATGACACTCAAAATGCTATTGAAGATCTTTTGGAATAATTATTATGTTATGATGTGGCTAGATTAAAGCCCTTGGGACATATAGTAATAAAGAAGCATGGTGACTCAGTGGTTAATGAGTCTGGAGAAGGTCTATACTCTGGCAGTTTGAGTTTTAGCACCATGTAACAGAGTGAACTCCCATCACTTGCCTCAGCTTCTGCCAACTTAGCAGTTTGAAAGCATGTTACATGAAAGTAGATAAATAGGTACACTTCAGTGGGGAAAAATGGAGACTACAGTACTATTACAAAGTACTATTCTTACTGACAATTGCGAGTCCATTCTGTTCATACTCATGAGCTACCCAGAATGTACTATAGGGGTAGGATAGCTCCACGCTCATAAGACTTCATGGTGTACTGCAGTGTAATCTGGGCCTTTTTCCACCACCAATGTCCCTCACATTTGGGCAGGTGTGACACTGGTTGAATTCATACTGCTGCTTGAAGCCCCATTTTTCCCCACTGAAGTGTGCCTATTTATCTACTTTTGGTGCTAAAACTCAAACTGCCAGAGTATAGACTTTCTCCAGACTCATTAACCACTGAGTCACCGTGCTTCTTTATTACTGTATTTTTTGGAGTATAAGACACTCTGGACTATAAGCACCTACATTTTGGGGGGAGGAAAACAAGAAAAAAAATCTGCCTCTGCCTCCCAGCAATTTGCCTCCTTGCAGCAAACAGCCCGTTTCAGCTTCAGCTTCAGCACAGCTTGATTAGCACAAACAGCTGATTGTTAGTTGGATCGGACTCCCAAAGATCAGTTGCTTCAGGCTGCAGGGATTGCCATAGCCTATTGCCGCCTCCACGTGCCCCATTTTCCAGCGGGTGGGCAGTGCTACATTTGGTGTATAAGACGCACACAAATTTTCACCCTCTTTTAAGGAGGACAAAAGTGTGTCTTATACTCCGAAAAATACGGTAGTTCGCAGAGCATGAACAACACGGTAGGACAAGGAGGTAGTGGTAACTTCCTGGTCAAAGGTGGCAGGTGTATCAGACAAGGGAGGGAGGAGGTATATCTGGAGGAAGAAGAGGGATGAGTGCTTCCCAGAGGCACAACATGTGCTCTGGAAATCCTAGAAAAATGTTTCTGTTCTCTTTCTTTATAATTTAGAGTTTAGTTATTTATAGAATAACAGGACAAATGGATGGATGGATGGATGGATGGATGGATGGATGGATGGATGGATGGATGGATGTGTGGATGGATGTGTGGTTGGATAGCATAAATGGATGCATGGATAGCATGTCTTATAGGAAATAGACCTTTATCTGGCATGAAGATTCATATCTATGCCATAAAAAACACTAAACAAAGTAAGTCAGAGAAAACTTTATATCTAGTTTTGAATATGAGAATCAAATATTTATAGACTTTGCTGAGGATGTTTTGTTTGCTTCTATAACTCATCTCTTAATATCAAGAATAGAGATTTATATTTTCTCCATGAACTTTGGATTCACTGTGATGATCAATTCTTTGTTAATAGATAAGCCCTATACCATTAGCACTATTTATCACCTGACAGCAAATCAATTGTATATCACCCAAGCGAAGGCTTTGTTTTCCCTCAATGTGAATATCAAGACAAATTAGATTGTGATCTTATGGCAAGACTTTAGTATTGGTGTTCTATATACCAATATAATAATTTAAACTAGTAAACATGCTTTGGTTCACTTCTGAATTTTCTTAGTATTTAAAAGTATTTTCAGGTCATTTTAAAAGAAAGGTTTGTTTATCTGTGTTTATAGCTGAAAAGTTCTCATATATTAGATATAGAAAAGGATTTATTCTGTAATCTTAGAGACCTGCTGCCAACTGTAGTGTTTAATGTATATATTTAAGGACTATATTTCATCTTGGGCACTGCACTGAGGACACAATTCAGTCTCCAATCACCTTGTAGGGAGATGGGTGACAATAATTAATTAATTAAATAAATAAATAATTAATTAATATGCAGGGCCATGTCATCCGGTCAATTGTAGGCAGCATATTGTATATTTTATAGGCTGCACAACAATGGCATTTGCTAAAATTTTAGTTTTGTTTTTTGGGCATATTCTTACAGTGAGTGGGAGCCCTATCTAAGATCTACTCCAGTTTTTTTCTGTGTATCTCTTTCTCTGTGAAGTGATTTTATTGCTTAAACCTTGAAATCCCACCAAGACCAAAGGGGGGAAAAGGCTGTAATTTCTCAGCCTAATAATGCTGTCTGTTATCATTACTGCTTTCTACTTTTCTACCTCCATGGGATTTATATTTGTTAATTCCATATCCACTCTTGTAAGTATATTGTAAGATGAACTTTCTTTAAAGAAAAAGGCTACTCTATCCTGTTATGTCTAGTGCTGGTACTAATTAAAAACTACATAATAAATGAAAAAAGGAAAAGATTAAGCATAATAATAGTAGCTGATACCATGAATTTATAATAGCGATCTCCTTCCTTTCCAGTAAAGTTCTTGAAGCCTTCAATCAGTGTACGATACTATTACTTTATAATTTATTAAAGTAAATTAAAAATAAATGCATTCAGCAAAGGAAATATATTTTAACAATAAAACTAAATATTGTGACATTGCCAGGGTGCCTACTTTCAAAAAGAAACGCTTAGTCTGTTATGGATGAAATACTTTCCTTCTGTTCCTAAATCTGGGCTCAGTCAAAACAGCATATTATTTTAATGCAGTCTCACTCACATATGCAAAGTTCTATTTAAATGAGTTTTTTTAGAGCTCAATAAAGTACATTGTTTAGTTGACTGATCACAGAACTACAAACTGCGATACATTTGAATGACTAGAAAATGCACTTGTTCTCCGTAGGTCTTCTAACTGGAGTTTCTGTATTCATGAATTAGAAGTGTATTCATCTGCCAACTTTTCCACTCCAGCAATATATTTTTATTCCTTCTGGGTAAAAAGATACAATTGATATCCTCCCTATCTGTGACTATTGAAAATCTTGGAGTCTTAGTAGACATATTGTCCTATAAATACAGGAATGTTTTCAATATAAAGCAACCTTAAAAGTTGGAAATTCAAAGCAAACACATATCTGTAGCTGTTGCCAATTCTGGCTTTTAAGATTCTTCTTCTTCATAAGTTCTTTCTCCTAAATAGCAGTGTACTTCTAATTTGCATATTGAAACAGTCCTTTTTAAATACAGTCACTCCACTCCATTGTGCAATCAAGACAGATATGATAAAGCATCTGATGAAATAGTTGAGCAAAACATATCACAAATAAATGTGTTTGTCTTCAGAGTACCATGGGACCTGTTTATTTGGTTGCTTTGTTGTGAAAACTACAACTTCTTTCTGTAAGGATGTATTTTAAAAATGGCAGGGAGGAAAATAAAAATACTAATTCTTTTCTAGCCACTACATGGTTTTCTATCATGCTTTCATGGAACACAAACCATATCCTTTTTCATACTTTTCTAGAATGGATGAAAAACAAAAGAACTCTCAGTTGGATCAACTCATATATTAAACAAAAATCCTCATATCTCATTTGGTTCAACAAATTCTTCTGGTCAGAGAGGGAGCAATCCAAAGGTTGCTGAAGAAAATATCCAGCATATTCTATCAGCAGATGTGCTGGCTAATTGGAATGGAATGCTTAATCCATCAGCACCAGAAGGTTACAGGTTTTGCAACCACGTTCTAAATTATTCTTAGCTTAATGGTGAGTTATTATTATTGAAATTCTGATATAGCTAATTATACAGTGCAAAGATATCAGAAGATTTTACCCTGGATTTTAGTTAAGAAAAGAAATGCAAATTATGGCAATGTGGTTTTTGGCAATAATCTAGAAGAGATTTTTCATTGTCTACTTCTGCTCCCCCCCCCCCCAAGATGAGATTGTCAGTGTCCCATCCAAATACTAATCAGGTCTGGCCTGCTTAGTTATTATCAAAAATCAGCCACATTCTATTAAGTGCTGTCCTCCACTTTAACACGCAAGGTGGGGGTGGGGGGAAACCATCTAAAGGCACAAATAGAACCTTGAAGTATAATTCTTCATTTTTAGGATGGTGGCTGCTGAAGAGACTGAAGATCAAAAAGTGCTGAAAGGAGAGATTCATGCTCTAACATTCTGGTTATATTATTGCAATCTTCTTTACTTAAGGCTGCTCGTAGGATGACCCAGAAGTTGGTTGTCTATAGACTTCTGGGGCCAATTCAAGCTTGCTATTATTGCCCATAAAGCCCTTCCAGATCTTTGTTTCTATTATGTCTGTCTACTCCAAGTGGAAATTGCACACCCAATTTATTCTAGCCAAGAAGAAATCTTATGGGTACCATATAAGCAGCAAGTTCCTCACACTCAAACAACTTGCCATGTAAAGTCAGAATGTCCTCCTCATTGCTGAAGTCGTTAAAACAATACTCTTCTGTAAGGGTTTTGAGAAGTAGAACTCCACTTAAGCAGATAACAAAAATGATTTTAATACTTTCGTTTACTGATTACTGTTTTTGAGTTCTTCAAATGAAAGCCACCCAAACTTGTGACTGGCCAGTATGCAAGTGATAGTATGAATGTATATACATAGGTATGTATGAATAAATGCATTTCAAACTATCTTTTCACTGAATTTCCTCTTTTTCTCACTGAACGTTTCTTATATGGCATAGTCCATTATGCACTAATCATGCCAACTTTCCTTTGCCAAGTCACATTTTATTTTCCTTGTGATTTGGAAGCTTTTAGAGTTGACAATTGAATGATTAAACAGAGATGATCTAGAGCTTAGCCAATTCATCTCTCTTTTTGGCACCATTCTAAATAGCCATTGAAGAATGAGCAGAATCTGTCAATGGCACAGGAACTCGAATAATTTTAACTCTTCTCTATAAAAAGAAAAAAAAAGAAAAGAAAAGGACTTTTTCCATTAATGTTAGACAATGGTCCTTGATTGCTATGTGGGAACATAATGTGTCCAGGGGTGAAAGAAACCCACATGAAACCATTGTCTCTCCTGATTGTTTGTGAACAGTAAATCACAGGAATGGAACTATAAATGACACAATGGTTGTAGTAATTTCTACTTGCAAATGCTTAACTGGTCCATTGATAAATTAGAGGCTATTTTTTGCCCCATTATGATGTGTGTAATCCAACAAGACTGAATGTCCCCTTCAAGTTAAAATAATGTTACTAGGATAAAATATTTCTTTGGGATTCACCACTTATATGATAAAATTTCTTACTTGATGCAAAAACTAATAAATCCTGCTTTTTTGTTTTTGGTATCATGCATGAGCCTACTCAGTTGCTTTGCTTTACTTGCATGCCTACTGCTTTCTGAACAGCTTTGATTGCTCCTGATTTATTGAACAACTTATTTTTCACATTTCTACATACCCATCTCACCTAACTGACTTCACAAAATAATATGAAAAAAGCTTCTACAATTATTCTTTTCAATTCTGTGCTACATCCCCTGTTTTTAGGAATAAAATGGTTCCTTGCCTTGCTTCTGAAAGCAATGAGTCATTGCTGCTTTCTTAGTCCATGATACCAGACGTTTTAAGTTTGGGCCAAGGATATAGATCAATGATAAAACAAATGATACAAGTTCAGTCCCCAACATTTCTTGCTAAAAATTCCAGAGAGCTAATTATAGACAATTGTAAATTAGAGTGATTAGTTATTTGATTCTGCATAAGGAATCTTTCATATCTCTTGCGTCTAATTTTTCATAGCAGTAACCAGAATAACATTCTTTACAAACTCTGTGCAAGTCACTAAAATAAAGAGATAATGTAATTGCTTCTATGGACAGAATCCACTCAATATATAGTAGTCTCGATTCTGCTTCCTCCTCCACTCATTTTCAATTGTCAGTAGAGGAGAATGTTTATACCTACTCAACCAGGTTGGATGTTGATAGTTACAAAGTTCAACACCTCCATCCTTCACTGACTTATTCAGGGCTAGGACCACTTTCTCCCAAATGATACAATTTCTTTTTTTTTCTTTTTTCATTCTCTGCAAAGCAGTGTCAAGTTCTTTCATTTTCTCCTTGTTACCCCTTCAATACCCTGTTCTGCATTTTCACATTTGGGGTGTGTCTCTCAGAAACAAGCCACACACTACAAAATAGAGATCTTGAAGATTCAAATACATAATTCAACAAACTTTCACTCTAATTACTTCCTTCAAGTTTATTCACAAATTACTCTTACCAGTGGTGGGCTCCTACCAGTTCGCACCGGTTCAGGAGAACTGGTAGTAAAAAAATTTAGTTGCTCGGAGAACCGGTAGCAATGGCTGGCTGGCCACACCCCCAAACCGGTCGCCCAATCACCACTTCCTTGCCCTGGCCGCCATGTTCGCCGCTGCCATGTTCTTCACGCATGCGCATCCCATTGCCTTGCAAGTCAAATGGGATGTATGCATACATGAAGAACATGGCGGTGATGGCAGCAGCTTGCCTTCAGAGAAAGCGGCTGGCAAAGAAGCCTTTTCAAAGGCTTCTTTCCCAGCCGCTTTCCAGCAGCGGTGGCTGGCTAGGGGCTGCTGAAAACTCCGATTAGCTTGCCTTCCCGACTCCAGACCAGCTGCAGTGGAAGGTAAGCAGCTGAACAAAGAAGCGGTGGTGGGGGAGGAAGGCAGGCAAGTGGGCCTGGCCACTGGACTGTGGGGAAGGGTCAGGGCCGCCCGGCCATAGAGAAGGGAGCTAGTAGCTCCTCTCCCTTCCCTGCAGCCTGGCATGCTTGCCTGCCTTCCATGCACCCTTCCCATGCCTTTGCCTTCTGAGGTCGGATCACACATGCAGCCCATGATGGGAGATGTGCCACTTTCGGCCCAGCCTGGCCTGGCCTAGCCAGTGGGTGGGTGGGTGGCCCTTTGGGGAGATGAAGCCGTTGTGCTGGGGCTGAGAGGGGTAGCAGCAGCGACGGTTTTGCGGGAGGGTGAGCGGATTTCCCAGCGCTGCTACACATGTGCACCGCATGTGAAGGGAGGCAGACACCAGAAAAGCCATGCAGAAAAACTTCCCAGGCGTTCCGGGATGCCCTGCTGCCATCGCCGCTGCCTGCTGCAGAAAAAGCAGCATAGGAAAACTTCCCAGGCATTCCGGGATGCCCGGCAGCCACCGCCGATGCCTGCCATGGCAAAAGCCGTGCAGGAAAAGTTCCTGAGCATTCCGGGATGCTCCGCAGCCACCGCCACCACCGCCAATGCCTTCTGTGGGAAAAGCAGCACAGGAAAACTTCCTGGGTGTTCTGGGACACCCCACACCCACAGCCGCTGCCACTGCCTGCCACGGCAAAAGCAGTACAGGAAAACTTCCTGGGCATTCCGGGACGCCCCGCAGCCACAGTCGCCGCCTGCCGCAGCAAAAGCAGCACAGGAAAACTTCCCGGGTGGTCCGGGATGCCCTGTTGCTGCTGCCTGAGGCTCCCATTTCAGCCCCCACCTCCACCTGCCACAGCCTGAAACTTCTATTTTGGGTGCTGCTGGCTGCTGCTGTTGCTGCCACCACCACCACTTTCTCTTGGGCCTCCCAGTCTCCTAGACTTTGAAGGAGAGAGGGAGAGAGAGAAAGAAAGAGAGAGAAAAAGACACAAATAAAATGAGAGAAAGAGAAATAAAAGAAAGACAAAGGAAGAGACAAGAAAGAAAAAGAAAGAGACAAAATAAGAAAGAGAAAGAAAGAAGGAAAGAGAAAGGGAGAGGGAGCGGGAGAAAAGAAAGAATGAAGGAAAAGAGACAAAGAAAAAAAGAAAGGAAGAGAAAGGAAGAGAAAGGAAGGAAGGAAGGGAGAGACAAAGAAAGAAAAAGAAAGAAAGAGACAAAGAAAGAAAGACAAAGAAAGAAAGAAGGAAAGAGGAAGGGAGAGAGAGAGAGAAAAGAATGAATGAAAGAAAAAGAGAAAGGAAGGAAGGAAGGGAGAGACAAGAAAGAGAAAGAAAGAAAGAAAGGAAGGAAGGAAGGAAGGAAGGAAGGAAGGAAGGAAGGAAGGAAGGAAGAAAGAAAGAAAGAAAGAAAGAAAGAAAGAAAGAAAGAAAGAAAAGGAAGGACAGACCACAAACACTGGCACTAGACGTGGCTTCAGAAGACGCTTTGAAACAGGACAGCAATCTAGGGCTGGAAGGGACCTTGGAGACTATCTAGTCCAACCCACTGCTCCAGTAGGAAACTTTACATTGCCTGAATTATTTTAGTGCCTCTAACAGAGGGAAATTGCCAGAAAGGAGAAGGAGTTTACTAGGACAAGGCTGCCATGCAGAGGAAGGCAGAGATAGTCTTTGACTTATGACCAGAATTGAGCCCAAAATTTTGGTTGCTAAGCAAGAGCGTTGTTAAGTGAGTTTCACCACATTTTACTCAATCCATGATCTTTCCTGGCTCTAACAGTCATGTGCGGGCTAGAGAAGTAAATCTGAAGGCGTGTGTAATGTTCTAAATATACAGAAGTTATAGTTAAATGTGTGGCAGAAAGTGGACTCTGGGTGTGTTTTTCCAAATGTAGTAAGTGAGGATGAATGTGTATAGTTTTAGAAGAGAGGCGTGTACATACACATACAGTATATATAGTAAATAATGTATCTTTTTGTGTGCCTATACACACTCTATACTATGTAATATGTATGTACACATATGGCATATGTACATAGGATTAAATAGTATATTTTGGATGTTCAGTGGTAGTAAATAAATAGACAGAGAAATTCTATCTCGTTGAGGCCTTTGAGGCGAGGAAAGGCCAGGCACCCTAACCATAACCTTTGACATGAATGATCTCAAGTTGGCCACGCCTACCCAGTCACATGATCACCCAGCTATGCCCACACAGTCACATGATCATCAAGCCATGCCCACACAGTCACGTGGCCACCAAAGCAACACCCATCAAACAAGCCACGCCCACAGAACGGTACTAAAAAAGTTTGGAACCCACCAGTGACTCTTACCCATATCAAGGTTGCACAAATCCATACGGTCTCATCTGCTATCATCTAGAAACTGTATGGATTTCTGTAGTCCAGGTTCAATATGTCTATGCTCTTTCATTCCATCTCACATTATTTTTAATTGCACTAGTAAATGCATTCATTAAATAAATTTAAAATGCAATGTGGTGGTTCTTCCTCTTAAACCTGGCTATTTGAGTGGTTAAAGATATAAAGTAATAGATTGGCTGCTCTCCCTATGCCAATAATAACAGTTACAGCTAATACTTTGGCACACAGGAGGGCAAAGGAGTTTTCTATTGGGGAAGATGATATAATGGAGATGGTGGGAGGATTCTCAGCAGAAGAAGAAAGTGTTATCATCAATCTGTGCATTCTCTTCTCCACAAGTGTCAAACTCAGGGCGTCACTTTTTTTTAATTTGATTTATATGCACTTTTTTTTAATTTGATTTATATGCCACCCTTCTCCGGAGACTCAGGGCGGCTTACAATGCATTAAGCAATAGCCTTCATACTTTTGTATATTTATACAAAGTCAGCTTATTGCCCCCACAATCTGGGTCCTCATACCATCACATGACATTTTACAATGTTTTTCCCTTTCACAGAGCTGGGGTAGGCATGAGACATCTGGCCCGCGGGCCACCCCTGCTCTTTTGTCTCAGCTAAAAAAAGTGTTGTAGTCTTGCCAAAGCTGTACAGAAGAAGGATTCACCTTTTTAACTAACACTGCACGGGATCTCTTCCAGCAAGCAAACGATGCTTCCCACTTTGTTATCTGGGGCTATTGCTACAGCAGGATTAGGCTCAATAATAGTAAAATCTCAGCAAGTATTAAGGCCCACAGTTGCTTTGGATTTCAATTCCAAGAAGGTATATTTGTGCTGTGGCATATTCCATAGGCATTCTATGGACTGAGTCTGACGTCTCACACAACGGTCTTCCATAATCAGGTATTGTTAGAGTGGAATCTTGTCAAATGTTTTATTTTTTTTAAAAAAGCCACTCTTCATCCAATCATGTTTTGTCTAAACTTTGCTTCACTTCTTTTAAGAACATTCCCCATGACTATGTACTTTTTGCATTGGTCCTGAATGATTCAGATGGGTTGTAGACTGCAACAGTCCAATGGGTAGTGTTTGTGTTACTCTCTGTTCCTCAAATGCCAGCTTCCCAAGTGTCTTTGCCAGGCCCACCCAAGCCTGCTCCACCTGGGCATATTATTTCAGTTCTGATAGACTTGGCAGTATTTTCCCTCTATGCTTGCCTCTCTCCGCCAACATCCCCCTGGCTGGCTTATAGTGCCATCTGGTTCTCAAATACCAATCTGCCAAACTTGTTGCCTGCCAAGCTTGTCCCACCTGGTAGTCTGCTTCTCTCTATCCCATACTTCCATCCGATTAGAAGTCTGGTACTATCTAGATTTCTACAATTGTCTTATTTAAGGGGATAAGCCCTATCAGAAAATTAACATGCATAGCCTTTTATTTGTGTGGCACACAAGTATACCCTATGACACAGAATATGCTATCCATGCTTTTTTATTTATGTGTCAAACACAGCTCCCCATGAGGATAACCTTGAAGGACATTGGCTTGTAAGTCTCAAAGATAGTACATTTACACTCACAAGTCTCAAAGTGTAAATGTACTTATCTTTGAAAATTACAAGTCAATGTCCTTCAAAGTTATCCTCAGGAGGAGCTGTGTTTGACACACACAAGTCAAAGGCATGCACAGTGGGGCAGTTAAGAAAGGAAATAATCAGAGAAGAAAAGTAAATTTGCTATCTTTAAACTCTTGGATTTGGAAATTTTTGAAAAATGCATTTCTCCCAGGAACCATACACCGCCTCCTTACTTGTAAACATAATCCTTGGAGTACATCTAGGATTGGTCTGAGAATTGTTTAAATTTCAGATCCACAAACATTTAATGGACAGGCAGACCAGGCTAAAAATAAGGCTTTTCCCAATGTGGATTGGGGTTAGGGCTGTGAATGGGCATGTTATTTCCAATCCAGGCAATTGCTGAGTGTTTGCTGATGCTAATTGCTAATTGTCTTATTTATCAGTACACAGAGTCTTTATTGTCCTTCCAAATGAGCATTGCTAAGCGACATTGCAAAAGGGATGAAAGCAAGGTTAATGTTGCTTCAGGTTTCATTCAGCTTTTGACCTGTCTGTGTTTTTATTGTAGCCGGCCACAAATGTTACTTTGCTTTTGCTGATGCTAATTGTTTGTTACAATTCTATGCTGGTTTCATCAAGGCAAATGGAACTTCAGTTCAGCTCTCAGCACTCTGAGGTTCAAGGATAGTTGACCAATTCACAAAACACCTTGGGGTCAGATCTTATTTTTACATTTTGCAAGAAAGAGGCAGGCTGAAATCTTCATGTTACAGTGAGCCAAGTTTATACTGCTAGGTGCTGCTCCAAACACATACTGTTTTGAAGAATGGGAGGCAAATTATAAATGCCACCTGTTTTGTGCCTGCCTCTTTCGCTGTGCCAAATCTGTGTGGCATTGTATCTTACCTTACCTGCTTCTGCTTCTTGTACTAGATAACTAACACTGTGTATAACCAACAATCGAACTCTGAGTCATCATAGGGATCGGAGAGCCTTTCTTTGGAAGACACAAGCTTGCCAAGAGCCCTCAGAGACAGCTTGCCAAGCATTTATGGCAGCTCTCAGAGACAATAAACCCATAAAAACAACCTCATCCTTCCAAGTCATATCCAGAAGAACTTACATTTTGCCAACATGCCCTAGACAACCTGCAATTTCTCCCCGTCTGGTAAACTGAAATTGAGAGGCAGCGGAACAGAATACCACTCCAAGACAAATGAAAATCTAAAAGCTTACTTTTAATCATATTTTTGAAAGTTTAAGTTTTTAAGATGAACTATGGCACTGTATTGGTTCATCCATCTTCTCTATAAATGCTTTGCAACACGATATACAATTGTAAATTGTTGTAGTATTCTTTCGTTATCC
Source organism: Ptyas mucosa (assembly GCA_012654045.1). Lineage (NCBI taxonomy): Eukaryota > Metazoa > Chordata > Lepidosauria > Squamata > Colubridae > Ptyas > Ptyas mucosa. Next base: position 7,654,995 of record WNWU01000032.1, on the reverse strand, counting down.
CTCTCTTTCTGAAAAAGGAACAAGAAAATATTTTACAATGTTATTTCAATGAAATAACTGAAGTTATCTGAATGAAATTTGGCAGGATTAATGTCCTCTAAAAATATTATGCCTATCATTTTGATTCCATTTTGTCAAAAAAGCAAAACAAACCCAAAGCAGTTTTAGACATTTTGAAATTTCACTACTGTAATCTATAATTCTATGATCTAAGTAAAGGGACTTACTGAAAGCCTGGGTGAAGAACTAGGTCTTCATAGCTTTTCTATACAACAGCAGAATAGGGGGCAACCAGATCTTTGGAGGCACCTCATTCCAGAGAGCTAGTGCTATTACAGCCAAGTTTCTGAGATCCTGAGAGATACTTTTAATTGAAAGAACCCAGGGCACAATGATCCCAGGATCAAATCAGCTAGGCAGATGTTATAAGGGACAGAAGCTCTTTTGGGTAACCATTTCTTATGCCTTTTAGGGATTTACAGGTAACATCCAGCACTTTCAATCACTCCTGGAAGCAAACTGGCAATCAGTGCAATTTGTGAAGCAAAGACATGCATGTTACTATGCAAGTTGCACATTCTTTCCTAGCAACAGATGACACCTGCTTTTCAAATAGGAGCTTTGAGCCCAGGAAAAAAATTGAGATTACATACCAACATTGAAGGAGAAAGTGCTACTTTACTACGAGCAGCTGTAGGACACTCCAATCATTGCATGATTCACCTTGTACCTGCTTACAGGCAAAGATTTAAAACCATAAAACCAACAATTAAATCAGTGAGGACCTGGGCTGAGGAGGCAAAGGTCTCAAGGCACAGACTTCAGAGGATAATTAGAACTGCAGAAAAAACAATTACTACCAACCTACCTCCCATTAAGGACCTGTATACTGCACAAGTCAAAAAGAGGGCTGTGAAAAAATTTACAGACCCTTTCATCCTGGACATAAACTGTTTCAACTCCTACCCTTAAAATGACACTATAGAGCACTGCACACCAAAACAACTACACACAAGAACAGTTTCCCCCCCCGAACGCCATCACTTTGCTAAACAAATAATTCCCTCAACACTGTCAAACTATTTATTAAGTCTGCATTACTATTAATCTTCTCATCGTTCCTATCACCGGTCTCCTCCCACTTATGACTGTATGGCTGTAACCTTGTTGCTGGTATTCTTACGATTTATATTGACTGTTTCCTAATATGATTTGATTGCTTATTTGTTCCCTATGACTATCACTAAGTGTAGTACCTTATGATTATTGACAAATGTATCTTTACTTTTATGTACACTGAGAACGTATGCACCAAGAAAAATTCCTTGTGTGTCCAATCACACTTGGCCAATAAAGAATTCTATTCTATTCTATTCTATTCTATTCTATTCTATTCTATTCTATTCTATTCTATTCTATTCTATTCTATTCTATTCAGGATCAAAGATGAAATAGCTTCAGGTCTGGATGGTCCAAATGGTCACAGCCACTTGGTCTTGGTACAACTGAATTGAAGTTGGTTCCTCCCCATCCAAATTTGCATAGACTCCAAACACTGGGGCAGAATCATGACAGCCTCACTTGGGTCTTAAGACAACATTGTGCATAATCTTGGCTATCATCAGCATACTGATGATATTGAACCTGAAACCAGCAGACAAACTCACTTAACAGTTTCACGTAGATGATGAAAGGAGGGAGAAAGAGTAGACCCTGTGACAGCACCATAGAACAGTGCCCCAAATCCTCAAGCTGTGAAGCTGGCTTAGAAAGCCTCTGTAGTTGCCATTATTGAAAGTCCCTGAGAGATCAAGGAGCACAAGGATAGATACTGGATAGACCACTATTCCAGCTTCACTAGAGTTCATTGACATGTGTGACCAAGGCTGCCTCAATACTAAATTCAGTCTGAACCCTAACTGAAATGGGTCTAGATAATCCATTCAACAACCTTCCCAGAAGGGGAAATTTGGAGACTGGTCAGTAATTGTCAAAAACCACTGGATGTAAGGATGGCTTTATGAAGAGGGACTGAATCACAATCTCTTTCAAGGCAGGAAATAGCACCCCATTCTTCAGACAGACTGACACAATAGCCTAGATTCAAATGCCGGTAGTCATCTCCTGACTACTTTCATAATCCATGTCAGTCTTCCTAGGTAGACAAGACAGAAAATAAAAGAGGATGAACTAATTCTATTTCATTGTAAGAATCTGATAATTCTGAAAGTACAAAACTTCTGCAGTCTTTTTTACAGCCTAATAAATTAGCTGGATCTTTTCTAAATTTATTTCTATGTCTATTATATAGCTTTGGAGTTCCCTATTTTTATCTGGTAGTTCCCAGGCAGCATCTCATCTTCTTGTTTTAACCAATTCATAGAAATTTTGTTACAGGAAGTCATGGAGGACAATGGCTATTAGTTTAGATGACAGTGGAACTGTTTTTGAAGTCAATTAGTAGGCTTCTTTGTTCACCACTATCAATATAGACTGCTGTATCACATGGTCCAGGGATCTGATTCAGCAGATATTGCTTCTGTTCTTATGTTCCAATGCAAATTGTTGTGGGTGATTGCAGTAATTAAATATTAGCACATATGGATTAATTATGCATATAATTCTATATCAAGTTATGAAAAAATGTCAAATTTATGCAGACTGTAGTTTCCCAATACAGCTATACAATTTAGCAAACACAGCAAGAAAAAGTAACACTTATGTAACAGGATTATATGATCTCTATTTGTGCTTCCAAAATGAGCATTATATCCCATGAAAATTGGCTGGCTCTCTATTATTCTTAAACAAGGAAGATAGCATAAACATTGGAACATTAGCACTTCATTGGAAGTGCTAATACCCCTATATGATTTTCCCAAGATTTCTGAGCTTCCTGGGAGTGGAAACTAATAGGAAAACAATAGGCACATTCTTAAACCATGTATTCAGGCAGCACAAGGATGGCCACAGAATTAATGGTTGCTATAGATTGAGTAATTTTGTGGCTTAATGCCAGATTGTATGAAATGTAACCTTAAAACGGTTCAGGTTCAAAAGTTAGCATTAGAATTTTAAGAATGCAATTTGCATTCTACTAAACCTAGAACATGGGGGGGGGGTTGATTTGTTGACATGCTTTCCTCCTAAACTTGGCCTGATTTAAACATTCAGTTTGATAAATTCCTAATTAAGATAATGAGAGCAAGTTGTGATTGTGCTTCTGTGATGCATCTATTTCTTTTGGGAAACTCACCCTGCTCCCATAAGTAGCAAGTATCACAGAAAAGCATGGGAGTGGGGAGAGAGAAGGGTAAACATTGATAGTGGGAAAAACTATGAATTAAATACTTGTCTTACTGTTACATTATGCATTTGACACTGCATAGAAGAACAAATTGGACAATCTAAGATTCAAGATGGAGAAACAGGCAGGCACTGCATTCAGTCAAAGCAATCCTTTCTCCTCCTTATAGCATATAAAATAGTATATCAGACAGAGGTGATGTTCTATAAAGTATTGCAGTTTAATCAGAAAACAACCTTCCTTATTGTTTAGCATTTCAAAGGAGAGAGCCTACAGAAGGATACTACTTGTGGGTGGAATGAGATAAAAGAAGAAAGCACCAATACCAAAGAACTTTTTCTATCATTCTCATGACAAATCTGATTTTATTTATCAATCTATTTATTAAATATATATACTACCTATTCCACTAACTGAATGGCTCTGCCATTAAAGCACATAAACAGACACAATTAAAAAGAGAACATAAAACAAAATTACACTGCAGAGTAAATAAAGCTCAAGATACCAGAGAATCCTAAAGCCACAAGCTATGGGCATGGTTGCATACCACTCTTAGATTCCCATGCCATTTGGTGGAGCCAAACCCTCATGTAGAGATGGGGCAAGCCTCATCTCTGGGGGAAAGATGTTCCATATGATGGGGGCAAGGGCAAAGAAAGCTCTCTTCCTAGACCCCACAAGTTGAAATCCTTTAACCAACTGGGTTTGTAACATACCTTTCCTGCCTGACTGGGTGACACTGGTTGATGTAATTGGGACAAAATGGTTCTTCAGATAGTCTGGTTCCATGCCATGAAGGGCATTAAAGGTGACAATCAACACTTTGAATATGATCCAAGAGCAAAGTGCTCCCAATGCAACAATACACAACAGAGGTGAATAATGTCTAAATTTTGAAGCATTCAAAACTTCTCATGCAGACACACTCTATAGCAGTTACAGCTCCTAGATACACTTCAAGGTAGTCTTATGTAAAGCCCATTGCAGTAATCCATTCAAGACATGACCCAGATATGAGCAACTGAAAGAAGGGTTTCCCAATCCAGGAAAGGGTACAACTAATATACCATACAATGTTGAAAAAAGGTCTTCCTAGCCATAAATACCACCTGCTCCTCATTCTATGAACCAGGAAGGCCCCAAATTACACATCTGGGTAATGGGCAATGCAACCCCATACAAGAATAAAGACAGTAAACACCCAGATAAAGAATTCCCCTACTCATAGCCACTTGTCTTACCAGGGTTCAACTGAAACGTCTTAAACTGGGCTTTTCTAAGCCATACTTTTATTTTCTGCCATCTCTCTAGATATTGCTGCTCTCCCATCATCTAGATATTGCTGATCTTTCATCAACTACATGAAGCGATTATGAAAATCCCAGTTTGCCCATTCATTGCCCACAACTGACACCAGAAAGAAGAGGCTTAATTTGTGCTCTGATTTTTCATGGATATATTCTATTTTCTACATTGTGGCTGAGTCCTAAAATAAAGAAACTAATTTGCTTCTGAATAGAGTTCAGAACAGCCCATTTATGTATTTAAAGTCTGACAGCCAACCTTTTTTGTGTGTCAGGTTCTAGATACCCAAATCTTTAGTTTGGTTTTCAGAAGGAGAATTCTTAGAATTCTCAGTCACAGTAAAAGTGCATCTGTTCTTCAGTACTTCTAATCCATCCTCATGTTGGCTAGACCTTACACTGCCTTAAGAAAATTCTAACAGCAGTTCAAAACACTTCAGAAGCTTGGATGCTCAAAAGCTTGAAGCTTTGTCCAGATGCCACCTGAACTGAGGCTACCACATCCATTTATTCACAATTTCCCTCAAACTGTGCATTCCTAACCTTCAATGTCAGAAAAGCACTTTCCTTCTGGGAAGGACCCTTAATAAACATACTTTTTTTTTCTTAAAGGAAACCTATTTTAAATAACAAACTGCATCTATTTGTAGGTACAGCAACAACCATTAACATAAAATTTCCTTTCTTGTCTTTTCCATAATTTCCATAATTAATCCTAATTTTTGGTTTGGGTGCTGTTGAAGAGTTATAACATTTATCTAACATGCAGCTCACATATTTCATGACTTTGCTGAAGCAAAGTATTTTAATCGGTGTCTAAAAGAATAGTAAGGAGTTTATAACTGAATTTAACTAGATCTAGGAGGAAGCAGAGGAGAGGAGGAGGAGGAAGCAGCAGCAGCAGCTTTAAAATTAAGTGGATACGGTTCTTATTTGATGAATATCTTATTATAAGTACTGAAATGGAGTTCCTAAATTCACTTATTCTTTAGTACATAACCATACAAATATTAGACATGTTCTTAGAAAAGACTTCTCTCTCTCTCTCCCCCCCCAGTACGTAAAGAATTATCTTAAAAACAAAACAAAGTATATATATTTTCAAAATGATACTTTATATACACACACACACACGAAATAACAGACCACTTGATTAAAACTCTCATGATTCACTGGTTACTGCTATGTGACTTGAAAACTTCAAATGCAAATACTATTAAGCTAAGTTTTTTTGTATATTCATTATAATCCTTTTAATTTTAACTGCCCAAAAGATCTACTATAAGTTTTGAAAATGCTGCTGGTATATTTGACATCTACAGAACTGCAGAAGATTAGTTATCACTAGGGAGAAAATAATATTTCTCTGAGTGTATTATATTTTGGAACAGACAGATATGGCTTAAAACATTCATTGAAACAGATAACAGAGCATTAGCAACAGACATACATCTAACACATATATGTTTTACAGCAATTACAGAAAAAAAAAGGAAAGGAAAGTATACCTATCTGTAATGTCATTACAAAGCCTAAAACCAATTCCAGCAAACAATGTGCTTAATATAGCTGGACTTTCATCTATATAGTAATGAAAATTCATAGAAGAACCATAATTTACAAAATGGTGATGAAGATTTCATGATATCATCACAGTTTTCATGTCAGAAGCTAAATGATGTACTTATATGTGGTTGCAATTTTGATCTCCTGTCTACTTCAACATTGATATGAGATGTAAACTTTGAAGTACGTGGGTTCCAAGATGTGAAAAACTTTGCAGATAAGTAATAGCAGTTTGAATGGCAAGCAGTATTTGCCATAATATAGGTTAAATAAATGTTTCTCCTCACTCCATTCCTAAAAACATACAGGCTACTGAATTCTGTATCATTTGCTCTCTAATGTCATATTGGATCCCTTCATACCTCTTAATGCCCATTTAGATATAATCTGAAAAGTTACATAAAATATTCCTTTGAAAGTCACAAATACAATAGCAAGTAAAAAATATTCTTCTTTTCTGTGGTAATTCTAAAGAGTTGGAATACATTTTTTGGTGCACAAAGAATGAAATAGCGTAACAATAGAGTGATATGGAATAAGTAGAATATGGTATTATACAACAGGTTAAGTAGAAGGCATAGAATTGATCTAATTAGACCAAATTAGGCACATTTAGATATGCCTAATACCAGATAATGGTAGCCATTACCTCCTGCTACACAAAACATAGATGTAAATGCAGTAATCATGATAGATAATACCATAGATGAAAATTCTCTACAGACCCATCTTTTGTTTCCAAAGCACAAATACAACTAAACTTTTTTAAAAAGAACATACAGTAGAAGGAAAATTTGCTTTACTTTAAATTATGTACAAATACAGTTTATAGGGAATGCATTGGAAACTATATTCAAATATTCTGAATGGAAAAAGCTCCATTTCATACAGAAATATTTATTTCCCTAACCTGTACTGGACGGTTAGGGAAATATTTAAAGAGACAAAGACTGGATAATTTAGATTACTTTACTAGTGTAGGGAACATAAGGAAGACAAGATCTTTTTCGGTATAAAGGAAATCAAACTCGTGAGCACTTTTTCATAATGGTTCAGTAATTTCTTTAACGCATCAAAGAAAGGAAATGTCACAGTTATTACAAAGAATATGCATTCATGCCCGTTGGTAGTTAACCCTTTGTTAAATTAAGGTCAGCCCAGTGACTTGATATATGATATAGTATTAACTTAAATAGCAACTGGCCTTCAAGCATGTCAGAAATAAAAGCAAGCTTGACAGTTGTTCCTGTATCCATTATTTGCATTCCTCTAAAGCATATGAAATCAGCAATGCCAAAGTATATTCAAGAAGGGTTCTTTTTTCTTTCACCATTAGGTAGCATGCAATGAATCATAAATATTGGCTAATCTATAAAATGCTACTGAATAACCAGACTGTGATAATGAGACAGTAAATATATCAGATTTTGCAATACATAAAAACTTCTGTGTTAATTATTGGGGAGGGGGGAGAAGAGGGAGACAACTTTCATCTAAATTATGCTTGCATAAATTATCCATCATTAGGGCTACCTTCCCTTTTATGAATTTAAGCAACATGCAAGTTTTCACCACTTACTGCATGCTGAACTGGTAAGTCAGGAAGATCTTACATGAATACCTGATCATAAGAAAAACATGTCTATCAAATCTTCAATATATCATTTCTTAAGGGCAAGCATGTAAGTCTCTTGTCAGATAGTTAAGTACAACACTGGAATCAAGCACTCAAGTTGTCAACTGAAAAAGCTGTTAAGACATCCATTTTTTAAAAGAAATTTCAGACTGCTCAATTAACCTACAGCTGTATTTTAAATTTTCTCTTCCATAACTTCCTAAAAACATAGAACATTTAATCATGCGTAGAGAGTATATTAGATTTATTTGTGCATTCTGGAAGTAAATAATCAAGATGCAGAGACAACTAGATGTCAGTAAACATGAGCAGAAATTCTAATTTATAGTCATCTGGACTTTTGCAGTTTGATTTGGCAGCCCTATTAAATCTCCTTTTTAAAAACTGTCAGATTATTTCCCATTTAATATGCACACAGTGGCAGTCTATTGCTCTATGGTAGGTTTGCCACAGGAATGTTCTGTAAGTTCTCAAAGGACAAAATTCCATTCTTCAGAAAAGCACACCCACTGATCTATTGTGTTCCATTAAAATTAATTAAATCCTGAGCTCTATTCCTATTCAAACTACTGAAAGAATATTCTTTAAGGCTTTAGTGAATTGGGAAATGCATGCCATTTCTACTAACTTTGATTATAAGGATGACCTCGGTGTTTTCTGTCTACTTTATTATAACTACGTGGCATGAAGTTCCTATATTAAAGGAACTTTAATAATTAACTAGTATTGTTTACAATTTCTAATATTCATGAACACAAATATATAAATCTCAAATTTCACCACCTTCTTCTTCTCCTTCTCCTTCTCCTTCTCCTTCTCCTTCTCCTTCTCCTTCTCCTTCTCTCTCTCTCTCTCTCTCTCTCTCTCTCTCTCGGCTTTAACTTTATTAAGCATTTCAATTACAATATAAAAAGTAGTACAAACTAAACTTAGAGAAAAAGAAAAAGCATAAGAAATAAATAAAAATGCAGGTAAAGTGACATATAGAAAAAGAAAAGGAAGAATATAATAAAAAAGAATCTATAAAGAAGCAAATTCCAACTTTTATCACAACAACTACTCAAATTTAGGAAATTTTCATCTGCTCTAAGATTCTAAACAGATAGCTCTTTATCCCATATCCCATTCCTTATATAAAAACAAATCAATAAAACATCAACTTTTCTATCCTGATGTCATCAAAATGTTCAGGAAGGGTTATCAGAACTTAGTGGGGAAAATCTTATTTCAACCTTGATCAAATAAACCAATTTATATTCCTTTTACTTCTAAAAATCTTTAATACAATCAAATATTACCATAGAATGTGTTTTTTGTTCAATTCTTCTACATTCCATCAACACAGATTCCTTCAAAGATTTATCAACCCTCTTTTTGTAGATAAATTATTTATTTCTTGTATGCCATAAGAAGGAATGCCATAAGAAACTTGTTGTTTCTAAAGTTTCTAATATTTTAAAATGGCTAATACCCAATTTTTCAAAATGATTAGAAGTGAGGCTTGCAAATTTAGTGTCATTGGTTGCAAGAAAGATTGCCAATTCCTTTTACTCCCTGTATTTAAATGCATAGAAAACTGTTGTCGTGTGGTTTCTTCATAAGGAGGAGCTACCTAGGACATATGTAGGTAATCTCCCATTGCCTCCTTATTCAGAGATGTTCTGAGGATGTTTCACTATTTTTGCTCTGGCCATCTGCTGTTTTCACAGAGACTTCTTCTATTTGCCCTACCTCCTCCAGAAGTCCTCAGACTGTTGCATTCTGATGTTTTAGAATTAAGAGTATTGCTGTAACATCTATATAGATGATACAGATTTGTATTTTGTCCTGTCCTTGATTTGCATTTTTAATTTACACTTGGAAGATAAGCTGCTTAGAGAAACTAGCTCTTCTCATTTGCTCTTGTGACTGAGATATAACAAACTTCTAGTTCTAACTACAATTAGGATAATTATTTCCTTTTTTTTGGTCTTAGCAGGTGCTTAATACCTGCAATATAGTTAATCATCATTAATATAACTTACTTTGCTGATAGCTCAACTAAATAGTTCAGAATGGAGGGGAGAGAGAGACTGAAAGCTATAAAACTTTCTCAAGAAAGCAATCCCTTTGTGATTCCAGAGACCGTTCTCACTTCTCCTGCAGCAGATTGGGGAACAACTCCTGGCTCTGGAAGAACATTTGAGTACAATTTCTCAATGAACTTTCTTAAATATTTATTTCTGTTCTGATATCTCCTTTGGTACTCTTGTTCATTGGTATCCATCCTGCAAATTCTAATTTAAGTGTCAATGCACAAATTAGGGCAACACATTTCTTCCTAAAAAATTTCAAATACTTATGGAGAAACCTTTTTTTGCACGTTTTCTGATCCACATTTTCTTGACGAATGAAAATGTGACAGAATTTGTGAAATCTATTCAATAGCTTGATTTTTTTTTAATTTTGCGGATGAAGAATTAAATGAGAAGTGTGTGTTTTTATTTATTTTATTCTTCAGATGTATAATCATAGGATTTAAATAATAGTTTAAAATATATTTAGAAGTGTCACATTGGCTGTAAATTAGGCCTCAACCAGATTTAGATGTCACAGGACATGCTTATACTGGACTTCTTTTATTATGTTTTTGTATAAGTCCAAGTAAACTATGATGTGATATTGGGTTATGCTTGACTTGGTAGTGATATGTTGGGTATCAGTGCAAAGAAATACTTTACAACTATTCTATTGCTATATGCTACAGTAGAAAATCTGTCTTGCAAAAATCCATTTTTCAACAAAGAAGAAAAACTCTTTCTTTGGAATCATAGGGAGAATGGAATACAATGCATCCAACACACATCCCATAACATTTCCTGGTACATTTCCTGGTACATTTGTTGTGCTTTCATGTGATTGAATTATATGGGTGAGTAGTTGGGTCACTTACCATAGTTCTGTTCATGCATTAGATGCCCTGAGACAATTACACAAACAGAGAGCTAAAGAGATACCAGAAACTGCTTGTCTGTTGCCATGCTTTTTCAGTTTAACATCTCTAAGTTTGTTAATATGTGTTTGAGAAGAGTAATATAATTCAAACACAAGAATTTAATTTTTAATTATCCTAAAGCACTACATACTGCTCAGGGTCAAACTGCTATTTTCTTCTTAATCTATGTCTTTAGAAACTGAGAACTATCACGGGTAATGGGGAAAGGGGAGAAGAAAATAGAATTTACAAATTAAAATTTAGGTGTCACAAATGTCTTTCTATATTGCAATGTATAGTTCCCCACTAGATGAACATTCCACCTTACATTGGTAAATATCCTTGGGCCCTAGTTACTTTTTAAATATATGAAGAGTAAAGCACTTAGATTGGAATTAGATCATTAAATTAAAACTTTAGCACAGTAACTATACTTTACTTTCTATCTTGCTAAGTAATACTCTTTTCTAATGTCTTGAATTTTGTGATTTTAAAAAAAATCATACCATTTAGGGTGAAATTTTATGTGCTATTACTTGGGACTTAGCTTCAGATGAAATTAGTAGAACCAACTACAGAGGAAATGCATGTAAAATTGAACTGTACAAAATACTAAAAAAAAAAAAAAACCTTTTCTATTTTTCCCTACTTTTTTATCCAATGCTAAAATAAATATGGTGCATTATTGTGCTATTATCTTTCTTAAGTGTCTGTTATGTATCCATATGTATCCTTAGACAATATGAGGAAACAACTATATCAAGCCATCAAGAGGCTTTCAAAGTAACAATGAAGTGGTGATGCTTGTTACATTAACAACACTTCAGAATAGATAGCATAGCTACCATCAGTGCTCCCTACCATCACGGCACTTTTTACTGCAGAAAACAAAAAACACTTTTTAAAAACCAGTGCCTTAGAACAGAACATAGTTAAATGAAACTAAAAAAAAAACCCTGCACAAACGGTAAATTCCAAAGCTGTTCATAGAAGAATGTTCTAAAATTAAATTCTGTAAAATCCAAATCTGTAAAATCATTTAACTGAGCCATGCAAGATGGCAGTTACCATATTAGACCAGATAGGAAAGACCCAAATTCCAACCTATTCTGACATGGTTTTGGGTTAGACAGTCTATATCTGTGATGGCATATCAGTGGGCACATGAGCCAGCTGATTTTCAGGCCGTCTGGGCCCATAAGAAGTAGGAAAACAGGCTGTTTCCTGCCTCTGGAGAGCCTGGGGAAGACCCATTTTTTTGCTCTCCCCAGGCTCCAGAGCTTCTTTAGGAGCCTGGGGAGGGCAAAAACTGTTGAAATTATCTTGGATTGAGCCCAATAAATGAGATACACAGGCATGTGTATGTACGATTATCTTTATTTACATAATGTTTCTCTCTTACAGGTATGCAGCTGGAATGAATCCCAGACCGCATGGATGACCCTTAAGTACTCCGGGGCGGAGCCCAGGTAAGGAGGGGTCAGTGGGTGAATGGATCCCTGGGTAGTTAACCCTTACAACACTAGGTTTGGAGGGCAGGCATTTATACTTAACAAAAACGGCCTTCCACACACCCCCGGAGGCCCCCCACAAGCTGGAAGTGGCTTGTTTTCCTACTTCCTGTGGGACCAGAAGTCAGCAAATGGGCCATTTCCAGCCTCCAGAGGGCCCCCAGAGGGCACCCAGAGTGGGGGGGCTGGAGGAAGCCATTTTCACCCTCCCCAGACTCCTGGAGAGGATCTAGAGCCTGGAGATAGCAAAAAACGGGCCTACCAGGCCCACTGGGCCATCATGTACCAAAAGCAGGGGGAGGGCAGAGAGGGTTGCACGCGCATGTGAGTGGCAGGGCACATATAATTGTGGATGTGGGCATGCGTGTGCACAACCCCCCTGTGACCCCCCACACACACACACACACTCTCCCCACGCTTTTGGCACGCAATGGCAAAAAGTTTAGCCATCACCAGAAAAGGAATGAAATAAATATTTTAAAACATTAAAAAGTCATCACATTTTCAACTAATGTAACTATAGAGCTAAAACTCTCTGTGTAGCAGAAGAAATGTAAAAATAAGAGAGCTCTTTGAGCTGTGGTGGCACAGTGGTTAGAATGCAATACTACAGGCTACTTCTGCTGCCTTCAGTTTGGCAGTTTGATTCTCACTGGCTTAAGGATGACTCAGGCTTCTAACCTTTTGAGGCTGGTAAAATGAGGACCCAGATTGTTGGGGGACAATATGCTGACTCTGTAAACTGCTTAGATGGGGCTGTAAAGCACTGTGAAGCAGTATATAAGTCTAAGCGCTACTATTGCTATCACACTATTAGATCTATGAGCCACGGTGGCGCAGTGGTTAAAGTGCAGTACTGCAGGCTACTTCTGCTGACTGCCGTCTGCCTCCAATTTGGCAGATCAAATTTCACCAGGCTCAAGGTTCACTCAGTCTTCCATCCTTCTAAGGTTGGTAAAATGAAGACCCAGATTGTTGGGGGCAATATGCTGACTCTGTAAACCCCTTAGAGAGGGCTATAAAGCACTGTAAAGCAGTATATAAGTCTAAGTGCTATTGCTATAATGTGTATAATGTGTATCTAACTCAAGAACTTTTTAAAAATGGTTGCATGGCTTTATAATTTCTAGGCTATATTAAGAATGTGGCAGAAATGCCACAGAAAAACAAATCTCTGGGTATGATTTGCTTCTGAAAATCCATTCAGCAAGGAAAAAAATGAGTTCTAGAGTACTAGAGAATCTGTGTGAGCTAATATTTCAGAAGACAGGTTCTCATTTGGGATGCTTCAAAAAGATATTCAAGGTCTAAAGGCAGAAGGACATTCAGAGAGGAATAAAAGGCATTTAATAGGTTTCTCATAACTTTAGACTGAATAGCTTCACAGTTCAATAGATGAAGGAAAAGACAAAACTGTCTACCAAACAATAAGTAGTTCAGTTCCCATGGTGTCCTATGAATCTTGATCATTTCATCACAGTGATAAATGAAGCATTGCACCATTGCATAACAGGATCTTCCTCGTGTGCATGCCAAGATCACAATGCAAGTATAAAAGAGGCAGAAATAATACCTAAGGACTGATAAGGCACATACGTGTGTCTGTGTTTGTTAAAATAGAAACAAATATTCCAGTTAGTATGGAAAATTAAAGTAGAGCATAATAATTCCTATTTCTCGATATGATAAGAAATTTTGATTCCTATTTTCTGCGTTAGCATTTAACATTATAAAACATAGTTAAATTAGCTCTTACATACTTATAAAATTGTTACTGTTACTGTTTGGTATGCTGTATTTAAAACATTAATTATTATTATTCTTTTTTTTAATTGAATCCCTTTCAGTACTGAAATACAGATTTAAATCCCCCAAATGGAAGTATCAATATTTTACACTATGCAATTGGCATTTGGATTGCAATAGTTCAAATGCATGCCTGTTCAAATATCAAACCCTACTCTGATGGGATGTCTGACAAATGAAGATCCGAGAAGTCAAATAAAGCAAAAGTCATGAATGTGTTCCAAATCAAAATACGTGAGTAAGTAAAGCATGGCACTTTCTGTATTTGGAGGCATCTCCTTTAAAGAGCATGACCTTTATATTTCTGTTGTTAGGTGACTAAACCTGCAAGCATAGCTGAACAGAGCATTGCTTCGAATGTGAGACATGTGAGTTTTTAAAAATAAATCTCAGATATTTTAACACTTGAACTATTGTGGGGGGAAAAGCAGGTACTGCAAAACAACCACAACACATTCCATTCTCTAGTTATCAACACATGCCAGATTGAAAAATAATTGGGTTAAAAAGTAGAAATGGTAAAAATCAAATAAACCATATTGCCATGCATTCTCTAGTTTTTCCCTTTCTTCTGATTATTTTTATGTTAAGTGAAAAAAATGTACAATTAAGAAACCTACATTAAAAATAGATTGCGAATCAATTTACATGGTGTCCTCAGTAATGTAGATCAAAAATAAAAACTAAGAAAAATAATAGTGCTGCTAAAGGGTCACGGTTCCAATTATAATTCATCCTATGGAAGAATATGAAACTGATTTTAATTGGAGCAAAAGAGTAAAGGTCAGTTTGCCAAGAACAATGGAAATCTTTGGTAATAACTGAGTAGATCCTCTGATAGGAATTTGTGAATATCAGGAACGTTCTTGAAATTAGATCATAGAAAAAGACTTTATACTAAGAAATGAATGTCAGTAACAGGACAACATACCATTTTGATTATCTTAAACCCTACATCATTAGGAAAAATAAATAAAAACTGCCAAAAATAAATGTGTTAAAATTAATGTTAAAAATGTTAAAAATTAAACTTTTGACCATGTGTCAAAAGTTTCTCAAGACATGAACAATATGTAATACCTTGTTATTTCTGTATTTTAAATATGCAGCACAGAAACTACATTCTTTTTCAAAGAAACTTTGTTTCTCTCCCCCTCCAACCCTCCTCTTCCCTTAATTCAAGTAGTATTCATGCCAAAGCCAGAAAATCATCCTGACTTTTCTCAGAGGAGAACAGCTGTTTCATTCTCTTTTTGATGCTCTTTCATCATGAAAGGTTGATATCAATTGTATCCCTTTTTTATTTATTTATTAAGTGAAACCTTTGACAGAATGAGAGGTAATCCTGAGGCTGAAAAACAGACTGTACCTCTTCAGAATAATCTTCCATGTAACAAAACTATCTTGTAGTTGGGAGGATAAACTATTCCAGAGACAGGCTACACAATCTTTCTAAATCTAAAGCAATGCTTCAAAGCACATGGGAACACATACAAAACACCTTTTCTCTTCTGAGAAGCACCTTATCATTTTTGCATGGTCAAACAGTTGTTTAAAAACTGTTCATAGATTTATATTCATGTATGTGCATGCACAGCCATAGGAACATCTGCAAGAGCAGATCAACATTTGGAAATTGATGTGTGTGGTACCAATACTGAAACCCTAATTCTTTTGTGTCATCAGCACACAGAACCCACCATCTATCTATCTATCTATCTATCTATCTATCTATCTATCTATCTATCTATCTATCTATCTATACACACACACACACACACACACACACACGCACACACAGACAGACAAACATGCCTAATTGAGAGGGAGCCCCTCTTTGAAGAAATGGTTTAGAAATATGAAAAATAAACCAAACCAAACCAAACCAGGAAAGAAAATGTTGCTTTGTGTACCAAATGCAAAATGTACAGTAAATACATCAACCTTCCTTATAAATCAAAGGTTGGTAAATAACTCCTGACACTACAACATTGTGCAGCTCCTCCTTCATTGATTTTCTTTCACCTTGCTGTACACATTTCTAAATGACATAGAATTGTTGCAGAGTGAAATCCCCATGTAAATGTATACAGTTCACTTATTTTAATGAGATATTTTCTCTTGTTTACTATCAAAATTAGATCATCTTCCATGGCTTTTAGTTGTAATGAAAAAAAATCTTGATTTTTGAAAATCAAGTACTCTACTAATTTTATGTTTCTATTTGTTTTTAGAATGGCATGAAAAGAAAAAATATATAATATTTCTTTTCACTTTTCGGTGAAAAGAAAAAAATATAATATTTTAAAGTCACTCAAGAACACACATTAACAGTTATCACCATTTCTTTTCTAATGAACTTTTAATGTTGTAGACATAATTGTTGTAGACGACTCTATACATCTATAGTCCCTATTGTATTCTCTTCCTTTCTTTTTTTTCTACTCCCTTCCATATTAATTAATTAATTGATTGGTTTTATGTAGTGTTTCAGGTTCCTATGCCTGCCAAAAATCCTTTTTTTTTGCAGAAATCTCCTTCTGGTGCTAGACAACTTTTTTTCTAGCTAACAAAGACTCTGGGAAAGTTTTCCGCATTAAATTAATAAAAGAGATGTGCAGGCCTGGCTGTGACCTTCAAAAATAACTATATACAAGAACATAGGAATAGTTTGCAAGTATATATTTGGTTTTGATATACGTTTGAACGAGGATTATCATCATAATTGATTACACATTGTTCAAGCTCCCCAAGAAAGATATAGAAAGCAACATGACCACAAGAATGTGCAAATCATCAGGCAAGATATTTCACTCCTGAGCAAATCACTTAGTCAAATGATTTGCAAAGTGACAACTGCTAATGTGTATGTGCATGTGTGTGTACACACACACACACACACACACATTTTTCTTTAAATTTATGCTGTATATATTAAAGTTAAGCTTTGCCCTTCACACTTGTCTTTGCTTTCATGTAAAGTAACTGGAGATCAAATAACAAAGGATGATTCGCTTAATGAACTTGCTTTGAAAATATAAATTTATTAAATCAACTTTAACGTTGTTTAGCTGATACTATGTTGGAAAAGTGTGAGAAACAGCTCTATCCCATGGATATTTATAACTTTCTTTCATAAACAGGTCACTTATAAATGTTTTCTGGATCACTTAACATTACTTTTTTTTTTACTTTCAGTATTACAACAAAGCTTTTTTGTTTGCTTGTTACTATTATCAGCTCCATATGTCCCATTACACACATCTTTTTTCCTTCTGTCTATTAAACCAAACTTTCCATCTCCTTGAATTCTCCAACAATTGATCCATGCTGATGATATCCACTAGTATTTCCTTAGGCAAGGAAGAGGCATCTGTCCCATAGTCTCTGCTTGCCTCACTAGATTCAGCAAGGACAGCATGATCTTGATCCCTTCAGTTAAACAACATCTTGTTGGATTTCCCTCTCTGTGACAGTTTTGCCTGTGGAATAGCATTGCTCTGGAAGTCTGGATGACCCTAACCCTCCTATCTTTTTGTAAGGCATTAACAATCTAACTAGTTTCCCAGGGATTGGGATCACCTTTGCTCGTTCATTTGGTCTTCTTACAAGTTGGTATTATTGTTTGCAACCTTGGAATTTATTTATTTATTTATTAGTTCAATTTATATGCCACCTTTCTCCGGAGACTCAGGGCGGCTTACAATGAATTATGATTTGATTTGTTAAATTGTTATTTTAACCTTGTGTGCTTTTGTGAAAGAGACAGGGATATAAATTGTTTTAAGTACATATTTAATAAAAGTTTAATTTATGTAATCTGTGCTACAAACAGAAGTCTGGACATTAAAGACTCAGTATGACCATATACATAACAGATATCTTTTTGTGAATGTATTTTTTTTTCTTTCTTCTACTTTTTAAAGAAAATAACCATTAATTCTTACAACAGAAGAATAGCCACTAACATCTTATCTTGGAAATTTGAAGAGTTTATAATCCTGTATTATACAATACTAAACACATATAATTAATCATAGCTTATGGGTATAAAAAGGGAAAGACTGAAGGCATCTACAACCCTTTTATTTTTAGAGAGATGCTCTGCACAGCACAGCACAAACCTTTCAAAAATGAAAGGTTTGAAAGATATAAAAGCAACAATTAATGCAGGCAGGACAAGAGAAAACAAGACCTAAGTCTACAGGAAATAATCAATATCTGATGAGAAGACACTACGCTATTAATAGTATGAACGTGCTGGCAGATACTATCAAGTTGAGTTTTATTAATTAACTGAAAATGTAAAGATACAATGGCATTGAGAAGAACAAGGAACAAATGTACTAGTTCTTTAGAAACAACACAGTGTAGAATTTATGAGCATACAAGTTTGCCTGTAGCTTGTTGGGTGATTTTTTTCCCCCCTTTCAAACAAATATAACTTTGATTCTTCATTGCTTTAGGATTTTACTTGTCCCAAACAATCTTAAAAGAAAAGCACTCAGAAGTGTAATTTTTTAATACAATTTTATACAGAAAAAAATTTAGAGCATTAAAAGAAAGTATTTTAAACAATTTACTGGAAAATCCTCTGTATATGTACTTTGAAAGCCCCATTCCATTTAATCACTAGTAACTGCAGGCTTAGTTGCTTTGAGACAAGAACATACAAGCATTTTTTAATTTATTTATTTGCTTTTATTTCCTATTTCTAAACTGCCAACTTCCCTCAGATCCCTTATCTTTCAATCTAAAAACTTATTTCTGGATACTAATATATTTTGCTCATCCCGTATTGCCACAGAATCTTATAACAGCATTAAATTAAACAATAGGTTTATTAGACATTGGGGGGAATCTGTCCATGAAACTTGTTGATAAAAAAATATGCAGCAAAAATTCTTTTGCAAACTTGACATATAGAGCTTTCTGTCTCTCCTGCAATCTTTTTCTCCACTATCATCAATAGCATCACATGCCCCATATTTCAGTGAGATAGATTTGCCTGTAAGCATGCTTTTGTAATTGTAGTATATCTAAAATTTATATCCTGTGTATTATTACATTATTTTTATTATTATATATTGATCCAAAGGTAGAACTAATTTACTCAAATAAATCCCAGGAGGGACTGATAACAGCTTAAATAGCAAATAATATTTTCTTTCAAATGTCTTACAAAATCTTCTGGGAATAGAAGAATAATTTCTTGAATGATCAGAAAAAAAAACCCTTATTTTTTAAAAATAAAATAAATAAAAATGAAATAGGACAAGATTAAAGAGAAAATTCACATTCATGATAAATAGTTTTACAATTACCTGTGCAGGTTCTTAGATACAATATATTAAAGACTGCTGGGGAAATAAATACTTTAATGGTGCAATCAGAAAATTATAGAACTGGCAATAATTGAACCGGTTGGATTTTTCCCCAGCTCATTTATACTTACTAAAGTGTGCTATACTAAAACACTCACAATTTATTAATGTTCACCAGCCTTCTGTAACCTGGTATATATCGAATATGATATACAATTTTAACCAACTAGCTGATGGATAAAATATAAATGAATAGTCAGAGATTATGAACAATGAATAATCAGAGATTATGAATAATGAATAATCAGAGATTATGAATAATGAATAATCAGAGATTATTTCTGTCCAGGGACATCTACCCATCCCAGGGAATTGAACTGAGTGGATATACTCCAGTTGCCATTTATTAAAAATGGGACTTAGAAGTAGGGCTTTTGTACTGGCACCTGTCTTATGAAATGGAATGGAATGGAGTGGAGTGGAATTCTGCTGAGAAACAGATAGCCCCTAATTTTCTTGCCTTCTGGAAGGCAAGAAAATTAGGTTGTGGTTGTTAAGACATGGTTCTGTCATCAGGAGTTGGACCAATGTTGGAGATTCACCCAGCATATGTGTTCTTGAGATAAAATATTATGGTGGTTTAATACTTTATAAGAGCTTTATCTGCCAAGAGTTGTTTTATATAATCTGACGAGCCATACAAATATTTAAGTAAATAAAATATAGCTATAGAATTGTATTAATATTCCATATTAAAAGACATCCCAGACATCACACTACTTTGGTTTGAAGTAAGACATCACATTTTATCATACATTTACAAGTTGTTTTGTTATGTGCAGAAACAAGATACAAGCTCGAGAAGGAGTAATTTACTTCTATTTACCTCAAGGGAAAAACATACAAAAAAGCACTGTTCTGTTTTATCTACTACAATTATATAGTCAAATTGTTTTTAATTCTTTCCCAAGTTCCTTACTCTCCATGTTCTCTGTTTCTAAAATGTCCTTAGTTCTATTGCATTGTCTTGAATGTTTCTAGTGTCCTTCTATACACTATGTTTAAAGGTCAGATAATAATCTGCAAGTTTGACAAATATTTTCAATATTGACACATTAAAGTATGTGCAAGAAAAATTCAGTGTGGGCAATTTGCTGCTATTAAATTTTTGGCTTAAAATGTAACTAACAGCCCCCCTCTCTTTCTCAACATATTTTCAAATTGTGATTGTATTGTAAAATGAGAGCTGACAAACCTAGTACCACAACTTTATTAAAAATTCTACAGTGATGAAAGTTGCAAACCTTCTAGTTCAATAGAAGCAATGCAGTCAAGAAAGCTGTGTATTGTATGAGCTGAAATGCACTTAGTGTGAAAATATCATTTTATTTGGTGCAGAATTATAAGCATTGTGTGTGCTTTTAGTTATAACTATTCATAGAATTTCCTGAATAGCTTCAGATTACAAAGATTGTCCATCCTGAATAATTGAAACATTACCACTTTAATGAGTAAGTAGCAGTGGTGAAATCCATTTTTTTTACTACTGGTTCTGTGGGCGTGGCGTGGCGGGTGTGGTGTGGCTTGTTGGGCATGGCTTGTTGGGCATGGCAGGGGAAGGATACTGCAAAATCTCCATTTCCACCCCACTCCAGGGGAAGGATACTGCAAAATTCCCATTCCCTCCCTACTCCGGGGGGAGGATATTGCAAAATCTCCATTCCCACCCCATTCTGGGGCCAGCCAGAGGTGGTATTTGCCGGTTCTCTGAACTACTCAAAATTTCCGCTACCGGTTCTCCAGAACCTGTCAGAACTGCTGCATTTCACCCCTAGTAAGTAGAGACCGCCATAGAGATTGTGGGCAGAATATAAGGCAGACATGAATTTCTCAGGGTAGTTCAACAGTAGAAGAGAAAATGCATGCAGATATTTCTGCAGTCATAAATTACAAATTCTGTGGCATATTCTGCCAAATAAAATTAAAAGCATGTGTTTAGAACAAATGAAAACTCATTGCAATGCTTAAGGAAAAGAATTGGCATTTCTTCTTCTTTTTTATAGTCTTTGAACAGCATTGCAATCAAGACAAAGAAATTAGATTGCTAAAGAAAACCCATTGCAGAAAAAGTGATAAAATAATACAGTAGTACATTTAAGTCAAATTTGCTTAGTAAAGGGTATCTTGAAACGAGAAATGTAAATAAAAAGTAACATCCCTTAAAAATAATGAACATAAAATTTATCTGTATGACACTTAAATTTGAAAATAACTGGGAAGAACAAAGCTCCTTTTTGGATATCATAAAAAGGATATGAGGAAAAAAGTAAATGGCTCCAAAGAATGCCTCAATTCAAAAAAGAAAATGAAGACCTTTTAACCAGCAAAGTTCTTTTAACAAGAGCTAATAGATAAGCAATTCTCCACAAGGAGCAGAATCTAATAGAAAAGTAAGAACAAATTCAAAAGCTGTTATATTTCACTGAAATTCAAAAACATTTTTCAATACAGGTTCTGAGAAAGAAAAAGGAACTAGACTGAATAGGAGATAAAATGATAGAGCCTTAAGAGCAGAAGGGAATACAAGTGTTACCTGCAAGAAGACAAATGGTAGAGGATCACTCTGTAGTGCTGAAAATATTTGATTACTTCATAATACTGAGAAGAGTTCTGATACCTCCTGGAATTATGGATAGTAGATAGAATGAAACAATTGACAAAGCTCATCAAGTCTACTAAAAGGCACTCCTTTTCTAGTCAATCAAAATGGGATAAATTATACCCCATTTTGAAGTTCTAAGAACATGGGGACTCGGGTGGCATTTTTTCTCATTTTCAGTCCATGAAAGAAGATTGCAATGGGAAAGAAAGTTGCAAGTGAATAAGGAAACACTGTTGTTGAAGAGAATTTAAGGAACTACGATATGCATTATGTAGATGAAGAACTGCAAGAACAAGTTTGACTGAAAAGAATGTGCTTATAATGAATGAATGTGAATGTGAATGTGAATCATGTGAAGGGTAGGAATTAAAATCAATAGCTAAGAACTACATATAAAGCCTCAACTAGTCATAAGATGAGGGAAACCTGACTTGGTAATAGCACACATGATGAAGAAAGAATTTTAAAAATCCTTGAGTTTGTCATTGAATGCAAGCTGAATATGATTTTACAATATGACATGGTAGCTAAAAAGTAATTTTAGGTTGATTAGCAGAAACATGGTTTTCAAACCATGGGAAGGCGGTAAGATGTCACCTTAAATAGTGTGTCCCATAATGATTATTTTAGGAATATTCTGAGAAATTGGACCAACAACAAAGAATCAGGAAACTGGAAATTTGCAAAATGAGATTGAGTAAATTTAAAATGTTTAGTGTTGAGAAAAAAACAACTGAGGAAAAGGGGATATGATAACACTTTTCACATATTTGAAAGGTATCACACAGGAAGAGATCAAAACTTATTCTCTACTGTCTCAGAACACAAAGCAGAAAAGAAAGGTTTTAAAGCAGAAGGAGACAAATTCCAGTGAACGTTAGGAAAACGCTCCTAATGGGAAAAACAGATTGATAGCAGAACTAATTTCCATGTAAGATGGTAGAATTCTTTGCAGAATATGTTCAAATATAGTGTGGAAAGCCATCTGTTTGGGATAGGTTAATCTGAGTTTGTGCACAGAACATAGGATTGACCTTGAAAACTAAATGGTCTTTCCAATTTTGAGATTTTTGGAATAACAATGGTGCCTTTAAACTGGTTTTATCAAGTTAGAGGGTAATAAATGACTATTGTCCATAAACTCATATTTAAATGGTAAGGAATATCTCTTTGTTCATAGACCACTGAGTCCAAGATCTATGGTTCATATGATTGGAGGTACAATGTTCCATTCCTTGATACTCACAAACAAAAATAAGGGCATAGATCTTGAAGGAGGGGATAGGGAAAGGAAGCCAGTATCTGCTTTAAAAACCAATCAAGCCTCTTTTTCTACACAATTTAACAATTATCATTCTTCTGCTGCCACTGCAAACCAAAACTAGAGTCATTACTTAAATTGCTTCTTTACATCATTCTTTGATTGCTCTTTACATCATTCATATTTGTGTTCTGTACAATATTTTTTAGCAAATGAGACAAAAATGACATAAAATTCTAATCACATCAAAGGAAATACTTCACACCAGAGAATTAATTAATGTATTCTCTGTCATATGATGTGGTAGCAAGCTCTAAAATAATTAGATTAATTAATAAACAGAGATGTAGTGAATCTATTTCTTGAGAGCCTAAAGATTTTGAGGCAATTTATCTTGGAATATTATTTCTTTATTGCATACATACAAACATTTGTATCAACTTTTGTCCTCCAAAAAAGGGTCATTCAAAGTAACAAATATAGTCTGATATAATCTAATAAAAAGTGATGCAGTACAAAAATATTGACATCAACTGCAAAATAGACTGTTCCTTTTTCATTAAATATTGTAAAGCTAAACAGCAACATTACAGTGATTTTCTTGCTACTGAAATTATTTCAAGAACTTATCAATAAAATTAGCTAATTGTAAGTTTCTTTCTTTCTTTTCCTCTCCCTCTCTCTTCCACTCTTTTCCTATCACTTTGAACTCTTAAAATAAAGAATTCTGTTCTATTCTATTCTATTCTATTCTATTCTATTCTATTCTATTCTATTCTATTCTATTCTATTCTATTCT
>WNWU01000032.1:7613111-7627884 GCA_012654045.1 Ptyas mucosa | reverse complement strand
CACACACACACAGAGAGAGAGAGAGAGAGAGAGAGAGAGAGAGAGAATAAGGGACCTTGGAAATTTTCTAGTCTAACCCCTTGCTCAAGCAGAAAACTCTATATTTCAGACAAATGGTTGCCCAATCCCTTCTTTAAAACCTCCAGTGTTGGAGCATCCACAAATTCTAGAGGCACTCTTTCTCTCTGATACACACATATACACATGCACATGCCCAGTCTCACACACAAAGATACTATGGGTCATGTGTGTCTTCCTGAATCTCAGGCCTTCTACCAGAGGCCTGTGAGTTTGAGGGTTCAATGTAGTATCTTAGCTGTTCCTAGCCCTGTACTCTTCTGGATAGAGAGCTCTTTCTGAAACTGTTCCTTTTGGAGCCACTTTTTCAGCTAAGGAATCACAGTTTCAAGTACCATTCTTGGAACCATTTTGGTCTTTACTTTCCATATCCTCTCGATTTTCTCCCTCAGGCTCTGCTATTCTTCCCACATTCATACTCCTTCTTGGTGTTGCTGTCACTTTCCACTGCTACATCAATCACCATTGCTGTCTTATGGTTCTTGGTGCCTGGTGGATTAGCCAGTACCTGCCTGTGTATGTAGATCTGGAACTTCCATAGGATTTTAGCCCTCTTATTCTCCATGACCTTCTGTGAAATTTCCTATCTTGGAGGATCTAGCTCATGCACCATGCTGATGTTCCCCTACACAATGCTAACTAGCTGATTGCACCATTCAATGCAGGGGTGAAATCCAGCAGGTTCTGACAGGTTCTGGAGAACCGGTAGTGGAAATTTTGAGGAGTTCGGAGAACTGGCAAATACCACCCCTGGCTGGCCCCAGAGTGGGAAGGCAATGGGAATTTGGCAGTATCCTTCCCCTGGAGTGGGATGGGAATGGAAATTGTGCAGTATCCTTCCCCTGCCACGCCCACCAAGCCATGCCCACTAAGCCACACCACACCCACCAAGCCATGCCCACAGAACCAGTAGTAAAAAAATTGGATTTCACCACTGATTCAATGTATGCTGTTCCTGTCTATATCTTAAACTCTGTTACTATTTGTTGACTGGTCTATAAAGCGTCTCTGCACAGTGTAATATAGTAGACCCCTACTTCTATGGAACTGATGCTGAGTGCTTATTATGATTTATTTATTTATTTATTTATTTCCAATTTATATACCGCCCTTCTCCCTGAGGACTCAGGGCGGTGTACAGCCAGACATAAAAAACATAAAATATAAATATTAAGACATTTAAAATATATATATAATTTGGCTACAAAATTTAAAACTCACAGACCAATTAAAATATTAAAAATATTTAAAATTTCTTCTTAAGCCAGCCCGGCTTGTTGGAAAAAATGTGTTTTTAGGGCACGGCGGAAGGCACTGAGGTCATGAATTCTCCTAATCTCCGGGGGCAACTGGTTCCAGAGGGTGGGTGCTCCCACAGAGAAGGCTCTCCCCCTGGGAGTCACCAGCCTACATTGTTTGGCTGATGGCACCCTGAGGAGGCCCTCTCTGTGGGAGCGCACGGGTCGATGGGAGGTCATCGGTGACAGCAGGCGGTCTCGGAGATAACTAGGCCCTATGCCATGGAGCGCTTTAAAGGTGATCACCAACACCTTGAAGCGCACCCGGAAGACCACCGGAAGCCAGTGCAGCTCGCGCAGGAGCGGTGTTATGTGGGAGCGCCACGCTGCTCCCGTCACTACCCGCGCGGCCGCATTTTGGACCAGTTGGAGCCTCCGGGTGCTCTTCAAGGGGAGCCCCATGTAGAGAGCATTACAGTAGTCTAGGCGGGAAGTGACAAGGGCGTGAGTGACTGTGCACAGGGAATCCCGATCAAGAAAGGGCCGCAACTGGCGAATCAGGCGAACCTGACAAAAGGTCCCCCTGGCTACAGCTGTCAGATGTTCCTCCAAGGACAGCTGCCTATCCAGGAGGACTCCCAGATTGCGAGCCCTTTCTGCGGGGGCTAAAGACTCGCCCCCGATAGTCAGTGATGGAGTCAACTGACTATATCGGGATGCCGGGAACCACAGCCACTCCGTCTTGGACGGGTTGAGCTTGAGTTTGTTTCTCCCCATCCAGATCCGCACGGCTTCCAGGCACTGGGACATCACTTCGAGGGCATCATTGGGGTGGCCTGGGGTGGAGATGTACAGCTGGGTGTCATCAGCGTACTGATGGTATCTCACCCCAAAGCCACGGATGATCTCACCCAGCGGCTTCACATAAATGTTGAACAGGAGGGGTGAGAGGACCGACCCCTGCGGCACTCCAAACGAGAGGCCTCGAGGTCGACCTCTGCCCCCCTGTCAACACAAACTGCGACCGGTCGGAGAGAAAGGAGGAGAACCACTGTAATACAGTGCCCCCCACCCCCAACTCTTCCAGCCGGTGCAGCATGATACCATGCTGATGCTGTGATTAGTGCTTTAGTTATATTTTTACTCCAATCCTTTTTAGCCACTGGTAGTCTTTTCCTGTGCCAGTCACATTCAACTATCTGTCAATGGTACAATGGTACAATGGTACATTCCATGCAGACCTACTTCTGCAATATATGTGTGTGTGTGTGTGTGTGTGTGTATACACACACACACACACACACATACACGCATACATACATACATACTTCATTTAGTATTAAAATGTCATTGCAGAACCTGGTCTCTTTTCTTCTTCCTGACAAAATACACAATTATATCTCTTGGTACTTTTCTTCTGCATCCATATATTTCTCATCCCATTCTAAAAACCTCATTTAAGATTCAACAAGATTCTCGCTAACATCTTTACCATGTTCCTTTGTAATTACTTTCAATCTTAAACAAAATTATTTCTCTCTTAGTTCCAAGCAGTGCATCCAAGTAGTGTTTCTCAACCTTGATAACTTTAAAATATGTGGACTTCAACTTCCAGATGGAAATTAAACTCCACATCTTTTAAAGTTGAATTCCACATCTCTTAAACTTAAGAAATACTTGTCTAGATCACCTCCATCTCTCAATTTATTATTTCTGTCTTTTACATTTTACTTCCCCTTTCTGGATTCCAAATTAGAGAAAAAATGGCCACCACCAGAACAACAATGTAAATTATGGAATGGAGAAGAGGATCATTTACAGAGGGATTAACAGAAAAAGGGATTACACCAGAAATTTTACAAATGACATTTGAAGAAATGTCATGCATAAGTATTTACATCAGTGATTAAATCAGTTAAAAGGGATCTGATAAGTATGAATACAAAAAATGAACTATTAGTATTACAGATGACTAGAGAGGTTAAATAATCAAAAAGAAATAGAAAGCTTGGAAAATAAGGGGTACTTGACACTCGACAGTTTTTAACTTTCATAATTCAAAGTTTTGATTTGTTCTTTCAATTCCATATAACCATTTCCTTAGTTTTTAAAATTAGTAGTAATTGTGTGTGTGTTTGTGTGTATATTTATGGAATTTATTGACTGGCCTGCAATGCTGGCTTCCTTATTTCTCATTTGACCTGACCTAACATCCATGCATCAATGTAACTGCACATGCACTACAGAACTGCCCCTCCAAAAAAAAAAATTCTTCTAGCTTTTTTTAAAAGCTTTTCTTTTAGTAACTCAAATTTCTCTTCTAAGGTAAGCTGTTCGTAGGTGAAGAAAATGAGAAAAATATAACCACCTGACTTTTATGAGTACTTCCGCATTAAAAACTCTTTACAAATTGTTTCTCAGTAGGGTGCCTGTATGATTAAAACCCTCTAGGCTTTGGGATACGTTTTCTCTGCAGGATTTTGTCAAATCCTTTTCATTTCACTATTGGAAGCTCTTAAAAGGCAAACAACTTTAAATACAATCTGGTCTCTGTAGATGTCATTCGAACATCTTAATGAGCTTTTTTCTTTTCTTTTTTTCAAATAATGAGTTCATCCTTATTTGGCAGGAATAAAAATGATTTCAGGCTTTCTAACAGCTATCGGCTTCCACTTGTTTTACTTCTAGAATGGGACGAAGCTTCACATCAAACTTTCTATCTAAAATTTATCTCATTTGTGAAATTATTGTAACTTCACCAGAATCTTCATCTTTTGTCATCAGCCATTTGGTCAAGTCTGACCCTGGGCCACTCTATGAAACAGTACTCTCTATGCTATCCTCTGTTTCTCACAGCCTCATTTAGATCTGCCATGGTCGTCCAAATGTTATCCTCTAGTGTCCAGCCAGCAAAAACTCCACCAGCAAACTGTATTAAAGTGCATGGACATTTCACTGTTGCTGTTTCCTCCTCCCACATCTTTTCCCCCTCTTTTTATACTGTTCAGAAATCCCACTTTAACATATCAGGAGGCTTTTGCTCGAATGAAGTTGTCAGTCATGTAGAGATTGCAAATCTTTGAGAAAGTCTAAGGTAGTCTTCTGGCATTTAGTAATTATTCCTTTAGCTATCTGCATTGAATTAGTGCAATGTTTTTATTTAATTTTTTCTTATTTGCTTATAATATTATTTTGAGGTATTTCATTTCTTGATGTATTGCTGTATAGTATTTTTATTAGTTTAATTTCATAAGAATTCATTCAGTAAATTAATGTTTGGAGGCCTTTTGGTAGTTAATATGAGCAGAAAAATTGCAGACTTGGAGAGTAATACTGTTCTCAGCACCATTAACATGTCAAGTGGCTGCACTGAAGTTTAGCTGCCAAACTTTTCCAATATTGGAATACAATGGAAAGATTCTCCATTTTGGATCAGGTAAGCTAAGATTCCAGTAAGTTGTTGTCTAAGCACATCTGAAATTTAGTAAAACCTTTTATATTACAATCACTTTCAAGATGAAAGATCATCATTTATCAAGAAACTTTCTAGATGGAAGATTACCATTCATTCATATGCAATTAACTTAAAAAGGGAAGGCTCAATATAATTTAAAGCCTAAACAGCTTGTTTTTTTATTTCTGAAGGATGAATACAAACACAGCTATGTAAATAATAACTAACAAATCAAGTCAAATATGACATAATTAAAAGCAACCATATTCTTTAATTTACCTTTCGCTTATTTGTTGGGCAGACATAAAGGTAGTTCAAAATGGTCTTCAGACCCACTTTGTCATTCATCTTTTCATATGTTGTCCCATAATCAGTTGACCTGCAATTCCAGAGAACATTTGTAAGTAAGCATAAACACTACAGTAAGAATAAGATACAAACTGGTTGTTTCCCGCTTAAACAAAATAGGTCTCAGAAGGTGGTAGTCGTTTTTGTTTTTGTTTTTTTCCCATGATTTACACTGTATATGATGACACTTAAGTATGCACTCATGCCTTCGTGTGAGGAGTTAATATTTGCATTTAAATTAGGTTAGGAAAAATTAAAATTGCATCTTCAGTGCCACTGAAAATAAATGTTGCAGTAAGAAATGTCAATCAGGTTGGAAGAGGTAATGTTTGTCATTAATGCAAATGTCAGGATAACAAGAGGCTGAATTAGCTTTTGTCTATTACTATGTTTTGTCATATTGGAAAATATTGTTGTCCTTTCAGTTATCACAGTTTTGCAAGTACTACTACTTAATCCATTTCATGATTTATTTAGTAATGCTTCAAAAGGCTATGGCTAGACATCACTAACCAAAATTACTTGCTTTGTATCATTTGCATTGTTCCTATGTATATTTTAAATGAGCTTTAAAAAATAATAGTTTGATGAGAAACCTTAAAATGGAATCTTCTGTTTGATTATTACCAATTAATTTTTAAAATATATACACTACAATAGATACACTAAAACAGATTTTGATATTTAGGATTCTATACTGTATGAATTCCATTACTTGATATTTCCTAGAGCAGTGATGGCTAATCTTTTCTGGACCGAGTGCCCAAAGAGCGCAAAGATGCGCACCCGAACCCCCAAAATGCATGCATGTGCAGTCCCTTGCACACGCCCACCACCACCACCACCCTGCATGTATGGCAGAGACCCAAAGACCAGCTGTCTGGCAGGAGGCATGTGCACATACACAGCAGAGCTGAACTAGGGTGATAGCTCGCATGCCATCAGAGAGGGTTCTGTGTGCCCCCTCTGGCATGCGTGCCATAGGTTCACCATCACGGTCCTAGAGGATCATGTATATTGATGATGACTTATTTGGTTCACTCATATATATTACAAGAACAATGTAAACACCAAGGAATTTTGACAATGATGAACAACAATAATTAAACAGAGACAAATCATAAAGATAAACATAGTTGTGTGAAAGGGCACAAATTCTCAACATAGTCTTGTAGTAAATGCCATACAGTTAAGATATTCATTTCATATTCTTCCTGACCACTTTATATATATTATGTTTGTTTCCCAACAATTAAAAACAAAGAAGAAATAATATGAACTGATAACACTTACTCTACACAAGAGAAACTCTTAATATGACATGAACAAATAACAACAAGGTAATTCATTCCTACAATTAGAAAATAGTATATACCATTCAATCTTAGATTTCTTGATATTTACTGGAAAAAGTGGAGGATAGGGGCATGCACAACAGGGGCCTGCCCCATCTACTGGTTATGTATATTCACCAAAATCCTAGTCTCTTCAGCTTGTCCTCAGCTTACAACAGTCTGTTCAATGACTGTTCAAATTTACAACAGCACTGAAAAATATGATTTATAACTGTTTTTCATTTAAAACCATGAAAGCATTCTCGTGATCATGTGATCAAAATTCAGACACTTAAGAGATGGCTCATGTTTTTGATGGTTGCAGTGTCCCAGGGTCATGAGATCACCTTTTGCAACCTTTTCTCACAAGAAAAGTCAATGGACAAGCCAGATTCATTTAATAATCATATTGCTAACTTAACAACTGCAGTGATTCACTTACTAACTGTGGCAAAAAAAGTTTGTAAAATGGGGCAAAATTCACTTAACAACTATCTCACTAAGCAATAGAAATTTTGGGCTACATTGAGGTCGCAAGTTGATGACTATCTGTAGCATCAATTGTTGAAATCCAATAATGAGGGAAAACTATGTACAAATCTAATATTTCATCCATTTTGAAATAATTGTCACAAAGTACCTGGAATCAGTGTATAAGACTTTTATCTAAAGAAAACAAGCACAGAGTTCCACAGAATTGGTCATTAGTTTTCCATTTGTTCCCTTACAAAAAAAAGAAAAAAAAAGACCCTCTGTGATAACTTTGTATATTAGTTGTCAATGAAATGTGAATTTCACTGTGTGAGGTGTGTGTGTGTGTATTACACACACACACACACACACACACATATATATTACACACACATACACCAGAAACAAATGGAACTTTGTACTATAGCATATCAACACCCCACTTTCCAATCAGTAAAACAAAAATAATTTACTGTTTTAAGAAAAGAAATATATGTTCTAAATTACTCAATCCAATATCTAATAAAAAATGGAAATTTATTTAGATCAAATTGTGTGTTCCTTTTTTCTATGCTCAATTCCAT
Source organism: Ptyas mucosa (assembly GCA_012654045.1). NCBI lineage: Eukaryota > Metazoa > Chordata > Lepidosauria > Squamata > Colubridae > Ptyas > Ptyas mucosa. The sequence continues at coordinate 7,620,377 of WNWU01000032.1, read as the reverse complement.
AAATTTACCCATTTAAGTCAATTCTCATATCTTAAATAGCCACTTATTAATGTTTAAAATTGTGCAGTTTTCCAATATTTTGCCAGAATAATCTTTGTAGCAATCAAAATGTTGGCAATTAAATACAATTTATTTATATTTATAACATTTGCTATATAATTAAATATTTTTACTAATGCATTTATAGTCAGCCCAATTCATTTATTTAATTACTGTATATTTGAATAGTAGTAGAATATATTTTTCTTGCTTCAGGCCCCCAAAAATTGTTCTCAAAATCTAAAACTCATTTTCCTTTCCAACACCCATTTGTTTGATACACTGCTCCTCTTCCTTCTCTTGTTTTAATGATACAAAATGTTAAGTACAACATTTTTCAGTTAGTCCAACTACAATTGATAATATATTGAAAACACATTTTAACCTAAAAATGGGATTTAATTCTAGAGTAAACGTGTTTTATTATCATAACTTAAACCTGTTGAGTCAAATTACAAGGCAAGATTTAAGGTAACTTAACAACTACTATTGTTATATCCAAATCCTCAATAACTTTTTTTTCCCTTCCTGGCATTTTCTCATATGTGCAAAGGTTTACTTTTTTGGATCAATTAAGTATTGATCCATTTGTTGCAACAGGAATGTCAAGATTCTGACTGACAAACCAAGAACTGGTTTCTTCTTGTTGTCTGCTGCCTGGAACTGGCATTCCACAGGTGGTTTCCCCTACCTCCAGTCTCTGTGGCAACTGAGAAGTGACAATGGTTGAAATCAGTACAATTTCACTTTGAAGTTGACAAGGAATTGACGAACCGGTTTGTCATCAAAGTGTGACATCATCACCTGATTCCTGAGGAGATTATTTTATTTATCTGTATCCTGTCTTTATTATTTTTACAAATAACATATCCTTCCTCCTCCTATTTTCCCCACAACAACCCTGTGAGGTGAATTGGGTTGAGAGAGACTGACTGATTCAAAGTTATTCAGCCTAAGTTTTCATGCCTGAAGTGGGACTAGAACTCAGTCTCCTGGTTTCTAGCCTGTTGCCTTAACTATCTGACCAAACTGACTCTCAATAACTATTTTAATATTTAATTTAATTTTCACAATGTTTATTCTAATTTACTTATCCACAATAAGATATTAAACAGTTTAGCACCTGATTCTATTTCAGCAAGTAATCATTATTCATATTTTCTAGGGATGATAATTTCAGTTATGTTAAATATGTGTCTTAATAATAAAAAGATTGGAAAATAAAGGAAGACTAAAACCATGTCTGATAATACATATTTTTTCATAACCTGAAAATTACCTCTTTTAATCAGAGGCACTCCCATTCCCTATTTTTTTCAATATCTTGTAATTTTTTATTTCTGTGAATACAAACAAAAGCTAATACTAAGAAATGTTACATTGTTCCTCATGATCTTTTGATTTTCCAGATTTTTCCTCATGATCATTTATGCAATTGCAACCTACTCTTTCCTTTATTGAAAGCATGATTATGATTTATGACTTAAAACAGAACACTATGTTTTTGAACTAGTATAGAGATCACTGAGATGACTCACAATGAGATATTTTGAAGGTGAAAATACATGTGAGCAGTCAAAGGATCAACAGTTCTTTGATAACTGAAATGTCATCCTATGTATGCCAAAAGCATACTTCTGCATTCATTCTGTTTTTACTAGCTGATATTTCCTAGCTAATATTAATACAGCTGTCCCCATTTTCTGCAGCTCCATTTCTTCATTTTTTTATTAACAATTCCAAAAACCATCAGTGTTCATTTCAACATCATAATAATAACCATTGACAGTCAGATTGGTTTTGTAATTAAGGCATCAGTTAAAAACAGGGACACAGTAAATTCTAACCCCATTTTAGTCATAAAGTCAGCTGGATGACCTTGATCTATTCATTTTCTCTCAACCCTAGAAAGGAAGCAATGGCACATCAGCTCTGAAAAATCTTGCCAGAAAAACTGCAGAGACTTATTAAGGTCATCTCCTTAGAATCAGACACTATTGAATGGAAGTAAATATATATATATAAAACCATTAAAGGTGAAAACAGAACTCATATTATCTAAGTTACAACAATTCATTTGCAGAAATTGCATATTTAAATTGCTCATTCCAAATTATGTAAAGATCTTACAATTTTCCACATTTACAGTAAAAAGTTATTGTAGAATGCAAAGAAGTCATAGGAATAAGTCACTTTTTATTACATATTGGTTTTGTTTCAAAACAGCATTAAAAAGAAAAGGTTATCTCTTCTTGAGTACTGCGGTCATAAAATATTGGGAAATATTTCTCCAAAAATTAACATTACCCTTCTGTTCAATTTTGTTGGATTCTCAAGAGCCTGCAGTTTTGTTTTGTTTTTTGGCAAGGTTTTTCAGAAGTGGTTTGCCATTTTCTCTTTCCTAGGGCTGAGAGACAGGGACTACAGACAAAGGTCACACAACTAAGTTTGTGCCTAAGGCATGATTAAAACTCATAGTCTCACGATTTCTAGCCTGATGCCTTAACCACTATTCCAAACTGATTCTCATTATTAATCTAAATATATAAAAAATATTTTTCTAACACATTATAAACTCCTAATTGCATTTTTTTTACTCTGTTTCTCTGCATGGCAGGGAAACTTATTTCCAGGTGTTTTTAGAGAATGCCAATTGTCCTTCTATTTTTTTCCTTTCACCTCTCGTTTATTTCAATGCTGTTTTTAAACTGTGGGTAAACATACATATCCTAATTTATTATAATATAAGAAAAGCACACATTTAAAAATTATTTATTTACTTTTTTCTCAGTGACCTAATTCAAGGCAGGAAAAAAATGTGCACGTTCCCCTAACGTTTCTCATTCAATCTGATGAAAAAGTATCTGGTTTTGACATTCCTCTGTGAAGAGAAGAAAAATTTAGTGAAGTATGGGGGTCTTATACTTCTTTGGTTAAGTAGTATCTAAAACGTGTGTCAGTATAGTGTCTTTGTTTATACAATCTTCTCTTTAGTGCTTTCCTGGCTTCTTACACCTTTATTATTACCCAGTGAAAGATAATAAACAGGAACTGCTCCCACTGGCTTTCATCAGATTAGGAACAATGGGCAACCAGGGAGATGTGAGAATTCGTGAAGAATGCATAGCTGAAAGCAGCTATAGTAGGAACACTCTCTAGCATCTCCAACTATAAAGCAAGTAATAAATAAACCTCTTATAAAAGATATAAACAGGAAACACCGTTAAGTTTTCATCTTTTGTAACTGGGGAGTGCTACTTAGAACTCCAACTAAATCATAGAGCTCCTCTTCCTCCCAGATGTCTCCCACACATCTTCATCTTAGAGATTAGTTCTCCTGAATCATGAGTAGATAAGAGAAGGACAAAGAAGAAAGGATAAGAAAGAATTGGATATTTAAGATGTCTGTGATTCAGTGCTATTTTGTAGGTACACCCAAGGGAGAAAAAATAAACATTTAATTTTAATCACCATTGCTTTGTCTAAAAAAAGTTGCAGTCCATTCCCAATACACTCACACAGCTCTTGCCTGATGAATTTAGCTCAAACATGGTGATGCATACTTAGATAGCTTAGGTATTGTTATATTTGGTGTTTTTTTAAGGAGGCATTTAAATAACTTCATTATTATTCATTGTTTTTTTTTCTCTCTCTCTTTTTTCTCCTGTCAGGCAAATGAAATTTATATTATGGTATTATAACAAGGTACTTGCACCCATTATTTAAAGTCACAAATTCCATTAGTATACATGTGCTCAGGCCTGCATTGGTTCCTTGTAACATTTTAGGAAGGATAATATGCAATCTACATCCACTGAACACATGAACTGTAAGAAATTGTCATCTATTTTCTTTAGAAGTATAACATAGGGAGCCAGGTATAGTGCATACTTTAGAGTATAAATTAATAACATGCAATTTATTTATTTATAATCCCAAATGCTGAACATATTAATGTTTTCTATGCCTGAGCTCTTGTATATTTTAAAGTTTGTTTTTTACATTGCACCAAAGCTTTGTAAATAATTATTGGCTAGATAAAATCTCTAAAGTTTACTAGTGCAAATTATCTTCATAAAATTTCCACAGCATTAAATTATCAACCTTTAAGATTCAGTTATTGCATCTGTTCAAAAATAATGGGAATCTTTCCTTTCCAACTTCTTTAGTGACTAATAAAATTTCATAACTCTTCTACTGCTTAAGTTTTTCTTTGCCAGCTGGAATATCAGCACTCTATAGAAAGATTACACATTCTTTAAAAGCAGTTTTAGACATCTCTAATCTACAATATTAGTTGAATTCAACAGCTGAGCTTCTTCCCTCCTATGATGTAATCTAAATTGGGAGGGAAAGGCAACATTTTGTTTTGCCCAGTGAAATTCTGAAGATCTTTGGGATGAAAAGTTATCCTTGGGGGGAGGGGGGAATCTTGTTCATATTTCCTCAAGTTCTCAGCCTTAGCCACCCTGGTCCTTTGAAAGAACTGTTGGCTGGATTTATTAAGAGGAGAACTTGGCAAGATTATGCTCCACCTTCACTTTAGCAGTGATAAGTAGTTGTGCAAGGTCCATTGCACTTTTAAAATCTTTTTATTTCATATGAAATGAGGAACTGAAGGAGATTGCAGTGGATAATATGGTGGTGTACAACCACTTTACAATGAGTCTGAATTCTTATAGACTAAGCCTGCATTTGGTTTAGTATCTATCATAACCATTAATTTAAGCGGAGAGACTATAATCATGGTTAGGGATGCTGGGAAAGTGTTAAGTTGCTAAAAGGATGAGGTGAAATCATGTCACTTTCAGAACTTTCAGGATGATTGTAACAGGATCTTTCGATAGCTTTAAAAAAGACATTTTTTTTTTACAATGAGCAAATTTGTTTTATTTATTTATTAAATTTGTTTGCCGCCCATCTCACTGCAAAAGGGACACAACATCCACTGAAAATGTGAGGGATGAACAATTTATTCAATTTCCTTTTTAAGTGGAATAAAGCTAAGGCAAATTTTGGTTCCTTCAGATTTGGCAGCACTTAAGGTTGACATTGGTGAATGTCATTTTTGAAAGGGCCTACCTGTCAGCTGAAAGGATATTATTCATCAGTTTATTATGTTTATTATGTTCTCAGCATGTTTTCAGTATTTGAAGGTCAAAAAAGCATGAAGACGAGCAAATTTGCTTTAAACTGCTTTGAGGGACTGAATTTATACATGTGGAATGGCCCAACTGTTAAGTAATTGCACTTTTCATCTACAGAAATGATGATTATAATGCATTCTTATTTATCTGAGATCTCATACCATTACTCTCAGAAATTACTGATCAACCTCATATTTAGGATTCAAGATCTGTTTTTTGGTGATTTCTTTTGACTATATTACTATCAGTCACTCTTCATACATGCATAAGGTGACCAGACGTCCCACTTTTGGCGGGACAGTCCCGATTTTCAACAATTTGTCCCGCGTCCCGCAGCATTTTTAAAAAGTCCCGATTTTTTGAAAGAATGCAGGACAAGCTAGGAAACGGTGGGAGAATGGGGTTTGCTTATCCCGCCCAGTCCCAATCTATTGCTGCCTCCTGAGTCCCAGCTGATAGCTAGAGGGAAAAAAAACTGTTTAAATTCTTGCTGCGGGGCTTCAAAGGGCCGTCCTACAGCTGCTCAATGTTAAAAGAAAACAAAGGCTGCCCTTTGAAGCCCCGCGGCAAGAATTTAAACGGTTTTTTTTCCGTCTAGTTTTTTTTTCCCTTGTGCAATTTAAGCTGAAAACGAAACCGAAACTAAAGCAGGTTGTTGGCTTTGCTGTTTGCTTGCAACGTTGGAAAGGCAGCTTTTCTTTTTCCTCATCAAAAAAGGTAGGTGCAAACAATGGGAAATTTATGGCAAATGGCAAAAGAGGAGAGTTCAAGATTTTAAAACACAAGAAAAAAAAGCTCTATTTAACTAGGGAATTGTAATAATTGAGATACTATTAATTGTATATTGTGTTGAAAGCAGAAATGGTTAAGTTGTGGTTTGGAAGAATATATGGGGGAAATTATTTGGTTTATTATTATTGGTAAATATAATTAATTGATTTGTAAGAAATTGGATTGCATGGAAATAATTGAAATATTAATGTTCATATTGATTAATATACAAAAAAGATGGTTATATAACTAATTGATTTATATTAAAATGTTGAATTTGTATTGAACAACTGTAATATTACATAATTAACCAATGTGAGGATGGATATAAAAATAGATGACAATGGGAAGGGGTATAATATAGAATAGAGGTGAAAAATTGAAATTGATTAAGATTAGAGATGAGGATGAAGGGTAATATTGGTTTTTTAAAAAAATAGATGAGGAATAAATACTGGAAAAGGGAAATATAGAAATAGTAAATTTAAGTGAAATGACTAAACACTGTTTAAAATTGTGAACTGGCCAAATACTCTGTTCAAAGAAAATACATTGTATGTTTGTATGTGTGTTTCTAATTATTGCTATTTATTCATATTTGTTCTCTTTTATTCTTTAAAGTTTAAGAATTCATTCTTTATCTTAATATCTTTGTATTTGTTTGGGGTTGATTTTCTTCCCTTTCATCTTTTTTATTGTACAGCAATCTTTCTTCTCAAATCTACCACCTCTCTCTTTTCTTTCCTTCTTACTTTCTCTTCCCCCCCCCATTCTTCTCCTCCCTACTTCCTCTTCCTTTCTTCTTCTCCTCCTCTCTTCCTCCCTCTCTTAACTCCATTCCTACTCTAATTTCCCTTCCCTTCCTTCATCCCTCTCTATTGCTGTATTCTTTTATGCACATGGACTACTCAGAGGGCTGAAAAAGTTATTTTTCACTGGTCCTTACACTTTTGACCAGTCCTCACATTTTACGTTTTTGTCCTATCCTGTCACCATGGTGAAGAGAAGCAGTTGTGAAATAAGTGACACTGTTTTTAAGAATGCTACAATGGGCATAAATGATGACCAGTCATAACTGGGAAGACCGGTCAAAAGTGCAAGGACCTGTCAGAAATCACTTTTTTCAGCCCTCTGGGTAGTCCTTTTGTGGACATGGACTACTCAGAGGGCTGAAAAAGTTATTTTTGACTGGTCCTCGCACTTGTAAATTGTACTTATGTTGAAATTTTAAAAAATATATTACAATACTATTTTTGCATTCTATGAAAATTTTTGTTGCTCCATATAGACCAAATTTTTAATCAAGCCC
>WNWU01000032.1:7552012-7613011 GCA_012654045.1 Ptyas mucosa | reverse complement strand
CCCCCCCCCCCCCCCCCCCCGCTGGTCAATGGTGTCCCTCTTTACCAATGTTAAAATCTGGTCACCTTATACATGCATGATTATAAAATCTTGGTTTTATAAAAAGTTAACCCCACATTCTTAAGCCCCCACATACTTCGCTAACATCAACTTTATTTTTTTCACATAGCTACCCATCTTAAACAAGTACTTCTTGGCTGTTGCTAGATAAGTGCTTTATTGCAGATAATAAGGAAGTCATATACACATTGAAAGTAACACCTATGATCCCAAAAGTTAAATTTTGTGCCTTTTCCTCCTGCTGTTTCAAATTAATGAACAGCCAAATTTTCCTCAGCCTTGAAACTCGATGACATCTATTCCATATTTGAAACATAGTTTTATTTGACTTGAGACTTACTGGGTTGCACCTCACTAGCTTCAGCTCTTACATCATTTTTATAATCATCACGTACTCCATGGTCTTCTTTTTCTCTACTAGAGATTTCTTATTTCCTCTTTACAACTTATACCAAGTCTTTATTAATTTAGGGAATTAAAGCTAAAAACTGAATATAGCTCACTCAGTATTAAGGCTGCAGCATAAGTGATTAAATAAAACTATTATTTTATGAATTATGAATTAGGAGATAAAAATAAATAAAGGTATATACTAAAATATTTTTTGCAGAATACAGAAAAGTGTAGTGCAGTTTAATGAACTCCAGTGAATGTCTTGCCTTATTTAATCCTATCCACACCGGCTGTGGATACCGGCGTCCTGATATAGCCAGCTGGTGCCATCGCTGGCTATTGGGGGTGAGTTATTGGCCCCTACAGAAGGAGCTCGCAACTTGGGCGTCCTCCTGGACACACGGCTGTCTTTAGAAGAGCACATGACGGCCATGGCCAGGAGGGCTTTTTATCAGGTTCGCCTGATACGCCAGTTGCGCCCCTTTCTGGATCGGGACTCCTTATGCACGGTCACTCATGCCCTCATTACATCTCGCCTGGACTACTGCAACGCTCTCTACATGGGGCTCCCCTTGAGGAGCACCTGGAGGCTCCAACTGGTTCAGAATGCGGCCGCGTGGGTGATCATGGGAGCGACGGGGCACTCCCATGTAACACCTCTCCTGCACGAGCTGCATTGGCTCCCGTTGGTCTTCCGGGTGCGCTTTAAGGTATTGGTTCTCACCTTTAAAGCGATCCATGGCTTAGGGCCAGGGTACTTACGAGACCGCCTGCTGCTACCAATAACCTCCCACCGGCCAATACACTCTCACAGAGAGGGCCTCCTCAGGGTGCCGTCAGTCAAGCAATGTCGCCTGGCGGCCCCCAGGGGGAGAGCCTTCTCTGTGGGGGCACCCACCCTATGGAATGAGCTACCTCCTGGAATACGACTGATCCCGGACCTTCGTACCTTCCGCAAAGCCTTGAAGACTTATTTATTCCAGCAAGCCGGCCTAGCTTAAATGGTTTTAAATTGGGATCTTGAATTTTATAGATTTGGGGTTTTAAATTGGGAGGCCGATTGATTTAATATTTTTTTACTTATCTTAACTTTTGTATTGTATGTATTTTAATTCTGGCTGTTCACCGCCCTGAGTCCCTTCTGGGAGAAGGGCGGGATACAAATTAAATTATTATTATTATTATTATTATTATTATTATTATTATTATTATTATTATAAAGCAGGGGTGCCAAACTCGCGACAACACACTGTCATCACGTGTTGTATCACAATTTTTTTCCCCTTTGCTAAACTGAGGGTGGGCATGGCCAGCATGTGATGCACCTGGCCCACGGGCTGTGAGTTTGACATCCCTGCTATAAAGTATAATTAGTTTATTTTAATCTATTTCTGGAGCCTTGAGGGCGAGTATAGATGCTCTGAAACTTCAGTTAAAGTTTAGTTCTGAACTTGCATATCAATTTTTATTGGGATACCTCAGTTTTTAAGACTCATCTCAATCAACAATATTCTTCATGCTTTCTCTTCAAAGCAATTTTATTTGAGTTTTAAATATAAAAAGAAGATTATACTCCAATATTTTCAATGTGACCTTTTAAATTTTGAAGTTTCATGTCTCACTGCAATCTGTCTTAATTGTTTTTCTTTCCTGCTTGAAAAAGTATATGTGGGTTTACATGAAATTTTATACCTGAAATATAAAATGCAATTATATCAATTTTTAAGTATTTAACACCTGTTGCATTTACATAAATCCTCTGACCCAGGGATATGGGTAAAATAGAGAGTTTGGAAATGCAGAACAATTGCCTAAATAACCATTTTAATGAATAGATAGATATCTCTTTGGAATTTGGTTTCAAGTAATAGAATTATAAGACCAATCAAAATAATGTTGCTGTGATCACAATGAGGCTTCCTCATTGACTTGTTGGAAGGTGTCAGGGAACACCTGTAAATGAAGATCATGTGACTGCAGTAGTTCACCAGTACTTAAAGCAAGACCTTTCTAAAATTTCATTCCCACTGAAGTAATGGTTTCTACCTTTCTGTAAGTTACCCTATTGAGATACCCTGATCAGGGCCAGATTTTCCTTTAGGCTGACTAGGCTTCAGCCTAGGGCCTCAAGATCAAGAGGGGCCTACATTCAAATTGTTAGCAAAATTTACAAACTTAAAAATGGGAGGTGAACGGGCCTCATAAGTGGAATAGCCTAGGGCCTCTTTTCATCTAAATCCGGCCCTGACCCTGATTGAAAAAGTTTTGCCTTATGATGCATCAATTCAGCCAGTTAAAGAGTTGGGTCAACATTTCAGAGCCATTTCCATTTCTAAACTGAGAAACAAAATGGCCATGAGTGGGCAAAAATCAGTGGAATGGAATTGACTTCAAACTTCGTGCTAGCTATTGAGATTCCTTGTGGGAAATTGAGAACATCAGAAGCTTCCCTCCCTCCCTCCCTCTTTCCCTCCTTTCCTTCCTTCCTCCCTCCCTCCTTGTTCCTCCTAATAACTCTGCAATCTCATATTGAATTGCATTGTTATAGAGTATACTCAGTGGTGGGATTCAAATAATTTAACAACCGGTTCTCTGCCCTAATGATTTCTTCCAACAACCAGTTCACCAAACTGCTCAGAAAGTTAACAACCGGTTCTCCCAAAGTGGTGCAAACTGGCTGAATCCCACCACTGAGTATACCTGTTATAGCGCGGGAATAACGAGAGGCACAAGCAAGCGACAACAGCTCTTTAATATAGGGTGAGACTTCAGCAAAGAACTATGGGCAGCAGCCCTCCTTATATACACTTCTAGCAGTAACTGTCAACCAATCACCAAACACTGTTTCATTTGAAACTCCCGCTCAAAATAGATACATACATAACAATACCCATTCTCAATTCTACGCCATCTTAGCAATAGCAATAGCACTTATATACTGCTTCACAGTGCTTTTACAGCTCTCTCTAAGCAGTTTACAGAGTTAGCATATTGTCACCAACAATCTGAGTCCTTATTTTACCAACCTCAGAAGGATGGAAAGCTGAGTCAACCTTGAGCCTGGCGAGATTCGATCTGCCAAATTGCAGGCAGCTGGCAGTCAGCAGAAGAAGCCTGCAGTACTGCACTCTAACCACTGCACCACCGCTGCTCTTAAGTATCCAGGTAGTAAATTTGAATAACTTTATTTATTTTATTTATTTTTATTTTATTTTATTAAATTTATATACCGCCCTTCTCCCCGGGGGGACTCAGGGCGGTGAACAGCCATAAATAAAAAACATATGTACAAAATTTAAAAACCAAATAAAACCGAATTAAACATTGGCCCCAATACTTTAAAATCCCAATTTACAATATTAAAATATTAAAATATTAAAACCCCCAAATTAAAATTTTTACAATTCAAAATTTCTAAATTCTTTTACGACAGAAGGGGAAAAGGGAAGAATTAGGCCAGGCCCGCCTGGTGGAACAGGAAAGTTTTTAACTCACGGCGGAAGGCACGAAGATCCGGGATCCTCCGTAACTCTGGGGGGAGCTCGTTCCAGATAGTGGGTGCCCCCACAGAGAAGGCTCTCCCCCTGGGGGCCGCCAGCCGACATTGTTTGGCCGACGGCACCCGGAGGAGCCCCTCTCTATGGGAACGTACCGGTCGGTGGGAGGCTATTGGTGGTAGTAGGCGGTCCCGTAAGTACCTGGGTCCTAAGCCATGGAGCGCTTTAAAGGTGGTAACCAACACCTTGAAGCGCACCCGGAAGACCACCGGGAGCCAGTGCAGCTCGCGCAGGAGGGGAGTAACATGGGAGCGCCATGTCGCTCCCATCACCACCCGCGCGGCCGCACTCTGCGCCAGTTGGAGCCTCCGGGTGCTCCTCAAGGGGAGCCCCATGTAGAGAGCATTACAATAGTCCAGGCGAGAGGTGACGAGGGCGTGAGTGACCGTGTGTAACGAGTCCCGATCCAGAAAGGGACGCAACTGGCGGATCAGGCGAACCTGATGAAAAATCCTCCCGGTCACGGCCGTCAAATGCTCCTCAAAAGACAGCCGCGAATCCAGGAGGACGCCCAAGTTGCGCACCCTCTCTGCCGGGGCCAATGATTCACCCCCGATAGTCAGCGATGGTACCAGCTGGCTATATCGGGACGTCGGAAACCACAGCCACTCGGTCTTGGATGGGTTGAGTCTGAGCCTGTTCCTCCCCATCCAGATCCGCACGGCCTCCAGACACCGGGACATCACTTCAAGGGCATCGTTGGGGTGGTCTGGGGTGGAGATGTACAGCTGGGTGTCATCAGCGTACTGGTGATATCTCACCCCAAAACCACGGATGATCTCGCCCAGCGGCTTCACATAAATGTTGAACAGGAGGGGCGAGAGGACCGACCCCTGAGGCACCCCACATATAAGGGGTCTCGGAGTCGACCTCTGCCCCCCTGTCAACACCGACTGCGACCGGTCAGAGAGAAAGGAGGAGAACCACCGTAGCACAGTGCCTCCCACCCCTAACTCTTCCAACCGGTGCAGCATGATACCATGGTCGATGGTATCAAAAGCCGCTGAGAGATCTAACAGGACCAGGACAGAGGAACAACCCCTGTCCCGGGCCCTCCAGAGATCATCAACCAACGCGACCAATGCCGTTTCCGTGCTGTACCCGGGTCTGAAACCTGACTGGAACGGATCCAGATACGTCGTTTCATCCAGGTACCGGGGAAGCTGTTGCGCAACCACACTCTCAACAACCTTCGCCAAAAAGCGAAGGTTGGAGACCGGACGATAATTTACCAACATTGCTGGGTCCAGGGAAGGCTTCTTGAGGAGAGGCCTCACCACCGCCTCTTTCAAGGCGGCGGGAAAGTCACCCTCATCCAGCGAAGCATTTATAATCCCCTGGAGCCAGCCTCGTGTCACCTCCCGGGAAGCCAGTACTAACCAGGAGGGGCACGGGTCCAATAAACAAGTGGTTGCGTTCAGCCTGCCCAGAATCCTGTCCACGTCCTCAGGGGTCACAGGATCAAACTCAGTCCAGATAACACTCACAAGACCTGCCCCTGTCTCTCTCCCCGGGACTACCCAGTCGGAGTCCAAGTCTTCCCGAATCTGAGTGATTTTGTCATACAGATACTGAACAAAATCCTCAGCTCTACCCTCCAAGGGGTCCTCCCGCGCTTCCTGATGAAGTAGGGAGCGGGTCACCCTGAAGAGGGCGGCTGGGCGATTATCTGATGACGCAATAAGAGCAGCAAAATAGTTACATTTAGCTGCTTTTATCGCCACTAAGTAATTCCTAATATGGGATCTCACTAGTGTCCGGTCAGATTCAGAACGACTGGTTCTCCAACTACTCTCTAGGCGTCGTTTCCGGCGCTTCAACTCCCTCAACTCCTCGGAAAACCAAGGAGCCAATTGAGATCGGCGCCGGGTCAGAGGCCGCAAAGGCACAACCCGATCCAGAGCACCCGTAGCCGCCCTATCCCAGGCGGCCACCAGGTCTCCGGTCGAGGCGTGTGCCAGAGCCTCAGGAAATGGCCCAAGCTCCATCTGGAACCTATCAGGTTCCATCAGGCGCCTGGGGCGGAACCAACTAACAGGCTCCGCCTCCCTGCGGCAGGGTGCGGCAGTTTGAAAGTCAAGACGAAGGAGAGAGTGATCTGACCATGACAAGGGCTCGATGACTAAGTCCCCTATCTCAAGGTCACTCAACCACTGTCCAGAGACAAAAATCAGATCCAGTGTGTTTCCCCCCGTGTGGGTAGGGCCATGAATTAACTGGGTCAGGTCCATAGCTGTCATGGAAGCCATGAACTCCCGAGCCACCTCCGACGTCTCGCCGACAGATGGGAGGTTGAAATCCCCCATGACCATAAGTCTAGGGGTTTCAACTGCCACCGCGGCGATAACGTCAAGGAGCTCGGGCAGGGCTGCTGCCACGTGGCAGGGAGCCAGGTACGTGACCAGCAAACCCATCTGAACCCCATGACCCCACTTCACAAGGAGGGACTCACAACCGGTCGTCTGAGGAACTGTGGCCTCCCTCGGTCTCAGACCTTCTTTAATAACAACCGCTACTCCCCCGCCCCTGCCCTGTAACCTTGGCCGATGGAATGCGAGGAAACCTGGTGGGCACATTTCAACGAGGGGAACCCCCCCCCTCCTGGCCCAACCAGGTCTCCGTAATACCTGTCAGGTCCGCTCCCCCCTCACAAATAAGATCACAAATGAGGGGGGCTTTATTTACTACGGACCTGGCATTGCATAACATCAGCCGAAGGATCGGGCCCTGAGGGTCTGTGCAACCTGGGGAACGGGTGGAGTCTTGGGGGCCGGAGCGCGCCACCGCTCGTAAACAGCGGGTGCGCACTCCCCTAACTCGATATGGCCCCCTACTCCCGCCATATCTACCCCTCCCACTCACGGTAGTGATGTTCCAGGCACTATCCAGACAACCTCTAGCTCCCCTCTCAACCCCAGGATCCCCTCCTCCCATGCCATGATTCCTTACCAGGCCTGCCCCTCCCCCTCCCCTCCCCTCCCTCCCCTCCCCCTCCCCAGAACCCCTTAAAAATTTAGTTAATTTAGTTAATGACAATTTTAAAAAACCCCTTAGCCCCCTCTTGGCCGCATGCCACCTCTCGGGGTTCCAAAACCCGTCATCGAGGTAGGCCCTTGATAAAATAGAAGGCCAATCCTGCGAGAGGGGGGAATCTCGCAGACCAAGAAGTTCAGCTGCCGAGTACATGTTGCTTCAAGAGGATAGGTGACCACATCCCCGGGTCTACATAAAAGATAAAAAAGGTCCAGGGGAACGCAAATAAAATGGGGGCATCCACAATCCGAGTCCCAGACGACTGTTCCCTCACAACAGTGAACAGGGTCTCTAGCCAAGTCGACATAGTTCAAGGGGGATACAATCCAACCGCCCTCTCACAGTGGTTGGTCAGATGGTCAGATGGTCAGTCCCCTGTACTGGTGCAAGGCAGTAATAAACCAGTGCTGGCTATCGAGCACAATCCAAGGGGATTAAAGTCCAAAACCGCCCTCTCACGGTGGTTGGTCTGATGGTCAGTCCCCTCTGGTAGTGAGATGGAAAAATACACTGGCTCCCATAGCAACCCCTCATAAGTGACAGTTCCCCAACGACTAGGGGGGGGGAGCTAAGATGGAAACAAGCCATGGTTTAGGTATCAGCGAGTCAAAAGGCTCAGATGGAAATAAGCCATAGTCTAATGTCAGAGAGTCGATAGGTGGCAGCTGTTCCGGGATGGACAAAGTCCCAAAGGGGAATGGTAGAAAATAGGGGGGAGGGAAAAAAAAAAACTCCCACCCCCAGCCTCCATAATCACGATGGAGACCTCCCAAGATTTACGGGGGGTTGTCCCATCCCCTGGGTAGCCCTCCTATAGGTCTTAGTCAATCCGGAGCATGAATGTATGTCTGCCACGTTTTCTTCTTGTCTCGGCGATCCCATCGTCCACAGTAGCCAGGCTAACCAAACTAGGAGCAGGCATTCCCCTCCCCACCATCACCGGCTGGCCACCATTTCGGCTGTAGCAGCTGCAGCCAAGAATCGCCGTTTCCCATTGCTGCTGCCGTTGCCTGAACCGAAAAGTTCTGGCAGCGCCCCAGGTCTCACAAGGGAATCCAGCAGTCCCCACGGCATCCAGAAGAAACCCCCAGAGCCTAAGGGGGAAAACGCCGGGCAGCAATGGCCCCAGCAGATCCATAGGCTGCCGCCGCTCCAGCTTCAGAGAGCCTCCGGCTCGGAACGCCGCCGACGCCCAGCTGATGCGGGCGGTGGGATCCACCCTCCGGAATCTCGCCGATGCTGCCGAAACCGCCACCGTCACGCTCTTCTCCCAGCCGCACCGCGATGTCCCGGGGGGCGAAACCCCTCCCGGCCGACTGGCTAAGAGCTCCCCTAGCCGGGCCACAGGCCGAAGATGTCAAAACGACCCCCTAGAAGACCTACGGGGGTAAAAGGACCCCATCCTCAAGCCGCGATTCAGGCAAGCACCACCATCTTGGAGCATGCGCAGTAGGCTCACTGGTTGGGGTCTGTCATTAAATGTCTGAGAATATAGGAACATAACATTACATTTAATCTCCATATTTATATTAATTCATACTAATCCAAAATATGAGCATCATTCCTTCATTAAAATATATTGCTCCTTTTATGCTGTAGTAATATTATAGCATAGTAAATGTGTTATATTTAGTAAAAGACAATTTCACATTTGAAGCAAATATAAAATATCTAAAATGATTTCTCAAGAATTTGACCATATGCAAAGACTACCTCAATATCTTTGGCAGCTTCTAGATTTAATAGATTTTCATAGTTGTTATTATGATATAATCTAGAGTCACCTTGCAGGAGAATAAAGAAATAAAATAAAATAAAATAAAATAAAATTTAAAATGAATACTGAGTTCTGTTAATTATACTTTTGCACAAGGTCTTATATATAGTCAGATTTAGCCTTATCATCTTTGACATAATACCTTTAATTTATTAATGTTCCAAAGTTTAAACTATCTATCTATCTACTTCCAAAATCAGTGAGAATATTTAAAATTTAAATTGAGTCTAAAATGCATAGCTAGGAATATTTCTCACATTTCTTCCCAAGATCAGTTGAATTTTTGGCCTGATGTTACAAGACATCAGAAATGCTTTTATTGTAAGTCCTACTGACCGTCATCAGCTGGAGTCAGATGTGTCAATAGCTGAATAACATCAGGCCTGGCTACACTTCAAGAGAGAAAACACTAGTGCTTAAGAAAAAGAATTGCTGAACATTGCAGCACTAAACCACTTCCATATTGTTCACAAGAAAAGGGCATGGCTGTGTCAATGAAATAACTGACTGAAAGCAAACTTTATTTTGCAAAAAGGAGCCTGAGTGGCGTAGCAGACTAATGTCTCCTACTAATGCAGCATTTAACATCCAGCTGCCTGCAATTACTGCGCGTTCTAATCTCACCAGGCTCAAGGTTGACTCAGCCTTCCATCCTTTCTAAGGTGGGAAAAATGAGGACCTGGTTTGTGGGGGCAATAAGCTGACTTTGTATAAATATACAAAAGTATGAAGGCTATTGTTAACGCATTGTAAACCGCCCTGAGTCTCCGGAGAAGGGCGGCATATAAATATAAATAAAAATTAAAAAAATTTTTTTTACCATAGTCTTCTGATGACAAAGCACTGGTGTCCAGATGAAAGGTCAAAAAAGACAACTTGATGATCTTGGGATATAATCAAAACTCCCATTGTTTTGTTCCATATAGGAATGCATCAAAAATTAAGGGATTCATAATGTAAAAGATTTTCTGTATATAATTTGATGAGAGTCAAGAATATGAACTTCTGCTTTTGCATGGAACAAAGGGGAAAAGAGATGTTGCTCAGGAAACAATCAAACAAGGAGGAGGCCACAGGAGGCCACAGTGCTATTGTCTGATTAAACATTCTACCCAAAGGCAGCTAACAGAATCACTTTGCTAAAAGCCTAGCACAGAGCTCATGTGCAGAGCCTAAATAATTTTATCCTCTAATATTTATTTTTATTATTTCATAATAAATAATGATAGATCAAAGATAACGAAAGTTTCACAGTTATTGCTACTTTACCAGTTTATAATTAACCTATCTATAACCCATAAAGGCTACATTTTTTAAAAAATGCAGCTCATATAATTTATTATTACCATATGGCTTAGTTTTGGAATGTGTAAAGTAATTCGATCAGTTCAAGCTATTTCTTAAGTACTTGTGTATAAAGAGTTCCTTTTCTTATTTTGTTCCTGCAACCACACTATACGTATCACACTAATAGCTAAATCTGAACTCCATATAATACAATAATCTGTGAAATATAAGATTCCCAAACCTATGTAAATGGGCATAATAATATTCACATGATGCATGACTTAAGAGTTTGGCATTCTGTGTAAATGATAAGAGAGCATCCATCTCCATCTCCTTTTCTATCTACCATTTGATTTTCTATATTACTCATGCATATCACAAAACATTTCAAAACATTTGAAATCCAAGCTCTTTCAAATTTGAGGAGTCAAAAAGTAAGAATTACATAGTATCCCTATAATATCGGCATTAATTCATTTAATCCAGCATTCTGTGTAACATAGTGGCCAACCAAATGAATCTAGAAAGTTCAGAAAACTGCTTCTAATGTTGTTTTCAATAGTTAGAATCAATTACAACACGGGTGTCAAACTCACCTCATCACGTTGCTGTCACGTGATGTGTCAAGCTGCAAGGCCCGGGGCTTGTCACAGTGGGGTGGGCAAGAGCAGGGTTGTCTCAAGAATGCACTGGTGATGGGGGGAGTGTTGCAAGCACATACCAGTGAGGGGGTGTTTTAAGAAGACCCACAAAAGACCCAAAGAAGAAGGCACAAACAGCTCAGCGGCCTCGCAGTGGTGGCCAAAACATCGGAGCTCAGCTGCAAGGTGTGGAGGCGTGGCTATGCCAGGAAGCACCAAGTATCTGTTTAGGCCCAACAACCAGCTGGGCTGGAACTGCGGTGTGTGACAGCCACCGGGGTGGGCCTGCACAGTGGAAAGGCATGGCTCACCTATTTACGGGTGCTGGGAGGCAGATGTTCCCTGTGGAAAGCCGCAGAGGCCCAAAAGGTGCAGGCAAAAAAAACCCGGAGTCCACAAAAGCCTTTCCACATGGGGGAGAAAGTGTTTCTGTTGACCAAATATCTAAAACTGAAGGTTCCCTGCTGGAAGCTGGGCCCAAAATACCTGGGTCCGTTCCCCATTATGCAGGTGATTAACCCGGTAACGGTGGAGCTACAACTACCTCGACTACTGGGTAAGATTCAACCTGTCTTTCACAGCAGTTTGCTGAAGCTAGTAAGGAAAGCCCACATCTGGCCATTAGCAGCCACACCACCTGTCCCAATAGAGGTGAAGGAGAAGACCCATTATGAAATTGATGAGGTGCTGGATTCCTGGCTGCATCGGGGCTGGGTACAGTACCTGGTTCTCTGGAAAGGTTACCCCCTCACAGAAGCCTCCTGGGTAGCACAAAAAGAGTCAAGGCTGGCAGGTTGATTGCACGGTTTCACAGAAAGTATCCCAGCAAACCGGGGGGATATGTGGGGAACCAAATGTGATAACATGTGACTCATTGCCTCTGCTTACTGTTTTTCAGGTGTGGCTCTGGTAGTGGGGAGTTGCCTGTAAAGCTGTGAGGTCCGGGGCTTGTCATAGTGGGGCGGGGTGAGGGGAAGTCTCAAGAACACATCGGTTACGGGGGTATCGCAAGCACATACTGGTGATGGGGGTGTTTTAAAAAGACCCAGTTGTAGCGCGGCAAGCATGGCACGAATGGTTCAGCGGCCTCATGGTGGCGGAGGGAACAGCAGAGCTCAGCTGTGAGGCGCGGAGGTGTGGCTAAGCCAGGGAGCACCGAATAGCTCTTTAGGCCCAACAACCAGCTGGGCTGGAGCTGTGGTGCATGACAGCCACGGGGGCACGGCTGGCACAATGGAAAGGTGTGGCTCATGTATTTACAGGCGCTGGGAGGTAGACACTCCCAGCGCTGACTTTACATCAAACAGACTTTGCTAACCAAACTTTGCTGACTGCTGTTTTGCTCAGTGAGTGCCTGAGTCCGGCTGAATACAACCAGTTTGTCTTCAAGCATGTTGCTTCTTTCCTACTGGTATCAGTCCAGAGCTTGGATCCTTGAGATGTTTTTTCCATTCACAAAGCTGGGGGTCGGGGGGCGGGCAGGCCTGTATGTGATGCCAGTTTGACACCTCTGCATTACAAGGAATCCATTTAGATAAGAACAGGTATTACCTTACAGAACTTTGTATTTTATGACTATGAAATCAGCTGTTCCTCATGTGTTACTTAAATGATCATTAAAGTATATTATCACAGTATACAAATTTTATTTTCATTCTACTTTTCTTCTTAAACACCATCAAAGTAGAGACATTCCAGATTTTGACCAACCATTATCGATAATACACAATTTGCATTTTACCAATGCATCCATATCTAGACACATTCTACCTAACATCTTGGTATTTAATTCTATGAATTCAAGGAACTTTGTTTTCCTGATAAGACTTATAGTTGTCACCAGATATTTTAAGAGTAGTGGGCTAAAACTGATCATGTAAACTGATTGCATGTGAACATGAGAATGGTTGCTATTTTGAAAATCTGTTTTAGCAATAGCAATAGCACTTAAACTTATATACTGCTTCACAATGCACAGTGTACATAGTTTGGATATGAGTCGATCTGAATTAGTAAAAAAGCTGACTGATTTTTGTTACCAGGAATATTTTTTTATACAGAAACCAATTGTTTTAGAAATAATTTCTTTATCAAATATTAATAAGTCAAGTAATTAACTTTATTACAATTAAAAAAACTGTAGTGCCACATGTAATGATAAAAATGTATCGAAAATTATACAGTTTGGGGATATAATGGAAAATTGAAAATGTTCATTTTCTAGAAAAAAATACATTTATGAAAGTTTCCTGTTCATTAGTCTCTAAAGAGTCTGTAGGGTATACAATATAAAAGAATAGATTAATTTTCACAAACCAGATCACCTCTATAAATTAATGAGACAGATTTATTTGTTGAACATTTATGTTAAATATTGTTCATGAAATATAGTTCAATAAAACCAATATATTGAGGTTTTCATATTTTTAAAACATAATCCAGAGAAGCATGTGAGACCCTTGTGTCATTAGCGCTATATTTATTACTATATATATGAGGATTATCTGGGTCATAAGGAAGTACATTTATAGCTTCTCTTGGGATATGGAGTGGTAATTTGTTCCCTTGACACCTAACCTGAGGTCAGTTTCAGCAGTGGAAAACATATTTTTACAGGAAATGAAATGAAAGCACACAGCAGAAGATTAATATAGTTTATGAAGCCTGAATAAAAAAAAAATGCTACAGAAAAATGGCCAACAGTGTGTATTATGTATCAAGAATACAACAGTATGCTGTAGCCAAGGAGAAGTGTTCAAGCAGTGTATTACTGAATTGATACACTGGTGTTTATGTGTCATGGAGTTATAGCCTGATGTTTTTGAAATGAGCTATTTCATGTTTCTAAAATGATATTTGTAGTTCAATGCTTGCAACACATCAAATGGTGTCTTATTTTTTAGGCTGTCAGTATATAATAGAGTACAAGTAAAAATGGGCATATAGATTCTGTGACAGAAATAAATGGTATATCACAAGATCCATTTACTATTAGTCTATAATTTACAATAGAGTTTTCAGTGCTAAGGCAGTGGTACTGTATGACATAGGGTGACTCAGAAATTCATGTACTTTAATAAAAGAGGAAATTGCAATGTTTTATTCGTGTTCCTTCTCTAGAGAATTCAATCAAATCTCTTGACTTGCTATTAATCTTCATCTAGGTACAAAATATATGGATGTTATATCAAATGTAAAGGGATGTCACCGCAGAATTAAGTGTAAGTCTTTCAACAACAACAAACAAACAAATGAAGATCAGCAATGTCAAAATTAGGTTATCACTCATATCTATTTTTGTGTAAGACTTTCCATATTCTTAAATGTTTTGCATGGAGGGGGGGTTTACATTCCTTAATGAGAGTCTATCTAGAGCTGCCTGATAAGCAGACTAAGCATCTCTAAAAGCAATGCAAAAGAAGGCAGAAATGAGCTACTCAATACTGTTATTGAGAAAACTATAAAGATATCTCCATGAAATTAATAGGAGTGAAGATCAAAGGGGTGGGGGGACACATAATTATGCTTTAATAGACATATTATAATTCAGAAATTTTCTTGATAATTATTTATTCTATCCCATCACAATAAAACCCTTTTGGTTTGTACAGCTAAAAAAGAAAATGACAGAAGTTTTACAAAAGAGGGAACTTTGGTTGGTGGAACAAATAATAAATAAAAGCAAATAAATTGGAAGATGCTGCAGTTGCATGGATCCAGAACAATGTTTTTATTCATTGCAATGAATTCTTGGGTATGTAAGGCACCTTAACCTTCAAATGGATCTTCCCTTCTATCTACCTTTTGAAATTTATGGTTACCATTTACACCAATTTCAATTTCCATTAATAGTATGTGCAACTGCTGTACATTTAAAGGAATTTAATCATGCCCTGGTGACAGGCTTAGCTTAATGCTGGGGCTTCACATGGAACTATCAAGTAAATTTCTTTTGAAAAGGTCAGTTTAACATTTCACAGTAGGGTCCCATTGAAGACAAATTAGATTTTACCCACTTGTCTTGGGTGAAAACACATTCCTTGTATCTGATAAAACAGGGCTGTCAGTCAAAAGGTAGAGGAGAGCTGTGATTGCCAGAGCATGTCATCAAAAGACCAGCTCCTTCTTGCATACACTATCAGCATACTTGAGAGCAAAACTGTAGCTTCTAATCTCTAAACTAAAGAAAAATAAACCAGAACATCATTTTTAAAAAATTCTACTGTTAATATTTTCTGTTATTTTACCTTCTTCCATTTGACATGCATGACAAATACTGTGTGATTCATAAAATTACAGCAGTGCCTTCCTATTCATTTTATACCAAGCCCAAATATGGGGCTCATTGTTATTATTCTCAGCAATGAGAACTATTAATATTCTTAGACCACATATACTGCTGGATGGCAATGCTTTCCATCTTCAATTCCTTCCAGGTTAAAGCCCAAATGTTATCCTACATTGTTCTGACCTGTTGAAAAATGATGATACCATGTGAATAGTATATCAGTCAATGACTGCTTTGTTTTCATCCAGTCTTCCTATGTTTACATGATTTTTGTGCGGCTATTTCTCCATACCTTTGCTGACTTGCTACATTTAGATTCTTCTACAAACCAGCACAATATGTTGGGATAGAAAGTTGCCTTTGTGGCAAAATGGACTTTCCAACAAAGGAAGCACAGAAAATTCTTCCTGGAATCAGGAAGTACCACCAAACAATTTGAGAAACAGTTTTTTTTTTATCATATTACTGCTGTCTAGTTTCCCAAATCATTATAATTACCGTATATACTTGAGTATAAATCGACCCGAATATAAGCCGAGGCACCCAATTTTACCACAAAAAACTGGGAAAACTTATTGACTCGAGTATAAGTCAGAGGTGGGAAATGCAGTGGCTACTGGTAAATTTCAAAATAAAAATAGATACCAATAAAATTACATTAATTGAGGCATCAGTAGGTTAAATGTTTTTGAATATTGATTTCAAAGAAAAACAGTAAACTAGCTCTGTAAGTGGAAAAGAGGATCAAGAAAAACAAAAATCTTGTCACCATGGTGAAGAGAAGCAGTTGTGAAATGAGTGACATGGTTGTTAAAAATGCTACAATGGGCATAAATGATGACCAGTCATAAGTGCGAAGACCGGTCAAAAGTGTGAGGACCTGTCAGAAATCACTTTTTTCAGCCCTCTGGGTAGTCCTTTTGTGCATATGGACTACTCAGAGGGCTGAAAAAGTTATTTTTGATTGGTCCTCACACTTGTGACCAGTCCTCGAACTTATGACTGTCCTCACATTTTACGTTTTTGCCCTATCTTGTCACCATGGTGAAGAGAAGCAGTTGTGAAATGAGTGACACGGTTGTTAAGAATGCTGCACGGGCAGAAATATAAGGATGGTCATAAGTGTGAGGACCGGTCAAAAGTGCCTGTCAGAAATTACTTTTTTCAGCCCTCTGAGTAGTCCCTATACACATATATCACATGACCAGCTAGCCACGCCCACCCAGTCACTGGCTTGATCTAATTTCAGGCAAGTTCAAGCCTCTGTTAAGAGATACCTGCATTCTCTTCTTTGTCTCTTTCTTTCTTCTCTCTCTCTCTCTCTCTCTCATTTTTTCTCCCTCCCTTTCTCCTTCTCATCTGGCATTCTTAGAGCTCCACTACTAATAAGCTTAGCCCAGGGGTGGGCAAATGTGGCCCTTTTATAACCTGTAGACTTCAACTCCCAGAATTCCTGAGACAGCCAAGCTGGGAGAATTCTGGGAGTTGAAGTCCACAGGTTGTAAAAGGGCCACATTTACCCACTCCTTAGCCTGAGCAAGGATAGCTGGCAGCCAGTTACAAGAAGCTCTCAATTACAAGAAGCTCTCAACTCAAGTTCAGTTCACATGGATCTCCCTAAACAGTGAGGATTTCTTTGTTTCTTTCTCCCTGCAACTTCTGGGAGCCAAAAAGGGGCGCGGGGGAGGGGCGCTGCACCCTCCCCCCATGCCCCATTTTGGCTTTAGCAAGCCTGCCTGCAACTTCTGGGAGCCAAAAAGGAGTGCGGGAGAGGAGTGCTGCACCCCACCCCACACCCCATTTTGGCTTTAGCAAGTCTGCCTGCAACTCCTGGGAGCCAAAAAGGGGCATGGGGGAGGGGCACTGTACCCCCCCCTCCACACTCCATTTTGGCTTTAGCAAACCTGCCTGCAACCCCAGGAGCCAAAACGGTTGCAGGAAAAAAGGCATTTTTTTTGTCACTCCATTATAAGCCAAGGGGGGCTTTTTTCAGCATGGAAAACATGCTGAAAAACTCGGCTTATACTCGAGTATATACGGTAAGTGAAACTGAGCTTAATAGTTATACATTCTTTAGAGAAAACCCCTACCCCTAAGATACATTGGGGTTGTAATGTCATCATTTGTTCACTTCAGGTTTATTGCAATCCATTGTTTGATTTGAATACCTGTCTCTAAAATGTTTAATGTATGAATTATATTGAACTCTTCTACTCCTTTTGTTTTCTTATTATATATAAAAGGTCAGGAAAAATCTAGAAGTAATCTTACAATGCTACATAAAGAGTTTAATTATATGTTATATATAAAACAGTCATTGTATAAAATAAAGGAGTCGTTTGAATGAAAAGTTTCTTTAATTGTACATAGATATGCTTTGCATAGATACAATTACAATCTTCTAGATCTATTGACAATTAAATAAAAAAGCAGATAAAATAAGCAATGATAATTGATGTTGAAAAGATAATGGAATATGTAGGTCAAGTAAAGTAAGACATTTAGGGTTTTTTTAAAAAAAGAAGAAAGTGAAATTATAGTGTTTGACATGTATTATTTATAGGTAGCTCAAACTTAGTATTATAATATATTTTAAACTATTAATATAAACTCTAATTAGAAACACTAAATATTTTTTTACAAAAAGGTTTCTAAGCATATATATTTATTTATACCTTCATTTTGACATTAATTTAAAGGACATTAAATAGTATTTTTTACATTTTTTAAGAGACCATATTGAAAATTTGCTTCAAAGACATGTTGCTCAACAATTTCAAGGGAAAAAAACTGTTTAAAGAACTTATTTCAAGAACTAATGACTTAAAGAAATATTTTGGAATTGTCTGTCAGGCTGTTGAGGTAGGCTCTTCTACTCTTATTTTACTGAAGGATTCATCTGAGCCTTCTATGTTTGTTGCAGATACTTTGGTGGGATATTTTCTGCCAAGAAATAAATAGAAGGAATATAATCCCATCAGTTTTCCTTCACATTCAGAACTTTAAATACTATTAAATATTATTCTTCTAAGCCTAGCTATCTTAGTTAGAAATTGAAAGATTGATATTAGGGCTATCTAGTTCCTCCTCATAAGTATTTTTCTTTGTGATGCTTCACAGCTCTGTGTTCTCTCTCAGCTTTAATATCCATATGGAACTTCTCCTAATTTGTTATATGTTGTTATACTTCGAACACTACTGTTAAAATTTGATTATTTTTCCTTGGTTTTAAACTAAAGAATAACCTGCTTTTTAATTTTTTTATAGATGGTTTCTAAATCTCTGAAACATTTAAACTAAACCAATAAACTAAAGCAACACTATTCCAAAACATTGATAATGGAGTCCATAAAAATTGGATCAAATCTAGTACTGAAAGGTTTTCCAGAAACACTGAAATTGTATGCATGTGTGTTTGTGTGTCGTCTTTTATCACTGGTATCCATCCATGAAGGATTAACCAAATGATAAAAGAGACAGAAACTAAGTCATATGAGAAATGGCTGAAAATGCTGAATATATTTAGACTTGAGAAAAAGATGAAAAGACCAGTTTTCAAATATCTGAATGACTGTTATAAAGATAAGGAAGAAAGTTTGTTCTCAGTTCTCCAGACGCAGCAGTAGGACAAATGAGTGGAAATTTCATTTTGATGTTAAGAAGAAATCTAATGCTTAGAACTGCTCAGCAGTGAAACAGACTGCTTCAAATGGTGGTAGGTTCTTCTTTTATACAAGTAAACAGATGGCATATATGCATTCGGTTTTCAGCAATTTGTCAGAGTAGATAATATCTAATATCCCTTCCATGTTTATGACTCTCGGAAACCAGATAAGTATTTTTCCCTCCCCAACTGCTCTCAAAGAAAGCTTGTAGATGCTAACCCAATTACAAATTGAGCTGTGGGATACAATTCTGGATCAAATCATGTTTTGAATATAAATCATTTGTTATATTCTTGAAAAATAAAATATCACATTTTTAGTCTGTATGAAAGTTTTTGCCCAGTTCTTCATTCTTTTTAAATGGAGAATAGGTGCTCACTAGGCTTGATAATATTTAGATGATCTGATTGCCCTTTGTCTTTTTCTATATCAATTTGCCTAAATCCTGGAGGTTTTAAATAATTGCTAACTTAAACTAGACTTGGTTCTATTTGGGTGATTTGAAAAATAATCATTTTTGAGAAGGGAGATGGAATATTCATACTACAATAGTTTGTTTTACATTGGGAACTCAGGAAAATATTACTATTCCTAGTATGCTAGATGATGGTACAAAACAAGTTTCAAGTAACACATTCAGTTTTAAATATGAAGGAGCTATATTACTTTTTCCACATTCATTGCAGGCACTGTTGCTCTTTTATTGTTTTTTACATTAACAAAATTTTATTATGGTAATAATTTTCATGTATTACAACCTTTTTAACAGATTCTATAAAACTGTGTGTGAGTATAAAGCCACAGAGTACAAGGAGTCAGAAACTTATTTCTATTCAAATTGACCGTATTGAAACAGCAACCTATTCACCATGGGGAATGCAATTGATATTAACTCAATTAATTAGTTTTGCATTAATAAATCTTTCTAAAACTTCTCAAATTCCTCTGCTGTTTTCTATAGTTATAAATAAAATAAATATGTGGGAGAGCCATTGATTTTAATTATAAAATGAACCTAAAGTTTACCATGATACAATGCTGGAAATATATTATGTACACTGTAATCAATGCATGAAAGAGCTGGGCCCTTCATGATTTCTTTGCATCTTTTCTAAATTCAAATATTTTACTTTTGAAAAAGTTAGATGAAGTTCCAGGATCTAAGAAGTACTTTGCTCAGAATGGCATGTATTATATACTTCCCAAGCCTGTATGCAAAGCAAAATTCAGTTTTATTAACTGAAAACTCCAATATAAGGCAAATGTGCCTACACAACAGTACAAGTGTATAGGAAAACAAAATACACAAGAATTTTCATTCTGACTTTTCTATTAAAAAAGCAAATGGATACTGAAATAATAGAAAATAAAGTAACTTGAAAAATGAAAAGTCTAGAACACAAAATAACTCAGGTACAGGGGTGAAATGCTCCTGGATTGGACTGGCTTGCCTGATCTGGTAGCAATTTTTCCCTGTGGTTTGGCGATCCAGTAGCAATCGCCACCCAGGTGTCATTACTTCCTGGTTTTTTTTACCTTTTTTACCTGCACAAGCACGTAACGGGAGAGCGAAGCAAGTGCACACACGCAGCACATGCGCTTCCGAATCGGTAAGGAAGGTAAGAAGATTTCACCCCTGCTCAGGTGCCATGAACAAAAAACAGGTGGGGAAAGATTTTATATATCAAGTTGAAAAACCTTTTTTTATCTTCTATAATAAAAGATAAGGACCACCTCTAATTTGTTGCCTTTCACTTATTTTAATTTTAAATATAATTGCCATACGTATGGATGGCTATCATGATTGCTGTCTTCTTATATTATTCTTATTTTCTCAGAAGGAATAGTGTACATTACTGACAATTTAAATTCAGACAATATGTCTCAATGGCAAAAAAATAACCTAACACATTTGGAAGACAAAATTGAAGTAGCAATGGTTCCTGCCTATCTAATATATTGGGAAGCAAGGGAAATCTAAAATTTTAGAATAAGGTTTTAAGACAAAAAATAATTAAAGAACTGAAAAATGTATAATATGTATAAAAAAATCAATATTGTATTTGAGTTTGAGTAGAATGAATGGGAAGTTAGAAACTATATTTATATGTTTCAATTATGTTTTAGTAGACCCTTCCTTCATTCCTTCCTTCTTTCTTCACCTCTCACTCTTATTTAAGTGATTTATTTTTAAACAATAAAACTAATTCTGTGGACCGATTTTTAATTAGTCCATTTTGTATTGATGCTTTTCTTTTGCTATGATGCAAACGTTCTGGTAAGAATACAAACTTTTCTTCTCTCAATTGCACTTCCATATTGGGTTTTTCCCTGTATTTTCCTGATATTGAAATTTGTTCCTTATCTCCAGTTATTCCATTAGCTAGTACATTTACCATATGAAATGCTGTGCATTTTCATATAGCATTATTTGATTTATTCATTGTTATTGGTTTTTAAACTTCATATCCCAAAGCCCAACCTATTATAAAACTTGAATATATTTCTAAAAGTATATAACTGATGATTATTGCTTTCCCGTAAAGCAATGTAAAATTGCATGCATACCTTCCTCATCTTATTTGCTGTTTATTCATTTATTTGTATATAGCTACTACTTGTATCTTATATCTTTCACTTATCACTTAATACTTTGTCCTCAGGATGATATCTGACCTTGAACACAGGAAACAATGTATGATTGCTCATACAAATCTTTACATTTCAGGTTTGCCCCATAAAATCTACTGTCATTTTGACCTCTCACTGCTTTCCATTTTTTGATACATTATATTTTTCATATTGCCCTCCTGAGTTTAGCACTCTGACTAAATTGGGACTGAAATATCTTTCCTCAGCTGAATTAATTCACTCAACCTCAAGGGAGAAAACCAACTGCTAACTCTCCTTATGACCTTAATGCTAATTAATGAGCAAACAATGGCCTACTGCACTTCTCTGTGCATAGAATTAAATCATATAGAGGTCACTCTGAAGGCAGGCCCCCAGGCATCTGCTTTTTTCCCCTTTTTTTAAAAAAATCCAAGCTGCCTGGTAAAAATGATGATAAAAGAAATTCACTGATGCAATTTTAAAAATGGCTCCAGTCAAAAAGTTCATAAGCAAACAGAGTGATAACAGTCTTTAAAGAATGCGATTCAGTTTCACTGTCAACCAAATTGATGGCATGGGCAGATATGTTACTGGTAAATAAGGTGAAGCCTCTAATGGATTCCTTCTATTGGTATCCCGATATCAATTTTATTCAATTTTCCTCCAATTGTTTTCATTTATTTGTTAAATTTATATCCCTCTTTTTTTTCCAGGAGCACACTTCCAATTTTACCATAGCAACCACCTTATGGGATAAGCATAATATCTGCCACTCTGGTATATATTAGATGTTTTATCGAAAGCAAAGACAGATTCTGTGCTTGAACTCATATTTGCTTTCAATATTATTGTTTAGAAAAGAAATGATTTAAAGAGTAAAGTATTGCTTGGTATGAGAGGATGCAAGAAACAAATCACTCTTTCTCCAAGCATCGGAAGCTATGTAGCCAATCAAATTGACTGGAATATTTCAAAACAAACATAATGGAGTATTATAAAATTGATTGCCATGAAATCCCTTAATGGTTATTAACCTAGATTGATTTTTTAAGTATCACATAAATTAATACAGGCTACATCTGTATTGGCTGTTAATCATGATAGCTTAAACTGAAACAATCTTATTCATAGATACCATATGTCTTAATATCAGAGGCTGGAAACAGTGATTCAATACAGGGGTGGGGTCTAATTTTTTTTTACTACAGGTTCTGTGGGCATGGCTTATTTTGTGAGCGTGGCTTGATGGTCATGTGACAATTATTTAGGATTTAGCAGAGATACTTTCTACCAGGCTTTTAACTGCTTGTAGAGCTGTACCGATCTACCCATTTATTTTTGCAGGCACTGATCTATTCATGTATTTTTGCAGGCACTGGTCTACTCATTTGTTTTCTTTTAACACTGATCAGCTGTAGGGCAGCCCTTTGAAACTCAGCCCGAGGCAAGAGTTTAAACAGTTTTTTCCCCTCTAGCCATCAGCTGGGACTCAGGAAACAGCAATAGATTGGGAGTGGGGCCAAATAAAGGATAAGAATAACGTGGGGGGCATGGGGGGGCAGAACCGGTTTGGTGACATCATATCGTCACCACTACCGGCTCAGGAGAACCGGGCCGAACCGGGAGGAACCCACCACTGATTCAATACCGCTATCCTGGCCTATTTGTGATATTCTAGGAACATTTTGTTGAACTCTCCTCCCAGGCATAATAGTAACTAGTTCAATGGGAATTACCACAGCATTCATAATTTTTTATGGTTTATGGTTTATGGTTTATGGTTTATTTGATTTATATACCGCCCTTCTCCCCGAGGGGACTCAGGGCGGTGAACAGGCAGAGATAAAAAACATAAATACAAAATTTAAAACCGAATTAAAACCAAATTAAACAATTGCCCAACCATTCAAACCCATTTTTTTAAAAAAAATATATAAATCCCAGATCTAAAAATTTGGATTATACAATTTAAAATTTTCTTATAAAAAGGGAGATACTATGTCAGGCCCGCTTGATGAAATAAAAAAGTTTTTAACTCACGGCGGAAAGCACGAAGGTCCGGGATCCGCCGAATCTCTGGGGGGAGATCGTTCCAGATAGTGGGTGCTCCCACAGAGAAGGCTCTCCTCCTGGGGGCCGCCAGTCGACATTGTTTGGCCGACGGCACCCGGAGGAGTCCTTCTCTATGGGAGCGTACCGGTCGGTGGGAGGCTATTGGAGGTAGTAGGCGGTCCTGTAAGTACCCAGGTCCTAAGCCATGGAGCGCTTTAAAGGTGGTAACCAACACCTTGAAGCGCACCCGGAAGACCACCGGAAGCCAGTGCAGCTCGCGCAAGAGCGGTGTCACATGAGAGCGCCACGTCGCTCCCATCACCACCCGCGCGGCCGCACTCTGCGCCAGCTGGAGCCTCCGGGTGCTCCTCAAGGGGAGCCCCATGTAGAGAGCATTACAGTAGTCCAGGCGGGAGGTGACAAGGACATGAGTGACCGTGAGTAAGGAGTCCCGATCCAGAAAGGGGCGCAACTGGCGGATCAGGCGAACCTGATGAAAAATCCTCCCGGACACAGCCGTCAGATGGTCTTCTAAGGACAGCCGTGAGTCCAGGAGGACGCCTAAATTGCGCGCCCTCTCTGTAGGGGCCAATGATTCACCCCCAATAGTCAGTGATGGTACCAACTGACTATATCGGGACGTCGGTAACCACAGCCACTCGGTCTTGGATGGATTGAGTCTGAGCCTGTTCTTCCCCATCCAGATCCGCACGGCCTCCAGGCACCGGGACATTACTTCAAGGGCATCGTTGGGGTGGTCTGGGGTGGAGATGTACAGCTGGGTGTCGTCAGCGTACTGATGATATCTCACCCCAAAACCACGGATGATCTCACCCAGCGGCTTCACATAAATGTTGAACAGGAGGGGCGAGAGAACCGATCCCTGTGGCACCCCGCATATAAGGGGCCTAGGAGTCGATCTCTGCCCCCCTGCCAACACCGACTGCGACCGGTTGGAGAGAAAGGAGGAGAACCACTGTAACACAGTGCCTCCCACCCCCAACCCTTCCAACCGGTGCAGCATGATACCATGGTCGATGGTATCAAAAGCTGCTGAGAGATCTAATAGGACCAGGACAGAGGAACACCCCCTGTCCCGAGCCCTCCAGAGATCATCAACCAACGCGACCAATGCCGTTTCCGTACTGTACCCGGGTCTGAAGCCCGACTGGAACGGATCCAGATACGTTGTTTCCTCCAGGTGCTGGGAGAACTGTCGCGCAACCACACTCTCAACAACCTTCGCCAAAAAGCGAAGGTTGGAGACCGGACGATAATTTACCAACATTGCCGGGTCCAGGGAAGGCTTCTTAAGGAGAGGCCTCACCACCGCCTCTTTCAAGGCGGCGGGAAAATCACCCTCTCCCAACGAAGCATTTATAATCTCCTGGAGCCAGCCTCGCGACACCTCCCGGGAAGCCAGTACTAGCCAGGAGGGACACGGGTCCAATAAACAAGTGGTCGCGTTCAGTCTACCCAGAATCCTGTCCACATCCTCAAGGGTCACAGGATCAAACTCAATCCAGGTAACGGTCTCAAGACTTGCCTCGTCCCCTCCCCCTGGAACCACCCAGTCGGAGTCCAGATCTTCCCGAATCTGAGTGATTTTATCATACAGATATTGAACAAAGTCCTCAGCTCTCCCCTCCAAGGGGTCCTCCCGCGCTTCCTGTTGGAACAGGGAGCGGGTCACCCTAAAGAGGGCGGCTGGGCGGTTATCTGATGATGCAATAAGAGCAGCAAAATAGTGACGTTTTGCTGCTTTTATCGCCACTAAGTAAGTCCTAATATGGGCTCTCACTAGTGTTCGGTCGGATTCAGAGCGACTGGCCCTCCAACTGCTCTCTAGGTGTCTTTTCCGGCGCTTCAACTCTCTCAGCTCCTCGGAGAACCAAGGGGCCAGTTGAGATCGGCGCCGGATCAGAGGCCGCAAAGGCACGACCCGATCGAGAGCTCCAGCGGCCGCCCTATCCCAGGCGGCCACTAGGTCTCCAGTCGAGGCGTGTGCCAGCGCCTCAGGAACTGGCCCAAGCTCCATCTGGAACCTATCAGGTTCCATCAGGCGCCTGGGGCGGAACCATCTTATCGGCTCCGCCTCCCTGCGGCGGGGTGCAGCGGTTTGAAAGTCCAGACGGAGGAGGGAGTGATCAGACCATGACAAGGGCTCGATGACTAAGTCCCCTATTTCAAGATCACTCTGCCATTGTCCAGAGACGAAAACCAAATCCAGCGTGTTTCCCCCCGTGTGGGTAGGGCCATGAATTAGTTGGGTCAGGCCTATGGCTGTCATGGAAGCCATAAACTCCCGAGCTACCTCCGACATCTCTCCCACAGATGGCAAATTGAAATCCCCCATGACAATAAGTCTGGGGGTATCAATCGCCACCGTGGCGATAACATCGAGGAGCTCGGGCAGGGCTGTTGCCACGCGGCAGGGAGCCAGGTACGTGATCAGCAAGCCCGACTGGACCCCATGACTCCACTTCACAAGGAGGGACTCACAGCCAGTCGTCTGAGGGACAGTGGCCTCCTTCGGTCTCAGACCTTCATTTATAATAACCGCTACTCCCCCGCCCCTGCCCTGTACCTTTGGCCGATGAAATGCAAGGAAACCTGGTGGGCACATTTCAACGAGGGGAACCCCCCCCTCCTGGCCCAACCAGGTCTCCGTAATGCCTGCCAGGTCCGCTCCCCCCTCCGAGATAAGATCACAAATGAGGGGGGCTTTGTTTACTACGGACCTGGCATTGCACAGCATCAGCCGAAGGGTCGGGCCCTGAGGGTCTGTGCAGCCTGGGGAACGGGAGGAGCCTTGGGGGCCGGAGCGCACTACCGTTTGTAAACAACGGGTGCGCGCTCCCCGAACACGATATGACCCCCTGCTCCCGCCATATCTACCCCTCCCACTTACGGTAGTGATGTTATAAATACTATCCAGACAAACCCTACCTCCCCCCTCAACCCCGGGGCCCCCGCCTCTCACACCAAGTTTCTGTAACGAGCCCGTCCCTCCCCTTTGTGGGCTAACCCCCATGCCCACTGCCCGTAATCCAAACAGACCCTCCCCCTCCCTGAAACCCCTTAAAAATTTCTTTAAAAGTTTATGTAAACAACCCCTTAATCGCATAGTTTTCGCATGCCACCTCTCAGGGTCCCAAGACCCGTCATTGAGGTGGGCCCTTGATAATATAGAGGGCCATCTCTGCGAGAGGGGGGAGTCTCGCAGCGCAAGTAGGTCATGTGCAGTGTACATTCCTGATGCACCATGAGAATAAAGGGTGGGGACGGAGCTTAAAAACCGGGTCTCACAACGATGTCAGAGGGGCAAAGGCTGTTGGTCTATTAATCGGCCAGTGCAGTTCCGGGGGAGAGATAAAAATTGTCTCTGGCAAGTCCAATAGAGGGGGGAAAAGAAGGGGAAAGAGAAGGGGTGGGGAACAGAGAAATGAGTCCTACAATTTAAGCAGCTGGTAAGCCCATCTTGTAGAACAAGTACAGTGCAGTGCAGAGCCCGGGAGAGGGGGGAGAGCCTCATTTAGATATCTTGCGGGCCTTCGGGTCTTCTGTAATTGTCCCATATCAGCCCCCATTCAGTCTCCTCTTCCCCCTCGTCGTCGCCAAGATGTCCATATTTATAGGCGGCCGACAAGCCAGCATTCCCCCTACAACCAATCCAAGCCTGTTTAATGCCCCCTAGAGTGGGCAAGCCGAGGCCGACATATCGGGGGCGGGAAGGTCTTCAAGTCCTCGCCCCTCACCCCTTCCTCGGCATCCCCCCAGGCTCCTCAGGCGGTGCTGTTCCAGGCTCCCTCGGGCTTATCTAACTCCTCCGGCTCCTCTGGCGCTTCCAGCCTCACCGCTCCGCAACCTTCCACAGCTGGGCACTGATGATTTAAGCGCCCTCAAGCCCATTCGGCCCCTCCGGCTCCTCTGGCGCTTCCAGCCTCGCCGCATCTCGCCAAACGCCGGCCCCAACTTTACCATCCAGGCCGATACAACTCCCGGCCCTCCGCGGCTCCGCGGCTCCGGCGCAAGCTCCGACGCAGTTCTGGCCTTCCGCAACCTCACACAGCCGGGTCCGCGTCCCAAGAAGCCCTGGAGCCAGTCCAGCCCGAGTCGAGCCCAGCCGAGTTGAGGGGCGAGGAAGATCTCAAAATCCTCGCCCTAAGCTTGCCACTCAGATTAGGGGTCGCTGATGGCCGAGCGCCCCTGTGAGCATCTCCTAAAGCCCCGAAACCATCCCGTCCTCACACCGCATTCGAAAACACCGCCACCATCTTGCGCATGCTCCTAGCGAAATTCCTAGTGGAATTTTAGAAACATGCAAAGGGTCAAGAATCTTCATACAGTACATTTTATTTGTTAATCTAAAGACTCTGAATTATTGTCCAGTTGTTATTGAACTTACAGAAAAGTTCCTAGCACCTCAGTTAAAATTAATCAGTTGTCTGCTTCTATATATTTTCAGCATTTAACTTTGGATAGTTTTTTTCCCTACGTTGTACAGTTTGTTTAGATGTACTATGGAATGTCTGTATATGTATGTATATGTACACACACCACACACACACAAACACACACATCACAAGCATACTAATTAATTAGAATCTTGGTCAGAATAATAGTCAACTGGAAAGCCTGTGAAGATCTCCATATTGGATTAACGCTCAAAATGTTCCAGTTATTCAAAAGCAAATCCAACTTTAATTTTTTCAGACTTCTCTATTATTGCATACAATGTGAAAGCCAGAGGAATTCAATTTTCATCGTTAAGATAGGATCAATGCATCCCCCTCCCTCTCTACCCAAATTACCAATTGCCATACTCTACAACAATAACAACAACAATAAAATAAACAATATATGTAATTGTTACAGTCCAGGTCATCCCTGTGAATGCAGACAGGGATCTAAAGTTTGTATTGTGTTTAAGGAGACCTTTAATTCTGAAACTGCATCTTGAGGTAGATAAGTTATGCCAGATAGACAAGCTATGCATTTTACTTTACAGAAACAGTTTCTTATTTGAAAGGTTGTTAAAAGGAAGACTGTCCATTTTTTAAATCATAGAACCACTAGAAGAACAGAATCTTAAAATTACCCATCAGCATGTACAGTCTTTTATTTGATAGAGAATGAATTATAATGGATAGTTCCCAGAAAAGCAACCAACATAAAAATATTATACCAAATATATTTTCATATATAATTCTTCTGTTACAGTAATATATTGTTCAGTTGTAACAACCCTAATTCTGACCTCTGTTTCCAATATATATAAGATTCGGAAACATCTGGTGATAGGGAGGCCTATATTTACAGTAGGTTCATTCCTGAAACTTTCCCCCTTTTTTAAAACTTTGTTTCCTAGAGCAGGACAAAAATCAAAATTGTTCTTACTTTTTTATTAGTCCTGATAAAGGGATCCTTATAACTAAGAGAAGCATTCTACTCATCTTCAGAGAAACCTACATACAGACCTTCCATTCAGATCTTCATATTCAATGCTGTGAAAACTTGGACAATAACATTCTAACATTGTTTTGAGAGGAGAACATTTGTGGAAGATCAGAATGTATGGCACTCACATTAATTTTCTAGTTTTAGCCTTCACACACTGGCTATTTCTTTACAAAAATAGGACTTAATAAACAGGAGTGCATTTCAGCTTTAAAACTGCTAAATAAATATGTAAAAATTAGCAGTAATTATGGAAGCTGTCTATTGAGATTGATTCTTGCATCAATTTTCTTTATTTCTTGATTTATTAGGGATGTGGGTAACTTATATCTAAGCTTATATTAGATATGTTACTTTATTAAGCCAAACAGTTGAACTGGTTACTTCAAGGGCTAGGTATATTTTATCTTAAGCACTTGCAAATGCATTTATGCCTTCTAGCATAATAGATCTGCATATACAAAATAACATCATCTATGAAAGGAAGGACCTTTTTAATAATAAAATCAGCATTGTATAGGGAAAAGCAATATTTCAAACAAAGAACTAAAAGAGAATTCTAATGATGTCAAAAGACGCTGCTATAAAATTCATAGAAGCATAAAGATTTATTTGTGCTAAGCAGAGTTTATTTTATTTTCCCCAAAGAGGCAGCTATTTGAATCAACAGACCCTGAGTTATACATCTGGTGAGGAAATGCATCCCAAGTAGTAGTTGCCAATTGTGTATTGGCATTTCAGAAAGTGTTGCATAGACTATACATAATTATAACATACATTCACACATGCTTCACTAACTTTCTATAAAGCCATTTGTGAAAGATGGAGGGGGCCCATCAAGAGAACGCTTATTTATACTGGGCTTTTTTTCCAGAATATTAATTCAGCAGGAATTTGTGAGAGCATATACTGTATGAGAATTAAAGTAGCTTTTTAGCTCTTAACAAATCTAATTTTAAAAACAGTAGATGAAATTTTGTGCATTAAAACACCGATGAATAATACTTTCTAATAGGGCCCATGCTGAATAATATTGATAATATTGATATATTTATGGTAACATTATTGCTTCTTTTTCTCATATTGTTTACATAGCAATATTTTCGGATGCATTTCTTCAAAGACCCAGAGTCCGACATTGAGAACAGAAACAGAAAAGAATTTTACAAATAATTTATTTCCTAAGATGCTCATTCTCCATTAGATGCAGTTCTGTTATTATAGGAATGGGATGCTACCCTGATGTCCCTAAGTCTTTATCTTCTAGTTAAGTTTCCTTAGCCTCAAAGAAGATAGAAATCCTCCCTAAGAAGCAAAAGCTTATTGTCCAGTTAGGTATTAGATAGTTTCTATATATCTGCTACATTCAGCCTTCAAAACTGGATACTGTATATCTGGGCATGTGTGCATGTGTATGAACACTATCTAATATAGAAAGTTCTTTAGGAAAAGTCAAATCCTAATAAAATCAGTTATGCAGAATTTCTTCTTTCTTATTTCTGCTGGAGTCAATAAGAAGGAAGAACAAAAGAATGTTACTCAAAATAAGTTTGCTCACAACTTCAGGGATTACTTTCTTGTGGTGCATCAACCTGTGATCCTAAAGATCTATGAACTGTCAGTAGATAAGTGTTATATGCCAGAAGGATATAACCCATGAATGCAGATAATAGAGTAAGAATCACATTAAATACGATATGCTGGAAAAATGTTACCGTGTTTCCCCAAAAATAAGACCCTGTCTTATATATTTTTTGAACCCTGAAATAAGCGCTTGGCCTTATTGCCATGTGCTCAAAAGCCCGATTGGGCTTATTATCAGGGGATGTCTTATTATACAGGGTACATGGTATGAGGTAAATAGCAGATTTAATGACTGCTAAAAAGTGAATAAACAGAGTACGGAAGAATTTTGGGTTGAATTCTTGTGAATCTAGAAACCGGTCCTTAGAAAATATTGTGAAAATCTTAAAAAATGATCCATTTAAAGTGAGATATGATTTGTAAGCAGGTTTGGAAAACACGGTAGTGATCAAGGAACTGGAAAAGATCAACTTATAATACACTACCAGAAATGAGCATTACTAAATCAAATTAGTAGTACAACATATATATAAAGCCAAATAAATTTATATCATGTCCTAGAAAGATATTACTCACAATTTTGTTATTCAGACTTGTAAAATGTATGAATGAGAACTGTCATCCTTACAATTTGGATTTAGAAGAAAAAGAGAATCCTGAGATTGTTGGTTTTTTTTTAATGACCAGGAAGCAACAGTTTATGGAGCAGAATAAAATTCAAAATTAGGAAAGAAGCATTGTATATTTCACCTTCATTATTTAACTTATACTCAGAGTGGCATATCATAAGAAATGTTGAACGAAGAGAAATAAAAACAATTGGGAGAAATTTCAACAATCTCAGATACATTGACAATACCACTTCAGT
This sequence comes from Ptyas mucosa, assembly GCA_012654045.1. Lineage (NCBI taxonomy): Eukaryota > Metazoa > Chordata > Lepidosauria > Squamata > Colubridae > Ptyas > Ptyas mucosa. The sequence continues at coordinate 7,581,733 of WNWU01000032.1, read as the reverse complement.
GGATGGAAGTAAGGAAGAATCAAGAAAACCCTTGCTGAAATAAGAGACTGCAAAGCTCAAGAATTTACAGGGATGGTAAAATTTTGTTTAATTAAAATTATTACCTTTTAAAATTTATTTCAAAGTATGTTAAAATACATAGATATTTGCAACTTGGGTAAAATGCTATGACAGATCTAGATAGCATATTAAAATAGAGAAAGATTCTACTGATCACAATAGTAGATTGCTATGTTTCTCAATTGTAACATGTGAAAGTTAGACCTCAGGGAAACCACAGTATGCAAGACGAACCAGTAGTGGTGGTGGCGGCGGGAGGCTCTGCCCACCTGCCTGGATGACATCACAGATGGTCTGCGCATGTGCAGAAGGTTCTGCGCATGCACAGAAGTGCTGCACATGAGCGAAGCAAACGCATGCGTGCACACAGTCCCAGTTCCGAACCGATAGCGAAGGTAAGAGAACCCACTACTGATGCAAGGTAGCCAGAATCTGCCTCATTGAGACAAAAAAGCAAAAAGAATAGCTTTGTTAAGGCATTTCCTATTATATTCCAGTCTGAAGTAGTACTTGCAATATATAGAAGAGATGTCTGCACATGTATTACATACAGAGTGAGCTTTCTTCTATCCTACCCAGTAGCTAACTTGAAAATTTTGCCCATGTGTCACACATGCAAAAACACTTATCATTCAACTGCTATAATTGCCAGCCAAAGATGTGGAGGCAGGTGGAAGTAAAGCAAAAAGATTGTATGCTTTGCAAAGCAAGTTCAAAGCGTATTTTGCAGAAGTCTAATACTTAGTGTAGCATGTTATGTGCAAATAGCCTATTGAAATTTCACATCAGATTTATGGATAAAAAATGGGTGGATAATGTATTTAAATTTCTCCAGGGGAAAGATAAATCCTCCAACAATTTTTCAGGGACACTTCTCTCCTTTAAAGAACACAATAATACTGCTACAGTAAAAGCCAATGGGAGAAATTCCATCATTATGCCTTCCTTTGATATTTCAAAGAAACTAAACATGCCAGGAAGGATGAAAAGTACATAATAATAATAAAAAAATCACCCTCCTTCCCTTGACAATCAGTTACTAAATAAGAACAAGAATAATGGACCTCTGAGAATTTCTCCAATTTCTTTTTCCTGTTCTGAGTTTCTAAAGAAAATTCTCTTTCCTCAAAATGATTTTTTGGTTCATCAGGAAGATTTAAAAAGTCAGTGGAATCTTATTGATGAAGTACCAGTTATCTCAATTTCTACTGCCTTTTACAAGTTATTCAGGAGATCATATGATTAATTTAAAAGGGTTGTGATTCATCTCATGGCCACAAATTATTAGAAGGGAAAATGCATTGGAAGGCTAATGACTATAGCAACTGTCTTCCAAGCTTGGAGATGGTTTTAAAACATTTTCATCAATCATACTAATATGCATTTAAGCAAGTAAATCAAAGGCTATTAAAATAGTTATAATGTCGAATTTACATCCCCAATTAATATACAGCTCCTAAAATTTATAGCCTATGCATGAAGACTAAGGAGTAAATTGGGAAAAATACATAGAAGTTTCACACAAAATATATCCCTTCTGGTGTTCTTTTCTAAGCTTAGACATGAAATGTGGCATACTAAGTCCCTCTGCCCTATGTATCTTCTTCAAAAGAATTAAAATATTTACTGTAAGACTGCAAAGCAAAACATTGGAAAAGGTCTTTAAAGATATAAATTCATTGTTATATAAATGAAGAGTAAAACTCTTTTGTCACTTTGTAGAAGTGTGTTTGTTTTTGCATCGGATCTATTTCACTAGCAGGGAAAATGCAGAACTGGAGGATAATAATTCAATACCTGTTTATTCATCCAGAAAAGTATATGTGTATGGGTGTGTGCATGTGCATGCACTTATTATATCTTGTACTATTAAAATTAATTTGAAGCTAAATCATGCAGTGAAAACCTAGTGCCACTGTTAACTCCTACATATTAAAAGACAGTGTTACTTGACAGAGAAAAAAAAGAAAGATTCTATAAAAAGGCAATTTATAAAGTCTTTTATTTACTATCTACTATTTTAGGATGCTGCTATATTAGGGAATACTTTGTAATATTTCACAAGATCAGTGCAAGATCTCAGACACCACTTAATGTAACGATCTGATCTATAGGATTATTATTATAAACATTAAAACATAAAATATGTATTTGAATAGAATTAAATCATAATTTCCTGCAAATATTCACAGAAAATATTTTTAAATGTATAGCACAGTTTAATAGATATAATTTCAGGAAGAGAAAAACATCTCTAATCTGTTTCCTCCTGGGCTTGTAATAAAAACATCACATGTTCAAAAATAATCTTGAACAAGTAGTTATCATAAATACAATATTGTTACAAAAACAAGAATCATATCTCTAATTCACATTAATAATTAATGTGTAGGAGTGTTGTGGAGAATAACAATGTTTTTCCCCCCTAACAAATCACATAATTGATATTAAACAATGAAATAACCAGAGGTCTTCTGTTTTTTGATAATTTTAGATACTTAATATTTTCCCCTGAATCATATTACTTTCCAATGCAAAATAATCTTTTGGATAGAAGGATAGAATCCAAATGGAAAATCTATAGTTCACTATAAATACAGTTCACCCACCAGGAACCTAATCTAGACTAACAGCAAATTTTCCAACCATAGAAAAGGAAATTTATTTATTTATTTATATTACATTTATAGACCGCCCTTCTACCTGAGGACTCAGGGCGGTGTACAGCCGGAATTAAAAAACACATAATATAAACAATAAGAACAATTAAAAATAGAATAATAAATTTCGGCTCAAATTAAAAATACCAATCCCCATAAAATTTAAAATTTAAAATACTGCTTAAGCCAGCCCGGCTTGTTTGAAAAGGTAAGTTTTCAGGGCACGATGGAAGGCATAACCCTTCCTTTAAATAAGGGGTACCCAACTGCAGGCCGCTGTCCATTAATGGGTCATGACCCATTGCGGCCCAGGCACCAAAGTGGTAAGCGAGTGTGCAAAGCTTCATTTACGAATGCCGGGGATTTAGAATGCATGCACAAAACCATTCCCCCACCACCAAAACCACTAGAGCCACTGCCCTCAGTCTGCAGAACCAAAAAAGTTTGGGACCCCTGCTTTAAATGGATAGCAAAGATTGCTCTTTTCTGATAGTTTTGATTGATTTGAAAGAAAATTGACCAATTAGGAGCAGCCACAACTGTGTGCTTCACTATAAAGAATCTTAACTTCTAAGCATTTATTATTTAAAAAAATTAGTATTCTGCTTGAACACTGGATCACAAATTTTGACATAATAAATTGTTGACAAAGTTGTGTGCCACATACGTATGGCTCAAAACACATGTAGCAAATAAATAATAGATGAATAAAATTCAGAACTGGAGATTTCATAATACTGCACATAATTCTAGAGAATGGACGTTGCTTACCTGAACGTCCCATTTATGTCCCCTGCGAAGACATTCCGCAATGGGTTGTTCCGCTTTCTGATTTGATCTACTGAGTGCCAATCAAACTTCCTCTGTAGCTGGTCAGGCTGTACTTCCTGCTTCCTCCTCAGTCTTTTTTGTGAAGGCGAGTAATGCAGATGAGAGGGCCTCCGACATGGAAACCACCAGAAAAACACCAGCTGCAGAGGAAAATAAAACAAAAACCTGCCCAAGGCCAAGAGAGGCGAGATCATGGGTGGGCTGGAATGTCTTCGCAGGGGACATAAATGGGACGTTCAAGTAAGCAACATCCAATTTGCTGATGTCCTGCTCAGACATTCCACAATGGGATATACCCAAGCTTAAGACCTTAGGGAGGGAATCAAAGCCTCCGCCCGGCCTTGGACAGGAATTACAGCTTGCAAAACACGTCTGCCAAACGCGGCATCAGCAGAAGCATAAACGTCTAAACGATAATGCCGAACAAAAGAAGAAATCGAGGACCAAGTCACGACAAATGTCCCCAATAGAAGCCTGGGTAGCCCAAGCCGCCAACGTGACAGCACTGCGTGTTGAATGAGGGAAAATACGACCTGGAACAGGATCACCCCTCAATTCATAGGCTTTAGATATACAGGCCTTGAGCCATCTGCCCACCATTGCCAATGACACCTTCAGGCCCAGGGAAGAGGGCAAAAATGAAACAAGAAGAGCCTCCGATTTACGAAAAGATGCAGTTCGATGGATATACTTTTTCAGTGCCCTGCGCACATCAAGGGTATGCCAACGTCTCTCTGTCGGATGTCTAGGATCCGGACAAAAATTTGGAAGAACGATATCCTGCATCCTGTGAAACTGAGAATTAACCTTCGGAATGAAAGCTGGGTCTAATCAAAGAACCACTCGGTCCAGGTAGAAAATGCAGAGATAGCTCCTGATGGAAAAGGCAGCAATCTCCGAAACACGACGGGCAGAAGTAATTGCCAGCAAAAAGGCTACCTTCAATGTAAGATACCGTAGAGAAACTGTACTGAGAGGCTCAAACGGATCCAATGTTAATGCTTGTAGAACCAAAGAAAGATCCCAGCTAGGATACCGATGAATCGTCAGGGACCGAAGATTAGAAACCCCAAGAAGAAAAGACCGAATTCTGGAATCCTGCACCAAGGGCTGCTGGCCTTCACCTGGCAGAACTGTAGCCAAGGCTTCCACCTGCCAACGAAGAGTAGATGTAGCGAGACCCTTCTCAAAGCTGGCATGAAGGAACTGCAAAACCTCCGGAACTGTTGCCGATGTAGGATCCACATGATGACGGGCACACCATTCTGCAAAGGCTCACCAGGAGGCGTTGTAGATGCGGACCGTTGATGGACGTCTAGCCGCCTGGATGACCGAAATAACCTCCCCCGACAGCAGGCCCCGAGTCAGTCGTATCCTCTCAAGCGCCACACGGTTAGTTGAAGCCATTCCAGCTCGGGATGCCGGACGGCGCCTTGAGACAGGGATATGCGGTTGGATGGAATCCGCCACGGATCTACGATGGACATGGAAAACAGGTCTGCGAACCATGCCCGCCTGGGCCAATGCGGCGCCACCAGAAGCAGATCCGCCCGCTCCTTGATCAGTTTCCGTACAACCCTGGGAATGACCGGAATCAGAGGAGACCCTGCGGCCACGGAGATCGCAAGGCGTCGTGACCTTCTGCGCCCCGAGTTGGAAACCGGGTGAAGAACCTCGGCAGTTGGGCGTTGCCCGGGGTTGCAAAAAGATCCACCACAGGAGCCCCGAACCGATGAGAGAGTTCCTGGAACAGAAGAGGATCCAATCTCCACTCAGAGTGATCCAGCTGACCCCGGCTGAGCCAATCCGCTTCCTGATTCAACTTGCCGGAGATGTGCTCGGCCCGGAGGGATAGAACATGCTTCTCGGCCCACGTCATCAGTCGTTCCGTCTCCTCCATCAACGACAGAGATCTGGTGCCCCCCTGGCGATTGATGTGGGCCTTCGTTGTCATGTTGTCCGTCAAGATAAGAACATGCCGGTGTAGCACTAGATGTTGAAAGTGAAGAAGCGCTAGCCGCACCGCCCTCAGCTCCAACCAGTTGATGCTGTGGTGCGACTCCGCTGTGGACCATGTACCTTGGGCAAGCTGGGACTGAAGATGGGCTCCCCAGCCGCTGAGACTGGCATCTGTCGTTAGGACAATATGCTCCTCGTCAGGAATAGTGATCCCTTGTCCATGGCCGGTGAGAGCCACCAACGAAGCGATAGACGGACCCTGGCCAGAACCCTCACTCTGGCCAGTGACTCCCTCCGTCCTTGACGTTGAAACGGAAGGAGAAACCACTGCAGGTGACGCAGATGAAAACGGGCCCAAGGGACAATGCCGATGCAGGAGATGAGCTTCCCCAGGAGCTGGGATAACAGGAACACGGGTGACCGCCTCTGTGATAGAATCTGCATAACCAAGTCCCAAATGCTGACCTGACGGTCGGGGGAAAGATAAACACGACCCTGGGCAGAATCTATGACAACTCCCAGATGCAAGATTCTGGTCATGGGTGAAAGGTGGCTCTTGTCCCTGTTCAACGTGAAACCGTGGTCCTGCAAGGTTTGAATGACACGGAATCTGTCCAAGTCTGCCTGAGAAGTCGAAGAGGAAAGAATTAAGATGTCGTCCAGATAGCAGACCAGGCGGACTGGTACCTCCCTGAGTGATGCCGCCAGAGCCGCCAAAACCTTCGTGAACGTGCGCGGAGCCGAAGAAAGGCCAAATGGCATTGCTTTGTATTGAAAATGGTCGGTGTTGAGGGCAAAACGGAGGAACCGCCTGTGTCTGGGATGTACCGGAATATGAAGGTATGCCTCCTTCAAGTCGATCGACTGCATAAGATCCCCTTGTCTGATACACCCCAGCAGAGATCTGAGAGAGTGCATTTTGAAGCGGCGGTATACGAGAAAAGTATTGAGATGCTTCAGGTTGAGGATTCCTCACCAGCTTCCTGAAGATTTTGGAACTAGAAAAAGAGTTGAATAGAAGCCCGTCCCGACTTGATCCTGTGGGACACACTCTATGGCCTCTATTTGGAGAAGATGCTGAATTTCCAAGTCCAAAAGACGACACTTGGCTGCCTGGGAAGGCCACAGGCGTTGCAAGAAAAAGGTTGGCGGGCTGGAAGAAAACTCCAGTAACAGGCCTTCGGACACTGTGCGTGTAATCCAGACGTCCGACGTGGTGGCCTCCCATTGGTGGTAATAGGCCTGTATTTTTCCTCCAATGGGAAGCTGAGGCCCCGAGTCACTTTCCCTGACGGGAATAGCGAGAGGCGGCTGCTCGGAAGGGACGGCGGAAACTGGACTGTGTCTACCATGGTCTTGAAAGGAAGCCCGATCTGATGCTGGCTGGTAGGAGTAAGACTGAAATCTCTGGTAGGAAGAGCCCCCAGATCCTTGGTCACCTCGAAAGGACTGCCGCTGGTAAGGTGAAAAACGTCTCTCAGAGCGCCTGCCCACCGATGGTAACACCTTCTTCTTGTCCCTGTTCTCTACAAGCACCGAGTCAAGGGACGAGCCAAACAAAGACGGACTCCTGTAGGACGCTGCAGTGAGACGCCACTTTGACTTCATGTCAGCCCTCCAGTTCCTCAACCACAGCAGGCAACGTGAGGAAACAGAAGAGGCTAAGGCGCGAGAGGCAAACTTGGCTGCATCCAGAGATGCATCTGCAGTATATTCCGCTGCTGCAACCAGCTTCGTCACATCTTGGTGAAGGTGAGGATTGTCAGGAGGCAACCTATCCCTCAACTGACATAACCACACCAGTGACGCCCTGTTAAAAAAGGAGGCCGAGGTCGCCGCTCGGATGGCCCAGGCCGCAGCCTGGTGAGTCTTACGACAGGCCATTTCCGCTTTCTTATCCTCAAACTTTAAACCGTCACCAACCTCTCCGACGAGAACAGCCGATGAAGTAAGGGCAGCAACCGGTTCGTCCACAGTAGGCAGCTGTAACAGCTCATCCAATCTAGGTGAAGAACAATACAGCTTCTTGTCAAATGAATTTGGACCACCTATCGAAGTAGGGTGATCCCATGGCTTCTGTATGACCTGAGCAAAAAGATCTGGACAAGGAATAAAGTCAGAATCTGCCTTGGACATGAGAAATAAAGAATTGCTCACATTAGACTGAACCTGTGAAGTAGATTGCTGATCAAGGGTATCCTTCATATTGGTAGCAGCCTTCGCCTTACTTAACAGCTGCTTAAACAAAGACGGTTTAAATAAACCTGGAAAGGCCAGTTTGTCTGGTAACTCTTCCTCATCCCGACAGCTCAAAATCCTCAATAAATTCCTCCTCTGCTGTCTGGTCCACCATCTGCTCAGAAGAAGTAGAAGCAATAGAATGCTGCACCTGAACTGTCGGTAACTGACAAGGAATATTAGCTGCACACTCTGGTGGTAACATATATCCGGTCTGTTGAAGACCCACCTGAAAAATACGAGAAATTGCCTGAGACACCATTGAATTAAAGTCCAGAAATTGAGGAGGAGGAGGAGGAGGAGGAGGAGCCAAACACTCCTCCTGTCGCAGCCCAGCTGCCGTGGGAGTGAACGTAGCTTCAGGTATGGGGCGAGGCAAGGGAACCACCTGGTCAGATGCCACTGGACCCGATGTACTTGTGTGCTTCCTTCGGGAAATAAGATCATGAGAGACATGAATCATCTTGCCTTGAGAAATCACATCTTGATCAACTTCTGGAACAGAGGGTTGAACATGCCCACATGGAACCTGTGGAGGCTGAACCACCACCTCAGGAACAAGAGGCACTGGAGCTTCTTTTTGTGCCTTAGCAAAAACACGTTCCAAGGCATTATGCCTCCTCAAGGCATATTTGTCAGAAACAGGGGCAGGTTTGGCTTTAGAGGCCTTAGACTTTTTCCCTTTGGACCCCCTAGAAGGGGCAGGGCTAAGCGATTGATCCTGTTCCAGATCAGAAGACAGGTCAACATCAGACATCATGCACAACTGAAAGTGAGATCAAGTAGAGAAATCTATATATATAAATCTATGTAACAGGTTAGCAGAAAAATTTGAATTGAATTAGACAAAAAAATTTCCAGACCACTTCGCCTTCCACAGTCTGTATAAGTTTTAGAATAGAGATAATAAATATTGTTATTAGTATTAGTATGAAATATAGAGATAAAATAATATTGTCCTTTTTTATATATATATAAGGAAAAAAAATTCAACAATAAAGTATGTAACTGTAAAACTGTAATCCCAAGTCCAACTTATTCCTCCTTTCTCTCCCCCCCCTTTTTTTAGAGATATAATCAGGCCAAAAATGCTGCAATCAGCAGCAATAAATGAAAACAAATACTTTCCTCTCCCGATCAGCAGCACCAGATCAACAGGAAGACTCAAGCAGGTAAAGCAGACAGCATCCCAGCCTGCGAGTTCTGGAAGGCGAAGGCAATGCCCCACGCAGGCCAAAACGTTCCAAACGGCAAGGAAAAAAGGCGCCAACAAAATGGCGGCCGCCAGTGACTCTGCACTTCCGAAGAAGGCAAAGAGCCAGTCCGATAATGGCCACAATAGGTGGAGTGGGATCCCGTAACCTCAGCGAGGCGCTTCCCAAGTAAACGAGTTTGCCAGCCGGCAGGGACTCTTGGCCGCTCGAAATCCAACAAAAAAACACAGAAAAGAATAAAATGGTGAGGACTGCGGGGCGAGACAAGTTGCTGAGCCAGCAACGCTACACCCGCGGCCAGCAACAAGCAGAAAACAAAACAGGTGGCAAGCCCAGCCGAAGCTAGACACAGAAAAAAACAAAAATAAACAGCGAGAGGCGATCAGAGCCCCGAAACGCCTACTCACGAGTCAGGAAAGCACTCCCACGTCACGCAGCCCTCACAGAAGAGAAAAAAAAATGAAAAAACACCAAAAATAAACTCACTCAGAAACAAATTGACTTAAGAGAAAAGGCACTCGAAGTCTGATACCATCAACTGAGCGAAAAAGAATGAGGAGGAAGCAGGAAGTACAGCCTGACCAGCTACAGAGGAAGTTTGATTGGCACTCAGTAGATCAAATCAGAAAGCGGAACAACCCATTGTGGAATGTCTGAGCAGGGGATCAGGAAATTGACAAATATAGCTAAACTTTGCATTTAGTAGTTTAATAGTATTCTAATTATCAACGAATATATATATTTTTTTAAAAAGTCTGGGCTCCCATGTGAAATCTCAAACCCAATATTAGCTCTTTGAACCACTGCAGCTGTCCCATTTCAATTCTTGCTTAAATTAATCTTTCTTAGCGAGCAGAAGCATTACATTATATGGACTGATTATCCAGGAAATAACATTTGCTGGCATTTCTGTATCTTTAATACAGCTTTGGCAGACTAGAAAATCTACAAAGCTCAGAAATTCTGGCATTCAGAATAAATTATATGAGCTTCAGAAATACAAATGAAAACTATAACTAACCTAGCTGATTGTGGACAACAAATATATTTGAATTCTAGCTAAATAGAGATAATCACATTTTAAATGAAGCCATTTTGAAATAAACCAAAATAAAAGCCGTATTTTATCCAGTCAATACTAAAGGTTGAAAGTGCAGCGTTTAATTTTACTTGCAAGTCACACTGTAACTTATAATTCTAGCTTCTATATCTACATGCATGAGAGTTAGCTGTATGTGACAACTGGTTAGAAAAATTACACAGCAACTGAAATCCTATTTATATATAGATTTCCCTTTGCCAAAACTTATCTTGGAATTGAAAAGATAGTTGAAGTCTGACCCTGATTCATTGAACTTGAACTTGGTCAAACTTTGGCAATGGCAGAGTTCACATTCATATATGACACCTGCTGACATTAATAGCAATGGTAGATTTGAATTCCATTACTCAAATCTTTCTGTAAAATAGAAGGCAACTGAAAATAGATCTTTCCCTGTGCACTTGGATTTTCTAGCAGTCTCTTGGACAATATATAGTATGTTCCATGCATTTTAGGGAAATTGTTTTCCTTCTCACTAGCAGAATATATGACAACTATTAAACTCAGCTTCACTTAATTATACTGGCTTTCTTTTGAAGCACCAAATTAATCTTAAGTGTTATTGCTTATAAAAAGAGCAATTAGTTAGCATAACTTTTCCAAAAAAACTTCTCACATTCCATTGCTAAATTTGAACTCCAGTCTTTGGGAGAATATTGCATAATCTGTACTGATGAGTTATAATAACTGAAAGATTTCCTTCTAAGAAGACTATCATCAATCTGTAGATAGCTGGCAGAGCTACTATACATGCATCGTATATCTCTATTAACAGTGAGCGTTTAATAGAATTTATCATATTTTCATTACTGTCATTATCCCTATTTCAAGCTGCACTCTACAGTGGATTTCTTCTCTTGTTCTAGAGCAAACTAGAGAGACAAATAATCAAGACTGTCATTTTTCTGCAAAGTTGAATTATAGGAAGGGAATTTTTATGTAAGATTAAATAAATGACCAGTGTAATACTTAGCATGTCCTCTAATGGGAGAAGGCAGTTCTGTAAGATTTGATATGGAGAGACATAGTTTTTCTTCATTTTTGACATCCATTAGCTACAACCTGTGGCAATTTATCACTGTCACACTCAGGAGAAAATGGATAGGGGAACACAAACAAATGAAGGAATACTTTATTCAAGAGAAACACTAGCCAATAATTCTGTTGCTAATTTTGTCTTCAGCAAGCTATTAATTGACATATGGCTAGCAAATTAGAGGCTACCATGTCTCTTTTCATTCAATAGAAAGATGTGAAATGTAGGTATCAGATTTTAGAAGAGGTTTCTGATAAATTATTTTCACATATCAAAACCAGATAATCTGGAGTATGTTTGTGTGTGTGTGTGTGTGTGTGTGTGTAAAGTACTCTGATTTACATAAAGTAAATTGGTATTTCTATAACCAAACAACAAACTCATACATTATAAAAACTGGCAGATTTCTCACAATAAAATATCATAAGATCAATACTAAAAACCAACATCTCCATACATCTTTTTAAATAAAACAAATCTGCCAGCCATATCTTTGAAGTTAAAGGTATTTCACAAAATGGTGGCCATCACGGTAAAGAATTCCTTTTTGACCATATTTCCTCCCTCCTTTTTGGGGCACCTTTGAGATAAGTGTTGACTACTGGCGAACTGCCTGGTCATGTTCCTTCAATTTTCTTGGCAAGGTTTTTCAGAAGTACCTCCTTCCTAGGGCTGAGGGACAAGGACTGGACTATGATCAACCAGTGGCTTTGTGCCTAAGACAGCAATCGTAGTCTCCCAATTTCTCGCCTGATGCCTCAGTCACTACACCAAAGCAGTTCTCACTCACATACCATAATTATTGTTATATAGGCATGTGTTGGGCAGCTTCTGCTGCTTTCCTGGAACCAAAATCATTATCGGCCATTTCCCCAAGCAAACTGTCACAAAAGATTTTGAATGTGACTTTAAAATTTATTAGTAATCAGTGCAGCAACCAGAGAATCAGTGTTATATTACAATAGCAGCTCTCACCTACAAACATCCTGGACACTGTCTTTTGAACTAGCTTCAGTTTCTGGATAATTTTCAAAGGCAGTTCCATGTAGATCACATTACTGCAGTCTAAATGAGTGATGATGAGGGAGTGAATCATTATTGCCAGGTCAGGAGGAGAAAAACCTCATCCAAAGCTATCACCAGAGCTGACACTGAGCCAAGATATTTAACTTGCTAGAATTTAATTTGAGCTTATCTCCCTGAGAACTGTTGCTCCTCCTGATAAGAAGTCTAGCTCCATTTCTAAAATAATGAACAAGTGCAGACTTCCCTGCTTTTGCAAGACTCATTTACATTTTTAAAAAAAGAGGGAGGCAGGGAGGGAGGGAGGGAGGGAGGGAGGGAGGGAGGGAGGGAAGGAGGAAGGGAGGAAGGAAGGAAGGGAGGAAGGAAGGATTTGCAAATTCCAGACACCAGGTTAAAGTTTCTACAGCATTTTTAGGGTGTGATAGTGACACTATCTCTTTTTCTATTGTTTGCAGAGAATGGTGGACACCTTGAACTAGATCTGGTTGGTGGTCTGTCAAGTTCAGCATGGCATGTATCATGATTGAAAACTTGTTCAATGGAATGAGAGAGAGGGAGGGAGGGAGGGAGGAAGGGAGGGAGGGAGGGAGGGAGGGAGGGAGGGAGGAAGGAAGGAAGGAAGGAAGGAAGGAAGGAAGGAAGGAAGGAAGGAAGGAAGGAAGGAAGGATGGATTTGCAAATTCCAGACACCAGGTCAAAGTTTCTACAGCAATTCTAGGGTGAGATCATGACAATACCTCACCAAATCGTCGTCCAATGTTCTTCCACTACAGATAAGATCTGGGGCCTCAGTCATTTAAATTATGATTACAGGTAGTCCTATAATGTCCTATAAAAGGTATAGCCATAGTTGAGCCTAAAATTGGTCTGTTGTTAAGCAAGACAGTTCTTAGGTGAGTTTTGCCCCCATTTTACAAGGCTTTCTTGTCACAGTTGTTAAGTGAATCATTGTAGAAGTTAAGTTAGTAACATGGATGTTCAGTGAATCTAGATTCCCCATTGACTTTGCTTATCTTTGTTATTTGCATATATAAATTCCTAAATGATTATGAAACAATATAACAAAAGTCAAACAGCAATATAACTAATGTTTGCCTTTTAAATATCAAATATTAGATATGAATTATCATAGAAGCCAATCCTTAGTAACGGAAGCATTTCCTAGATATCTAAGTATCTTTATTTTTATTAAGCCCTCTCAGTTTTTTATATTTTTTATAAATAATTGATTAAATTGCCCAGTTTTACCATTTCTAAGGATTTTTGCATATCCAGCCATTATGTTGTTTTCCTTCAGTGTCTACGGCTTCTTGATTAGTAATATCTGACGTGCTTCCTAATACTCCATAAGTACCCAGCAGATGAGCTTTATCACTTCTGTAAACCTTCCTCATCAGAATATTGAGGGATTTTATTCTGCATTTATTCATGCTGCTTATGTCTCACTTTGTTCTGCCAGAATTTATTTGGTGCAAGGGAACGGAAAAAAGAGATGAAATTTATTCATTGTGTGAATGAGAGATATATTATTTCCATTATACTATTGCATATATCAGATTATTTATATCACAGTCTGTTTAAACTCACTTCTAGAGTTGGTTTGTTTTAATACAGAAAAAACACACATAATATTTCAGAAGAGAATAACTATGTCAGTGAGCCATATAATCAGGTCTACCAATACGATGAAGCAAGTTGTCGGAATGTTCAAACTTTGATAACTGACTTTTTAAACACCAATGATGTTACCTAGTTTGGGTAATGAAACATCTGCAAGAAAACAACCAAGCTCAGACAACACCAAGGACCCCTGACTTTTTAAACAGTTTGTTGAATATTCTTTTTTTAAAAAAAATTAAAGAGCCATATTTGCATAGTTTTAGCAAAATGTAGAGTGTCTGCTATTTTTTTTAATACATTATGTGTGAATGCAGTGCATATACCTACAGATGTGTTTAATTAATTCAATTTATAAATTGTTTGACTCTGGGTGGTTCAAAATAAAACATTGAAAAACAATTTAAAAGTACAACAGAAAACAAGAACAAAAGAATAAAAGGGGGTAAAAAACAGTCAGCAACAAAAGTCAACCCACACTATTCAAATGGGAGCTGCAATCAATTTTGCCAGGTCTTCAAGGCTCTGGTAAGGATCTCAGAAGGAATGTCTTTCCAGAGCTTAATTTGATATCTAAAGAAGCCAACCATCTAATTTCTTCTGGTGTGGCCTCCATGAGATCATCCCAGGTGCCTTTAAATTTCCTGAAGGGACATTCTTGAAATATATGTGTTATAGTTTGTTCTGGTGCACAACTGTCACCTTGCAGGCTCTCGGCCATTCTCCACTTAAAAGAGTTTTTTACCTTAGTTCTGGAATAGCCTATCCTGATTCTATTCAGGAAGCTCCATATTTTTCAGGGCAACTGCATTCCTGGAAGTGGTTTTGTTGGATCAGTGGGATCTGTTTCATTATCATTATTAAAAGTTGCTCCTACAGAGAAGATGAACTTACATAGTCCATTTTTCTAGCATGGTCCAGGTTCCTATTTTGAAAGGCAAAATAATGATCACATTACCCTCTTTACAAGTCAATAGATTTATATATTTATCTGAGTCCTACCTTTATTATTTTTATAAATAACTTAAGGTGGAAAACATATCCAATACACCTATCTCTTCCTATTTTCCCTACAACAACCTTATGAGGTGAGCTGGGCTGAGAAGGAATAACTGACCCAAAGCCTCTTACCTGGCTTTCATGGCTAAGGTGGGACTAGAACTCATGGTCTCCCACTTTCTAACCGGGTGCCTTAACCATTAAGACAAAATTGGCTTAATAATTGTTTCAGCAATAACCCAGAATCTCTTGCTCCCAGACACATAAACAGTACTATTTGACAAAAGACTCTTTCAGAAAGAATGTGCTGTGAAAGAATGACTATAATACCTACTCAGCAGCACAAGTTATGACTGCATACAATTCCTGTTGGCCACCCTGGTTCATTGTTAAAATAACTGGAAAGTCTTAAGAGTTGAAGCAATTGGTGTCAAATAAAAAAGAAAATAAAATCAGTCTGGTTAATTTAAAGAAGAGAAATACACAGAATTCATAGCTAATCAGCACATATAATGATGTTGTGCCACCTGCCAAGCATTAATTATACCATTTTTTTTCTTTAGGCATCATAGACAAAATGAGTTTTTAAAAGGGAAATGAAATATGATAGCTTTCCCAGTCATGAATAGGAGTATTTTTATAGCAAAGTGATAAATTGGACTAAAATGTCCTATTTTGGGCCCTGAAGCATAACAATTTTCAGCATGACTAATATCTAGCAGTTTGCTTTCTTCTCAGCTTATACAATATTGTAGCCAAAACTTTTCACTGTGTTTACAATCTACTTAGCAAGTATCTCAACATACTGACACACAAATGCCAAAAATGCCAGGAGGTACAGTTGAAGTGCACCTGTTTGCTGCTCTAAAATCAGGGAGAGCATGCAAAGGCGCGACATGGACATGTTACTTCATTATTACGCACAGTGCAGAATTATTGTTACTATAACAGAATTACTAATTTGTATGACGTCCAGCAACCCACAACAAACCATTTTAGACCCAAGAGATGTGCAATGATCACATTCCAAAATATTCAGTACTGAATTTATAGAAAGATTATCTTAAAGTGACCATAAAATCATGGGCTGAAGGGCGACAATGATTAGCTGAGCAAACGTTATCGAACTTTTCCAGTGAAGTTGTTTTCTATCTCTTATGCATAATGATAGGAAGGGGAAAATTTCTGTACCAGTTATTACAAATACCTTACTAGTATCAATCTTTCCTCCAAGGAAGGAAAAAATTATGCCAACATACTGTCAGGCACAAATAACCAGGAGCATTCATGAAATTCAAAGCACAGAAGTGTTTTTTATTGCTACCTCTAATACAAGAATCTAGTTGACTTTGACTGTTAGTTTGACTAACAGTCAAAGATAAATTGGTATGGATAGATAAAGATTAAGGAAATTCACAGGGGAATAGACTTAGGTCTTTTGTGACAATTGAATGACTTTAATCTGATGACACATTTAACCACATCTTCCAGATCTGCCTCTTCTTCTCCTACACATACTGTACTTGCCTGACAACTCAAGAGTTAAATGATAGGACATTAGTATAACTAGGCATAACATCCATATATGTTCTCTATAATTCTTGAAGCCACACTTAGCTATCCATGTGTCCTTCACTGAAAAGGACCCAGAAGAATTTTTCTTACAAAATATTTTCTTGCAACTTTAACTACGTATAGAAAATGAAAAACTTCAGAATGGCATTCTGCAACAAAAGACAATACAGTCATACAGATCACTCAGACACATCCAGTATAAGAAATGAAAATATCTGAAATACCATACAATCCTAATTTTGCACATGTCAGTTTTAGACATACCATGTATGTCCTCAACGTATGACCACAACTGAGTCCAAAATTTCTGTTGTTAAGTGAGACATTTATTAAGTGAGTTTTGCCCCATTTTACAACCTTTCTTGCCATAGTTGTCAAGAGAATCACTACAGTTGACAAGTTAGTAACATGGTTGTTAAGTGAATCTGCTTTCCATGTTGACTTTGCTGGTGAGAAGGTCACAAAATGTGATCACATGACCTTGCGACACAGCAACGGTCATAAATAGGAATGAGTTACCAAGTGTCTGAATTTTGATCACATGGTCATGGGGATGCTGCATAGGTTGTAACTTTGAAAAAGGGTCATAAGTCACATTTTTCAGAGCTGCGGTAACTTTGAACAGTCACTAAACTAACTGTTGTAAGTCGAGGACTACTGTACCATAATACATCAGTAAAAATTAGGATCAGCTACATGCATAGGTAAAGCTCAATTTTATTTTATTACTGTAGATTCAATCTATTAGAAGTTGAGGTGATAACAAGCTAGGGATAAAATGCACAGATGCCTGGTTTATTAAAAAAAAAAACAACCCAGAAAAATGTAAAAGTAAATCAGATTTTTTAAAATTTAATTTAAAAGAAATGTGCACACCATTTATGTGTGAGTGGAGTGGGTGCAGGTGTGCATACTGTATATAGCTAATTGGAAAATGACTGGAAAAGGATTGCTTTGTCTCCACAGTTATACCTTAACAAGAAAAATCATTGTTAAAACAGAAAATAAGTGACACTGCTTCAGACATGAATAGCTGAATGCTAATTATTTGCAAAGCTTGTCATTTACCCTATCTTGTCAGCTTATCTTTGAAAAACTGACAGTGCAGATGTTAAAAGTATTAAACTTTAATAAGAACTGTGCTGTTGTTTCATTATAGGAGAAAGGAAGTTACGAACAGAACAGTAGTACAGACACACAGGGACCAATTTACATTTATCTTCCCCATGCATTCTTATAGAAATGGAGGAATACCTTGGTAGTAAATGTTCAAACACTCTGCAAAACAAAGCATTGACAGGAAAGGGACTCTGCATAGAAAACAGCAAAATAGATGTACCTAATTAGATAATATAAATAAAGAGCCTTGGTGGCGCAGCAGACTAAAAGTGCTGTTAACTAGCACCAGCTGCCTGTAATTACTGCAAATTCGAATCTCACCAGGCTCAAGGTTGACTCAGCCTTCCATCCTTTCTAGGTAGGTAAAATGAGGACCCAGATTGTGGGGGCAATAAGCTGATTTTGTATAAAAAAAAGAACACCGCTTGGGGGGGGGCAAAAGCCCAACTAAGTAGGTATATACAAAAGTATGAAGGCTATTGCTTAACGCATTGTAAGCCACCCTGAGTCTCCGGAAAAGGGCAGCATATAAATTGAACCAATAAATAAATAAATAAAATAAATAATGAAGAAGGATTAAAAAAAATGGTACGTGAATACTGTAGATTGGCGGTCCTCAACCTTTCTGACACCAGGGACCGGTTTCGGAAGAAAATTTGCCTTCCATGGATGAGAGTGAAGATCATGAATCCAAAGGTAAAAAGGAGGAAAAAAACAAATGACTGGGAGGAAAATTAATAATGCAATGTAAACTTGTGTGTGTGTGTGTGTTTAGATTTTATTATTTATTTATTTATTTATTTATTATATTTATATGCTGCCCTTCTCCGGAGACTCAAGGCGGCTTACAATGCATTAAGCAATAGCCTTCATACTTTTGTATATTTATGCAAAGTCAGCTTATTGCCCCCACAAACTGGGTCCTCATTTTACCCACCTTAAAAAGGATGGAAGGCTGAGTCAACCTTGAGCCTGGTGAGATTAGAACTCGCAATAATTGCAGGCAGCTGGATATTAAATGCTGCCTTTAGTAGGAGGCATTAGCCTGCTACGCCACTCAGGCTCCTTATCTTATCTACTTCTATTTTGTTTTTCTAGACTGCCCATGTTCCTCAAAGAGAGTGTTATGCCGGCCAATCCATTTGGGTTCATTTGTCTTAATTTAGTTGTTTCAATTTATTTTTTGGGGAAAAAAAGAACTGTTAACTTTACCCAATGTTGTTTATGCTTTTTAAATGAACTGCTGATTCAGTCAAAGCCACACAAATAATCAAGTATTAAATAAATGGATTCATGGGTGGATTTTTTTGTTTTTGTTTTTAAGAAAAAAAAATCTACACAGGACCTCAGTTCCATGTTGTTTATTTATGGTGGGACATTTCAAGGTAGAAGAACTTGTTTTTTTAAAAAAAAAATTAAGATAAATTACTATGCAATCCGTAAACAATAATCTACACAATTCTTTTATTTCACTTTATTAAGATTCCCAAATATGAAGATAGACTCAGATTGTATTGAATGAATGAATACTTGTATAGTTTAGTTACATAACATCTGCTTGCTAAAAGCAAATCTTTAAAAATGCATGTAAATTTATACCAGAATATATGCATATTGACAACTGAGGGGAAAAAAGGAGTTTAAATTCAAGATTAGTGCATGTCAGAATGAAGCACTGGGAAGAGATGCAAAATAATATATGTAATTTATGGGAAATTCATTTTAAATGGAATGCAGTTTAATGGGGCTATTTTGGTTATATCCAAGATGCTATACATTGACAAATGTGTCAGGTGTTTTCTCTTTTTCTCACACAAAGGTACACACTTTATAGGAAAGCAAAGGATGAGTAAGCCTGTTTCATCAGAGGAGATTTAAAACCATACTCAGTTGAACCAAAATGCTACAACCAAGTTAGAAAACCCTGGTTTGATTCCCAGATTATTAAAGAGAATTGAATTATCACTGGGACTGCTTATGAACAAAAGGTTTTTATATTATATGCAAGTTCATAATTTTATGCAAAATATTTAAGTATTTACGGGGGGGAGGGGTGTTATACATACTAAACCAGTGTTTCTCAACCTTGGAAGCTTGAAGATGGGTGGACTTCAACTCCCAGAATCCCCCAGCCAGCGCTGCTGGCTGGTAGTTCTGGGAGTTGAAGTCCACCCATCTTCAAGCTACCAAGGTTGAGAAACACTGTACTAAACTATAGTATAATTCTTTCAATTTTTATTAAGTGAACTAGTTGTTGTGGTTTGTAAAATGGTTCGAGTTAACATTCTTTGTGGACACAGTGGCTTCAACGAAGTATGATCTAAGCTTAGAGTTTTAAAGGCATGAGATAACTTTATGTCTGGTGACAGCATTTTTCTAGGGGTGAAAGGAGAGCGAAGGGTTAGGAGAGCGAAGGCCAAAGTGAGTAGGACAGTGAGTAGGACAGGGATGAACAGGATTTTAGTTGCTTTTCCTTTGACAGAGTTATTTTAAAAATAAAATAACTATATTAGGTTTATTGCTGTGTGTTTTCCATGCTTTAAATTGGAGGAAAATCATATTGCCAAAATTAGCCATCTGACTACTACTGCAATAGTGGTCAGATGGCTAATGAGGTTGCAAATTCAAGGGCTCATATGCCATATGTGCTTGGCCCAGCGTTCTAATTTAGAACAATGTGAATTTACTCACTGAGTTTCATAGTCATTCAGTTTGGCAATCGAATGGGCAAGGATATGATGACTGTTAGTAAAACCAACCTATAGACAACCTATAAAACCAACTTATAGTCCAGTGGTTGGCCTCCAAATGCTTTGCTAAAAAATTAGCAAATTAGAATGAACTTATTGACATTGACTTCAATCATTGTTTTACAGTGTTTTGCAGCATTGGCAGCACTTGGTGGCATTAGCTTGCTGCATTATTGAATTACTCTGAGAAGGCTGTGCAATCTTCTCTATGGATTCATATGGCTGTGGAGGCCTAGTGGAAAATCAATAACAAGTGAGTGCTGGAAGTGGCTGAGGCTGGCCATCTGCAACAATAAGGAACTGACCAATCTGCTGAGCAAAATCACCATTGCCCAGGGGCCCAGCCTGTCCAATATCCACTTGATAGCCTGCCCAATACCCTATCCTTCCACTTGAGAAGTCATGGGGCAAAAAGATATTAAGCAACTAAGAGAACTGTGGGATGTTTGGGACTGTGAGACATTCTGGGAAAATATGGGCTTCTTGTGGTTGCTTTGTTGACTTTGAGAAAAATTTGAGACTTGCTGCTGGAACTCCTGTTGTCAGATGCCTTTAACATCACTGGGCCCCCTCTGTATTACATCCTTTAGTTTTTGTGGGATGTTAGGGTTTGGGAGTTAGGCACTGACCAGATGGGGGAGCAATGGTAGAAAGACAGGATATTCTAGAGGCCTTTCATCTGTAAGGTCATATGGAAAGATGATAGGAGGAAGGAAGAAAGGAAGAGAATAATGTAGGTCCAAATGTATTGGGTGCTTTGGTGAATGGTCTGAATCCTATACCTGAGTAAGAGCCAGAGGGAGAATCGGTAGGGGATGAATGAGGGAAGCCTTCCATCTGCTGAGGAAGTAGCAGACTAGGGAGGCTGTGTGTGTTTGAATGTTTGAATATGTTCTCTCCTTCCCTTCCTAGTCTGTCTCCCCCCCCTCTTTCCCCCCTCTCTCTTTCCCTCCCTCCCCCCCTTTCTCTGTGTGTGATATGGTATGGGAGAGATTAATTGGGTACCCTGTTGACACTGAAAATTGGTGGGGCTAAAATGCTGCAGTAATGTGTGCTTTTAAGGATGTGTATTGAGGATACTGAGAAGTTCCTGGTCTTGGTTCTTGGGGGGCTTGAGTTTGGGGATGGGCATGCTATTGGGAGAGGTGGAGGTAGTCAAGTAGTGAAATCCAATTTTTTTTACTAACGGTTCTGTAGGCGTGGCTTGGTGGGCATGAAGTGGCTTGGTGGGCATGGCAGGGGAAGGATACTGCAAAATCTCCTGGGGGAAGGATATTGCAAAATCTCCATTCCCACCCCACTCTGAGGCCAACCAGAGGTGGTATTTACTGGTTCTCCAAACTGCTCAAAATTTCCGCTACCAGTTCTCCAGAACCTGTCAGAACCTGCTAGATTTCACCTCTGAGGTAGACCATAACATTATGTTGGCATTAGTTAAGTGGATATATGAGGGGAGGCAGGGAGAGAGCTGCCATTGTGGACCACAAAACCATTCGGATTCATTGTTTTGTAATGGTTCTGTTTCAGCTCCTTTAACTCAGCCCTGATACTCTGTCAGTGGAAAGTCAGTTGCCTCAGCCTCTGATTGCTGCTAGTGAATGCCAGGTAATTGTCATTTCTCATACCAAGTATACACAAATATGGGAAGGAATGGTTTTGTCCTCTTTACTAAATAATGCTTCTAATGTGCACACATTTGCAATATAGAATGAATTGCAATGATTCACTTAGCAGCTGTGGCAAGAAAAGTCATAAAATGGGGCAAAAGTCACCTAATAACTGTCTCGCTTAGTAACAAAATTTTGAACTTAATTGTAGTTGTAAATTGGGGACTACCTGTGTAGGCAACTTTCCCCAAAATTTCACAAAGTTTGGCTTACAAGAGTTCCAAATCTATCAGCCTGGATCCATTAACCCTAATAGTATTGCCTTAAGAATCTCCATACTGGTTTACACTAATAACGTTTCAATTTGTTCAATGGTTAAATCAAGTTTATCTGTCTGTCTGTCTGTCTGTCTATCACTCTGATCGCAAGATCATTTAATTATATTAAAAACTTGAAAATTAGGAAAGAAGATCATAGGAATGAAGAAAGTGAAAAAACAATCCAGAAGGAGTGGGGATAGAAGAATAATTTTTCAAATTATTTTGTTAAGAATGTGATCAGTAAAGAAAAAAAGGGAATAATAGGATCAAGTCATACTTAGTTAAGACAATAGTGTTGATCCTTTAAATATTCTCAAGGTGATTCAAAAAGATCTTCAGGTATATTCCATCCAATGTGCCTATCCAAAATGTGAATGTTATATATCCCCAGGAGTACAAGATGTTATACTGTCCCCAGGGGCAATGTTTTGTGTTATAGCTTCCATAGTCTCCTAAAAGTAGGATGGCACACACAATAATATCATTGTGCAAGGCAGTGAGATCAAAGCTTTTTGTAGGGCTTATGACCTTTTGCCATTTTATCTTCTCCAGCAAGTTTAATAGCCTGATCTTGTAATCTATTATTTGCCAAGTCTATATGAGAACTGAAATTTTCTCCAAGACCGTTGTACCTAAGACTAGAATATTGCTTGTATTATCCCAGTGGCTCTGGCTTTGATCATCTCAAAATTGTGAAACAAAAATTAGCCACAGAGAGCAGTGTATTATTTAGAAGTATCCAGATTATGATTTTATAGCTTTCTTGATATTTTTTCATTCTTTGAATAGTGAAATATATTGGGCACACAGCAAAAGGAACATGTAAGTTAAAGTATAAAATTTGGAATACTGAAAATGTTTTGTGATTCATTTTTTAAAATGTTTTTATTGCTTAACAGATAATACCAAACGTTACTGTAAAGTAAGTGAGCCTAGGGGTATCAAAAAGTTATTTTTCAATAGAGTGATTTTCTGCAAAACAAATAATACAATCAACTGAGGGGAAAAAAATCTTACAGTTATATGAAACAGGTATTTCTGCCTTGAAGCCATATACTAAATATTATCAGTGCATCTTCAGAGACAATTGTCCAATGCTCTTCCCCAGCTCTGATCTTCAAACTCATGGCTGATAAATAGATATCACTATCTAAATTTCTACTTCAATTCATTCTGAATGACAGAGACAACTGCCGAATATTCACATTTGAATATCCAGCACTCAAATCCATTTACACCAGTCTGAAGGAGAACTTCAAAGAAATCAATTGATTTTCATGCTTGTTTCATGGACTTTGTCCTATAAATTGATTAATCACTGGCTGTGATCTCATTAAATTCAATTTTATAGAAGCAGAACAAGAATGTGGAAAAATGTTGATTTTATAGAAGGATATATCTGTTGACTTTAAAGAAAGTAGAAGTAATACAGTAGATGACACGTTACAATTTGTTGGTATTTTGAGAAGTGGAAACCTGATACTTGGGGAAAAAAAAGAAATATCCAATCCCATTACAAAGGATAATGTGCCCAACTTCCATGTTAATCAGCTAACACTCCTACAAAAATATTTTTTAAAAGCCCAGAGTGCTGTAAGCCATTTAGATCTTAGATTCTAAAAAACTCAGAATAGTGCAAACCATTTAGATCTCAGATTCTTGTTGTTTTTTCAGGAATGAAAGTTTCCTTGAAAGAGACAAATGCTTGTGTGCAGTGAAGGGGAGATTAATTGGGTAATTTGTTCCACTGTCAAATTGCTCATACTTGGGATTTCCTATTACTTGATCATTCTTTATGCCCTACCCTGAATCTGTGCAGAATATAGCAAAACTATTACTTTCCATGACCTAGAACTCTATTTGTGTTGATAAACAAGATGGGTATTAAATATGATTTAATATATGTAACAGAGGCTTGATGAGATTAGCCCCATTATTGGAATACAGCAATTGAGTTATACAAAATGAACAGGAGCAAGAGAAATGGGATTTACTCTGTATGGTTTTGTTTTTTTAAAAAAAAAAAAACCTGTGTTCAGAAATGCAAATGAATGAACTTGACAATATACTAGAGAGCATCTGAATTAACATAAATAGAAGAACAAATATAAGCAACAGCCTTTTTGGAGCCTATTGTCAAGGGTATGGCCTACCCTCCAGATCAAAAAGAAATTGTGCATGTTGCCTTCCAAAGTAAATGCAAAAATCAGCAAATGGAACGGGCAGTTTACAAATTAAAGACGCTAAGGAGGGACATGATTTATATTTATATTATATGAATGCATGTCCAATAAAGAGCCAATATGGTATAGTGGTTAAGGCATCAGTCTAGAAATCTGGAGACAAGTTCCACTTTCATGTCAGGCATGAAGCCAGCTGGGTCTTAGCCCAATCACTCCATCACAATTTAGGAAGCAGACAATGGCAAAGCACTTCTGAAAACCCTTATCAAGAAATCTACAGGGCAGGACAGGGCAGGGTTAAAAAATAGCTCAAAAGCATAAAATATAAATAGATGTCCAATACGTGGTCAAGATCTGTTCTCTCCATTATTCCAAATAATAGAAGACCCACTAATGGATTTAAATTATAGGAAGGCAGATTCTGACAAAGAACAAAATTTCTCAACACCAAGAGAAATGTGACAATTATTCAAGGAGGTTTTGAATTCTTTTACAAAGAATGTTTCGAGGGCAGCTTACGGAGCCATCTGGATGCTTCAGTTTGTATTCTTGCACTGAACAGGATGTTGAACCTGGTGCCTTTCCAACTGGTCATCCACTGTATCATATACCTTTCAATGTCATGTAACAGAATCTTTCAGAAAATAATCCCATTCCAATCAGTTATGTTAAAAGTTTCTTCATCCTACCTGAGAACTTTTAAAATATTATGAATGGTTCCAGACTCAAAGTAAAATATATATAATTTATGATATGATACAACGTTTATGATTTAATATAGTCTGTTTGCAAATTTTCCATGAAATTTGAACAGGAATGTTAAGATATTGCTTTATTTTTAATCTATGTTGTCATAAGGGTTCTAAATCACTATCTGGGAAAGACCAAAGATGCTACCCTTACTCTCTTCAGCCTTCAGAAATTGAACACAATTTTTTCAACAACAAAATCAAAATTTTAGGATTAATATTTCTTTTGATTAACAGTAGACTTGAAAGTGTTCAAACTATCAAAGCAATAAGCAATGATTCCTTTCATTTTATTTGTAATAGTTTTTGATATTATAATGTTGAAAAACGAAGACCTAAATATAGTAACATGACTAAGGGAACAGCATCCAGTGACATCTTGTCAAATATCTTTAAAAACTTGTCTTAACATCTCAGTGAAATAACACAGCACTCTACCTACTAGAAATCTTTAATGGATGTGGGAACATTAGGGCAGAGAGCATCTGTCAGGAAAACAACTTATATTTCATTTCACCTGGTCTGATAGGTAGAGTTTCAAAAAGATAAATCAAGGCTATTATACCTTGAACAAGCCTTAGCACACTTTTATAAAATTATCTATCTCTGGAAACATCCTGGCATTTACATTATTCACTTTATCAGTTGAAGACAATATTTATCTATAATGTTGATCAAGAGTAAGCTACTAGCAGTTCCTGAGATCCCTTTTTAAAAACTCTGGAACTTTCCCACTATTTTTAATATTATTTAACCTTAATTTAGAAGTTCCTAAAATATTTTCAGAAGTGCTTGCCCTGTAGGATTAAAATCTGAGTAGTATTCAAGGCTGGTCAAGTACTTACCAATATTATACAGAGGATCTAAAAACAAACTATACTAATACAGCTTTACTAATAAAGGAGGAATTGAATATAATAGAGAGCTATTCTTCTATTCAAACATACGCCGAAAACTCCAGCCTGAATATATAGAGATCAGGACAGAATGGGTTAAGACCATTGTCACTGCCTGTCTAATTCAAAACCTTCACTATTAGTCTCTTATCCCTGTTAAGTTATTTCTGCCAATCTGAGGTAGGGAGTGGTCATCATTAGTGACTTTGTGTTGTATGAGGAAGCTAGACCAAGTAGGTAAGTATTGTTTCAAGTATTACCAGGATATAAGGAGCCTGAGTGGCGTAGGAGCCTAATGCCTCTACTAAGGCAGCATTTAACATCCAGCTGTCTGCAATTACTGCGAGTTCAATTCTCACCAGGCTCAAGGTCGACTCAGCCTTCCATCCTTTCTAAGGTGGGTAAAATGAGGACCCAGTTTGTGGGGGCAATAAGCTGACTTTGTATAAAATATACAAAAGTATGAAGGCTATTGCTTAACGCATTGTAAGCCGCCCTGAGTCCCCAGAGAAGGGTGGCATATAAATATAAATAAATAAATAAATAAAAAATATCTATCAAATGACTTCGAATATAATGAATCCAAATCCTGATGATTCTTTCAATAGAATCTTACTATTGTTGTGACTGTCTCTAGAGATTCTTAGTCATCCAGGTCATGGTTGTCCCAAAGGTGGTTTTTCAAGAGGCAACTGGATTTTGTTTTTTTTTTAAGACGTTTTGCTTCTCATCCAAGAACTTCTATAGCTCTAACTGTATGGTGGAGAGAGCTGGTCATTTGTAGGTCTCTCTTCTTTTAGAATAGAATAGAATTTTTTATTGGCCAAGTGTGATTGGACACACAAGGAATTTGTCTTGGTGCATATGCTCTCAGTGTACATAAAAGAAAAGATATGTTCATCAAGAATCATAAGGTATAACACTTAATGATAGTCATAGGGTACAAATAAGCAATCAGGAAACAATATCAATATAAATCGTAAGGATACAAGCAACAAAATTACAGTCATACAGACATAAGTGGAAGGAGATGGGTGTGGGAACGATGAGAAGATTAATAGTAGTTCAGACTTACTTAGAGAATCATTGAGGCCATTTGGAGGTTTATCTGTGTCCTCAGGATCACCTGAGTACTGTAAATGGGTGTGTTGTGAACTGGAGATAGATGATGTCATATCCTTTTCCCTCTGTTGAGAGAGGGCTGTTCAATTTTGACATAGATGGCTTCTTCGATTCCTCTTTCAAACCAGCGGTCCTCTTTGTCCAAAATGTGGATGTTGTTGTTTTCTAAAGAGTGGCATTTGTCTTTTAAATGCAAATGGACTGCCGAATCTTATCCTGATGGGTTTTTTTCTCCTATGTTATGCCATGCGTTTATGTAGTGGTTGTTTTGGTTCCCCAATGTACAGCTCTGCACACATCTTACTGCATTGTACTGCATATATCACGTTGCTCAGTTTGTGTCTGGGTCTTTTATCCTTGGAGTAGATAAACCTTTTGCCTTAGTGCATTCTTGGATTTAAAGAGTGCATGTCTGTTGTGTTGGCTGAAGATCATCCTGAACTTTTCAGATATTCCTGCAATGTATGAATGACAACATAGCTTCATTTATTGTTCTCTTCTTTGTCTGCTGGTCTTTTGGGGGATTTGATGAAGGCCTACTTGGGATAGCCACATGTTCTGAGGGCTTCCTTGATGTGTTTTAGTTCTTTTTCTTTCCCATTTTTACTGGTAGGCCAGCCTTCAGCTCAATGGTGTAGGTTCTGATAACTCCCATTTTGGGAATTCTTGTGAAAAAGTTTAGGGCTTTGGTTTCTACCTCTTCCATATAAAGATTGCCTACAATAGGGGACACAGGTGAACCCATGGCATAGCCATGTTTTTGTCTGTAGAAACCTTTATTGTATTTAAAATAGAGAGCGGTCAGGCAGAGGTCCAGCATGGCACATATATAGTCTGGGCTGATGTTGGTTCTGTCACCTAAGGTGTTGTCTTGCAGCAGTTGTTTCTTCACTACCATGACAACTTAAGTTGTTGGAATGCAGATGAAGAGGAAAAGTATATCATAGGAAACCATTGTTGTGACAGCATAGATCTAGCAGAGCATCCCTCCCTCCATCCCAAAAAGGACCCAATCCTCCATTCTTATTCTGGCCATAGAAATGGTATATGATTTAAGATAATTACTTGGTCTGATTCTGGGTTCATTGTCCCAAAAATGAGAAAATATCACTTTTAAAATTCATACACACATAAGCCAGGGACTCATTCTCATGTTCTCTCTAACCAAAACATAACTATGCCTTGCTATCTTTTTAAATGGCATATTTCCATGATAATATATCTCCCCATAGCCAAAGCAGATTAAAGTTATCTTTAGCTGTTCATCTTTTAAAATAGCACTACCCTCTGCTTTTTTTACCATGAGTACAATCTAGTCTGCTTCCTCAACAAGATGGTTGGTCACCAGGTCAGAGTTAGAGTCTATTAACTGCTGTGGGGATATTCTCTCCTTTGAATTGCTGGGCATTACATGTTATCCTTCCTTAATGGATCCACTGTTTAGCAACCAAAGTTACAAAGGCATTGAAAGTAACTTTATGACTGTCAGTCATGGTCATGTGGTTGAGATTCAGGTGCTTGGAAATCAGCAGGCATTTATGAACATTGCAGCATCCCACAGTCATGTGATTGCCATTTGCACTGCTTCATACTTGGCTTCCAAAACAAAAATCAATGGAGAAGCTGGCAATAAAATCACAATTTGCAGTCATGTAATGTCTTGCTTAAAGACATTGTCACTTAGTGATAAAGTTGCTGGTTCTAATTGTGGTCATTAAACAAGGACTACTCGATGGCCTTATTTGGCTTTGACTGCAAGAAGAACAGTCACCGGGTTCTCTAGAGGCATTTTCCCTCAGTATGCCTGACAGGTACTTTCTGAAGTACTCCATTTATCAAATTATACTAATGCCTCTAAGATACAGAAGGATTAGCACTCAAAGAATGCTAGCTCTGTTTTTTAACATGGGATTAGGACTTTTTGAAAGAACAATAGACATAGGTTTAAAACAAACAACCGTCCAAAAAACATGGGAAATGCTGTCACGACTAATTTGTTGAGGTAGGAATTGTTATAAACTAGAGTTAGAATTTATATAATTGTTTAAAATATTCTGACATTGAAATCTTTTGAATTTTGTTAAAAAAAATCAGAACTAAATTCCTTTCAACTAGGCTTCAACAAAGTTAAAGTGCACTCTATATTATACTTTGGGAAAAGTAGTTAGGTGAAAAGAATGTGTCTCTGTTGACATCCCTACTTCTAAAGAATTAGAACAGTCCCAAATGACCATATAACATGTAGTACAAATATTTTAGCATATAAAAATTTCAATTAAGTTTAATGAAAGTCTGTTTTAAAGGAAAATAGTAATTATTAGCTCAGTTTATCTACGTACCTCCACAGTGAGCTCTCTGTGATACTCCCCAGGTTGTAGTCATACAACTTTGTCAGAATTAAAATCACCTACAGACACAAGAAGAAAATCCTGGTTAGTCTCTAACAATTAGAATCTCATACCACTGATACAGCCCAGGGGAAAGTTTAGGCTGCTTTTAATGGGTGCTTAACATAATTAAATGAATTGCTTAAGCATTTGCTTAACTGACATGAGTACTGCCTGAACAAGTACCCATAACAATCAGCATTTTCTTTGCAAGTGATGGTGATGATAGATAGATAGATAGATAGATAGATAGATAGATAGATAGATAGAT
>WNWU01000032.1:7537649-7552002 GCA_012654045.1 Ptyas mucosa | reverse complement strand
GATAGATAGATAGATAGATAGATAGATAGATAGATAGATAGATAGATAGATAGATGATAGATAGATAAACTTGGTTTACCCATTGAACAAATTGAAATGTTATTAATTTAAACCAGTATGGAGATCATTAAGGCAATACTATCAGGGTTAATAGATCCAGGCTGAAAATAATACAGATGATGACAAGATGCTAACAATGACAGTTTTCAATGTTTCTTTGTTCTACCTAATTTTTGCTCTGGATTTTTGTAGCTCAGAACCAGTAGCTTTAAGAGCTCTGTATAGATGACTCTTGTTTAAAAATTAATGGGCAAAAATAATTAATTCTGGCAATCCTAGAATCAAATATTTTAGTACTGAACAAATTATAAATGAATTAATACTATGCAATCATAGACATGGATATATTCTAGTCTACAAACTGATTTCACAGCATGAACCCATAATATTCAAAGAAAAAGAAAGAAATAAAGGAAGGAAGGAAGGAAAGAAGGAAGGAAGGAAGGAAAGAAGGAAGGATCTCATTAAGTTTTAGCATATCATACTGACAATCTCATGTGATTTCAGCATCCTCCCTCCAAGAACCAGGGAAAGATGTTCAATTCTTTCTGGATTTGACAGTAATCTTAAATTTCAGTGTTGTTAATTAAAAAAAACTTGGAGTGCATGGAATAATAAATTCATATGCTAGTGCCCAGCAGCTGAAAATATTGTAACCCTTGTAATCTAATTTCTATAAAAATGCAAGAGATGTATAGCTAGAATATCCCCAACTAATGACTGACTACTCACTTGGTCAGGAGGAGAATAAAATACATCACTTTCCTAAGGTACTTCCTCATTCCAACTAGGGCTCTGATTGAACCAACCATTAAGAAACCAGGGAAATGCTAAAAAGCTTTCAGGAAAACCATTGGATCCAAAAACGTCTTAAAATGTATTATTCAGTATACTACTTTTACAATTTTTTTTAAAAATGCAAATACCACCTGCTAATAATCTGCAGGTAATGGTTCCTGCTCCAGTTAAAGTCATTAATTCAGCAGAATTTGTATACCTCTGGTTATTTTTGCTATTTCATTACAAAATACCTAGAATTGGGATGTACTTGTAGTTATAGTTACACAGTGATTAATGTAATTGTTGAGGGGCTTTCCTGTAATGCCTCACAGGTTAATAGGTTCCATTGCTGACCATTTCTTTAACTTCTATAACAGATGGATAGTGACCTGTCATACTACTAGCCTGGCTCCATTATTTAGTTTATTGCCATCTTGTATCAAGAAATGCTTTATGTTCCAATAACCCTCTTTTCACCATTTTCATAGCAAGGAATTTATAAGCCTGTTCATGGAGCAGAACAGCAACATAATTTGGTATCTTCTGCAAGCAGCCATCCTGCTGCCACTGATAAGCTTTCCTAGGAGGGCAGTGATGAAATTTAGCACTTTACAACCCTTAATTGGCACATGTCTCTGACAGACATATACAGCCACTGGGGGAATGCCATCTGACAGTCTGGTAGGCAGGTTGACACCTTACATAAGATCAGGTTGTTTTTAAAATAGTGACATTAAAATGAAAGCATATTATCAGATTTTAGTAGTTCAGAGCTTAGATAATAGAAAACAGAATATAGAAATAGAAAATAGAATATTTAAGATTCTTCATCTTTTTATCAGCAGTTGAACTTCGCAGTGTTCAATCTACTGCTTGGCATTGTATTGGTCCAATGTACCAATACCTCCACAGAAGCCTACCATTTGTTATTATTCAGTTACCCTATACAACCCAGACATTGAATAACAGAAAACCACCTCCAAAACTGAATTCATGATATAAGAAGTAACAAAAATGAATAATAGTACTACTTGATTTAGCTAAATTAAAACCAATACCACAGGACCATTTCTTAAAACAGGTCAATCGTGACTGATGAGATGTGATTGCAGAGGATTTTAGAAAGTAGGCAGAAAAGGCAATATGATTTTAACTTTGGCAATAGGAAAAATAGATATACCACAACTAGCAGCAGCTATTTAGGCCTAGAAGAGAAGATTCTCCCAGTACAGATCGACATCTCCAGACCCTAGAAATATATCATTCCAGACCAGAAGCAAATAGTGGACTAACTTCAGAGAAAGAATTGCCCCTTTGAAAAACAATAAATCATATGGAGAATTTTCCTTTTTCTTTGGTTTTTCTATGAGTACCTGGATGTTGGGGTTCTGTAGAGATGAGCATTTATAAAAGCTGAAAAGATGGCAGTTTTCTTTATCCCCCAGAAAAATACTGGGATAGAGAACTTGGAGGAGAGTCTTGTCAGAAGATTGAGAAAACTATGTGTGTGTGTGAGAGAGAGAGAGAGAGACAGAGAGACAGAGAGACAGAGAGACAGAGAGACAGAGACAGAGACAGAGACAGAGACAGAGACAGAGACAGAGAGAAACAGAGACACAGACAGACAGACAGACAGACAGACAGACAGACAGAGACAGAGAAACACATAGAAATAATAGTTGTTTACTTCTAGCACAGAGGTGGGATTCACATAATTTACCTACCAGTTTCCCCAGCACTGAAACTGTGAGCGTGCAAGTGCATGCACTCGCTTCGCTCTCATGCGCCACCTCTGCACATGCGCCCAGCCTTTCCACACATGTGCTTTGCTCACACACTCACATTCCATGCATGTGCCCAGCCTCAAAAACGTGCCTAAATAGGATAGCATAGAGTTGGGGTGGGTGGGCAGGTGGGTGAGTCCATCCACAATTTCCACTACGGTTCATCCAAACCAGTCTAAACCAGCTGAATACCAACTGTGTTCCAGCAGTATAATAGAATAACCATTCTTCTGGGTTAGGGTTTTACTAATATAATTAATTGAGAGGTGACACAAGGTACTTTCCTCTTTACTGTGTTAATTTTGTTCATTGATGCTGTTGCATTTGGCTGAATTATTTATATTTGCTGGTTTGTTTCCTTTTCTAGCTTGTGCTATATTTTCTAACTTTAGGGAAAGTTCTATTAAATCTTACTTTTACCCAGTAGAACAGTGGCATGGGAGAAAGGGAGAAGAGATAGAAGTTGTTCTGTTAAAGGGAGATAAAGTTCATTCAGTTACAATGAAGGTCCATCCTATGCATCTTCTACCTATCAGGATAGTTAGGTACACCAAGTAAAATTACTGATGCTTTTATACTCTTGGATTTCAACTTGTCTTGATTTTAAAAAGATAAATTTTATCATCTTATGGTGAATCAAGGAATTTACTAGAGTCTGGTATAGAGACTAAACTAGGCTAGGCTATTACTATACTAGTCAGATATGTTGATCAAGGAAATGTGTTGCAATAGTCTATACGAATATCACATTCTTTTCCCATCTACTTGAGACCACCTTTAAGAGCATTTGCTTCACTCTGAATGATCATATAGTAGTATGAATTCTTACTTTTTAGAGTCCCTATGTAGATTCAACTGGTCTGCCCAGGGGAAGGAGTAGCCCCTTTTTTTGTTATTGTTTGAGTAATTTAAATGTCATGCATATCTAAGAATATACCATGGAATTGTCTCCATGTCTTCCATGAAATACATCATGCCTAGCATCTGATTTTTGTCTTGGAGGGAAATAGCCATATATAGATGTCCGCCTATGGAACACTTGCCATGTACAGACAACAAAAGGCAGTCAGAATATTCTGTTTTTCTAGGATAAGGCCAGATTTAATTAATCTTCCATCTATGTTTGGTAAATTATTCCAGTATGTTTTCTCAAACTTAGTTGATTGGTCCAGCGGCAAGCTAAGACGTGTAACCCCAAATATATCACAAAACCTAACTTAACGTAGTACCTCATAAACATCTGTTATCCTTCTACAGCAGTGGAATATATGGAACGTGAACAGTGAAGAATTATGACAGTGGATGGTTGGAACAGCCTTGGAACAAATCCAGGAACAAATTTGTTTAGCAACAATGGACTCACCATTATAAGATCTATGCCACCACAATATGAGACAAGAAATTTCTTACAAGGGAGGTACAAATTGAATATTCACATGGCAAAGCTCTCGTTTTATGTGTGGGCTGAAAATCTAGATAAATCTATTTCATTTAATGTTTCTTTTTGTTTTCATATTGTGTTGTTTGAATGGTAAAAGGTTAGTTTATTTTTTTTTCTTTTCAACTGTTGCTAAAAAACCTGAATATGCTAATGAACAAAGACATGCATATTATGTTTTTCTAAATGTCAGAATACGGGATGGAAAGAAATGTTGTAATGAAATAATGCATTGCCCTTTTCCCCTTGATTTCCAACGCCCCCACCCCCACTCATCCTATTTCCAACTTTTATTATTATCCTAATCAACACAAAATGGTAATAGGAGGAATAAAATAACAAAATGAAAAAGAAAAGATCACTGGAGTAAGTAGGTCGCCTGATAATGTCTCACATAGTGAACCCTTCAGAAATATAAAAATGTAAAAACTTATTCTCAGCTTTGATAGGACTACTTATTTGTTTATTTCAGTTATATATTATTTTGGGGGACCTCACATAGACAGTTTGCAGAAGACATTTGCAACAAAACTAAAAAGGGCTAAGTGCCTTAAATGAGATGTAGGAAAACTGTCAGAGTGTTTACAGCATGACTACTATTTTGAGACAACCCAGGAGCAAAATACAGGACACAGAGGCTTTGTCATTACAAACAGTAGTTTACATACAAGACTTCTATACACAGACATACATGTGGTAGGCACATACCAGGCAATCAATCAATCTTCAACTTTACATGGAGAGTCCCTACAGAACTTAGGAAATATTTTTATACATGCCTAAGTTGCTCTTGTCCTGCTGCCTTAATTCTAAACCTGTTAGAATCACCTGTTCAGACTAAGAGTCTTTGGCAACAGACTACACTGTTTTGGACAAATTCCCCTGCGTTTGTCCCTCCCAGCTATTCCTATTCCAGGAAAGCAATTGCCAATAATTTTTCTTCTTCTGGGTGGGTCTTATGAAAACACATTGGGTACCGTATTTTCTGGCATATAAGACTACTTTTTAACACAGGAAAATCCTCTCAAAAGTCGGGGGTCGTCTTATATGCCGGGTATAAGCCTACCAACACTCCGACTTCCCAAGCTGACCCGCAGTGATGGCGAGCCCCAGCTGTCTGGGGAAGTCGGAGTGTCGGTAATATCCACCTGGATGCCTGGAATGGTGGGGGAAGCTCTGCACAGCAACCAGCTGGGTCCAGCATTCAGCCTTGATGAGATCGGCACAGCTTCCCGAATCTGAGTTGCCGGCGTTGACCGATGACACTATGGGAGCGCCAACAACATTGAGGGGTAGTCTTATACGGCGAGTATAGCCCAAACCCTATATTATAATAGGAAAAATAGGGGGTCATCTTATACGCCTAGTCGTCTTATATGCCAGAAAATACAGTACATATAGGTACAAGTTAAAGCATCAAAATGCACATAATGCAGACACAAATACTGGTTTAAAAATATGAAAAAAAATATGATTGAGGGACATAGAATAGCAATCTGCCAGTACTTTTTGACAGATAGAAAGCAACAGGTGAAGCTAGGAGAAATTACATATAGTACCTGGACAGGGCTGTATGCTCTCTCTACTGCTCTTCTCTCTATATACCAATGACTGTATCATTAGCGATCCCTCTGTTAAAGTGTTGAACTTTGCAGATTATACAACAGTCATTGACCTCATTCAAGATGGTGATGAGTCTGCATGTAGATGGTCTCGGCCTGTCGTCCCGCCCGAGCTTGATGTGAAAAAACGACTCCACACTTTAAGGAGTAGCCAGAACTCTTTACTGGAACACAGCCAAAAGCAGCAAGGCAAAGTAACGAACAAGCCGGAAAAATTAATAAAGTCAGCGCTACCGGAGGCAGCCAGGTGGCGCTATATATCTGAACTTGGCATAAAGCAAACCTAACATCCGGCAAATAAAAGAACCTCGGGACATTCCCCTCCCTCCACAGCTGTTTGGCAGTACCGCGCCTCTGTTCACATCACAGAAGCGCATTTAGGAAAACGTTAACAGCCACGCCTCCCTGCCGTTGTCTCCGCTGCTCCTGGCTTTGTTTGTAGCTGCCTCCTGCTGTGAAGTGCCGTTGTGAGTGTCGCTGTAACTCTGTAAGTCCGACAGCTCTGGCTGCGTTCTGCCTTTTCTAATCTCCGTCCCCCCCCATAAGTGATGGCGAGCCTGTTCACGGCTCGACAGATGGGAAGTTGAACAAGTGGCCCTGTGGTGCAGTCAGATCAATCTGGAGTTGAACATGCTTAAAACTGTAGATATGAGAATGGATTTTAGGAGCAGTCCTTCTATTCTACCACTTCTTACTATATTCGATAGTATAGTATCAATATCAAAACCTTTTAAATTTTAGGGGTTCTATAATTTCCTAGGATTTGAAATAATTTGAAAATTATCTGCTACAATGTCCTACCTGTCAATGACTACTTCAGCTTCAACCACAACAATACACGAACATACAATAGATACAATCTTAAAGTGAACAGTTCCAAACTCGATTGCAAAAAATATGACTTCAGCAACAGAGTGGTCAATGCCTGGAATACACTACCTGACTCTGTGGTTTCATCCCAAACCCTCCAAATTTAAATCTAAGACTGTCTACTGTTGACCTCACCCCATTCCTAAAAGGTCTGTAAGGGGTGTGCATAAGAGCACCAGGGTACCTACCATCCCAGTCCTAATGTTTCCTCTATTTGAATCTATTTTATGTATTCAATTCATGATTATACTTATATATATTACCTAATATGTTCTTGACAAATACATAAAATAAAAAATAAAATATTAGAACCATCATTAAAAAGGCACAAGAAGAATATTCTTCTGTGTGTCAACTCAGAAAGTTCAGACTGCCCCAGGAGCTGTTGAAAGTTTTACAGAGGAATTATTGAATCTGTCATTTGTATTGCTATAACTGTCTGGTTGGTACAGCAACCAAACAGGGCAGGTACAGACTACAATGGAGAGTCAGGACTGTAGAAAAAACAATTGCCTTCCATAGATGACCAGTATATTGCATGGGTCAGACCCCTCACATCCTGAACATAAACTGTTTCAACTCTTCCCCTCAGAATGCCACTGTAGAGCACTGCATGCCAAAACAACTAGATACAGGGACATTTTTCCCCTCATGCCATCACTCTTCTGAACACCAATTTCTCACAATACTGTGTAATGTCTATGTATATTTATCCATGTAGCATGACTGTACTATTATCATAACCCTGTTGTTACCTTTTATTAACCCCCTCTTATTTATATTAACATATTATGATTATTCTGTTTCTTTATATGTACACTGAGAGCTTCTGCACTGGAGACAAATTCCTTATCTGCCTAATCACACGGCCAAATAAAATATTGTATTTATTGTATTGTATTCTAGTATCTTAATTTGATATTAATTTTAATAAATTATATAACTATGTGTTTTTTTTAAGGGATGAACAGAAATATCACATAGAAATAAACTTTAAGATCAAATCAAGCGTGTGTTTTTTAGGAAATAAAGTTTTCATGGAAGAAAAATAGTATTAGTATATTCTCCTAGTATATAGTATACTACAGTGATGGCTAAATGTTTCCGGATTGAGTGCCCAAAGCGCCCAAAGCGCGCACACAAGAATGCATGTACGCACACCTGAACCCAAAATGCAATGTGTATGTGGCTCCCCCATATGCGCCCCCGCATATGCACACATATGCACACATGACCCAACCCCATGTATGTGCAGCAGAGTCCCGACGACCAGTTGGCTAGCGGGAGGTGAGCGTGTATGCGCGGCAGAGCTGAACTGGGATGACAGCTCATGTGCCCACAGAGAGGTATAGTATATTGCCATCACAGTTATAATATATAATGTTTTCCTTGTGGATAATGTATTTATATATTGCAGCCCCATATACTCCAACTATAATACTTCATTATTCATACTGACATTGCCTTCATTCTCCTAAAATTCTATAACTTGGAAAAACAGCACATGTCAAACAACCTATTTAAAAGTGTACATGAGGAAGTATTCTAAAATCCTGACATTACATGACAAATAAGCTTTGTATATCAATGTCTGCCACATATTCGTACACACTAACACTTATTTAGTAGGCTTTTTTCAGCAGGTTTTATTTATGGTTGTGGCTCACAGTACCTTCTCAATAATTTTAATGGTTTCTATAAACCCCTGCCATGTAGATAGATTTGGAGCAACATGAAGTTACTGGGTCTTTTAAAACCGCTTTCTAAAGCAAGATGAGAAAATATTGTAATAAGAGAAAGAAAGGTTAAAGAAAAAGCCCTTCCTTAGAAACTAAATCATTTTGGCAGGGGGAAGAAATAATTAAATACAAAATGTAAGTTTTCAGAATCACAAGCTAGGATTAATATTTTTATATATATTATACCTGGCAGTCTTATTCTAAAGCACATAAACTTCTAAAATTAGCATAAAATGAATAATTAATTTTGGGGTTTGCTGATGTTTAAACAAATGGCTTTCTTGAAAAGAATGTTCATTCAAGCAATAAATCACTGCTTGGCTCCTTGTCAAGAAGAAAAAGATACCACTTGACAGAATTATTGAATTGAGCAGTATGGTTACAAGGCAAATTGCAGCAGAGTTAAAGATAGTGAATTGAACTTCAGTAACAGACTGGCACCAGAATGAAACCATAAATGCAAAAGAAAATTTATCGACTAACATTTTTAGGAATACATTTTTGAAATTTGCCAATTATAATAGTTACAGTTTCACATTTTATGATGCTGTTTTTATAACAGAACCTTTCCCTTCCAGAAAATAAATATCTTGTTGGATTGTTATAGACATTTTGTGTTTTTGTTTTGTTTTGCTGTATCTTGAAGCAGATAAAAGACTGGGGACATCAAGTTGATATTGGGTTAGTATCAGTATTAAACTGACCATACTTAGGAAGTAATGTGTGGTATAAAAATACCTGTTAGTAACCACTATTCTTCCAAACTGCAATATGTAAACAACGGCCTAGTATTTTTCATTAAAATGCTGGTCTAATGATGTCAACTAGTCACCTTCAATTCCATTCCTTTTATTTATTTGTATGGAATGTACCTCTTGCAAATATTGTAGGAAAAGGAAGTACTATATACAGTGGCTTGAATTCCTGCAAGTGGGATATAAATCCAACAAACAAGTGCAGTAGCTAAACAGAGTATTTACAGTGTAGCTAACCTTTCCACAATTGTCTGTGGATAAAATTTAACCCATCATCCTTAAACTATCTCAATAAAATATGAAAAGTCAAACAGAAAGCCTAATTTGTATGCCATTCATCTTCATGAAACATTTCTGCTTTGCCTAGCCCTCCCTAAAAAAGAAATTCACACAGAGAGAGATACACAAACACCCATAATCAATTTATGAATGCACTTTTGCCCCAACCTCTTCTAAAAGTGCTAAGCCAACAAACTCGTGCTAATTAATTCTGTTTGTTTCATGACTGTTAATCAATTGTTGTGTGGGGGGGTGATATTACCTTTCACTTCTCTTTTTCTAAATCTTTTTATTGTTGGGATTGTTTTAAAAAATTATTACCCATAACCCCTCAGGTTTTCAGGTTTCTTTAGTTTGAGAATATACTGTTGCTGATAACTTGCGTTCTCACACCTATTCAACCTCCATGACAGCTGCTTGAAAATAAGCTTAGAATCATCTGGAGACCAATTGTAATGCAAAGGTCATATTTTCCAAGCTGTTTATAGACCGTAATTTGTAGAGGACTAATGTCACAGGTTGTCAATAATTCAAGGTGGAAAATTACAAGTCTTAATAGGCTATCAATTGTTCCTTCTTCCCCATTTAAATCTTTATCCCCAAAGAGTGCTTCAATTGCCTTTCATTTGAGTTTATTTCTTAAAGTTGAATTCCAGATCTTCATTTGTTTATGGTAAAGACATTTTATGTGGTAAAATGTAACTAATCCCTTAACAAGCCCTTTGGGGATGTAAGCAATAAAAGTTCATGTTTCAATGCACAGATATGAATTCCTACTAAAGGTCTAGTCCCACTATGCTATTATATTCAACATAGCTTTTGGTTTCACCATTGTTGTTGTTGGTGGTGTGTGTGTTTGAGAGTGAGTGCGTGTGTGCATGTGTGTCCCAACTCTGAAATGATACTGTAAGTCAAAATATCTACAGCAAGATACACTATTTCAAAGCACTAGGCACTAAAGATTTATATCGTTACATGGAATCCAATTTTACTTACTCATGTGTAAGTAAAGTTAATGGAAGCTATTTGCATATTACTGGTGGGATAGGGCAACACTATATGAGTAATGAACTGGGAAAACATTGATTGTTGTATTTAAAAATAGGACTACAATCACAATGATCTGGCAAGTCTAATTGGTACCTGGTTCAAATGTATTATTGCATCCCAACTTTCCTTTTTTTTTTTAATTGGAACATACAGAAGTTTGTTCCTTCTCTTCTCCCACACAAGCTAGATAT
Source organism: Ptyas mucosa (assembly GCA_012654045.1). Classification (NCBI taxonomy): domain Eukaryota; kingdom Metazoa; phylum Chordata; class Lepidosauria; order Squamata; family Colubridae; genus Ptyas; species Ptyas mucosa. Next base: position 7,541,434 of record WNWU01000032.1, on the reverse strand, counting down.
CACAAATATACATGATTACATCCAACTCTATTCTCTTGGCTACAGTTGTAAGGAACTTGCAAAGGCGAGTTACTGCACAGCTTGATGATATGAACATCTGTGCCACTAAATAAATATTTGGATGGGAAACACTCCAGGAATCACGCAGAGATCAGCATGTTCATACTGTGGCTGAATTTCCCTTTGATGTCATACAGGGAAAGCAGTTCAGGTTGATAGCATTCTGGAATCCAGCATTGTCATGTTTGAGCACATTGCAAGGCTTACAAAAGACAGCTTTGTGATGGAATTGTATGGCATTTAATTGATGACTATGTAGACATACTTACTGTTCTGTAAGTCATACAATTCCTAAACAATCACTCTGGTTCAGGCCAGGCAAAAATATATTGCATTCAAAGTTGGTCCATTTAATTATGTCTTGGGCTGAACATTCATTGTTATACTGGTTCTAAATCAGAACCATATTAATTTATAATGCTTTTGGAACATAAGGTTTGAACCATATAATTACTATGTCAAACTGGGACTGGAAGCCTAGGTTTAACTCCATTCTCAGTCATGGAAGGCCAGTCACTCTTTTTTTAATTCAACATATGTAACTAGGTGATCAAACAAACTTTATTTTAAGCAACAGGCAATTATTTTAGAAAGATATGCTTTAGATTTATTTAATTATTTATTTTCTTGCTTTTACACTTGAACTTTACTTTTTAAAGAAAAAGCATAAACATAAAGAGTATTTTCTTTATGACAGATTTGCTTCTTTAATCAAACATTTATTATTTTCAAACAAAATATGGTCACTGTTCTCATAAGGTTTTGTGAGGAAAAAAATTAGTGGAGAAATATTATGAGGGTCATTATGAGGAAGCAAGATTAAAACAAAATCATAACCACAGCATTTTTAAACTACTCCAGTAGCTAACTCTGTTTTTATATACTACGTGCATAGACATGTCTATAGGCAGAAATCAAAACAAATTATCAGATGGCACAAGCCTCTCTATGAATATTAAAATAGTTTTAGAGATTTATCCAGATTTTTTGATTTGCTTATTTTTGCCTAATGCATTCCTTATTGAGCCAACATTCAGAGATCTTTTGCCCTTCAAAATACCATCAGGACCTTTTAATTAGCCTCTCGATCAGGGAACATATCATTTTCTAAGCCCAAGTTTAATTTTGTCTTTTATTTAATTAGTTTTTTTAAAATATTCTCTACATATTGATTGATTGATTGATTGATTGATTGATTGGTTTGATTTATATGGCACCCTTCTCCGGAGACTCAGGGCGGCTTACAATGTGTTAAGCAATAGCCTTCATACCTTTGTATATATCTGCTTAGTAGGGCTTTTGCCCCCCCCCCCAAGTGGTGTTCTTTTTTATACAAAGTCAGCTTATTGCCCCCACAATCTGGGTCCTCATTTTACCTACCTCGGAAGGATGGAAGGCTGAATCAACCTTGATAATAATGTTGATTATTATATATGCCACCCTAAATCATTTTCTGGAACACAGCTACATGAATGTGTTTAAATAGCTAAAAACAGTTACCTGAAATATTCTGACAGGCTTTTGGATATGCAGTATACAAACACGCTTATCTGAATGCATGGAAAGAAACATACACAGGAAAACAGCTTTCCCATTGGATACAAACTTATAGAGACATAGATACAAACAGTCACCATGGTACTTACAGATTATATTTCTCAAGCTTCATTCAAATACCCTAATATAGCCTAACCTAAAAACTACCAGTGATATTTCAGGGTCTGTATTAATAAAGGACAAGGGAACTAAGCCATGATTCTTTCTTTCCTTGCCAGGAGGAAGAAGAAAATTGTCAGCTTTTTTCTTTTCTAGGGGAAAAAAATTATTCTCATTTAGGCTTACAGTATTTAGGCTTATCCAACACCCTATAGCTCTTATAGCACTCTCTGGGTGGTTTATATTAAGGAAGCATTATTTGTATATTGCCCCAATAATCTGGGTCCTCATTTTAGGAAGGAGGGTAGGCTGAGCTCTGTCAGGATCAAAAACCAGGTTGTAGGCAGAGTTTTGCCTGAAATGTTGCCTTTTAACTGCTGTACACCAAGACTCCTGGATTTATTACCCAAAACCTGACATTCATTGGTTCTTCTAGATACCTAGGTGTAGACAAGAGAATGGGACACTTGTGGTTTTAAAACATATGATCAGGTTACAGGAATATCATCTGACCTTTAAAAAACATGGACAAAGGTAATAATTAAATGTATGTACTTCAGTAGCTGTAGAGTGCCCAAAGGAAGTTTAAGGAGGCAAAGCAATGAGCTGGAATATTCCTGCTTCACTACAATGTAGCATTCCTGTGCCAGGTCCTCCTGAATAGAAGTTCATTTTGGGATCAATATTCTGGAAAAGACTAAGTAAATAAGAGTAAGAGTAAATAAGAAATTGTTCAAGAATAGTTGCTACTCCTAAATTTGGAGTAATCATTTGCTGCTTGATCCCCATCTTTAGAGCTCATACTACAATTGAGGGGAAAAAACACATGATAAATATTTGGCCCTCAAACTACTTATCATTCAGAGAGGAAGACACGAAAATAAATTAGCATTGTCAGAGGGTGTGTAAGAATAGATCTAAGGTGAACCGTAAAGCTAGAAAAAAGTAGCTGAGGCTGCTGCCGGCAGTTATAATTAACTGTGGAATCAGTGTTTCCGCAGACACCTTTTGGTGACAAGATGTGAAGGTAATACATATCTGTTTTGTAAGGTAAGAAATGTTTTGGATTGAGCAACCATTGTAGAGATTGAAGACAAATAGGGAAAAATTGCTTCTATTACACTATCTCCAAGTGAGCTATTTTAATGTCTAATAGGACTATCAACTTTTAAGGCAAAATATTGGGTATAGCATTCAAGATGCTAATGGTATAATTATCAAAATATCCCTAAAAGGAAAATATTTTGAACAATTTTCTAGTAAGAAGCAAAATACCCATGTTTAAAATATCAGATCAAGATTTTAGTAGACTGGTAGACAGTACCAGCTCAAGGTAAGGAGCCTCATAAGAGCCTGGTTTAGCTCAGCAGACTAAAAGCATAGTGATCAACACCAGCTGTCTACAATTACTGTAAGTTCAAATCTCACCAGGTTCAAGGTTGACTCAGCCTTCCATCCTTTCTAAGGTAGGTTAAATGAGGACCCAGTTTGTGGGGGCAATAAATTGACTTTGTATAAATATACAAAAGTATGAAGCCTATTGCTTAACACATTGTAAGCCGCTCTGACTCGCCGGAGAAGGGTGGCATATAATTTTTTTTTTAAAAAAAGAGTCTATCACTTCTAATCCCACATTGACTCAAGGTGCTACCTCCTGCAGATCATTTTTACAATGATTCATAAGGAAGGGTGGCATTGATTGCCCCCTAAACTTTGGTGCTGTAAGCCAGTGCCTATTCAGTCTTTGCCTAAAGTCAGCCCTGGGCACAATTCAAAACAATAATAATCTCCTTTCTGCAGATACAGAACAGAAGATATAAAGGATTGAATTTATTGGATTACTAATTGTCAAAATGGGTTAAGAAACGAATACTACAACACAAATTGAGAAAAATCAAAATCAAGAAAGAGAAACCTGCACTTGTATTGTATGAAAAACATAGTGGCTTAGTAAATTGCTCATTTAAGTGCAGCTTGAGCCCTTTCCTTTCCTTTCCTTTCCTTTCCTTTCCTTTCCTTTCCTTTCCTTTCCTTTCCTTTCCTTTCCTTTCCTTTCCTTTCCTTTCCTT
>WNWU01000032.1:7472588-7537639 GCA_012654045.1 Ptyas mucosa | reverse complement strand
TTTCCTTTCCTTTCCTTTCCTTTCCTTTCCTTTCCTTTCCTTTCCTTCCCTTTCACAGAATTACCATGCAGTCAGTTCAGTATCCTCTTTGACATTTGAACATAAATTTTGGGAAACTTCTACTAAGCAATTAAAATGTTAAACTCCTGGGAATTTTTGGATTATATATCTTGCTTGCCTAAGACTCAGCAACTCTCGAGGTTGATATGTTCAAGGAGAGGCTAAACAACCATTTTGGGGGCAATGCTTTAATTAATTTTTGCATTGTGAAGTGGGGGTTGAGCTTTGACACCTTCAATCCTATAATTCTGTGTCAAACATGGATATCGTCTATAACAATAGGATATTTTTACCATACCTCTCTTATTCTGAAGGTTTGTCACATTTGTCTTATTATCATGGACCATAGAAAACAGTTCTGTTTCTGACAGAGAACTTTGTAAATTTTATCTGGCAAGCATAAATGATGAGCATATTAACATAGAGAGACCAGTGTGAAATATAGCCCATGCAATTTTATACTTTAAATAGTAACATGAGTCCCTCTTCAATATCATCTATTTTCCCCAACTCACTTTTCAGCCATAAATTGTCTAATTCAAACAGAGGGGCAAGTCAAAGCATATTATAAAGCCATGCACAGCATTTCAGGTCATATTAGTCTAGATGATAGTGCCAACCAGATCTTTTTACCTGAAGGGAAAATAATCTACATTTGCTTTTGCCTGTATTATGAAAGTTTCTTCTGAATTAAAGAAGAGAAGAAAGTAGGTCTGACTGGTGACCTTTATTTAAACATTAAGGAGATTGTCATCAAAAAGTGCCTAGGAACAACATCAGGCTACAAAATTTCCTTCCCAATAAGACATGCGAATATTCAGCCATATTTATCAGAGCCCATCTCTTATAAATTCTATACAATTATAAAAATAGAAGAGAGTTTACAGTGGTTTCAACAGCTCACATAGCTACAATGCACCTAAAATTTAATCTCATTTTTTACTTTCCAAAAATTCACAATTACAATCTTTCATCCTGATTTCAAACCATCTTTCTTGTTCCATTGCAAGGGTTAATGGTGCCACGTCCATGTTCACCTATAATGAAAGAGAGGCCTTTTGAATTATTTCTCAGGGAAACCTGCTGCCTTGTCACCAGTTCATTGAGCCATGTACTAGATTAATTTGACTTACAGTTATGGTCAGCTATTTGTCAAAAAGCAGATATGGAAGGGAGCTTTATATTCCATTCCCTTTGACTTATGGCTAACTTTTTGACATGTGCACCTCCAGAGAAATACGTACCCATTTTCCATCACTTCATTGATGCTTGTTCACCATCTGTTACTACAGCAAAGGGAGTTCCGAATCACTTCTGTATGTTTATGTTTTCTTTTGTTGGGCACTAGAAATGAATAGTGTTAAAATGATCTAACTGAACAATTTTTTTCTTTGGCCCCTGTACTTTTTCTCTTTCTGAAACATACTTGTAATGCCAGAAATCCAGGTCCCAAATAAAAACAATAATGTAATCAAGAAACAACAAATTATTTTGTGAATATACTCACACAAGGCTAATTAACAAACATATTTATGGAATTTACTATCACAATTATGACAAATTTGAAAGAGGCAGTTGTCTTTAACACACCATCACTGGATCCAGCAAATCTGAACAAAGTTCCTTCAGTGTCCAACCTTCCTTTTTTCCCTGTACATCAATCCTGTGATCCTGAGAACCTGCTCTAAGATTATTTTTAAAAATGACAAATGAAAATAGATATGTAAGGGCAAATATTAGGTATATATTACAGTTTTAAAAAACAGTCTCCAATTTTTCCTCAAATTCAGTCTCATTCTCAAAATACTGTAGTCTACTTTATTCTCTTCCAAATGTTAATTGTGAATCTTGACTAACAAAAATTTACCCAGTTTTTCCAGTTTTTTAATATGATTTTTAGCATTTCATAGCTGCAAATGCCATATTTTTTCCAGAACTTACATTCTTCTAGGTTTGTAGAGATTCTCAGTCATCCAGGTCATGGTTGTCCCAAAGGTGCTTTTTCAGGAGGCAACTGGATTTTTTTGTTTTTTCTTTGAAGATGTTTTGTGTCTCATCCAAGAAGCTTCTTCAGCTTTGACAGGATACTGGGGAATGGAAGGATTTATATTCTTGAAGGAGCTGAAGGAGCTTCTTGGATGAGAAGAGAAACATCTTCAATAGAAAAAATGAGAAACTCCAGTTGCCTCCTGAAAAAGCACCTTTGGGACAATCATGACCTGGATGACTGAAAATCTCGACAGACTTTTAGTTATACAATTTGGGATGAACACCCTTGGAATGATGTGGGAGTAGGAGTGGATTTCCAGAGAAAAAATTGCAGACTACAGGGACCAGGTGACCCTAAGGACACAGATAAACCTCCAAGCACTTCAACAATCCTCTAAAAGGATGCAAATTACCAGCTGTTTGCAAGAAATATAAATCCTTCCATTCCTGTCAGAGCTGAATAAGCTTCTGGGATGTGAAGCAAAATGCCTTCTAAAGAAAAAGCAAGAAAATCCAGTTGCCTCCCTTGCCGCACCTTTGGGACAATTTTTCTAGGTTGTGGCCCAAGGACAACCTCCATCATATGCTGGAAGAGCATCTGGTGCTTCAGAAGATAGGAAAATAGAAAGCCCCAAGTCATGGGTGTCAAACTCGATTTCACTGAGGGCTGCATCAGGGTTGTATTTGACCTCAGTGAGCCGGGAGACGGCATGGCCAGGGTGGATGTGGTCAGGGTGGGTGTGACCAGGATGGGCATAGCCAGCTCGACATTACTCATTGAGGCTCTGTTTTTGGCCACAATGGTCTCCTGCAGCGGTCTGCCAGTGAAAATGGAGCCTGGGCTGCCCATGCATGGCCTCCCCGAGCTCCATTTTCACTGGCAGAGGCGCCATGGGCCAGTCCTTTGCTATTTCCATGGGGGCCTCATGGGCCAGATCTAAGCACTCCATGGGCTGGATCCAGGCCCCGGGCCTTGATTTTGACACCCCTGATCCAAGTCTTTCCAAATTTCTGTCCTATTCCACTTTAGCAATATGTAAGGGTATATAGCTTCCTGGTAGATGCTTGTTAACTTCTTTTCTAAGCACCATTCTCCAGTTCAGGCAATGCTGCCAAGGAAGATATGTGCATTCTACATATTGTGAGTCTGAAAAAAGCAGTTGTCTGGCCACCATACAACGTTTCACTATGCATACTGCTCATATATATATAGGACAGACATCTGGGACAGTTAAGAGATAATGATGGCAAAGAGTGAGAGCTTGGCTGGCTCACTGTCCATCCTGACTGGCAGATTCCACAGAATTAATCATAAGACTACTAAAAAATCCCAACACCTGAAGATACAAAATCAGAAAGATCTCCCTCCCACTCCCCAAGAAATAATGGAGCTAAGATTACAAATAAATTTAACTATGCACAATGAACATATCTAACAGGTTCTAGTGATCATTATATAAGGTAAAATTTCAACTTTCCAAAATGAGGCTATTCTGGATTGTTTCATGTAATACACGCTGCATGATGCAACTTCTTTTTCTTCCTGAATCCAAAATGCATTATGCCTTTCAGTTAAAAATTGGAATGATAGCATGTGTTTGTTTCAACTATTAAGTCAGCCATATGGAAATTTGCACAGTGGATCATTAAATCAGTTATAGTCAATCAATCATTTCCACCAAAGCTAAGTGGGCCTAAAACGTTTGCCACTCCTAATCCCATACCCAAAAATACATCTCGGTGTGTGAGACATATAAACAGTTCTGTCTTTCTCTAAATTGCTGTTGTTCCTTCCTTCGTGCCAAGCAGTAAATATAAACTATGCACGCTTAAAAACACATGGGTGTTACTTGTTTGCTACAAGTGGCTTGTTAACTTATTGTAAATCAATACAATCTTTCCTTGCCATTAAGAAGTACATGCCAGTTCTACCTACCGAGGATTGTTCTTGACCATTTTGCAAACAGAAAGACTTGGGGGAGCAAGAGGAAGTAAATTATGTTTGTTTTGGCCTAATTTGTATGTGTGTATAGGAGGAGGGTTAATAAAGGGTTAATAAAGCTTAATACTGAGAGAAAACTAATTTATTTTTATCTAAACCCAAATTAGCATTTATCTCTCTCTCTTACTCTCCCTCTTCAGTGAACGGGTAAAAGCTAACTAGTCCTGGTACTGCATTTCAAATCTTGTATTCAAATATTAATGTGCTTCTTAATATGTAGCAAATCCTTTCCTTTTATTATGGCTTCAGTTTCTTCCCCTGATATTTCCATAGATCACATATTTTTCAGTAGTGGTTTACTGCTTTTCAAGATGCTATCATAAAAATTCAGAAGGTTGTCTTGTAAAATTGTATTTTACAAGAATTTATTTCAGCAACTCAACGGTAAATTTGCCTTTTGCTTTGTCCACTGGCTTTGCATTTTTGAGAAATGTTTGGTACATTTACACTCTGAGATGCAAGTGAGGAAAAGGAGTAAAAGTTGCTTACTCAGAAGTAATTTTTCCATAGCTTTCTCAACATTTTAAAAAGAATGATGTGAGAATTATAAGCCAAGTCAGGATTTTATTATTTCCCCTTTTTGACCTTCACATCTATGGTGTCAAAAGAAGGATTCAAGCATAGAATTAGATGTAACGGCCCTTCCCAACTATTCATCTTTTAATTAATTCTTTCCTTGTTTTTAATCTGGCTATTCTTACTGTATTTTTATATGGATTTTATGTTTTAACTGTACATTACCCAAAGGCCTCCTGTGTGTGAGATGTGTGATAACCTTTGAAGTAATTACCTCCAGTTTAAGAATCATTGCCCTACGATTAAGAATATATTATGTAAAACAGGGTAGGCTGCTTTCGCCTTGGGGCATGGGGCAGAAATCATATTGGCTACTTTTTATAGATGGCGTATGGGAACACCCTAAACCTCTGCAGCCTTTGATATTATCTATCATTTTATTTACTTATTTTTATTTATTTGTATCGTGCCTTTATTATTTTTCAAACAACTCAAGGCAGCAAGCAATGTTCCTCCTCCTCTTTTCCCCACAACAACCCTTGTAGGTGGGAAGGGCTGAAAGAGAAAGAACGACTGGCCCAAAGTCACGCAGTCGTCTTTCATGTCAGAGGCAGAATTTGAACTTATGCTTTCTAACCTGGTGCCTTAACCATTAGATTAAACTGATTCTCTAAATGCTAAGTGTATGCATCATGCAAAAGTTAGGAAATGAAGATCCTATTTTAAAGTAGTATTATTTCTCCCTGAGTAGGCCTGTCCAGCTGAGTGGGACGGTCAAGCCAACAAATTTATTTTGCAGGCAGGCAAGCAGGCAGTTAGTCTCAATTCAGTATTTCAAAGGTATGTCCATGTAGTTTTCAGGGTAACAATATACGTGTTGTTTGCCATTGCCTCCTCCTTCTCAGATACTTTTTTAGTTTCTCAGTTTTCATCATTTCCTGATATGATGCATGAGACCATGTTTGGCTAACTGAGAATAAAAGTGTAGTTTTCCACTAAAATAGCATTTACTTGATTGATAAAATTAGCTTGTTGTCAGAAAGTATCAAAAACAGGGTACTTTTTTTTGCCAGTATGATCATAGTTTAACAACCCAATTTTTTTGTATGCTACCATTTTCTAAATGATTTATTTAGAGGAATTTAGTAAACATAAGCAAGATGAATATCCTTTGTTTAGCTCCTAACTGAACGGTTTCATCTTTCTTTCTTCTATTGTAGTACTTTGGTATACATTTTCCCCAAAACAAAGGCTTTTTTCTCCAGCTTCTACTCTACCTCTACTTACTTGTTTGTACATAGGAAGCAGTGAAAAAAAAAAGCATGCGGCCTGCCTGCCTCAGCCAATCACATCCAAATACAATTGATTGAAGGCCTGCTTAGCTTTTTTGAAATCAGACAGGTGCTGCCACTTGCTGTGATCATCAACATCATCATCCATACTGAAAGATTGGATCTTATAGAGAGCCAAATCCTGGCCTGGTGGCAGTGAACACAAGAGAGACGATTTTCTGGGCCAAGGATGCTAGGAATATGAGGAGACAAACCTGCCCATATTCTTTTAAAACCACACTTTGTCTTGTTGGTATTAATTGATAAATTAAGTAGCCCAGTTTTGATACAGCTCATTGTATGTCTGGTTTCTATTTTGGCACCAGCAGCTGAAAATAGAATTATAATATCCACAATTTAGATGGAGAGGCAGGCAATGGTCCTGTTTGCTTTTACTGGCAGCAACCACAAGGATACAGCAAACTGCAGGGTCAGAGCTAACCTTTTTTAAACTTGAAGAAGCAACTGAGATAGTATAACTATTTTGCATTCCTGGTTGGACAGAAAATTCATATTGTAATAATGCCATCAATGGTGTGTGTGGTGTGTGTGTATTGCAACACTAGCTATACTGGGCTGCAGAAAAATGGGTAAACACTAGATTACAGCAAAGAGACACTGAAAAATAAGCCCAGCCATCCGGCAAACATCTGCATTTGTGCAGTTCCACTCTCATAGCCTTAAATGTAACAAAAAGAAAAGTCTGCCACTTTGAAAGTGGTTTGTTAAATACACTCTTTATGGGATGGGGGAAATAGCCATGACAACTACCAAATCACTTCTATGGTGTCATGGCCAGCAGCTCTTCTTTTTACATGCTTGAATGCCACCCTTCTCTCTTTTCACATACTAGTCAAAAGGCAACTGCTGTCCCCAGCAAAGACATTTCAGCATCATTTTTCTTCCAGGGCAGGCAGAATGTGCCTAAAATAAAAAGAGGATATGCATTGGAGAATGGGATAAGTAATAACTCCCTTACTGTTGAACTTTGTTTCTGGTTGTGGGAATCTTGGGCAGTATCCATTGATGGAAGTAAAGATGAGAAAATTACATATACAGGTTTAGAAGAAGTACAATGAATCACACAGTTAATCTGTTCTAGGCATATGGTTTTAAAATTACACAAAACATTAAAAAAAGATGTAGGAGAAAGCAGTTTGAATTATTAATCTGAGTACACACGCCTTTTTTTCAGTGTACACAGAAATAAAGGCAGTTAATCACCTCTTCGTGTTTTGAGAGTAGGCCATTTAAAAAAAACCATAAACCATCAGCATTCAAATGTCATTATTTTGTTATTTGATATTGTTTTGCATATTGCTTTCTCTCATTATTTTTTCATGACATAAGCGCTTTTCCAAACTGCAAAGTATATTTCTGCCAAATCATTCTTTAATATTGATTGGATAAGTAAATCAATATTAAAAATATGGAAATACAAATTCACCAACTTGCTAAACTATGCAAAACATGTTCTCTGTTTTATCAAAGATATCTTATCCTTTCAACCACTCTCATTCTCTAAAAAGCAGAAATCATGGACAGAAGAATAGTTGATGATTACAGGAATACAATGCAGAGATAGGCATGATGAAGCATTATTTTGCCAGAAGTAATTAGTGTTGTGTATTTGAAAGATGTATATTGCCAGTCATGGATCTGTGATTACTTTTAGGTAGACTAATGAAAGCTCCATGCTTATCCATATTCCAGTTCATTTCTATTCTCTTCTACCCTACCTTATCAGTAGCAGGATTAACATGAGTAATGGAGCTATGTGCATATTTACAGATTGTAATTAAGTGTGGGTGAAAAATGAAGGAAGTGTCTTAAGAATATTTTATTGAAGCCTATAAAGCCTTCTCTCCAGGCTTATTTTTGAAATAATAGCAGAATAAATTTAAAGACCATACCATGAGTGGAATATAATTTATTCCTGGGAATCCTTGAGAAGTCAGATAAGTTACTTCAGTTTTGCACTGTCTGCTAGCTCATGAACTATTAACAATGCTTATGAACCTCATTTCTAAGATCTCTGCAGGCTGGTTTGCAGAAGAAATTGAAAGATATTCCAAAATATTTTATAATAGTTCACATCTTCCTTTCTGCAAATTTTAGCATTTATGATATATGTTTCAATTATAGTATACAGGATTATGCACTGAAAGAGACCAAACAACCAAATGAACAACTAATCCAGGTTTCTGCCATTGCATTGATGCCTAGATGATGATGATTGATAGATAGATAGATAGATAGATAGATAGATAGATAGATAGATAGATAGATAGATAGAAAGAAAATAGATGACAGAGAAAAAGAGAGAAGAGGCTGGAAAGAGAGAGAGGGGGGGAGGGAGGGAGGGAGGGAGAGAGAGAGAGAGATCACAAAAATAATTTAATGATATTTGAGATCAGAATATGGCAAGCATATTTTGAGTGTTCTCCAGAAACAGCCTTCCCTAACAGATAAGTCAAGTTTGCCAACTGGTCAATTATGCCATATTTTACGCATATATTTGAGGTGCAGAAATGCTACTGGATCAAAATAAACCATCCATAATTGTGTTTTTAGTTATGGAGTAGCTATTAAAGGCAGACAAAGCAAATTTACATACTGTATATCCGTATCAGTTTTATATGCTTTAAATCATAGGTCTCTTCTGTCCAATTTCTACAACAGTTGGCATGAATATAGTATGTATTTCAATAAACAACCTATCCAATCAGTACATTACAATCAGTCTAATCTATGCATTTTGCAAGCCATCCTTGAGCCAAGAATTCTATCACAAATTTAGATAATTGCTGAAAGAATTAAAGTGTATAAGTATGTAATTACTGAAGAAATTATATGACAACAATATTCATATTCTGGAAGAGTTGCCAGAAAGAAAAAAAAATGTTATATACTGTTCCAGAGGGGAAAAATAGATATAATATCTAGACAACATATACTGGACAACAGAATTTGAGTGCTAGGACAGAGCTGTGATGAAAAAAGAGTTTATCCAAGAGACCAACAACATAAAGAGCACAGTTGCTTTGTGTCGCTGATATTTTCCTATTAAAGACTGGACTAGTATACACACCTTCCCTGGTATATTTTCGCTCTAGAATTCCGGCATGAAGCAAGGCCTATAAGCTTACTTACAATTCTATGATTCTGTGCTGATGATGTCCAACAGTTGAATCAACATCAATACCTGGTGATTACATCAATGAAGTTTGCTTAAGAGCATTATAAAAATAGTTTGCTCTTTTGAGATGTTTTTGAACTTCACAGTTTGCAAAAACTTCTATAATTTCCAAGGTCCCCAAATGCTAATCAGAGTTGACTTTTTTCAAAGTTGAGTAAGTAAAATTCATGCTATTTGCACTACGCGCTCATTTTAAAACTACATTGAAATAACTTGACTGGCATCGTCCCTTTTTTGATTCTTGAGAAAATAGATAGGAAGAGTAGTTTGTGCCAAAGTTTCTAATTTACTAAACCCAAAAGCTTTCCTCTACATTTAGGAGAATTTTCAAAATAATTAAATTGCTAAGCTCTGTGATGTCAGGGGGAAAAAAGTTGTTTTTTTTTTTTTTTGTATTAAATTTTTCATTAGACCTCAGGATTTGCTAATTTGAAATAGATCAGTATTTTATTGAATTGATTTAAAAATACATCTAGTCCTGAAGTGAACACAGTTTAGTCTTCTTTGGCCGTCAATCACCGCAGCACATTCTCTACTTTTCCAAATACATGTTTATTAGGTTATAAAGCAGTGGTGAAATCCAACTTTTTTACTACTGGTTCTGTAGGCATGGCTTGGTGGGCATGTCGTGGCTTAGTGGGCATGGCAGGGAAAGGATACTGCAAAATCCCCCTTCCCACCCCACTCTGGGGCCAGCCAGAGGTGGTATTTGTCAGTTCTCCAAACTACTCAAAATTTCCACTATAGGTTCTCCAGAACCTGTCAGAAGCTGCTGGATTTCACCTCTGTTATAAAATATAAAATACAAAAATACAAAAGCAAATAAGAGGATAGTGAGGGAAAAGAGAAAAGGGGAAAGAAAAGTGAGGAAGGGTAGAAAGTGAGGAAGAAAAAGAAAAAGAAACATTGACTTCTGACTCTATCTATTACAGTAGAATAAGGCATTAACAATAAATCACCACTTTTTGTTTTCCATAATAGTATAGCACATTCTCTACTTTTCAACTTGCATTGTAAAGAGAATTGTGTAAAGAGGGCAGCCAATAGACTGCAGATGGGGGAATTGGGATTTACCTACATATAGAGAAACAAAAAGGAAGAATATGCTTTGACTGCATGAAGTGAAAGTCCACAATGTCCTCAACTGTATCCTAATGAAAGTGAAAGATAAATGTCAATAGGGATTTAAATATGCATGCCCTCCAGGCAAAAACATAGTAAATATCCAGTACATATATCAGCAACCTGTTTGTTTTAATGGAAATTACACCAATGCTTTCGGAGGGTTAGAAAATAGAGTAAACCTGGTTTATTAAGTTTAATTCTAGAAATGATTGATGATAACCAAACTGTGCTGATGAAAGCTGAAACAATGGTCAATAAATGAATAACTTCTCTTATAATAAGATGGTCATTCTGTGGCCTTTTAAATGCTAAGTTCAAACTGCTAAAATTCTATGCTGTTGACCATTGGTTAAGCTGTAGGTCAGCAATAGCAGAGGAATAGTGACAAAATTAATTTGTATGGCCATACCACACTCTCTAAGCCAATATTGGCAAACCTTTTCGGCATTGAGTGCTCAAAGTGGAACATGTGCACATGCACACCAGAGCACCGGAAACCAGAAGAGCAGCTGGCAACAGTGCACATGCCCAGAGTGGGCTCTGAAAGCCACCTCTGCCACGCATGCCAGAGGTTCACCATCACAGCTCTAGGCCCATGTATGCTAACGCATATTTGGCATCAGGGATCAAATTTCCCTTTGGTTCTAAGTTATACAAGTCCAAGGGAATATTCACAACATTAGGCACTTTCATGCCTACTTTAAACCCTACATAAATATGGATTTTATTGGATGTATCCATATCATGGAGTAGGGGTGACATGATAGCAGTGTTCCAATATCTCAGGGGTTGCCACAGAGAAGAGGGAGTCAAGCTATTCTCCAAAGCACTTGAAGGCAGGCTAAGAAACAATGGATAGAAACTAATCAAGCAGAGAAAAGACCTAGAACTAAGGAGAAATTTCCTGACAGTTAGAACAATTAATCAGTGGAAAAACTTGATCCAAAAGTTGTGAATGTTCCAACACTGGAAGTTTCTACGAAGAGATTGGACAACCATTTGTCTGAAATGGTATAGGGTTTCCTGCCTGAACAGTTGGACTAAAAGACCTCCAAGGCCCCTTCCAACTCTGTTATTCCATTCCATTCCATTCCCTATCTGAAAGATTATAATACTTTTATACTCAACAAAATATTAACTTCAAAGGAATTGGTCATATAATTGAGTGATATGAGCCTGACACTCTGTTGGAAGTCTGGTTACTTGTTCATTTATTTTATTTATTCATCCATTAATTTCTAAATATTTAAAGTCCAAAATGTTATTCCATGGTTGTAAAAATATCAGTTGTCAATAAAATGTTAAAGAAATAAAACATGAAACATCACCAGAATGAAAGCAATACATAAAATCATATATCTTTCTTCCTGTTTCAACTCATAGAAGAGTTCTGACATTTGGAAAGGTGCTACAATTTATAAGAAGTGACACATAGCCATTTTGAATAAAAATGTCAGTTCTACTGTCATTCCCCCAAATACGACTGACACTTATCATGGTCATGACAAGATGCTCAGAATCCTTTTTCATAGTGCTTTATTGAGATTGTCCACTAAAACATGTCTACAGCAAAGAACAACTGATAAAGATAGAGGCTAAAGTATTGGTTGACTGATAGAGCTAGCAACTCACATTATTGCTGAAAAAACAATTCACATAAAGAGGAAAATCTTTAGAGGTTCAGCTGGACTTTACTGGTTGATATTTCCAATCCCAATGCATCTACCACTGAAGAGCAAAACAAAAGAAGCCAACAATTGCAATAACTTTGATACAAAAGCTAGAGTATCTAAGTTATAGTAATTTTAAACCAAACGATCATATTCAAATTACCATACTACTATACATGCCTTAGTTTCTTTGTTTATTAAAAAAATTAAGCTGTTCAATAATCAAAGCTCACCAAGAGATTTACCATAAAACACTTAACATTGCAATTCAAATAAAAGCATTTACCATAAAATCAAGTAAAATGCCAGATAAAAAAATAAACACAAAATAACACAAACATTTAATTTTAACAAAATTAAAATACAATTTAAAACCCTAGAAAAATAGGCTCACCAAAATGTAGGTATTGTGGTCCAGTCAAGTCTTGGCTGGAAGGGAATTCCATAAATGACACAGAAAAAGCCCCATGATAATATGGAGTCTAGGGAAATTGAAAGTGCTCTGCTGGTTGGAAACTATCTTTCACAACAGGAGAGACCCAAGGGCAAGATATTTAAGTGCATATTTAAATGTGCAGTATGGCTCCAACTCTCTCTGTTTTTGCTTTGCTCAACAGCAAGAAAGCAAAGGTCACAGCATGTTTGAAGGAAAAATGTTTCTTCCATTCTTCTCAGTCATGACTTCTCCTGACCAATAATGTCCTATGAATGTCCCTTAAAACTGAAAAACATCCATTTGTTTTATTAAAAAATATATTAATAACTCTAGGAACAGTCAATAGCACAGCTAATAAGAGACCG
The DNA here is from genome assembly GCA_012654045.1 of Ptyas mucosa. Classification (NCBI taxonomy): domain Eukaryota; kingdom Metazoa; phylum Chordata; class Lepidosauria; order Squamata; family Colubridae; genus Ptyas; species Ptyas mucosa. The sequence goes on along the minus strand of WNWU01000032.1, from coordinate 7,524,946 downwards.
ATTCAACCAGTGCATCTTCACCTCCCATAAGTAGTAAAAAAGTAAAAAAAAATTAAAACCCTAAAAACTCATAAAATAATAAAATTTGAACGCAACTTATAAATCATGAGCTTGATCTAATTTGGTTTTGATGATGATAATGGGAAAAAAACAAAAATATAATCGCATATTACTTACATAATATGCATCCTTTTTATCAATAGATAGTGTATTTTTCATTAAAGTAATGCCAAAGGGTAATTAGGACAAGAGAGAAAGAGAAAGTGTGAGTGAAAGAGAGTGTGTTTGTGTGTGAGAGAGAGGGAGGGTTTGCTCTTACAGTTGTTATGACAAACAAATCCTTTTCATTTGTTGAAAGACATGTAAGATAATAATGAAACTCATGTACACAGATACTACTGGTACAGGACAACTACAATTATATAGATGAAAATAAGTTTTAGTTGCTTTATACAGGAGATATACAACTGATAATAACCTTATCAGGCTTTCTATATTGTTCTCAGTATCATACGGTAATCTGAATGTTGTCTTGTTTGCCTGCCAATGAATTTCATACACCAATAAATTATGTCTACTTAAGGGAAAAGGGGGTTAGGGGGTGTCATGCCATTTTTCCTGTCCAATAGGTTAGGGTTAAAGTTAGGGTTACTGATCCTGCAAATGATTGAAATTGTGCTGCTATTATACTGATACCTCACCAATCTGTTGAAGGCAACAAATTTACCTAACCCTAACCCTAACTATCAAAATGCATATTGTCAGATAAAACAGGTTTAGAAGTACATTTGAGAGAACATTTTTTTCGACAAATGCATTTCCATCCTAAATTTCATATGAATCTTCCAGATAATTACCATTTGGGGCTGTAGCTCTTTTCAGCTCTTTCTAATCTTTCCAAAAACAAGTGAAATTATCTTTTGAACATCTTTATGTTTTAAGCAAAGAGAAAATAAATGAAGCAAAGATGAAAATAATGCTTGTATTACTTTCAGCATTATCTATGCATAACAAAAGCAGTAAATTTAAGTAAGCTGCTAATTCAGCTCTCTTCATTAATGGAAGTTCTAATGCATTTATATATGCTCTCAATTATGGGCAAGGACCTTATCATTAACAAATTTCACTCATGGACAGATTTTGATTTTAACCATGAAAATGGAATCACCAAAGACATTTCAAGAAAAACAAAATATAACAAAGGATAAATTCCATGAGCTGCCTTCTGTAACAGTGAACAATGTTGATTTTCCAGGACAGCATAAAATGTTAGCATGCCCAATGATAGAAAAAAAGCAAATTAAACTAAATAAAGTGTAGTGTTAATGCCACCTTATAATGCCTTGGTAAGGCCACACTTGGAATACTGCATTCAGTTTTGGTCACCATGATGTAAAAAAGATGTTGATACGCTAGAAAGAGTGTAGAGAAGAGCAACAAAGATGATTAGGGGACTGGACATATGAAGAACATATGAACATATGAAGAACAGTTGCAGGAACTCGGTATGTCTAGTTTAATGAAAAGAAGGACTAGAGGTGATATGATAGCAGAGTTCCAATATCTCAGGGGCTGCCACAAAGAAGAGGGAGTCAAAATATTCTCCAAAGCACCTCAGGGTAGAACAAGAAGCAATGGGTGGAAACTAATTAAGGAAAGAAGAAATTCAGAACTAAGAAGAAATTTCTTGACAGTTAGAACAATTAATCAGTGGAACAACTTGCCTCCAGAAGTTGTGAATGCTCCAACACTGGAAATTTTTAAGAAGATGTTGGGTAACCACTTGTCTGAAGTGATGTAGGGTTTCTTGCCTAAGCAGGGGCTTGGACTAGAAGACCTCCAAGGTCCCTTCCTGTTATTATATTCTAAACTAAAAGTAGGTACTGCTATATCCAACTATGATGCTATATGAAAAAATAAAGATTAAACAGCAGTAGTAGTTTCTGGCAAGTTTAGAGCACTGGCAGACAACAATAGACATCTTGCTTAAAGCACAGTAGGCACTTTTAAGGAAACTGCATTAACATACATTCTTTTCTAATAATTTTCAGAAATTACCCATTCACTTCTTTTCAGTAATTAGGAAGCTTTAAATTAACAGGTTTTACGGTACAAGGTGAGCTTCCTTCATCCCATACTGAAAGAAGTTGTAAATACAAATTTAAGAACTTGCTCTAGAACTTGCTTTTCTGGAATAAAGAAAGGGAGTGATTAAAGCTTTGATTCTCGAATGTTAAAAATGGGTTCAGATAAATTTGAAATAAGGTTTTCAAATTAAATATTAGAACATTTCTAATATGTTTCCCATGGGAAAATGTTTTTGTTTTGGATATTGGAGAGTACCACAGGGATATAAAGATTACTATTAAAAAAAATCCTATTATAGAATGGAGCAAAATATTTTAACATTCAAAATATATAAGAGTATTTTTGAATAATAGGGACATTAATTTTAAGTGTATCTGTCTAGACATACTGTGTATGAAAGATATTATGGAAGAAGAACACATTTTACTGGCCAAAATTGAGAATGGTTTGAAATAGGCTTTAAAAATGACAAGCTACAAGAATGGACAAAGTTGCTATACTATACATACAAAAGATTCCAGCTAATGCTTTAATAATTAAAAGAGATATGAAAATAACAAACCAAGAGAATGACCTGATCAATCTTCTTCTATTAAAAGAGGCTATATATATATTGTTATTTCTGGTAAGCCATAATGGACTTTTGCTTATCAGGACTAAAATGATAAGTTTTTTAAAGATCTCTTTATACATAATAGAGGAGGCATGGGAAGAAGAAATCATTTGTTGTATTTTAAGAAAAGGTGATAAGTTACTAAAATTGTAATGAAAGGGAAGTCATTTCTTTATATATTTCTTTTTTCTTTCTTCATTATATTCTTATTTTTCTTTATTTCTTCATTTTCTATTATTTTTTTTCTTTTCTGCATCTTCCATTTCCTTGTTTTTCTTTTTTAGTTTGTATTGGGTTTTTTTAAATCCTTGCAGTTGTAACAAACACTGAATGAGTGACGTAAACCTAGGATTACTGTACTGCAAGTACAGAAAGAGATCCCAGAATTGATGCAAAGCATATCAATCAGGCAAATTTTACTGTAACTCACTGAGGTAAATTATCTCAGTGAAGCAAACACACCCGTCTTGCAGAAATCCAATAGATCATGCATGTGCATAAAATATAATGTAACTTCTTTTTTGAATTTAAATTAAGCAAATTAGAATTGTGCATGCTTTATGTAAATGTGAGCACAGCACTTCTTTCCTGTTTATTAAAGCAACTAGTCAGTTTGAAGAGTCGCAAGAGTTCAAGTATCACAAGAACCTCAAGTAAAAGCATCTTTTTTCGGGTTTACCCTGAAGTCTGAAAAAAACGGTCTGTTTCATTAAGAGGTACTATGCTCAGGCTTTGGTTGTCAAAACACATTTTACTTAATAACTGAAGCATGAAGAACCCTAAGGGAATCACAGACAAGCTAATTCCCCATTCATAAATTATATACCTCCTGGATTTAATGTATAAATGTATTTTTTTTAAAATCTATTTACAGTCAGATGTATTACTGAATCTAGAAATCATTTTCTCATGTTGCTTCCTAAAATCTTAATAATGTTTTAAAAGACCATTTTCTATCCCTTTATTTACAAAATAATCTTAGCTCATTCCACCCTCAGATAATTCTGTCACAAAATAGATTTCAGTTATAAGCCATCAAATAATCAGTTTCTATCAAAACTGGCAAAGTCAACTGAAGCATAATCCAACTTCCAAGTCAATGGGAAAGACATAAATTTAAATGAAGGAGTTTTCCACCCATCCTAGTGCTCTGATAGATACATCTGGCATTGTGTATTACAGAAGTGATATCATTCCTGGCTCAGAGAAGGACACAACTGTATGTAATTGCTCTTCGGGTCCCAGCTAATGTCGATCCAATTTTATCTGCAATACCCTTGCCATCATTTCTATTTATATTGAATGAAAATTAATCAGCCAGACATTCACAATGGCCAAAATAAAGCAGTACAAGTAATTCAGCATGGCAGCATGATATTATCACTAGATACATAATATTAGTTCTGTATGGCTACCACCTCTAGAGGCCACATGGTATGATCGGATTTCAGGTGCCCGATTCATAAAATGTTATATTCATTCTTCAAGCACCTGCACTGCATTCCCTCTCAAGGGCAGCATCAGCAAGTGGAAAATAGTCTCATACCAGATCTATTAAATGTGCATCAAGGGCATAAGCATTTTAAATCACATTTTTTTCATCTTATTTCCAAGTTAACACTTGGCATTTCTTTTTAGAATGAAGTGTAGTTACTATATGGAACATAAAGTACTGTAGCATACTGTAGATCACCTTGGAATCTTTAAAGAATGACAACATAGATTTACTGATTAAGATTTGTTCTTTTCTGCATTTTTCATATATTTGCTTTGTTGGTTAGATAGCTAAATATTTACTATATGATTAATAAATGTTGTAAGCATCAAACCATCCAATTTTTTCCCTTAATCATTGAGTTGTCAGATACTTGAACTGTGCTAAATTATATATAGGAAATATAGTTCTTTTTGTTTCACTGTATTGCTTGCACTTTTTGTAAGATGCTGCATTGTGGCACTAATTAAGAAATTATGAAACATTAGCTCAAATCAGGTAATCCTGGAATTACAGGATATATTCATCTACATCAAAGAAAAGGAATACCTGCAAATCTATCCACAAAACTCAGTTACCATTCATCTGTTTCATTGGACGATCCTTATATGCAATCTGCAGAGATATGGAGAAGGCTTTCTTTCAGTTTTTCCTCCAGCAATTATGTTGTGAGGTAAATAAGCAAACAAGGTCACCAGCACTTAGCCTGGTTAGCATGGTTTCATGACTGTGCTTCATCTTTGCTAAATAAACAATAAACTATGATAGTACCTGGAATCCGCAAGTACAATGCTATTGTTTTCAAAAGATGTACCCTGTATAATGTTTTTAATATTTCCCATTTGTATAGTGTATATGTACTTCATGCTCTAAATCAGAGGTCACAAAACCCAGGGCTGCAGCCCACTACCAGGCCGTCGCCTATTCAGAACTGGGACGCATGACAGATGGACTGCTGTGCATGCCCACACTCAGATCCATTCATGCAAGCTGTGCCCCAAAGGCATGAGTGGAGCTGTGTGTGTGCATGTATACAAGGGAGGAGAACTTGTGACTCAGAGGTTAATACAATTGCCTAATATGCAGGCAGCCCAAGTTTGAATCCGACTAAGGGTATGATGAGAGCTAAATAGCTTGAAATAGATCTATACTATACAACTGTATATACAACACTGTGTCTGTGTGTGTGTGTGTGTGTGTGTGTGTGTGTGTATATGTATGTATGTATGTATATATTATTTGCCATGTATCCTCAAAATTGTAGAACTTGAATCTATGAAGTATTAAGATTGAAGCCACTTGATTCAATCTGAAATGGGCCCCAATTTTAAGTCATGAATATGCTTTGATGGGATGCTTTTACTGCAGTAAATTTTGTGTGATCCTTATGAGGCTTTGCAAAGCCCTGGTTACAGCCTTTCATTTGATTACTAAAAAGAAAATGAAGCACTTAGGCTCTATGGGCCATTGCTTAATATTGTTTCTATTTTTAATTTGGACCATGTGATATTGCAGTCTCCTTTGAGTTAATTCATTATGATTTTTCAGAATGGCAACTATTCATCGACAAGGAGTGATTGAATCAGCGGGATATGTGCCTCTTAAGATAATGATTTATGGAGGCAAGTGAGTAAAGCAAAGGCAGGGCATAAATCACTTGACTCGTCTGAGAGAAACATGATACACAATCATAAAATAATTAATACACCTTTCTTTCACTCAGCAAGCACTGCAGAGTTCAAATATCAAATAAGTTCTGCTTCGTCAAATGAAGTTTTCAAAGAGTAGTTGGTACTACTGAAATGTAGAAATGAGCCAAACTGGAATATCTTTAAATCTTTATGTCTCAGAAAGCACCAATGTTCATTTAACTTTGTATCTACTACCATCCATAACTCATATCCAAATGTTCTCAGGATGGGGAACATAAAAGACTGCACTGTGCCTAAATTTTATGACTGATGACATGATCAAATACTCAGGAATTGTCTCTTGTGTACTGAAGGACACCACAAAAAACAGAATAGAGAACTAATAAATTTTTTGCCATTTCTGCAAGGCACAACAAACAGAACTGGTGGAAAACGATAATGTTGTTGGTTTATAAAAGTCTTAGAACTGGGGACATGCGAAGGACTTCCTCTTTCACTGAATAACCCAAGATAAATCACAAATCAAGGTATTTCTGCCACCAAATTAATGCTAAGCAGATGAATTATCCTGTATTTTTATTCTCCTTCTCTTTAATTTGATGGGGAGAATGATTTAGAAATTACTTTAAAAATGAAAAGAATTTATTACAGTTTGAATGAAATATTGTTGTATATTAAAAAAGTCAAGGATATATATATATGATTTACGTAGGTAAACTTACGTAGGTAAAACCTGGCTAGATAGAAAAGCATATATATATATATATATATATATTGTGCTTTTTATTTTGCAAACGTTTTTCCCAGCAATTGGTAGCCTCTCTGGCTTCTTATGATTCAATTCAATCCCAAGGAAATACATCTCAAAACTTCTCCTGCTGCACCTTTTCAACAATAAAACAATCTTCTCTAGCATGGAGTTATGACCTTAAGAACCTGTAGAAAAATTTCCATTTCCTTGTGGAAATTCAAATGCTCCCAGAAATTCAATTTCCCCCCCAATAATTTGGTGATTTTATTTTAAAAAATTATGCAGTGCTATATACAATGTACAACATAATGGCCAAAAATTTGCATGTTTGTTAGGATTTCAAACTGTTGAGAAACAGTACACTTGCAAGTTTTCACTACTACTGCAACAACGAGTTGTTGCTGTGATTGTTTTCTAACTGTGAAAATAATGCTATATTAAATGCCTTCTATATTTTACAAAAAAAAATCTAAGTCAGTTTGTTGAAAAATATTTCTTGTTTATTTGTTTTTTGCCAGAGGAAAGACATTTTGGTACAATTTTCATAGATAAGCATAGGATTCTACCACTACAAGAAGAAAAGTGAGGGAATCTTGACTTCCTTGCTCTACCAGTTCTCCAGTAGAGAACTGGTAGAGTAGCTGTAGCCTTCCTGGCTTCTCATCTTTTAGCTAAAATATAAGGAATGATATCATGGTACAACTCTTTTCACGGACCTTTTCTGATTAAAAAATATTAGTATCGGGGGAGATACCAAGTGATGAACAGATAGAAAATACAACTGCAAGACTAAAGAAATTGCAATGAAATTCTAATTGGGAGTGACGTAGAAAATGCAAAAAGCAAAAGCTTTTTGAAAATTAGAAGAGAGAATTTAGCCAGCGTTAATTTTCAGTTATTGAGAGAGCCAGTGTTTGTTCTAGTGGTTAAGTCAGCAGGTTGGCATCAAAGTTGGCTGGATGACTCCATTCTCAATGCACAATGTTAGACTTTGGGAACAAGCTGATCAGTCAATTTCTGCCACAACCAATGGATCAACACTTGGTTGATTTATACCCCTCCCCCCAAAGAAAGAGGGTCTGCATTTATGGGAAAACACTAGGAAGAAAAAAATAAAAATAGTTGATAGAAATTGTAGGAAGTTGTACAGAGCTCTGAACTAATACAATTTTCTCTATCTGTCCTTTAGTCAATAATATTGTTTTAAACGGAGTGTTTCTGAGTTTCTTTTTTAGGCACTTATTCTTTTTGAATTTTTTTTTCAAAATTGAAAAGGTTTCATTATTCAGAACTATAGATTAATCTTCAGATATCAAATCAATTTCTGTGAACATGGATGAGGTGACAAAACTATTCCAGAGATTGTTCTGTGCAATTTGTCAGATTCAGTGAAATGGAGAAAGTAATGAGATCGAGTTTTTTTAATCCTATCATATTAGCTTTCTTTTAGTTCTTCGCATAAAGCTCTTCCCCAACTTCAGTTAAAACTCAAGGACAGACAGTATGATGGAAAATTTAGTTTGGGATTTTTTTTTCAGGCCATGTAAAAACAGTAAGATAATCAAGTAACAGTAAGATAACCTTGGACAGGCTCAACCCATCCAAGACTGAGTGGCTGTGGTTTCCAACATTCCGATATAGCCGGTATAGCCAGCCATCACTGACTATTGGGGGCGAGTCGTTGGCCCCCATGGAGAGGGCTCGCAACTTGGGTGTCCTCCTGGATACACGGCTGTCTTTAGAAGAACATCTGACGGCTGTGGCCAGGAGGATTTTCTATCAGGTTCGTGTCCCTTTCTGGATCGGGACTTGTTATGCACAGTCACTCATGCCCTCGTCACTTCCCGCCTGGACTACTGTAATGCTCTCTACATGGGGTTCCCCTTGAGGAGCACCCGTAGGCTCCAACTAGTCCAGAATACAGCCGCGCAGGTGGTTATGGGAGTGACATGTCGTTCCCATGTAACACCTCTCCTGTGCGAGCTGCACTGGCTCCCAGTGGTCTTCCGGGTGCGTTTCAAGGTATTGGTTACCACCTTTAGCGCGCTCCATGGCTTAGGACCGGGTATCTATGAGACCGTCTTCTGCCACCGGTAGCCTCTCACTGGCCGGTGCGCTTCCACAGAGAGGGGCTCTTCAGGGTGCCGTCAGTCAAACAGTGTCAACTGGTGGCCTCCAGGGGGATAGCCTTCTCTGTGGGGGCACCTGCCCTTTGGAATGAGCTCCGCCCAGAGATACGGAAGATCCCAGATTTATGCACTTTCCGTCGTGCCCTCAAGACTTTTTTATTCCAACAAGCTGGGCTGGCCTAACTCTTTTTAACTGTTTAATTTTAATTTTAATTTGTTTTTTAAAAAGGGGTGTTTAATTAGTATGGGCCAAATTTGTTTAATATGTTTTAAATTGTTTTTAAATTTTATATTGTATGTATTTTATCTTTGGCTGTTCACCGCCCTGAGTCCTTCGGGAGTAGGCTGGTATATAAATCCAAATAAACCGTAAAACCTTAAACCTTAAAAGAACCTTACTGTAAAAAAGCAATAGCATCCACATGTAGATTGAATTACAGTAAATCATCAAGGAGTTAACTAAGGTTCCTTACTGATTTGGGCATTAACTATGTTAGTTCTCAAGTTATCATGGTTTATATTTATTTTCAAAATATGTATGCAATTCTTCAAAAGAAATGTTTTCTTAGGGTACCTATATTTTTAAAATAATTGTATTAAGAATTATAAATGAACAGAATAAAAAAATACAAAAAATGCAAACACAAAAACACAAAAAGGAAACAGAAAAAATGGTGGAACAGGAAAAAAAGATAAAAGTGAAGGAGAAAGAGCAAAGAAGTAAATTCCCCTTCATCAGCAGATAAAAACAATTTTAATACCTTATCACCATCTCTAAATAAAACATAATCTCTCTTCTACCCGTTGCTCATTTCTCAGGAAAAAAAGGCCCAAATGATCTGTCAACAATCTTTGTCAGCAAAGTCCATAGGAGCAGCTATTTTCAGATGCAACTATTTTCCTCTTTTAACCATGGTCAAACAAGCTTATCTTATAAACCTTCCCTGATTTTTTAAAAAATCATTTTTTAATCCCCTCAAAAAATTTAAAATACAATTATGTTCATCTTCAGAACTTTAATATTCTTTAAGAAGAATAATTCTAAAGAATAGAATTCTTTAATATCAACATTTATCCTTTTCTTTGTCACTTTTAAAAAAGTCTTCCAAATCTTAGTAAATTTCTTCTGTTTATTTAGAAGAAAGAAATTATATAGATCAGTTTCCTGATTTAATATTTTTAGGGAATAAATCATTTATCATATTCAGAATAACAACAGAATAACAGAGTTGGAAGGTCACTTGGAGGTCAACTTTCTTCTCAAGCAGGAGACCCTATTTCAGACATGTAGCTGTCCAGTCTCTTTTTAAAAGCCTCAGTGATGGCGCACCTATTTGCATTACATATGAATCACTTCATTTGTAAATACATATTCATTTGTATTACATATAAACTATCCTTCAAATTAATTTAATATACATCCATTATAGCCCGTTCTTATTTTCCAACCTTATTAAAATGTGCTCTGTCAATTTTATCAAGGCTTTGATTCATCCTGGTCAAAAATCTGGCTGAAAAACATTCAAAAGTGTGCACTAAGGATTTCTGTTCCATTTTCCTTATCCTCTGGCTCTAGTGTTCAGCCTTTAAGATCACCTTATCCTAAAAAGAAAATTGAAAGCAATCTCCATTTTTCCATGAAAAAATGTCTTCTAAATAATTCAAAACTATAATTTCAAATCCTTCTGGTTCCTTAATCTATTATTAACTTTTCAAAATCTATATACTAAGCACTCTTTCACTGCATAGTCCCCAAAATCATGTATAATTAAAATTTTTAGATCAAATTTACACCATTGTCTTTTAAGGAAGCAGAAACTCACCCAATGAATACAGTGAAATCTTGCCAGCCCAAAGACTTTAATATGCAAAATTTTAAAAGAGAGAGAGAGGGAGGGAGGGAGGGAGGGAGGGAGGGAGGCTTGGTCATAAGTGTTTGTTTGAAAAGTGATCTTGAGGTAGTCCCAATTCTCAGCCACTCTAGTCATAAACCAACCATAGGGATAGGAGTTTCCATGGTCTACTTATGAGAAGCAGCTGTCCAGAGTGATATGGATGATTTCAATAATTTGTTCTGGAAAGTTGATGCTAGTTCGGATTCAGTATCCTGTGGCAATTCTCCTCATAAAAGCTTTCTTGCTAGCCAGTAAAAGCCATCAAGGTGTCAGTTTGCAATGGCTAACACTTTAAAATCATTCCTTTAAGCCACTTTAAATTAAAAATAGCAGGTAAAATGCATGGCATATACATAAAAACAGGAAATAGCAGAAATAAAATTATCAAAGAGCTCCATGTTATATAAAAGTAAAAATCTAAATAGTAGTAGTTTAGGTAAATATTAATATATTAAAATGTACAACAGTTATTCATTCATTCTTTCATTTTTGCAACTTATTTTCGTGGCTAGAATTTGTAATGAAAGGCCAAGTTTTAATGTTTGTACTATTATTTGACCTTCAAATAAGTTTTGGGTCTAATAATAAGCAAAGCTGGCAACTCCTTTTCAAAATACCTACTGCAGTGTCAGGAATGATAAAAGATGATAAGACATGTTCCCCTTCTTTCTTTATCAATCACAATGATAAATTCCACTTTGAAGCTTCATAATTGCAATTTTTCATTGTTTCCTATTATTTTAATAAAACAGCATTTATTTTTTTCCAACTTTGAAAAACAACTTAAACCTTTTTCTAGGCAATAAATACTTGAAAAAGAATTCAGCTCATGCGATTAATAGAAACAATAATAGTATATAACATCAATTCCCCCGTAATCTCAGCAACTAAATGAGATATTAGCAAGAGACAAAAGAACTTGAAATGATTACAACAGAAATACCCAAGAGAGCCACTACAGTTAACAGAGATGTCAACGTGTCTAGTTAACTACCTGTAAGGTTTTTGGCTTAAGATTTGGAATCTGACCATTAATGCTTCCCTTGGGCTAAATGCAACAGAGGTGTATTTCCTGCATAATGCATAAGGGTGACCTAGCTAGTCAGTATTAATGAGTAATAGCATTTCCTTGATATTGTGGTGTAGTATCTGTCAGTATGAGAATCACAAAGCACATTCCAACTGGTGTATAATGTAGGACTCAATTACCAGCTAGAAAAATTCAGCCCCAGGTTGAATGGAAGGTGTCAGCTATAACTTATGTACCAGAGAAGTGACTAATTTCTCCAGAAGGGTTTCCCCTATAAATGTGCTGATATAGCACCGTATTTCTGATTATAATTTCATGGGTCAAAATTCCACCATAAAAATACCTGAAGTATTCCGAAGATAATATTGCCAGTTTTGGTTCCATTAATATTTGAAATTCACATTTGTGTCTCCATAAGAACAGGGTGATACGTTAATTGACTTTTACTTTGGGAATCATCCATTCATATAAGATTAGTGATGAATGTGCTGATAATCAAAAGTGCTCAGTTATATCAGCATCTATAACTTCTAAGGTATATTTTTCATTATTGACATCATGGAACCTTCTGCATCAATGACTATCCATTTATTATTATGTGGCATGCATATATGGGTGACTTCCATATTTAAACAGAAAAGTAACCCAGCTTGAAATATAAACCTGTTAAACATGTTAAACTAGTTATCAAATTAATATTATATAAAGGTATCCTGTTGCTTAATTTTACAAAGATAGCCATTATTGTGTATTTCAATGGAACTTATAGGAAGTGTATCCTTTCCATTTCCATTTCTCTCTAGGTGGGATGGGTTCTGGAACATTAGAAGCCTTGGGAAGTGACTGGGTATGATAAGCAAGCTGGATGCATTCGTCTGACTTCTTTGTTCTATGCAGATGATGCAGATAAAAACAAATCTGAGTATGTAAAGACTAACGTCTGGCACTAGTCAGAAACTCATTCTTTTAACAATGAAAAAAATACTGAATTTATTAAAGAATAAAATAAGAGGAGTAGAGGAAGATATAAACCGGGATAGTTAGGAGATAAACAATATAACAAACCCAAGATAAATTGCTCTAGATAAAACAGAATGAAGGAATATTCGGGAAGATGTAGTATGCATTACAACTATGAATGTGGAAAAGAAGTGACCTGCTTGGCAAAAAAAATAAAGAATTGTATTCCATCTTTTTTGTATTTACCGTATTTTTTGGAGTATAAAACGCACCTTTTTACCCCCCAAAAGGGGGCGAAAATCTGGGTGTGTTTTATGCTCCAAATGTAGCCCCACCTGCCCACCTGCCAGCCCACACCCTTTGGACATTTTCGGGCAGTTCCAGGCGGAGGGGATCTGGGTTGGGGCACAGACTGAGAAACAAACCTCTTCGGGACAATCTGGAGGAGGGATCTGCCCAGCAGCTTCGGGAGGGCATCTCAGGGCAGACAATGGTCGCAATAACTTCACTCCCCAGCAATGTGAGGAGCCGCTGCCACCGCCACCTAGGCCTTTTCCATGCCCAGGAGCCGAGCCGAGTCAAACGGGAGTGTTGTGGCTCCGACCCCCAAGCCCATCGCATCGGAGGAAGAAGGCTCCGAACATGAAGGAGAGGAGCTAGCCAGGCCTCCCTTCCCCGGCCCCTCCTCTCTGGCAATTCCTCAGCTGTCGGCCGAAGGAGAGGAGATTAGCCAGGAGCCAGGTGTCTCCGATCGGTCGGAAAGTGATGAGGAAGACAAGCTGTGGCTGGACCCACATCAGCGTCGGCGTGCTAAAAGATCCCAGCAAATGAGGAGGCGTGCCAGGGATTAGCTGAGTCACTGGACCACACCCCACAGGCTATATAAAGGAGTGGGGTGGCAGTTTGGATTCTGTGATGGACAAAGTTTCATTCTTGTTAGTTTCTTTGTGCCAAGCCTCAGTCGGCTTCAAGGATTGGAATTTGGACTGTGTTTTTCCCAGCTGGTGTGTATGTGTTTGTTATCTGATGAAGGAACAACCCCCCCCCTTGTTTAGTAAAGAACTTGGCAGCCGGTTCCCATAGGGCTGCCAAGCCTTGATAACGAAACCTCCGTGTGTGCCAGTCATTTAACCCTCGTCTGTCTGTGTGGGTTTGTGCGTGTGGAGGACGGGGACAGAACAGGGAGCTCCTAAAGTGAAACATCCCTCCTTTCCAGCCACTGCTGCCCGTTGGCTAGATTCCCCAATCCAATTCTCAGAGCCGCATTTCAGGTGGTGGCCAGTTCCGCTGCAATGTGCAGTGGGGAACCGGGAATTGTTTTGGATTTGGATAGGGGATCGCAGTGCTGCCGCCTGAAAATGCTTTCTTCCCATTGCACATTGCAGAGCCATGCGCCCTTATCCTCCTTCTCAGCAGACTCACCTTTTCTTTCCTGGCAACAGGATTCCATCCCAATTCCAAAGGAAAGCATTTTCAGGCAGCAGACCTGCGATCCCCTTCCCGATTCCAAACATGGCGTGTGCAGAGGCAAAAAAAGTGCATCGCATTTCAGGCGGCAGCTATGGCCAGGAGGAAAGAGAAGGTGAGTCTGCTGAGAAAGAGGATAAGGGTGCGCAGCTCTGCAATGTGCAATGGGAAGAAAGCATTTTCAGGCAGCAGCACTGCAATCCCCTCCCCAAATCCAAAACGGTTCCTGGTTCCCCACTGCACATTGCAGGAGAACTGACCGCTGCCTGAAATGCAGCTCTGAGAATTGGATTGGGGAATCCGGCCAATGGGCAGCAGTGGCTGGAAAGGAGGGACATTTCACTTTAGGGACTTCCATTCGGTTTGGCTCGGCTCCTGGGCGTGGAGATGGCTTAGGCGGTGGCGGCAGCTCCTCACATTGCTGGGGAGTGAAGTCATCATGACCATTGTCTGCTCTGAGCTGCCTGCTGTGCAGCCAGAGGGGTGACCAGCTGTGAATCGTGGGGCCCGCCTTGTTCTTCCAAAGCTGCCGGGCAGATCCCCCTCCCAACCGTCCCAAAGACATTTGTTCCTCAGGCTGTGCTCTGACCCTCCCTCCAGATCATGCAAGGGATCTCTTTGGCAGAAAGCGAGTAGTCCCTGCAGATCGCAGGAACACCCTGCGATCTGGGTGTTTTCTGGAAAAGAACTTATCAGTAATCAACACCCTCTTTCCCAGCCAAGTCTCTGAGGCACCTCTTGCTTGCAGGAGGAGGAGAAGGACAGAGTAAAGCAGCACAACCTTAAATGCTGGTAGGCAGAGGTAGAATTCTTTTTTTCTTGTTTTCTTCCCCAAAATTAAGGTGTGTCTTATACTCCGAAAAATACAGTAGTTAGAAAAGTGGCAGGAATGACCAAAAAAATTTAAAAAACCAACCCAGTTTCATTGATCAAAGGGCAGACAAGACTTTCTGTTTTCATCATCAAAATAACTTTGGTTGATTTCACAAAGTTAAACAGAACCATTACTACTTATTTGGGAAGGCCAAGGAAATAAAATAGTTGGTTTCCAATATGAAGATTCATGAGTTTCTTGTTTAAGCAGCTAAACTATGAAATGACCAACTTGCTCACCAAATCACAAAAAAAATTATTAGAAAGAAAATTAAAAAGGTTTCACTCCAATGTATATGGAGATATATTGGTTCTGGATGCAAAATTGTTAAATCACTAGAAATTTTATAACCTCAATTCCTTTTATTTCAATAAATCTTTCTAAAAGAATTCAATGAGAATGGTGCTGGGGAAAAAATCAATTTCAGATTTAGACATTTTCCAAAGATCCAAATGAACATACCAGAATGACACAATAGAAACTGAAAGAACATTTCAGAAGAAGGCAATGACAAACCAATTTTATACTTTGCTAAGAAAACTATATAGACAAATCCATTAAAATCAGCAGGTGTCAGTTCAACTTGAAGGATATCTTAATGATTAAATAACTCTTTCTGATCACCTTTAGAGTTAGAATAAGGCACTTCAAACTCTTAAGGCCATCGACTCCTTCATGAAATTTTAAATTGTTCATCAACTCCCAAAGAAATAAATGATATGAAAATAATTTAATAAATTCAGTTTTAACTAATAATACTACTAACTAATAACAACTATAGATAGCTAATTCTTTTTCATTTTGCTTATTTTTCTGAGTGAAAGGACTGTTAGATATATTACAGTTATAATGTGAGATGATATTGTAACTACTAAATCTGTAGCTGCTCTCATTAGAAATGTATCAGATTATCGGGATATGTTTTTCAAATCAGTCTTTGTTCAGTCAAAGACCAGCTAATACAACACAAGAATTATGATTAATTAAAATAAAAGGAAAAGTATAGTTATTCTAAAATACCTAAGAAGGGTTAGTGTTAATTCAACATTGTAATGTGCAGACTATAGAATAGTACTTGGCTGTGGTCATAGAAATAAGATTGAATAACATCCAATCCAGTTGATAATATCCTGAGGTAAAATAAATCAGAATAACCAGGATATTAAGTAAAAAGTGGAAATAATAGCTGCTGGTGAGAAAATAATACAGGATAATATTTTCCACTGTTTCAATTATTCTTTCACTGCATTGAAATAGTCTCTGTTTGAAGGTAAGCCCTTCAGTAACAGTTGTTGGGAGGGTATTAATTCTGGCTAAGAAAAAAAAATATTCCGAATTTTGGGATTGTTATATGACTGAAATGTTCAAATTCTCACTGAGTCACACAAAGTGCTCTAATGGTGAGTTTAAAAAAATAACCTAGCAATAGTTACAAGTGTCTAAATAGATAGGAAAAAGACAATTAAAAAGTGTGGCAGAAAGCACCATAAGTAATTATTTGTGAAGAAGATTTGAATTCTTACAGGTTTTACCAATGTTTGTGGCACTGAATTAGGTTCAGAATTCTTGCTTTCTCTTTTAACAGAAATCTCAAACAGTTCTGTAGCAGGCAGGCCACATGATTGATTCCCTGCTGATAATCAGTATTATCTGTTGTATTTTCACCATATAGATGCTGAGAAGCTGGCTTGCTTCTTTCCAATAAGGATTTTCCAAAACTTGCAATTTCTTTTAAATCACATGAACATACAGTGCACATTAACCTATTATCAGGATGGGATACATATTTCCTTTGTGATCATGGCACTAAAAATGGGAAATAAACTGCAAAAAAACCCAGAATGTAAATAGATTTGAGTGACAACAAGCTCGACCAAAATTTGTGTGAGAGCAGAATATGGTCAATATTCAATTTATATTATATTATCTATATTAATTCAGATGTAAATTAGTATGTTCTATAATGAAGATTCTGTATTCAGTTACTATTCTAAGCCTTAGTACTGGTGTTGTCCTTCCATAATGAAAAAGTAGTACGCAGAAGCATGAGAAAGCTGCACGTCAAGTCCACTGCATGTAGTACTTGCTAACAGCTTACTTCCTCAACAGCTCAGGTAGAAAAAGATTTTCAGAGAGAGGTTCTATTTGTATTCAACTATTTATCAACCGTAACCTGTACAGTTGAAAGACCTAATAAATTAAGGCTTTTGGTTGGAGGCTTCTGCTAATGTTCAGCTGAATATAAATGGAAGTTTCCATCTGACCTCCCATTCAAGAGAGATAATGGGAGTAAACTGGAGTGTTCCATCTCATCCTCTGCCTGACTACAGTTCTAACAAGCAAAGAAGGCCACCTCTTCATTCTACTGGTGAGAGTTAGAATAGAAATTCTTGAAGTTTGCAGATAAGTATGCATTTTAAAGTCTGCTTCCCATTTCTTCCAGAAAAAGATACAAGCCTAGAATCACCTCTTCTGCCTCCATGCCCAAATAAGCACTGGATTCTGCACTGGTCCTCACCATTTTTAAAGCTAAACCCATCTATCCCTTTACAGGAATGTACTTCTTTGTAAGCCCTAACTTATATGGTAGCATACAGTTCTTTTCTGCACATTCTTGGTGTTGTTCACCTTGTCCATTTACAACTTTACGTTAAATTATCTAGTCATATGACATTGGACTGCCAAGCAAACAAACCATCCAGACAGTGCTTCATAATTCACACCTGCCAAATATAAAGTTAAAAATGTAAATGAAGAGAAAGTCAACATTTGAAGATGATGGAGAAGCAGCTACACTGTCTCAATAGGAAAGAAAACATGTTATGCTATGGAGAGCAGCAGATATCTGTTCAGCCACCTTCCTTGCACGTCTCTACCAGAAACAACCTTTCACCATAACTGACATATAGGCAGCATACATCTCCAGCTGGCAATGTTTACAAAACTGTAAAAGGTCAGAGAAATAAGCCTGACCTTTTCTCACTGGCCTACTATGTAAACATAGGGTATCACAAGGCATGTGTATCAGGAGCTGATAGTATCATCAGCTTGTATCTAGAAAGAAACAGAAAAAGGCGGTAGAGTAGAATAAATATCAGTTGAAAACTTGCAGGCTAATAAGTATATGACTTCCAATGTGAGAAGAGAAAGAGAGATCTTAATCTTGTTAAAAGAATACAAGTGAGAATCAAGGAAAATTTAAAATCATATGTGCTTATTTTGGTTAAAACATATGCAAGTTGTATTTTTATATCCTGAAGTAAATTCAAAACTTTGTTTAATACTAAAAATATTTCAGATCTAAGTTAATTAACAATTTAGATTATTTATACTTTAATACTGCCTTTTCATTTTTGGGCAACTCAAGAAAACCAAGAAATCATTTCTTGATTTTTACCACCAGATTGAGAGATGGTAAGATACTAGATTCATATTCGTATGTAGATACAAGCTGATTAGTTTCCAAATCAAAAGCATATTTATTATTTAACAAGAAATAATGTTAGCAACATGTACCATGCAATACACTGGGAACTGGGTTATCAAGAGACATAGCACACTTTCATTGCTCCTACAAACTTTTAACTGGTGGTCTCAGTGCACTGGATTCGCACTGAATAAATTAAAAAAAGATCATCCTTGCAAATGCCCAAATGTCTTCAATTATCCTATGTCTTCCTTATGCACAATGCATGCGGCTTTCACAATAGGTGAACACATTATTCTTTGACAAGTTTTTAATGTAATCAAGTCATAACACACGCTAGGTAAAGATAAGATTTTACCAAGTACTGAGAAACAATAGGTACAATTCTTGTTAAATATAATTAGTGAATATATATTATTGAATGGGTAAATAATTCTACCTATACAACAAATAAAATGAAACCTTTACCTAAATGTATTTACTGTATAAGCTTTCCTTTGTTTTTGTTTTTTTACTGTTTTTATGTTTGTTGTCTTTGTTGATTGACATAATTCTGAAAATTTATAATAGACTGGTTATAGAGAGGTGGTGTTGTGGGGAAAATAGGGATAATGAAGGAGTATTAGGTATGTTCACCATGAGTTATTTAAAAAAATAACATGGGCATTTTGAAGAACTTACTTTAAGGAATTTAATAAATAAATAAAATAAACTGAAATAGCTTCTTGGATGAGAAGCGAAACATCGTCAAAGAAAAACAAAGAAAGTTCAGTTCCCTTTTGAAAAAGTACCTTTGGGACAACCATGACCTGGATGACTGAGAATCTCCACGGAGATTTTATAATTTATATTTTGAATTTGGCAGTCATTTTTCCTGAACAGATACTGCATGCAAATTGGTGTTTTGAACATAGTTCTTAATCCTGTTTAACAACTCTAGTTCTTTTTTGTGTTTCTTATATGCCTATTTATTTCTCCCTATATAATATTGTACAATAACTTAGAATTCATATATATCTTGTACTGCTGTCTTTTCACTTCACCTCAAAACCATAGCCTTAAGTACTTAACAGTTGGGCTTTAGTCATGAGCTGAACAGAGTTTCTTACTCTCATGCAAACAAAGGACAGAAATTTTCTTCATCTCTACATCTCATTGGCTATTTACAGCTTACATCTTTTCTGTTATGAGAACTTTTTTCTTTCCTTTCCTTTTTTTCCACCAAGTATTGAAATATATCTTTAATGTATTATTCAAATGCCTTGAATGATTAATTAATCAGAAGGCTGCTGGTTGGGGAGAATGGAATGGAGCCCCATGTATTATCCCATCCAGATGCGCCAAATGAAAAGGAATCAGGAGGGAGAACATGTCAGTAAGTGTTGTTAAGTATGCAGTAAGATAATACAGGATTTCTGGGACAGTCTTCATAGTTTTATGGCAGACATTTTTTTTCTTTTTTTTCCTGGCATACATAAATTGAACATCTTTCTTTTCATCTTCTTTGTCAAGTTACTTGGAGACACGGAAGTGGTAATAAATTTCAAACTCACTCAAATTGGTTTAGAAAGATTGACACAAGTTGAGCTCAATGCTGGCCACCGAATTAATTCCACTGAAAGTTGGGAGACCACATGTTGGCAAGCACCATGAAATGGAAGCAAAGGACCCATATTCACAGCCATCCAAAGATTCCAAAACTATTTCAACCACAAACTTTTCCATTCTGTTACCTTTTCTTTTCCTCTCCACTACTTTCTTATCCATTTAAATTGTTTTGTTCTTTTTTTTTTCAGCATAGGTTATTGGCTTGGTGTTAGTAAACC
The DNA here is from genome assembly GCA_012654045.1 of Ptyas mucosa. NCBI lineage: Eukaryota > Metazoa > Chordata > Lepidosauria > Squamata > Colubridae > Ptyas > Ptyas mucosa. The sequence continues at coordinate 7,504,739 of WNWU01000032.1, read as the reverse complement.
TCCTCCAGATTAAAGGGTTTTAAATTTGTTACAAAGTGCCGATCACAGTATATGAGATTTTGCAAGGACCAAGTATAATCTCAGCCATGGAGCTGGTGGATAATTTTATATTTCAATTTAATAATGTTCAATAGGACTAAAACAGCAGTGTACAGTTCTGAAGCATCACTTGTTTTCTCCTTTGTCCCATCTTGATTTTTTATCAGAAACAGTGCAGATAAGCCAAAACCATGCAATATGCACTTATCTATTACTTAGTACTCTGCTAGATATAATAGGAATTAGTTTCCTTGAAAGCAAAAAAGTTTCTTTTGCTTAACATTTTACATGCATAAGATAATTAAGCAAGCCCCAAGTGTACCATTCAGGCCATGCATTATGGAGAGTAGCCGAAAACAATATCCACATTTGAACAAAGAATGGTGAGAAGATAGGATAATACAGAGAAAGAAAACACTTCTGTGTACCTAGAGAAGACTGACATACCTTAAATATGCCACTGGATAGATTTCTAAACCTTTTAAACATATTTTAATAGGAATGGAGGAATGAAAGAATAAAAATTTGTTTATTTGTTGCTTGATTGAAATAAAATAAATTTTGACACGTCTTAAGGTTTAAACTTTACCAAAGTTTACCAAATATTTTTTCTCTCATTGTCCATCTTCATTTTCTTGATCTGTACTTTCTTTCACTTTCTCCATTTTCTCAAATTTTCTCCTCATACTGAACATGTGTTTCTTCCTGGCTGGGTGACTATTTTGTGCCAGTAAACTGACAAGTCTTCTTTAATTTAAGCATACAGTAAAATGTTAATAGTCTCCAACAGTTTCCTTTCAATCAAGGATTTTTCTATAGCAGAAGAAATACTTTTAGGCCCCCAAACTTTCAATCAATTCCTTTGTTTTAGAACAATATATTATTCTTATATATTCTCTGAGTAAAATTTTATTTTTCAGCCCCATTACATTTCATGCCATACTGAATGGCAGCTGATCTCTGGTAATTTCTAATCTATAACACATTGTAATGTTATAAATTGCTCATGAATATCCTTAGTGTTTTGTAAACTGCCAAGTCACATGAACAAGGTATACCATCCATTCTGATTCCTGTACATGAAATGCTTGCCTGAAAATGTAATTCTTGTATAATAAAATCGCAGTTTTAAGAAAATTATAATCATCAATGATTTGGACGAGGGGATAGATGGGGATCTCATCAAATTTGCAGACCACACCAAGCTAGCAGGAATAGCCAACAGTCTAGAATATAGGCTTAAGATACAGAAGGATCTTGACAGACTTGAACATTGAGCACTATCTAACAAAATGAAATTCAATGGTGAAAAAAGTAAGCTTCTACATTTAGGCAAGAAAAACAAAATGACAGATACCGTATATGTGGCACCTTGCTCAATAATGGTGACTGCGAGAGGGATCTTGGAGTCCTAGTGGATAATCACTTAAATATGAGCCAGCACTGTGCTGCAGCTGCCAAAAAAATCGAACACAGTTCTAGGCTGCATAAACAGAGGGATAGAATCAAAATCATATGAAGTGTTAATACCACTTTATAATGCCTTGGTAAGGCCACACTTGGAATATTGCATTCAGTTTTGGTCGCCATGGTATAAAAAAGATGTGGAGACTGTAGAAAGAATGCAGAGAAGAGCAACAAAGATGATTAGGTGACTCGAGGATAAAACATATAAAGAACAGTTGCTGGAACTGGATATGTCTAGTGTTATGAAACGAAGGAGTAGGGTCAGGGGTGAAATGCTACCGGTTCAGACAGGTTTGGCTGAACCAGTAGCGATGGTGGTGGGTGGTTTGGAGAACCGGTAGCTACAGCAGCATGAGGCTCCGTCCACCCACCCAGTCGTCATTACTCCCTGGTTTTAACCAGGAAGTAACCTGTTTTTTACCCTCTGCACATGCGCAGAAGGGTCTGTGCATGCGCAGAGGGTCCATGCATGCATGTGACATATGCGCATGCACTTCCGAACCAGTAGGGATGGTAAGTAGATTTCACCCCTGACTAGGGATGACATGATAGCAGTGTTCTAATATCTCAGGGGTTGCCACAAAGAAGAGGGAATCAAACTATTCTCCAAAGCACCTGAGGGTAGTACAAGAAGCAATGGGTGGAAACTAATCAAGGAGAGAAGCAACCTAGAACTAAGGAGAAATTTCCTGACAGTTAGAACAATTAATTAGTGGAACAACTTGCCTCCAGAAGTTGTAAATGCTCCAACACTGGAAGTTTTTAAGAAGATGCTGGATTACCATTTGTCTGAAGTGGCGTAGGATTTCCTGCCTAAGCAGGGGGTTGGACTAGAAGACCTCCAAGGTCCCTTCCAACTCTGTTGTTCTATTCTATAATTGAAATTTATAAGCGGGGAAAGGGGGTTAAAAATCCTTATTACTTGAATTTTTTTTAAAGATTTGGAACCTTCTGTTATTAAGTCTGCATTATCATCATCACAACATGCTGTCCATGTATAGTGTTCAAGGAAGGTAAATTGCTGTTTGCCACACAGTCTGTCAGCGTTATTAGCACCACTGCTGCTATTACTGCTGCTGTCATTATGGTTGAGTTTACAACAAACTGGATCAGGGTAGAAGTCACATGGCTGAAGTAAATGAACATGCTATGTTATTTAGAGATTTGCAGCTCTGTTGTATTTAATTAAGCTTGGAGTTATGTAGCCCAGAGCTCTTGTCAATGATACAGTTCAGCCACCCATCCATTTCTCAGTGGAGATTCCTCTGTGTCCATATCAGTAAAACATTGCACAACTAAATCATTATTAAACTAAATGAGTTCTCAGGACTAATGCATTAACATATATGCTTGTACATAGAATAGAGCACTATGTGTTATGAATGGAAAAAGTGGTGTGTTTTTTTAAATTTAGACTAAACATTTCCTATTAAAAAGCTGGGCTATCTATCAGAGAAGAAGAGCTGAAGTTATTTTAAAGAAAAATTGTACAGTATTTGGTACAGATCACTGAATAGATAAAAACAATCATGTGGCAATTTTATTGAAATCCTCTCCCCCCCAAAAAAGACATATGTGGAAAGTAACAGGTGGTTGTTTGTTCTTCAGGCTTCTAAGACAAGCAAGAGTCCACATGGATTGACACCCATACTTAAACTTGTATTTGGCAGACTGAGAAAATATAGATGCTCAGACCAACAGGAGTGTGTGAACTAGTATCATTCTAGGACTAGGTCATGCCATAGCACTGTTAAATGAACCTTCAGTTGTGGATCACTGAACCAATCTTTAGGTTCCGTTGAATCTACTGAAAACTGAAAAAAAGAGAGTTTCAGAGATAATTACCTCCCTTTCTTTTTAGCATTGTAAAAGGCAACTCTTGCCAGCCTCATGGATAAGAATTAACAAGTTCAAGGGTTTAGCAAAAAGGCAGTGAGTATGTCAGCTTTCTGCATAAAAAGCTTCATATGTTCAATAGATTGGCAACATGCATTTGCATTTAACACATTTATTGCAGCCTGTTAAATTATTCAGTATCAGGTTTAAATAAATAGCAGATAATCCTTCACCGTGGCTATTTTATGACAATTAACAGTTTGTAAAGTAAATGGCAAATTTATTCAGCAGTTAGAAACACATATTTAAAAAAAACATGAGTTAATATGTATACTGTTTATAGTAACAGGAGGAAAAAGGTCACTATGAAGAAAAGGCAGAATGGTAAATATCTGATTTAAATTGCATACTTTTTAATCTTGGCAAACATTTTAATTAGTTGCCAAAGTGCAGTTGGCTGTAAAACAAAGCAAGATGACAACATTCTAGAGCTGTTGTCCTTTTATTTGATTTCATCAATCCAAAATTCATATCTGGATATTTGAATTACTAAGTACTATTATTTCCATCTCAAGGAGAAGGTTTGAAATCATTTCCTATTTAACAGTTCATGAAAGAGTAGCACTTAGCAATAGCACTTAGACTTATTTATCACTTCACAGTGCTTTACAGCCCTCTCTAAGCAGTTCACAGAGTCATTATATTGCCCCCAACAATCTGGGTCCTCATTTTACCAATCTCAGATGGTTAGAAGGCTGAAACAACCTTTAGCCGGTCAGGATCGAACCTCTGGCAGTGAGCAGTGAATTACACTGCAATACTGCATTCTAACCACTGCACCTGATCACCATTGTTCAAAAGAAAATTTAGAACTTATAAAATAAAGCACTTTTTCACACTGTCCATAATCAAATCACTCATCTAATCATCAATCTACATTATTAACATTAATAACATCTTATACAGTGAAGCAAGGTAACAAATCGTAGAATATTTATTTAATGTCAAATGAAATGGCCACCAATCCTTTTCTGAGAAAAAAAAAATCACCGAAGAATACAATTAAAGGTTGGTTTTGGTTCCATCTCATAATAAGGACTTTCAAGAATAGTTTTACTTCAATAATTTTACTTTATGAGTATCTTAATTTCCAGATTATAATTTCTTGATTAAAAATTAAGTTGCCCGTTGATGTCTACAAAAACTGGCTATTTTTGTCAAGAATATGCTTGTTAGACTCCTAACTTCCTTATTTAACTTGTTTGCCCATCTTTCAGCATGTTTTCTATCTGATTGTCAGGATTTTCTTTAAAAATGGAGGGGACTCAAACATGAAGAATTCCTAGGTATCCCTTCATTTTATTGAACTGTGCAGTGAAAGTAAAAATAAAATACTGAAGTACTGCTTCTGTTATAAAGTTATTATGACCAAGGCTCACACAGTGAGAATAAACCAATGCTACTGAAAATGATATTAATATACTTCCCTCCTGCAGAGGTATATTATTTTATCGTTCTGGTTTTCTCTATCTGCCCAGTCTCAGAGTACCAAAGAAAGAATTCTGCTCAGAGCTTTTATGCCTGGGTCTTATCCCACAGAGATATGAATAGAATTAAACATATACTCCTTAAACAACCTCTCCCCCCACCCGGTAATCTACTTTCTGGTTTTGAAATGTTAAAGCTGCATTTTGTGGTGTTGATTTTAATGATGCAAACTCGCATTCAAGCTCATCAGCAGTCCCACGAGTTAAAGGCAGAGAAAATTGAGGCTTGGATGCAATTTTGCTGCCGTTTTATAGTACATTCCACTAGATCAATGGAGTGTAGAAATATTGATTGAGAAACCTTGCTAAGCTGAAAAGCAGTTGCAGCTGCCAAAACTGTCATCCAGAAGAGGGCTTATCAAACATCCCTCATTTTGTCATTTACTCTTTTGCCCTTATGCACAAGGACTCCCGCAGCAACGTCCCTGTGGGCTTTAATTATCCTACCTCCCATCTCATTTGAAAACCAAGCACTGACAGTAGACCTTTCCTCTTCCTGTCTTAACTGATTTAAAAATCTATACTTTGTAAATGTGAAGAAATCAGGAACAAAAAAATGTCTGAAAAGAAATGAACAAACTAATCCCACAAAAGGCAAATCACCCCATTTCATTTTAGCTTGATTTTTCTTCAGAATACACATTTGGCACACACCGAGAGAGGGAAGAGAGAGAGAAATAAACACACACACACACAGAGAGAGAGAGAGAGAGAGAGAGAGAGAGAGAGAGAGAGAGAGAGAGAAATGGCACTTATATGCCTTTAGTTGTGTACATTTTTTTACACTTTAGTTGTATATAAAACTTTTTCCATAATGCTTACTTTTACAAACAACATATATTTATCTAAACTGAAATTTTTCAAATGTATATGTATTCAATAATTTTTTTAAAAAAAATAAAGATTGCTGAAATTTCAAATATGTCATAAAATACTGAAAGACAAAATTTCAGCAGACAGATTAGTTCTACCTCCAGAACATATATTTGAGAGATATTAATTGGGCAAATTAATATAAGAAAATCAGACAAGTGGATCATCTGTTTCTTTCAATCCTATGTATATTTTCTCCAAAAAAAAAATCATTGAATTAAATCGGTCTCAACCATTTACCTACATAATAAATGATTTTTAAAAATAGCAACACAATTAGTGAAAAATATATTTAGAAATAAAAATCATAGTTACCTTCAGGACCATCTCCTGCCATCCTTCCATCGTCCTGTGCGCTCCCATAGAACGGGCCTCCTCAGGGTGCCGTCAGCCAGACAATGTCGGCTGGCGGCCCCCAGAGGGAAAGCGTTCTCTGTGGGAGCGCCGACCCTCTGGAATGGGCTGCCCAGCGGACTTAAGACAGCCCCTGACCTCCTCTCCTTCCGCCACAAACTGAAGACGTGGCTCTTTCATCAAATGGGCTGATCCGCTGGGGTGATTTTTTACATTGAAATAATTTTAATCAATTTTTAATTGAATTTTAATTTTTATGTAATTTTTCATTCCGTTGAATGTTTTCTTTGTAAGGCGCCCTGAGCCCTTTAGGAGAAGGGCGGCATATAAATTACATAAATAAATAAATTACATAAATAAATTACATACATACATACATAAATAAATAAAACTGTCTAACTTTATGGAGGATAAATATGAATTATATTTCGTATTGATAAACTTGATAAACACTCTCTTCTGTCTCCTTCAAGTACATGAATGATGAATTTAGTAACAGCATTCTCCAGTTACTTGTGTTTAATTTTATATCATTTCTTTAGAAGTCCTCCTATAAATGCTAATGCAATAATATTATCAACATTTTTAATTAAAATATATTTTATTTAGTATTTAGCATTTAGTAACTGGGTAACAAGTTTAAAATAGGGATTTACAAATTCTATAATCTAACACAGATGTTTGTGCTCAGTGTTCTCCACAATATGAACAGGTCTGAAAAATTCTACAAGATAGAAATATCAAATAAACATGGCTTCTTAGTCATCCAAAAACTGCCAATGGAACATATTCGGTACCTACTCAAACCATGGCTATGAGTGTATTTTACAAGTGGCTATGTCCTAGTATTACTAGTTGGGAAAAAATTGTTGTTCTGTATTTAATGTACATTTTGTGCAGAGAAGATTAAAAAGTAAGTAGTAGTTGAGGAACAATGCAAAATGTTTCAAACACAAGAGGTTATTTATCTGGGTTCTCTCTTCCCATCAAAATTCCATTATGTGATAGCAATTGGAAACCCCCAAAAGTAACTGAAATGAAAATACTAACTTAATGGTAGAAAGTAATTCTGATTTCCTCAAAGCTTTCAGGACTGGATTGTTCATAAATTAGGTGACAGTGGATGTTTTTGGGCAATTTTATTAGGAGCTATAGAAATTACTTAAAAGAATCTGAGTTTTGCATTACTGACTCTTCCTAATGCACATTTGAAGAATGAATTAATGTGATTCCAATATTTCTAGAAAATCTGCCAATTCTCTAGCTAATGCACAACTCTCTTTACAAAAAGAGATGACTAAAGCTGATGAGGAAATGGGCATAGATCTAGAGACAGGACCCAAATCATGTACTAATTTGATCATCCTTTGAATAAAACCTTTGAGCAACATTAATCATGGGCTATCATCCTTTCTAGTCTCTCCCATTCTTTGAATGAATGGAAATGAATTAAGATAATTTTCTTTAGTGGGAATTAACTCAACTCAGCATGATCCCTCAATGGCAAAATGTGATGATTTAGGATTTCTAAAATTGTAAAATTCAAAGCAGGGATTAACATGTCTGATTTGTACTGTCTAATTCCTTACCCTGATAGGTCATGGCTTTTTAACATAATTGAAGAAAAAATTATTTCAACAAGTCTTCAACCCTGACTAAATGTTATTGTACCTCTTTTAGGGAGTGGAGAACAGAGTATTTGTTGTTTCCAAAATTGTTAATGTGGTGTAAACCATTCAGTATCTTTTTTATTTAGGTGGGCTATGAAAGCTGAAAAATAAACAAACCAATAAAAAAGATCTATTCTCTGGATCAACATATGGCCAGTAAGTCCAGCAGTGAAATAGGTTGCATGGCCTTTTCAGGAATCTGGGCTGCTAGAAAAATAGATCTGTAACTGGACTGTACATTGCTTTTAAATGAGACAGTAAAGAGCAAAATCTGTCTAGCTTATAACACAAATAATTTAGCAGCACATAATCTATTTTCCCAATGCAAAAAGAATCAGCCTTCCATATTATTCTTCCAATGCAACATATTGACATTTGTCTCAAGATTTGCAAACCTCTCATTGTCACTTGTTCATATTTTCTTTTCATTACATATTTTTTACATAATTGGAATTCTCTCTCACATGATGAAGCAGAATTTTCTTTCTGTTTTTCATTGTACAGCAGTGAAACCTGAGTTCCCAAGAAGAGATTTGAACAGTGACTTTATAGAAACAAATCCATTTGCAAATTATAAAGCTGTGATGAGTAACAAATCTGGGCTTTCTGTTTTCACTGATGACATGGGAAAAGATAGTTACCATTTTCCAACACAATGCTTCATTTTCTCTACGATAGTTCTCAGGCTTCTATGATAATCCTAAATTAATGACAGCTATTTGGAGTCTTTTGTTTGTTGCTTAATGGAATTGTATCTGCCAGACAAATTTGGCTTTCAGTTTCAAATGAGAATCATAAGCTTTTCATAAGCAGTGGAAAAGTGTGGTTGTATCAAGTCCATATAGAAATACAAGTGAAATCTGAAACTTTAGGACTTAAAAGTATAGTTTCTAATCTATTTGCTAATATTAAAAAATGGAAATTATTGCAAATAGCATAAATATTTTAATGGCTTTCAATGAATGAATTGCAAATTGCACATATTGGACAGTTAGTATAGACCACACTGTTAAAGTGGGCATTTAATACAAAAGTTGTGTGTTTCCTATAAAAAAGAAAGACCAATCTTAGTGTTATACTCTTTGTCAGTGCAGTACCATAATTTCATAACAAAGTGTGTATCAGTTGAAGATAGAAAGCTGTTGAAGTATTCCTCCATAATGATAGCAGAAATGAATGAAGTCAGCTGTCATTTGTCATACTGGGTTAGAAAGTCATAAAAGTTACCTAAAACGTTATCTGAAAATCTGCATGTTTGAAAAAAATCTACCCAAAAAATCTGCATATATTCAGGGAAGTGCATAAAATGTTTGATTCGATTAAGCTCTCTTTAAGTGGAGCATATGAAAAGTGTATAAGAAAAGGCTATATATTGGAAGTGTTTACATAGAGGAAATATGTAGAAAAATAAGTTCAAATGATAGCAACTGGGCATATGGGAAATCACACCCAGGGAAAACAGCATATTCATGAATATAGTCAGTAGCGACGTACATTGGATTACCATTGATATGCATACACTTATTTGTGTATCAAATGTCCGGAGATTATTTCTAACCATGCCCACTTTAAAATATTAGGTAATAAAATGAGGGAAAATATCTTTGACACTCTACAGCCATGTCTAATCACACTGGACAAAACTATACTAGATGGCTAATTAACCGACTGGAGACAAATTGCTTCCAAGCAGGTATCTGCAAAATAGTCACAATTCACACAGCAAGATGCAGAAGTGCTACAATTTGCCTCATTGTGAAGTGGAAATGATTTATGTCATTGAGTTGATGGGTTCTGCCTCAATCAGGTGCTTTGTATCACCTAGCAGACTCAATCAATGCTTTCAGTACCTCACAAGCCCTTCAACCTGAACTGATAGCTGCAGTTACTTTGCTGTGCTTTTTGAAGCAAGGACAAAGGGATCTTCAGCAAATATTTCCTTCAGCAAAGCAAAGGACCCTTAGAAACAGCATAGTTTATTTCCTATGTTTGTTTTCTGTAAACAATAAGAAGAAGAGAGCTAAAGATTTCCCAATATATGATATTTATACCCATCTGATTTTGTTAGTGTTCTTTTGACCCTGTAATGGAGAGAGCAACATTATGTTGCACTACTGCAACCTACAACCTACAAAGACCCTATTAATTTCCAGATGAATTGTAGCACACAATGAAACACTGCCAAAAAAAAATTATTGCAGAATTAATTTGTGAATTACAGGGGAAGGTAGTTTTCCACTGCTATGATTCTTGTCCCAACCAACCTTTTCCCCTCACTGCTGAATATAAAGTATATAATGATTTTGCTATTTCATTAGGCTCCGTTTACACTGATAAGGTAGAATTCAATGCTTAATTTTAGCGTAAAGGCCCAATAACTTTTACTAACTTGGCATGGACAAGGATAAGGGTAGGTGCCAAATTTTGTGGTGTCCCATTAATCAAATTGAGGGAACACTTGTTAGCTTTTGCAGAGTTTAGTGTTTAGGAACACAGCTCTAAGAAATACATTAAAGTAGTCATTGACTTATGATAACATTTTAGACCAAAATTTCAATTTCTAAGCAAGATAGTTAAGTAATTCACTTTCTTGCCACAATAGTTAAGTGAATGCCTGCAGTTGTTAAGTTAGTAACACAGCTCTTAAGGAATCTGGCTTCCCCCTTGACTTTGCTTGTCAGAAATTGCAAAAAAGTGATCACATGACCCTGAGACACTGCAACCATCATAAATACATGCCAGTTGCCAAGCAATCAAATTTTGATTACATAACCATGTGGATGCTTCAGTGGTTGTAAACGTGAAAATAGTTGTAAGACACTTTTTTCAGTGCCATTGTAACTTCAAAAGCTCATTATTTGAATGCCTTTAAGTTGAGTACTATCTGTACCACAATTTCAATGCATTTCAATTCATATTAAATCCATGCATATGCAACTTTCCCTGATTTAAAATGTCTTCTTTAATAACAAACTTGCAGCAAACACAATCACATGAGTCAAATACTTAAAACACAGAGACCAGTTTCATAAATCCCTCATTTCAAATATGTTAAATGGGCTGAAGTGAATTGTCCTAAGACATTCAAACAATCGGTCTTACCCAACTGGCACTTGAATGCTTATGGGATTACAATTTGGAATTTATTAATGGCCTTATTCTGCCATTCTATAACTATAAGTTAAGTCTTGAACCCACTTGAACTTATTTCTGCAAAGGTGTGAATATAATGATATTCATTGAGATGAAGTATGCATAGCAACATTTAAATAATGAGTTATTTTACCTGATGGCTGGCTACCATTTACATAAATGCTTAGATATGATTCTTATTGAAATACAGTTTTTTAAATCAAAAAGTTACCAGCTTTACTACTACTCATAGCCAGGATGTTAGATTGATTTTATTAAAGTCTAAAAGAAACATAAATGTATCTCACTTTATTTGAAAATCTCTAGCACCCCTGTCGTTTACCAGTATCTTCTGTAGCCATGAAATGGAGCTAACATTGCTTTCCCTACCTGCCTCATACATGGTAACAAGGGAATGAATTATTTACAGCATGCAACACTTTGAAGATGAAATTGTTACATAGATGCCAAGAAGATTTATCATCATGGCTCTGTAGGGAGGGAAATCATGTCTTTGAACACTGCCATAGCTGATCAGAACAGACTTTAAAAGAAAACAACAGAACGGATATGAGACAGAAAGTATGAAAAGACAAAATACAAAGTTTGAATAATTAAAGCAGGCTATGGTGCATATGAACTTATTTCTCCCAAAAGCTCATACAGGGGGAAAAAATCCTAAATTAAGCTTTAAATAAAATATAGGCTTGAAAATGAAGCCATCTGAAAGAACAATTCTGAAATTCAAGTTCCATTCAGGACCTCTGCCAACATCTAACCATCAAAGAAAATTACATAGGCTCAGTTCGAACTTTTTTTAAATTTGCAATGAAACATAAGCATATTTGCAGCCTTTGCAGTATTTGCAGTATTAATGGCCACACACAAAGTATGTGGTACTCTTTGCTACACTGAAGTTGAACAGGATAAATAGATTCATCAATACCTGTACTACAGCCAATATGCACAGAGATTATTCTCTTTAGGCATGGCTGGACAATGTTTTTCGTACCTATGTCTACTTTTAGCCTCTCAGTGACATATCTAAGGTTACGTACTTACAAATGGCTCAGGACAGACAAGAAAATGAGAGAGGAAAGGAGAAAAACCAATTAAAAACCTGAATGATATTATAACTAAATTCTTTATGTGAGTTACTGAAATGTCAGTACCAAGACATGAAAAATGCATAAAGAAAATTGAATGAAGTGCTGGGAAAGCAGGTATTTTTCTATGGAAGTAGTACAGTATTCCTGTGGCAACCCAATTCAAGCATATAAATCAGCTGAATGAATGCAAAAAAAATTATTGAATGGACCTTTATTTTGTAATAATCAGAGATTTTGGATGATCTGATACCTATAATTAGCAGAGTTTATAGGGCAAGGGGTGGCTGAATGAAATGAGGACAACTCTTTTCCATATATATTGCAATGTTATACACATACCATATTTTTCAGAATATAAAACACACCAGAATATAAGACACACCTTAGTTTTTGGGAAGGAAAATAAGAAAAAAGCTGATTGGCAGGTGGATCAGCCTCCGGAATATCCCTAATCAGCTGTTCCCAGAGGTGAATTTTAGCAACAGGTTCCTTGGTTGTGAGCTCTGTGCCTTGCTTTTGCTTTTTGCTTTTTTTCCTGCCTCTGAAAGCCTCTGAAATAGAGCTTCAGAAAAAAAGCCTCTGAAGCTCTGTTTGGGGGCTTCTTTTCTGAAGCTTCATTTCTGATGCTTTTTTCAACCTCTGAAACCTCTGTTTGAGAAGCTGTGCGGGGCTACATTCTGAGTATAAGACGCACCCAGATTTTCACCCTCTTTTTTGAGGGGAAAGGTGTGACTTATACTCTGAAAAATACTAACGGGTTATATTTGCCTGGCATGCCATGTTGCTTTCCTCATTCTGAATCTTCAGATGATGTTATTTATGATTAAGATATTTTACTCCTGTGGAGGGACATAACAATAAAATTGAGTGCTTGGAAGAACAAAAAGGAAACAGACCGACTATATTTTAGGTATTAATATTAGTTTGCAATGGACATAACTCTGTTTTCTTCCAACTAGCAGGGTGGATTTTCTTTCCATTCCTATTCCCACACCATTCGAAGGGTGTTCATCCCAAAGTGCATCGCTAAATGACTATGGAGATTCTTAGTCATCCAGATCATAGTTGTCCCAAAGGTGATTTTTCAAAAGGCAACTGGACTTTCTGGGTTTGTTTGTTTTTTAAGACATTTCAGACATTGTAGTGGTTGCTTAGACATCTTGTTAGATCATGGACATAATACCTACCAATTATCATGATGCAAAATTGATCCCATCATTAATAACTCTACAGTTATTTTTTTTCCTTAATTAGAATCCACACTGTACTGCCTTAACTGAATGTGGAAATTCAGCTATACTACCAATGGTATAGCAATAGCAGTAGTATTTAGGCTTATATACCATTCCATAGCATATTACTGCACTCTCTGGGCTATTTACAATATAGCATTATTAACACATTGCCTCCAACAATCTGGTTCCTCTCTTTACCGAACTTGGAAGAGTGAAGGCGGAGTCAAGCTTGAGCCCCAACAGAATTGAATGCCAGGCTTGGGCAGAGTTTGCCTGCAATACTGCATTTTAACCACTGCACCACCAATGTAGACTGTCTTTAGAGAGAAATCCCACCATATTTTCCATATTCAGTTTTACCAGTTCATTTCCAGGTCAGGCAAAAGTACTGACATACATTTCCTACAGCTTGATGCTTATATACAGTATAGCTCTTTTCCCTTCATTTGCCACTAAACATGGTAAGATTTCAGAATGGCTTGTCAGTATGCCGATGCTGACCACAGAACTTGGTCTATAGAAGCTCTTAAAATATGAATTTGTTACAATAGCTACTCCTTATATCATGTAGTCATATAAAAAGATGGGCATATATGTTACAAAATATTTTTATTTCACTTCCGTAGAAGAGGATTAAGCCTTTTGTTAATTAAAGGCCTATGAAAATATTGGGAATAAATACTCTCAGTTTGGAGGTAACCACATGTGGTCTAACTGATTGATGTCTTCTAGATTCACAGAAGTAGAGCTATTTCAAAAATTTATGAATATAACCCTAAAACCCAAAAAAGAGAGACAACTCTGAACAGTAACATTATACATGCTTTATGAAGGGATGGTAAATGAATGACTGGTGGTCAGGAAAGAGTTTAAGTATTGTATTGGGTTTAGGTATTGTTGCCATTATTAGCATGAAAAGATATACTGAGGTTCAAAAAGTTACCTCTGCTGCTTCTTATTTATTTCCAGACCTGAACATTTAGGGCTAGAAAAGGAAAGTGGCAGCAGATACGCAGTATATATAAGCCCTCATTTCAAGAACACGCAGTAGCAGCTGAACCATTTTTTGGTTTGAATTATAAGATGAAATGTATGGTACTAGAAATTCAGGTGTCTGTAAAACATTAACGGTGCCTTGTTTGTCATAATTATCAATAAAGATTAATCAAAAAGCTATTGTAGTCAAGTTTGCTTCTCTGTCCTCCCAACAGATCTCATTAGATTGAGTCATTCTCAAGTAGTTTAAGAAATGCTATAAATATAATGGCAGCGGGGACAGGAAAATGACAGTGTTCAAATATTAATGACAAGATGAGTTTATTTTTTTATACCATCAGTCTAGCTGCATATCAACCCCAATCTGCTATGGCTGTTTCTCATGAATGATACAGAACATATCAAGTATTTTTGAGGCCTTTCTCCTACATTTAATTAAAGTATACTGCAATTAAAGCTAATTGAGACCTCATAACTGAACAAAACTATTCACTCACCAATGAAAAGATAGGAAAAAGGAAGCCTAACAGCAGCACATCAAATATGACCTTGGGTAATGTACTATTGTGGGAACTCTCCCCCAGAGTGTTATCCTGAATAGCAAATACTGTATTTATAGCATCATAAAAACTTATACTAACACCATTGAACTCTTTTAAATGTGAGACAATCAAGACAGTCCATACTGCACACATGCAAATAAAGGATGATCAAGGAAATGAAATATCTGACGTTGCAAGATCATAGTTCATGCCCACAAACATTCTGCTGATGAATTTAGCTGGTTTAGACATTGTGCTCTATTTGATTTAGCTTAAATCCAGCACTGTAGGCTGTAAATTAGAAGCTCTGCTTACTTCAGTGTGCTATTTCAGTCAATTGTGGGGTATTCAATAAACCATGGTTAAGAAAACCGTATATTAGAATGCTGTGTAGAACCAATGAACTAAAGATTCTACTTTTCATGTAACTCTTGTAATAGGGCTATAACTATCCTGCTTACCACTGATCTGAAGCAAATAGATGGACTTCCCAACCCAGAGAATTACTTCATGCTGCTAGATATGAACAATCACTGTAAAAATTAACAATTTTAAGATATAAAAATAATCTCTGCAGCTGAATTCAAAAACAGCTTTGGAAAATAGCTGCATATCCTATCCCTTTCTGTACCAGTTATAAATAAATATAAAACTAAGTCCTTAGTAATAAATATGGGCAATAGAAATATGTTTTTGCTTAGTAACTGGCAAATTACTCTGGAGCTTCTTGCAGCACTGAGTCCCATAAACAGATTTTATGCTAGGAGAAAGGAGTCCAATTTCAGAGGACAAAACCCTATGCACACTTTTTGAATTTTGAGAAAAAACAGATTTCCCATCTATTATTAATTCTACCCTACCCACCATGATTGGTACAGCTCATGCAGATGTCAATTGTTACTTTCTTTTATTTCCTTTTCTCGTTTTAAACTAACTGAGAGAAGGAAACCTTCCAATTTCTGCATGATTGATCAGACTTTTGTTTCCTTATGAGCAGCCAAGCCAATTTCTTCTAGTTTGACTCCTCAACACTTCATATTCAAAACCTTTTGTTTAATTGATCTCTCTGGGGGTGGGCAACTTTCCCATTAGCAGGACCTTATGTCAATGCCTAATGCCTGATTTTCCATCCTCCTTTTAATGGCTGCACTCATGGTACAGGATATAACCCTTGTTCAAGTTCTTGGATATTCCCCTCTTCTGTTTCTTTTTATAATTTTCATTCATTTTATCCTTCCTCTAACTAATACTCCTTAGGGAGACAAGCATGGACAAACTGTTTGATAGAAGTACATGTATGTCCATTTTTGTCTAGATACAAGCCATTTGCTTAATTGTTTAAGTAACATTAGTTAAGATGACCTGATGCAGCTATTTCTAAGAAAGATAATAATACAAATTAGCTTCACACATAATCTAAGTCACATTAGCTAAATTCACACATATTTAATCCATAATCTGGTTGGTCTGATTTGTGATGTTTGCATAATGTCAGTTAAATTACAGCTGTGCAGACCATGATTTGTATGTTATTTAAACACAGAAATGTTTTTATGGATCAAGGTTACTGACCCCCAAAAGTTTAAATCTTCATGAAAACATATGCAGGAATTTGTCAAAGTCCAGTTTATCACAGGATGGCAGAAAGATCACTTGTCTAGATCTCTTTGCTACCATCCAGTGGTTGTCCAAATCTGGTAGCCGTAGTTTATTTCTCATTTTCCCCCCTGAAATTATACAATATTTTCTCTAGTCTTACTGTGCTCTATTAAGAAACCAGAATACAACATCTAATAATCAAGTATAATACTGGCCAATGACTTATTTTTATATCATACGAAAGCTTCACCTGACTTATTTCTCTGTGACATGGAGTTGGCAATGTCAGAACAATACAACCAAGTGGCAAGAGGCTTCTGAGGGAACAAGTAAGAAACTTGCCACATGCTGCATGTGATATATTGTCTGCACTATCTCTTTGCTGGGTGCCTTTCTTCTCCATTCCAAGGTTCTGTTCCCTTATAATGGTTTTCTTTTCATTGATGTGAGTTAGTGTGATTGTTTCCTCTTCCCATTGTTGCATTATTGGCTTTCCTGACAGGAGGAAAAGAAAAGCTAATACTCTTTAACCACAGATAGCAAATGACTGAACACCAAGAGTGAAACTAGCGAGAACATTCTTTTTTTGTCTTTAAACAACCTCTGTTAATTATTTTCTGCAGAATAAACGAAGAAGAAAAAGGCAGCTGGGCTCCTGCAACATACCAGCTGAGTAACTGCAAAGCTGGAATGCTTAAATGGAATCCAGAATATTCATGTACTGCTTTTTGCTTTCTTGTGGCCTGCTAGGTCACACACAAAGAAATCCGTCTACTCCCTAGTGTGCCTTTGTCCCTATTCCCATCATTAAAAGTGTATAGTTTTCTAATTTCTTAGAATGAAGGATGTTTCCCATGATGTTTCCAGGCTGTACTAAGCCATTGTTTCTTTAGTCACAGTTTTCTGAATAAATCATCATGATTGGATCAACATGTAAACCCAAATCCAACTTATACTTTCTTGTTTCAGCTTGTGTAAAACTAGTAAATTGCAATTTATTCAATAAATATTGTCTAAAAATGTCTTAACACAAGGTGTAAACACAGTCAGTGTATTACAAATCAGGGCCTTAGTGATAATTTGCTCTATTATAAAATAGGTGATCTGACACAGAAGAACAAATGAAGGAAAACAGTTTTGTAACAGCTTTTTATTTTGCAGTGAGCTGCTGAATCCATACCTTCCCCTGTGATTAAGACATTCCTACCTTCTCTCAAAATAGCTACTCTACATTTTTCCCTCCCTAATTGACAGAGCTTAATATAAATTTATACATGAATTTTCCTATTCAGCATGTTGTGAGGTTAACCTTTAGAAAATGGATAACACCCATGTATGAATGCACTTTTTTCCCAATGT
The DNA here is from genome assembly GCA_012654045.1 of Ptyas mucosa. NCBI lineage: Eukaryota > Metazoa > Chordata > Lepidosauria > Squamata > Colubridae > Ptyas > Ptyas mucosa. The sequence continues at coordinate 7,486,981 of WNWU01000032.1, read as the reverse complement.
AGGCTGTCATAGTAATTGATGATCTTCAGTAAGTGTGCCTCGTTTGTTCCAAGAAGAGAACAGAAACGTTGGAGTAGGACTGGGAAGATGCGGGTTCTAGCTTACCTTCAGCCATGGAAGCCTGCACTACCCCACAGGATGGTTACTGTGGGATTAAAAAAATGGAGGGATGAGTGCAGTGTGCATTTAGGAAAGGCAATATATCAATCTCACTAATAAAGAAAGAGGATTTGATAAGGTTACCATTTAAATGAAGGCTGTTTCAGAATGCCAAGTTTAGAGTCATGCAATGCTTACTTCTCTGATTCCTACTGTCTGGCCATTTCATCTTGCAGTGCATTCATAAGGCATACTCACTCATAGTTTACAACTACTATTTATAATGTTCTATATACATCTACATTGGACTATAAACTAACAGCCTAAATGGAATTCATTCCACATATTAAGCAAAAAAAAAAGTTGAATAATTTGAGTGAGTAATGCAAAATATAAGTTCACCATCCTGCTTGTGGAATTCTGTGCTTTCTTTTTTCACCTGATTGAGCTGAGTATAAATATGGTATAGTTCTTATTACGATAGCATGATGAGCTCCACTTACAGGTTATATATCACTGCAGTTTTTTCTAAATTTTTATTCAGACTTATTATTTTTTCTGTCCTATCAGGGTTGCATAAATTCCAAAAAATTCTACTTCTTGTAGATCAAAGATGCTTGGTTCAAATGTTGGCACACCTATTCTAATCCCCGCATCCATGCCATAAATATTAATCATACTTATCTAAACCTTGATTTAGACAGGTCTGCTTGTCACTCAAAAATATATCACTCATGCTCACTGAAAGAAAGATAACCTTGAATTTAAGACTATTCTTCTTCCTCAAGGCATATTAGATACCTCCCCTTCAAAAAAAAAACCCACAATCTATCACCACCCCAACTGGTTTACCTTCTTTCCCAGTAAATATAAAATTGCTTTTCCATTTTAAAGGTGAATTATTTTAGGAAAAAAACTGAATCTTTGATTCTAGTAAGTATAATATTTATTTGCTACACTGATATTTCACCTTTACCAATAAAAATCCATTTCAAATGAGTGCTTTTACAAATTGCAAATTCTTTTTATTACAGCTCAAAGTTGAGGCTATGAAAGAATCTCCAGTTCTTCCAAAGACATCCTTCTAAATCCTGCATGACCTCAAACAAAGAAAAAAACCAAGTTTCCAAAATTCCTTGTCTTTCGTTCTCCAAAAAAATGATAATAAAAGAACTAAAAAGTTAGTGTATAAAAACAAAGCAGTAATTTATACTACAGAATTGCTTCGACAAACTACATCTCCTATGGTCTCAGGATCTTGTGCTCTGAAAGAAATGCTCAAACATCTTACAAATCTAAATTAAACAGCAAATTTTATTACAGCATTCCAATGAATCAATTTACAAGCGGTGGTACAGCTATTACACTGCAACTGAGTTATTAGGAAGAAAGAAAAGACGAAAGAGAAATATTCCTTTTCTCTCTTTGTCCTGTATGTCTCATTGGTCAGATATAGATAGCTAACAATCAAGACGTTTGGAGGAGCTTCTTGTGTGAGTTTTTCACTCCACCAAATATCTTGAACTTTAGCTATCTCCTACGTCTTCTCCTTCTTACAACAATGGAATTGGATAAAGATGGTACAAGGGCTGCATACACAGCTTGCACTTCACCCTGTTGGAGTCCTTTACTTTGTTAGGCAAATGCACAATCAGGGCTAGTGTTATCACCAAATTGTAAATTTATCTTTCCTAAAAAAAAGAGATCACACCAGCATCCTTTCCTAAGTTTGTTTCAGGGCATGAAAGAACACTGGATAGGTAACTAAAAAAATTAAATTTCTACTTTTGGGATCTTTTGTCTCTAAAAAGACTTAGCAAGAGGCAGGAACAATGAGTTCCATGGTTAGGAAATGTGAATTTTTAAAATAGTCCCACCTATTTGATTTTCCTTCCACAGAAAAAAGATACTGGTCTTATGTCCTTTCCCAAATCACAAGCATTGTGCACATACAAATACATGCATATCATAGGGAAAAGATATATAATTGGCCTCACTAACTTGTACAATTATCTTTATGCTTCAGGGAAGTCTCCATCAAGAGATTCTCACATCTGCAGAAAACAATGTTTACTCTATAACAGACTCTGAGTATTTCATACATAATACCAAGTTACAGTTTTCTTAACTATGGTTTGTTTGATAAGCCATAACTGGCTAAATTTTTACAAAAGCACTGATCAGTGCACAACCATGGCAATATTCACACATTCTAAACCGTGCTCTAGTTAGTGCTTAGTACAAAGTGTGAACCAAGTTTGTAACTTAAAAGAAGCCAATGTGATCTGCATATATTGAGAAACTGATGCTAAGGAACCATTTGAATCATGCTAAACTATTTACCACTTCCTATAAACTGCTTCATTCAATTCCAAGTAATGCTGCATTAAAATTTGGTCTTTAGTTTCTTGAAAGTTTTCTTTCTCTAGGGGAAAAAAAGATTCTACTTTTTTTTATAAAAGAAACCCCCTGATTTTCAAGATATCCAAGCATTCGTTTCAAATTTCTCTTGGTAGTATTTTTTATCTTGCTTGAAGGCAATGATGCTAATGTTATTTCTACTATGTTTTTTTTATTATTCTGAAATCTTACTAGCTGCTCATATCTTCCCATTTTGAGTTCCCTCAGGATGTAATTGAAGCATGGAAAGCCAGGAAGGCCACAAATGCATATAGGGACAGGCAGAACATCCATATAGATTTCTTGGCCATCAGGGCAAGAATACTATATATTCCACCCATGCAAATTTTACTAAAATTGAATGAAAACAAGGAGAATTGGTTCACAACATGCAGGAAGGCTGTTCTGCAGAGCAGTAATTTAAGAACATTCTTAGCTTAAGAAGCTCAGGATCAAATCTTTGCGAGTACATTACAAGCAACATTAGGGGATTGTAAAGCCTAGTTTCCAGGGTAGCTTTTTTGTTCAATAATGTTTTATGCAGTAGGTCACACTTGCTAGAGGGAAATAAAAGTTGTTTTGAATGCCGAGCCTGCACATTCGTCATTTTTGCTGACCTAAAAAAATACTGTGTATGTATACTAGCTATCCTTTATCTCTGCCAGCTATAGTCTGCTGATATATATACTAGAGTATAAATTGTTTTGCTTTACTGAATTATACATCAGGGACACCTTATTTCCAGCATCAGAGAGTACAGATTTCCCATTAACTTTGTTCCTCCTGTCTTATGATCAAATTTGTGTAACCTCTCTGGAACCATCTGGAGATTAAAACATATAACTCTACGAGATTTAACACTATAAACCATAGTTTTGTAAGCTTTTTCTATAGTGCAATTTGATTGTGGGAAGCTGGTTTGTGCAACTACAACTGTGAGAGATCAAATCAGATGTCACAAAAATGTTTCCTTGCATTTGACTTTGGATTTTAAACTAAAACAACATGAATGGCTACATGAATTAACAGTTCTTATTGTGGCAATTGATACCCATTTGGCCAAGTCTCATATGGTTCATGATCTTATTGTATATTAGTTTCCATGACCTATCCTTTGCAAGCAAGATTCTGACTTAGTACATCCTGGACAATAGTGGTTATTTGGGGAAAATGCATTATGATTTCTCAGCAATAAGAAAAATACATAGTTATTGTACTTGAAAAATCAAGTCTAGTATAACTGCCACTGCCCCTAAAATAATATTAAAAATTACATCCTTTAGTCATTTAGATTATAATGGATCCTGTGACCTTCCCTTTGGTATATTTTTCTCTACTACATTTCTGAAGAAAAATCTTTCTGAACGTGAAATTTGTTGGGAGAGAATGTTATATATGTGGTGCAGTGCAATAATGGGTGCACGCACTATAAAATAATCTAACTTTTTCTATGCTAATATAGATTCTAACAAGACAGCAAAGGACCATATTGAATCTGGTTGCTATATAATTTAAAGGCTGAAACCTACTTAGTATAACATACATAGTGGAACAAACAGGAATTAAAACGTGACCCTGCCCATTTCATTTTTTAGAAAGTTGTCTCTATCTTGCTCTAAAGTGAATTGCAAATGTTGGTTATGTTATTATTTATATAATAGATTGAACAAAATCTTCGCCCTTCAGTAGGACACATCTCATCTCTGTCATTCCTGCTTCAGAACACATTCAGGGAATAAGAAAATGAAAAAAAAAATCCCTTTGGCTGGGAACTGTTGCCAACATGTGGAGCAAGCTGAATAAATGTGTTGACCAATAGAACTGGATGAACTGTTGACAGTAGCCCCAGAAGGTTCTCCCATATGCATTTTTAAAAGACATGGTAAAGTTCTGGAAGCATCCATGCTGAGGCTTCAAAAAATATGCACCTTAGTACTTTCAACACTGGGTTCAGAGGAGTGATTTCATTGTATCCAAAAATGAAAGACAATTGCCTCTTTTTTAAACTTTACCAAGATCATACCCAGGTACATAATGTAAGGGTTTGCAGACGCTTGCAGAGACAGTGCCACAACTTTAAATTGAGCTTTAAATTGAGTGTGTGTCTGCAAACCCAGTTCGCAGAAAGTAAACGATGCAGGAAACTGACCTCTGGTTTATACCATAACCTAATGCCTCTTTATTAATGTTTCAATGAGCAATAAGCATGATTTTCATTTTTTTAATCTAAGTTACTACCTTGCTATTTAATTAGTCTACTCCCCAAATTTGAAAATGGCCCTTCCATTTTAAAATATTGTTTTTCCCCTCATTCTGTCAGTAAGACTTATCATTTCAATAATGAAATCCAACACTTAGCATGTCTCTCTTGATGAAACTGAAATGTCAGTACTTTTTTCTTGTTGCTGGGAGAACAACAAAGACAAGAAATAATTTTACGATATTATATTGGAAAAAGACAAATGGGCATTATTAAAACCAAAAAGCATTTCTTTGTTATTTTTTTCTGTTATTCTTTTCCAGTTGTCCTTTCAATAGAAAATAGAATAAAATTTATTCAGCGTTTCTATGAATATTGTACACTTAGCTGTCATAAAACTAGAATCATTGTTTTTCCTTTCGTATTAACAGATGCAGAATTGGAAATCAGCACTTGAGCCTTCAGCTTCAACCTTCTGCTCAGTGCAATAAGGCAAATCAAAGAACCTCACAAATGACTCGCCAGTAACTACTTGAATACAACACAGAGGGGTGCCAACTGCTTTCCTTTCTAATTAGTTCAACGTGTTGTACTGCAACTACCTTTAAACTTTCTTCACTTAATATTAAATCAGACTCGAAGTTCTCTACAGATTAAAACCATCATTTTGTGTTCTGCATTCTGGTCCTTTTCTATTGGTATGTTTAAATTATGAATTTTCCTTAAAATATCAATATGGATATGTTTCCATTTACTGTATGTGCAGAATAATTGGGTCCTTACCAATTGTTAACAGTAATAAGTGACTAAAAATTATACGTATTAGGGCTAATTATACATATACAGTATCTATTATTCCATGTTTACTAAATTCATGTACAAAAGGCTGTCATAATGATTCCTCCGATGGTATCAGTTTACCTGTATTAATTTGCAGCCTGATAAGAAAAGAGTTGTTTATGAATGGTTTCATTTGCTTTTTTAAACTATTTATTCTGAAATATCTATGTCCCGTTTTCTTGATCGTGATTCCCTGTGCACAGTCACTCATGCCCTCGTCACCTCTTGCCTAGACTACTGTAGCGCTCTCTACATGGGACTCCACTTGAAGATCACCCGGAGGCTCCAACTGGTCCAGAACGCAGCCGCGCAGGTAGTGACGGGAGCAGCATGGCACTCCCACATAACACCACTCCTGCACGAGCTGCACTGGCTTCCGGTGGTCTTCTGAGTGCACTTCAAGGTGTTGGTGATCACCTTTAAAGCGCTCCATGGCATAGGGCCTAGTTATCTCCGAGACCGCCTGCTGTCACCGATGATCTCCCATTGACCGGTGCGCTCCCACAGAGAGGGCCTCCTCAGGGTGCCATCAGCCAAACAATGTAGGCTGGTGACCCCCAGGGGGAAAGCCTTCTCTGTGGGGGCACCCACCCTCTGGAACCAGCTGCCCCTGGAGATAAGGAGAATTCATGACCTCAGTGCCTTCCACCATGCCCTCAAAACACATTTTTTCCAACAAGCCGGGCTGGCTTAAGAAGAAATTTTAAATATTTTAATTGGTTTGTTAGTTTTAAATTTTGGGGCCAAATTTATATATATATATTAATTGCTTTTAATATTTGTATTTCATGTTTTTATTTCTGGCTGTACACCGCCCTGAGTCCTCAGGAAGAAGGGCGGTATATAAATCGGAAGTAAACTAAACTAAACTAAACTATACAAAAAGGCACATCAAACAGTGAACAGGGAAATTGAACAGGAAAGAAATTGTATAAAAGATTTCTTTAAAAAATACTAATGTACAACTGGGAGAGAGATGCAGGTAGAGTTAACTAAGCCCTGATCTCCCAGGATGAGATATTATGCTAGGTGGATGGGTGAGGCTTCTGTGGGTCTTTTGCCGGTTTGTGCTGCAAATACTCTTTTCTGCAGCGAGTACAATTGTATCCCAAATCAGCATTGGAATTCTTTCCCACTGGCCTTGAAACTAGCCCATTGGAGGCCAGTGGTAGTGGACTTGAAAAATTACACATGGTGGCTACATGAGGTAATCTTGTGCCAGTATTTATCTCATGTGTCTTATCAAAAGAGCCAGGTAGGGGCCTTTTCTCTAGAGAATGCACCTGGCTTCATATCAGGTGTCAATTTCAATGAACAATTCCTGCAAAGACAGACAGAATTAGCTAGAAGGTAGGGTAGGGTAGGGTAGGGTAGGGTAGGGTAGGGTAGAATAGAAAGGATAGGATAGGATAGGATAGGATAGGATAGGATAGGATAGGATAGGACAGGATAGGATAGAATTCTTTATTGGCCAAGTGTGATTGGACACACAAGGAATTTGTCTCTGCCTCTTTGTCAATGGCACCAACCTTAAACTTATCAACAAGTATTTCATACTATAAAATAGAGTATTTAATTGTAGTATATATCTGATTTGTTAATATACATATTGGAATGTGAATTTAATAACAATCAGATTTATAGTGGAAGTGGAATCAAACTATGAGTTGAATGAGTACTCCTACTCCAAGTACTGGAGGATTCAGATAACTGCAAATTTTTCTATAACATTTGCAAGTGATAATATATTTAATAAAATTGGAATTGTGGAAAAAATACTGTAAGAGTTCTGTATCATTGAGGGACTTTACCTCTTATGTCTTCAGACCAAGAGCCTTGGTAGTACAGTGGTCTAAAGCACCCTGTTATTAACACCAGCTGCCTGCAATTATTGCAGGTTCGAATCTCACCAGGCTCAAGGTTGACTCAGCCTTCCATCCTTTCTAAGGTAGGTAAATTGAGGACCCAGTTTGTGGGGGCAATAAACTGACTTTGTATAAATATACAAAAGTATGATGGCTATTGCTTAGCGCATTGTAAGCCGCCCTGAGTCTCCAGAGAAGGGCGGCATATAAATCAAATTTAAAAACAAAACAAAACAAAACAAAAAACCTAGCATGCACATTTTCATAGTTTTCAATACAACATACATTTGTGCTAGGTATCTAGTTATGCATTTATCAGGAATTCCATCATCAATATTTCAAAAATTACTGTGTTTTCTTCTATTATCTTGCACAGAAAAAGCAATTTCTTCTTCTTGCCATAAAAGTTTTCCAAGATATTGCAGATATGCCCATTACCCCAAATTTAAGAAAATAATCAATATTGAGAAAGAGACCTATTTACCCTTTTGTTTACTACTTCTATGACAAATAGCAATAGCACTTCGGCTTATATGCCACTTCACAGGGCTTTACAGCCCTCTTTAAGCAGTTTACAGAGTCAGCATATTGTCCCCAACAATCTGGGCTCTCATTTTACCAACTTCAGAAAGATGGAAGGCTGAGTCAACCTTGAGCCAATCAGGATCGAACTGTTGGCAGTCGGCAGAATTAGCCTGCAATATTGCATTCTAACCACTGCGCCACCATGACTCACCACAAAGCCTTGCCTAACCATGGTAGAAACATGTCTCAGCAGCCTCTGTTTGTGGCTTGTCTTCATGACATTGCCTCAACCTGATCTTATCCTACACTTTAATCACCCAAATCATTCTTAACTATTCCAGTTTCACAGCACTGTTTTCTTCTTATCCCAACTAGGCACATTTTACTGATCACTGTGTTGCAATATCTTGCAATGCAATAGTGCATTGATAAATGGTCCGCCAAAAATATATTTTTTCTATTAATCATTAGGGAACCAAAATACACTGACTAGCCCATACTTCTATATTTACATTCATGATAAATAGATGCCCTTAACTGTTCCTTCTCTGAAGAAAAAATAATTTCTTAAAGCCACTAGGTCAGCTTACAGTTGAGTGTGAATCCAGTTCCAAGTCTGGATAGTAATTGAAAAATATAGTTTAAAAGGATTCAGAATAGCATTTGTGTGGGACTTAATCATCTTTAAACTTTCCCAGATCCATTACCTAAAGAAGTCATTATTCTATTCAGATTTGAATGATATCCACCAAAAGTGATCTCCACTTAAAACTAAACTTGAACTTTTCTTTTTAATAGCAGACATGGAACATAACTCTTTTGCCCTCTATCATAATTAAACGCAATATGTTTGACATGAATATCTTCCTTTTAGCCCTACTTTATGAATTTGATTCAGGTACAAGATAATAACCCAGCCAAAGTTATCCTATGACTTTCTATGGTTGAGTGTAAACTTGAATCCAGTTGTCTCTGGTCCTAGTCCAATGTCTCCACTATATGATTGAAAATGCTGGCTTAGTATACACTATGATGAATGATGAATTATTAAATTAACTAGACTGTTACTATATGTTTTCTAATTTTTCCAGCCATTTTAAATATAAGATATATGATGACAAGACAAAGCAGATATAATCTGTATGAAAATATATTATTCAGAAACAGCTATAAAATCATAAACCTTAGTAATGAATAATCAATCTTTGAAATCCATATGGCTTTTACTGTCACAATGGATTTTGTGTTTAGTGATAAGGTAAGATAAAATTGTGTAGTGTTTCTTTAAATAGTCCCTGATCCCTGCTTCAAACTTGATGCATATTCTACAGAGAGATAATTTCCATCTACCATAACAACAGAGTATAGATACCATTTAGAGTATTATTTTATAAATTTGCTTTTGCTCCGGTGCTGTGCAAAAACCTCTGCACTATTGACAATTTCTCTTCAGTTTGAAGAAAAAGAGCTGTATATCTATATATCTGTATAACACTGTGTATGTATATGTGTGTATATGTGTACAAGTTTAAGGGAAGATGATATATACCACACTGATAGACTGTATATATCCTTCCTGCAATATCCCTGACCATGAACACCTGGATAGTTCGTAGGGCTAGCTTACTGTAGAGCATCTAAAGTGTAAGATTTGTGATTTCCCAAGAGATGGCTTTATCTCTATAGAATAAGATCTGGCTACATAGATGTGTTTATTCCCAATTAGGATGAAACCAGTTATATACTGACTTCTGGTGATCAAAACAGTTCTGTGCTTTGTGTAAACATGATGTCAAGTCCCAAAACTGAGAATGACACATGGTTATTCTTCCAAGCTGAATTCTTTATTGTTTCCACATCTATAGATAGAATCTTGCTAGACTAAACACTCGATTAATTGCATCTCATATCCACTGAGAACTAAGTAGGGGCTGTCCTCACTCTCTTTTCTCTCTTATGTCTCTGGAAGGCACCTCCTCCCTCCAGGGAATCCAGCTTACTAAATTTCATCACACAGGGTAGATAGCAAATAGTCTTTGTAATAGTGAACAACTTCAGAATTCTTTTTCATACTTGATTTTAGTGAAAAGACTGAGACATAAAATACTAATTCTCTTGTGCTTTTTCTCAATCTCTCTCTCTCTCTCACACACACACACACACACACAGAAAGAGAGAGAGAGAGAGAGAGAGAGACAGACAGACAGACAGACAGACAGACAGACAGACACCTAGATTATGATCATTCCAAATTTGGGATTGAAGTTCACATTCTTGAACTTCAAAATAAATGATGAACATCATTGGGAACATTTTTGTTGAGCCAAGTTCCAACCAAAAAGTTGGTTTAAAAAGTTAGTATTCTGGTCATTAAAAAAAAAAATTTGGAACATGGCCCTTAATTGCTTTTTTACCCTAGGACCACAATAAGAATGATAATCTGTTAGCTACTACCCAACCCGCCCCCAAAAAATCTAAAAATATTTGTAAATCTAAAAAAAACCCTACCATATTAGAAAAGGATTCAACTTTCTTTTGACCCAGCTAAAAAATCAGGTACTTAATACCTCTGTTATGAGGAAATTCTTTGCTATGGTTTTTTTCTTCAACAGAAAGATTTCAGTACTTTCAATAAATCTTAAAGCTGAAAATAACTCCTTAACAGAATGAAAGAGTCACTCTCAATGAGCACCTCCTGCATGAGGACTAACAAGCCAGGCAAAGACAAACACAAAGAGAGAGGTCTGCATCAATAGTGAAATCCAACATTTTTTACTACTGGTTCTGTGGGCATGGCTTGGTAGATATGGTGTGGCTTGGTGGGCGTGGCTTGGTGGGCGTGGCAGGGGAAGGATACTCCAAAATCTCCATTCCCACCCCATTCCAGGGGAAGGATACTGCAAAATCCCCATTCCCTCCCTACTCCTGGGGGGAAGGATATTGCAAAATCTCCATTCCCACCCCACTCTCGGGCCAGCCAGAGGTGGTATTTGCTGGTTCTCCAAACTACTCAAAATTTCCACTGCCGGTTCTCTGAACTGCTCAAAATTTCCACTACCAGTTCTCCAAAACCTGTTAGAACCTGGTGGATTTTACCCCTGGTCTGCATTCCCTTCAAAGAGTTGCCTCTGCATGCCATGGCTCTACAGACCACCTTCTGCAATTGGCAAAACAGTTCAAGTCAAGATCTTCACGGAAGTCCAAAATTAGGTCATAAATTGAGGGATCCAGCCTAATTTAATAAATATCTGCTGATGATACCAAACGTACTAGGAATCCAATTAGAGGAAATTATTATTATTTGGAGAACAGCAATAGTACCAGCAATAGTACTCAATTGAAGCTTAAATATAGCTGACATTTTGCATATATTTTCTGATTTATAAAGTCTAAGGTTATTCTTAATATTATGGTAAAGGAATAAAATATTCAGATTAAACATGGTTGTTCTAGAAGGACAATGTCCTTTGGAACAGCAGTCACATATCCTCCAAATTTCTTCCCATCAAATGTCTTGGACATCTTTTATTTCCTTTAAAACTAAAATAATTACACTAAACAAATAAACAAGTTTTAATTGGATATTGCAATAAATCCATAATGTTTGTAAAATGCAATCACATACAACAAACTAATTATTCCAATTTGATTAAACCTAAAGAAACCGTTTTGCCTCCTTTAGCACTTAACCAATGCAATTCATTTATACAGTAACTCCAGTGATTGACAGCAGTTACTAGTTCAAATGGTTTAAGATATCAGAATATTTTAGGAGCAGCAAAATATGTCAGTGAAATCATCTTGCCTCTTTCAACCTGTCTTAATATCATTACAATATCCTTTTGACCACATGAAGTGTTTCAAGTTCAAGTAGAAGCAGTAGAAGCAGTAGTGACACTTGATCACTGATGGAGATGCAATATCCTTTAAACTACACTATGTCAAAATGACAACAGAAGTAGAACAAGCAATAGTTATCTAAAGTCTATCTAGACAGACTTTTTGCAGTGTGGGGTCACAGGTCACAATAACATTAAACTGGTTCTGAAAGAGTATCAGGAGTTCTTGCTTAATGATTACTTGTTTAGCAATCATTCAAACTTCTGAGTGAGGGATCCTCATACTTACATTGGCCACAGCATTCCATGGTTATGTGATTGCCATTTATGACTTTCTTTGCCAGTATCCAAGCAGCAAAGTTAATTGTTTCACCATGTTGCTATTCAGAGGAATTTAAATGTACTCTATTTAGGGTAAATAAAAAATGAAATAGACAACCTTTGGGGCTGGTGAACACATAGGAATGTTGTCCCCCAAATGACGAAGATGACAATTGTCACAGAACTTCCCTTACCCAAAAGACAACCAGGGTTCCCCCCTGGTCCTCCTCCTAGCTCTCCAAATTGCTTTCAGTCTTTTCTTTAGGGCGTTGCCAAATCCCTCAATGCTCTTTAATTAATTTACTATCGACCAGTTTGAAGATGTACTTCGATTTTGATAAGGACTTAATAAAATTGGAAACATTTTGAACTTAGCTATGTTCCACCCATACAGACCTTTTGAATGCTTTGATTTTGTGAAATTAAAAAGGGTGAATGAAAAGAAATGGAAAAAAACTGAAAACTACCATAGAAAAAGAAATTTAATTAAAAAAAAAATCTTAAGTGAGGCCAAACACATTTTTTTCTTCTTAAATGCCAAAACTTTATACACTTTGTTTCTTTCACATTCATCCATATTTTTAGTTGAAAAATTAGAACTAGGTGCCAAATACTTTTTCAATAGAATATTTTTTTAAAAAGCCAGCCAGACCAGTCCTCTTACCCTGTGTATAACAAGATAAAGCCTACTATGAGAAGAATTAAATTATTTTTGTTTTGTTTGATTTGTTTTGTGCAGATGGTAAAGCATTTTACAAATATAATGATGGTATTTAAGATAGTATCTTCCTTTTTTAGGTAGTAGGAACATACCCAAATAAAGCACTTACCCTTCATAAAATTAACATTCATTTAATTTTCCAAGAATGTCTGTAGAGATTTTGTGAGATCTGGAGAAGGCCTTGAAAAGAAAACAGCATTGTAGGCTGAAACGTTGCTTTACTGTACTCCACCCTCCCATTTAAGTAGTTTTAATTAAAGAAGAAATTAAAGGCAAGAAGCTTATTAGTTACAAGCAACCTTGATCACTGTGGCATTTTTTCCTGGTTTTACAGTTTTGGGGGCACATCTTTAAAGTCTAGTGTTTATTTGCTACACATAATGGTGATGTGTGTGTATATATATATACTTTTTTAAAAAAAAATGATTTATATCCCACCCTTCTCCGGAGACTCAGGGCAGCTTACAATGCGCTAAGCAATAGCCTTCATACTTTTGTATATTTATACAAAGTCAGCTTATTGTCCCCACAAACTGGGTCCTCAATTTACCTACCTTAGAAAGGATGGAAGGCTGAGACAACCTTGAGCCTGGTGAGATTCGAACCTGCAATAATTGCAGGCAGCTGGTGTTAATAACAGGGTACTGTAGACCACTGTACTACCAAGGCTCTATATACTGTATATATATACTGTATGTGTGTATGTGTGTATACACACACACACACACAGTATAGCAACTAAGACATTTTTAATCATCATAAATGTCCATTCGCTAGTTGTCATAAATAGAAGGCTGGATTCCCTCCCTCTTGCCCCCAAATGAGATCTTTTCTGCAAATGAGATCTTTACTTAGGAATACTTAGGATTCTGATCAACTGTGATCAGATTACATATTTAAGGAGAGGGGCACAACCACTTTGGGTTTGAACTCCAGAAAGTGATTGGGAGCATCCTGAGCACTAACAAAGACCCAACTATACAATACCTTAAAATCTAGGTGTAATTTCCTGAGATATGCAGCTTCTTCAGAGGGCATATCTGAAATCCAAGGAACTATGCAGTTGCTTCAGATTGCCACCGACAGAATTTGCCAAAATTAGTGTGCATTCCAGTACTTTTTGGAAATTGAATCCAAAATGTTAGAGCTTTTGAAAGAGTGTGAGGTGAAAGGATTAATTAAACTCTACTCATATATTTAAGTACATATACTGTTTCATGCATAATGAATGCGACACATGAGGTTTTAGTGGCCTGGCATGGTTGCTCTCCTGCTGGTATTAGTCAGCAAATAGGGAGAGAAAAGGGAAGAGCAGCTTAATTGTAGTCTTGTAGGGCAGATGTTCTATAGTGAGGTCTGATGAACTGACCTGACTCTATCAGGGCTGATGTGAGAGATGTTGAGATAGCAGCCCAATTAATCCAACCTCAAAATAATGTTAAGGAATAGAGTTCTCAGAGGACATACACTTCAGTTGTGGAGGGACATTCTTCAATCTAACAATTGAAGAGAAAACAGAAGAGCGGAGAGAAAGGGAGAGGAGAGGAGAGGAGAGGAGAGGAGAGGAGAGGAGAGGAGAGGAG
>WNWU01000032.1:7410610-7465882 GCA_012654045.1 Ptyas mucosa | reverse complement strand
GAGAGAGAGAGAGAGAGAGAGAGAGAGAGAGAGAGAGAGAGAGAGAGCGAGCAGCATGGAATTAAAAAGTATTATGTAGGGTATTTAATGTACAATAGAGTTATAGCTGTATATGAAAAGATACCTATAGGCCTATTTGATGTCTAGATGTCTTTACTGTAGAACATATATTCAAGGATATCTGAAACCGCAGAGAGCAAAACATCTGGCCTACTGCAATATTCTTTTATGACAGCTATAGGATGGTTTTCATAAGCTTTAGGGGTCTAATTTTAAAAAACAAAACAAAAACAAAGGAAATCATTAAAAAAAAAAAATAATGACCTGATTTGATTTCACTGCTGAAGTGAAAGGAGGCGTTATGTTTGCTAGTAGACAAATCAGATAGTATTAAATGTGGACACTCACCTATATATTTCTGTTGCCAATAAAGTGGCTTGCTACAGGGGAATCTGATTCTTACCCTAAAAGTATCCAATTAATTTTTAGCACTTTGGGACTCATATGTTTATTTGCATTAACCAAGCCAATTGCCTTGTAGTCCTAATTCAAGTTGCCATCAAGTGACTGTACAATGAAGTGTCCAATCATCCAGTCCTAGGAGACTATTTAATCCCCTCAGTCATTTGCTTCAGTTTTGCTTCTAGATAATGAAAGAATATGCAGCCATTTCAGACACATTAAAAACACTATCTAAACAAATATGCTTTTCAAACAAACGGCAGAGTTGCCTCATATATAACTGTTATCCAGTAGCAGTTTTTAAGCTACTGTTGTGATTTTGGCATGAAATTTGACATAGCATGGTGAAGTAAGGATGGTAGCCCCAGACAGATTTAAAGATTAAAGCGGTTCATTGTTCAAAACACAATGTTTTACCTAGAAAAACTAATTGTAGAGAGGTGACAGAAAATATTCTAGATGAGAATGTAAGAAAATAA
Source organism: Ptyas mucosa (assembly GCA_012654045.1). NCBI lineage: Eukaryota > Metazoa > Chordata > Lepidosauria > Squamata > Colubridae > Ptyas > Ptyas mucosa. The sequence continues at coordinate 7,464,941 of WNWU01000032.1, read as the reverse complement.
GATGTTCAATAAATAGATTCCATTATTCAGTTATGCAGTAGAGTAAGCAAGCCTTTCTATCTCCTATGAAAGATAGGTAGCTAAGACTTTATTCCCAAAATAAACATAATTGGAGAATTTACCCTATCCAGTATTGTACTATATATGGGTTACTCTTGGGTGAATTTAGAAATCCACCCAATTTAATAGACAATATTGTAAAAAAAAACTTCCAGCTAAAATGTTTGATGAAAATATTTATTATTTTAAAGTATTTTCAAGTTTTGATTCTTGACCAAGTCAGTTTTCTATGTGCCTGCATTTCATGTCTACCCATCTTTAACCTTCTTTGGATTCTTCAGCTGAACTGTTAAACAGGGCTGTCAAACTTCAAAGAGGTGCTTCATTTCATGAAGGTTCAATCACTGCATCTCTTTGAAATGCCTAGTTCAAGAGAAGCATCCCTCTATTTTTAAATCTTAAAACAAGGTGACTGGTTGAGGGAGTCTGAATATGCCACAATATTTCTTAATGAAATGTCAAGAAGGAGCATGCCTATTTCTCACATCCGTTATAAATAAATATAAATCCTTGAGATTATTTAGGTCCAATATGCTCATTTATTGCAAAATCATATTTTCCAGCAATTGTATGTGGAGCAGATCAACCTGCTGGACCATAGCAGCATTATGTTCTTCATGTGGACCTCAATTTGGGCACAAATCCCCTGAAGTAAAACTGTTTAAGCTGTTTAAGTGTTATTCCTTCCTTCTTAAGAAACAGACATTTTTTTCCATTTTCTCATTTTTTTTCTCTTTCTCATTTTTCATAAAATGAGAAAGAGAAATAAAGGAGAGAAGGGGAAAAATTTTAAAGATCAAAATGTAGATGAAATAAGGGATGATAGATAATAATGTAGAGTAGGATAAAGTTAAAATATGTGTAAATAGTAAGAAAAGACCACTTCGAAAGAGCTGTTAAAAAAAGAAGTGTATGTATATAAATGTTGTATGTTTGTGTCTTGTTTTAATGTGTTTACAATAAAAAAAAATTTTTTTAAAAAAATAAAAGAAACAGACGTAAAACAGTATTAAGAAAGAAAAGGGGAGAAGCATCATATATAAAAACATGAGTTACAAGGTGTGGTTCTGGCACATTGACTGCTTGCTTTGGCTTCCTTTTACCATGCTGACCCCAAATGAAAAAATAAATGCTTTAGTAAATACTACTGTAGAAGATTATGAAAACCATAACATTGTTTATAAGATTCCTTCCCTATCAAGGTTTAATAGGATTCTGTTTTCAAGACTAATCACAGGAACCTGCCATTTAAGTGAATTACTTCTGTGTTACTTGATTTTCTCTTCAATGAGAAATACCAATTTTGGAAATCAATGTTGATTTGATTGGGCAATTGCCCTGCCTTATTTTTGGAACGATTGAAAGAGCCCAATTAAAAGAAAATCTACTTGAAATTGTTCTGTAATGGTTAAGACAGACGATCTCCAATTAGAACACTACAAAATCAGATTTTTAAATGTATATAGAATATAACATAGTTTCCTAGACTCAGAAGCATTTAGAAGAGTCCTGAAAATAGAAAGAGTTAACATTACATCAGATCAAATGCAGTCCAGGAAAATATTTGCCTATATAAAGCCCACAAGCAGGATAGAAACATAACTCTGCCTTCTCACAAGTGATATTAAAATAAAAGCTTGTCTTTCCAAAATAGTATATAATCAGCATAACTGCTAACCACCGATAGCCTTTGCTATACTTATATTGGACAAAAATTATTTTATTTATGTAAGCAAAAACCCTTTCTTCTTAAGCCTTCTTCCTATATTCAAGAAATGAGAATATTCTCTCATTATAATAATAAATATTACCTAAGCTGTAAAACTGGGGAGGCAAAGGCATAATAGACATGAGAAGACCACTTCTTTCCATCTTCAACAACATTTCTTGCTTATTTAGCAAGACCAGGTGGGCTTCCTATATTATTACCAGGCATTGCTTGTATCAGCAAATGCTGTCTTGCTTTTCCTCATAGCATATAGTGAAAGAGGTACTGTGAAATAAGCTGAAGACATTCAAAGAAATCCATGTATCTGATCTAGTAGTTATTCTATTAAGATTTGAAGGACATGTCATATAAAACTAATAAAGATCAATGAGAGTCCATGTGTATGTTTTGGTTCCCTAAGAGCACTAAAATGCAAAGCTCATCATTTAGACTATGCTTGGAGCCTAGCAGTATTTTACATTGCATCTTTGTTCCCTGATGGTTAATTTCAGCAGTATAACAGGAAATGGTTTTCTTGCATGTACTCATAACTGATTTTAGCTATAATTTATACTCATGGTAATATAAAGTCCAGTTTAGGTGAACTTTCCTATAAAGTTCTCTCTGCTAAAATGGCAGGAAGGGAACTCTGTTTTCAGACTTCATTGTTCAATCTATTCCATATCAAGAACTACCTACAAATCTAAACTAATGAAGTCTTCCTTCTCACTCAAAGGTCTATTCCACCTCAGAGTAGTTTTTCATTTTACTGATAAATATGGCACATAAATCTGTGTATTTTCTCTTTTTTGTGTGATGCTGTGATCCTCCCTATAGAAATGGATGTCATTTCTTCTCCCGCTCCTATTTCTTTTCAGAGAGAAAGTCCTGATTAAACTAATAAGCATAATTTGCTAAATCTATCCCTCATGCATGAAACATCACTAAAAGGGATGGTCCACTAAGCATCAGTATTTCTTTATGTAATATACACAATAAAGGTCAGAAGAGAAGACTGTAATGGTCCCCTTTGGGCCTTAAAATCTATTAGTGAAAGCCTGAAACTGAACTAAGCAGATAGAAATGATGCAAATCACAGCTTTTTTTTTTTTTTGAGTGGGAGAAAAAAGTATTAAAAAGGGAGAATATTGGGCATATTCATATAAGAGCAATCTGTTTGCCATTACAGAATCCAGCTTTGTTTGTATATTTGGGTATGTTTTAAAACAACATTGTTCTCTGAACCGAATGCTGAAATGAAGAGCTCATTAAACATCACACAATTAGCTCACGCAAACTATTTGCTCTATTGAACAGAGTTATTTGGGTAGTTATAGTGAACCTGGAAATGCACCTGTACTAAAATATTCCAGGAGATAACTGCTTTGTCTCTCTCTGAAAAAAAAAATAGAGTTCTTGAGAGTTACTCATTTATAATCACATGAGCTTTTATGGATAACAAAATACTTCATCAAATGCATGAAGTGTTGTCCTATCTGGGGGTAGGGATCAGAAGAGTGGGGAAATTGTAAAGGGTGATATAAAGCAAAATTATGTATAAACATTCATCTTAAACCACAAAATGGCTAGATATAACACGTATTCTCTATTCATTTAAGCCCTCAGATGTTTAATCTTTATTCCACTAAAAATCTTCTTGTTTAACAATAAACTAATCTGAGCTGGTTTTGTAACATCTGGATTTTGAATTTTAAGCAAATAAATAGTGGAATAATATGCATGTTTATTCAAATTAAAATCATCTATGTTTAAGGGGCTTGGAAGTATTTCCTTGTAAGTATGTTTAGATTTGCATCTTCAGTAAGCAATTTTATGTACACTTGCCTAGCTGTGAACTTTGTTAAACAAAATTGACAGGATTATAGTAAACCTGCTTAGACTAACACTCTTAGTGTCCTACAAAAATGCTATTGTACCATTTGAGCATTTAAACTTTTATGAACACAAATCAGATGAGAACAAATGGAATTGCTTTTCCAAGGCTTTCCTATCTGGTGTCTCAAAATAAAAGAATTCATTCAACTTTGTTTTCTATCTCCTTTCATTTGAGGTCAGATATCTTCATATTTGCAATTTCCTGTGGCTGTTATGTTCGGTTGTTGTGCTATTATGAGGCAAAAAAACACACACCCCAACTCTCACTTATCTTCTCCAGTCCCAGACAACAGCTCTCCAGTGGCTCTTCAGCAGAAAGCTAGTCCTTGCTAAATTCAAGAGGATAAATAAAATCCATCTCTCCTGCCAAAGCTTCACCAAGCTAATGTATGGTAGGTGTAATTACCTGTATCCCTTATGATGTTCTTGTTTACAGATTAAAGCCACAAATCTAAAGCTGGAACTACAATTAAAATAGATGGTTCAAAAATGCATATGGGCTGATTACTTCCACTTATACCAGAGAAATAAGTGGGGCTGCCTTTTAATTTCATGACTGAGCCAATGAAGCAGCAAATAGACTGTAATATGAGGAGCTAATCTATAGCTATGGCTTCTTTACGACCTCTTACATTTGTGATCTTAATCACCCACATGGTATATAATCAAAAGGGTGCATCATTACTTCACCTTTTTATGTTGGAGAAATTAGCAGCAAATGTTGGCACTTTTTTCATTGTGTCACATCAGTGTTGTCATGGGGACCAAATCCATGTTTGGCATGTGAAAAATAATGTAATAATGAAGCTACATATTCAACCAGTTTTTGTTTCAAACAACGTTCAAAACCAAAAGCTTTTAGTGGTCAGCTATCCTTTAAATAGGCATTCATAAGCACAAGCCTTCTTGCTAAAAATTAAGCTTAAAAAAGCTATCTAAAGTGCTTTTTAGTTTCATCTCTCATAAATCAATTATAAAATTCGGAGTTTACATATTATACTATGGCTCTTAACAACATTCAGACAATTCTGTAGCAAATAACAATTCCTTTTGTTTAGAATACTCATTAAGGACTTAATATGTAGCTATAGCCATGATGCGAACCTATGGCACGCATGCTGGAGGTGGCACACAGAGCTCTCTCTGTGCGCACACGTGCTGTCGCCAGCTGCTCTTTCGGGTTCTAGCACGCGCATGCGCACTAACCAGCTGCTCTCTTCTGGGTTCTGGCACACTCCAGTTTCGACACTCAGTGCCGAAAAGGTTAACCATCACTGCCTATAGGCAAGACTTGAGAATCAGATGTTACCATCACACTATTGTTGCAAGGGGGAACAAAGACTTCTGTTTCTTTGTTTTGCCTTATCTACTAAATTAATAGAAAAGATGCCTGATAGTTCTCTACAGTAGTTTGATGTTTACAAATAATTCCAAATGAATTATAATAAGTTGTAGTAGGAGCCCTAGAAGTTGATTCCTGCTTTCTGAAGTCCAAATATCTGTTTTGTTTTCCTATATTTTTCAATAATGTTTCTGCAGCTTTTAGGCTCTGTCCACTTGTTTTCAGAGGATTTCACACAAGCAGAATAAACATCAGGTGACCGTACAACTGGATAACTGATTCCAAGTTTCAAAAGATCATTCTGGCCTGATTCTCTGAGCTCCATATTAACTACCTAGCATCCCAAGTTCTCAAACACAAGAGCAACCCAATGACACTCTTGTGTTCAGGGTTAAGATGGCTGCTAAGTACAAATTTAGCTCTTCTTCAGAAGTGCTGCTGCCTATCCTAGAAATCTATCCTAGAAATTATCCATTCTTTTTTTCAGTCCATTCTTGTGAACATGTTCTGTCTCTGTCTGCCTGGCAAATCTTGTATATTAGATCCTGTTTATAGGAAACAAATACTTGGACCAAAAATGATATACATACGTTTTTGTAATAATGTTCTGAGTCAGAAGTATATGACAAAATCGTATCTTAGAATGATGGGAAGAATCATAAAGAGACAAAAAGGGGGAATAGTTGGGTCAAGTAACTATATTATATGTGGGAATGACCATGGGAAATAGAAGGAAGAACCACAGGCTGGATAACTGGTATGTAAAAGATATGCAGCCCACCGAAGGAGAAGAGACATTGGAAGCATTTCAGAAGGGACCCTCCTTAGGAAGAAATACTTTCACCGACAAGATTCTATTACTGTAACTATACAATAAAGACAGAGTTAGCATTCATTGTTGTGTTTTTTGTCTAGACCATCTAAAAGGGCTGTGACAGCCACTTTATGGAACACTCTCCCTCATCCACCCAAGTAAAGCTGGCTTGATCCCTTTTGGCTTTCCAAAGTTCCTCAAGATCTGAGCACCTCAGAAGACTGGTGAAATATTGAGCTGATTCCATTGTAAGTATCACCTTAATAACCTATATAACTGCCAATACTTATATTTAATTATTTTTGTTATTTTATATTTTATAAGGTAAAGCATTTACTAATGATATTATTGTCGTGAATATTAATCATTTTAACCTTTGTTGGGTTTTGCCCAGAGTCACTTGTTTGTGAAATAGGTAGCCATATAAATTTGATGAATAAATAAATAAAATTTGTGTGCCAACACTGAGGCATATTCTTTCCAGTTTGGCTTAGATTTGGCTTTGGTAGGGAGATGGCCTTGGTCTTTTTGATGAATGATAAGAGAACTGAGACCTTGTTCTTTCAATGCTTTATGCTATTGATGACCATATTATTCTGAGGCACTTAGAACTACTTGTTGGAGGCATCATTTTTGCCTGATTTTGCTCCAAGCTCTGCAAGATTTCTCTCTGCCATTAGATATTAGGAAGAACAGGTTTATGATTATTTGTTCTTAGTATGCATCTAATACCGCGCTTAACCTTCCTGCAAACTCAAAAATGTACTTCTTAAGAGTCTGTGAAGGAATGGACATTAGAGACCAAAGATGAAGCTGAATTTAAATAGGACAGAATTTTTGCTGATGCTGGAGGTTATTTTTCCTGTTAAGGAATAGGTTTTATCATGGATGAAGTTTTTTTTCTCATATAACTATTGATGCCAAAGTACATTAGTAGCCAGGATGGCTTTTAGTCAGCTTCAAGTAACAAAATCAGTTCAGCCACTTTTGAAGAATAGACATAGCATTAGAAATCCATGAACTATATACAGTACCTTAAGATTATAGCCGTGGCAATGGATTGGAAATTGCAGTTAACCCAAGATGTAACTATGGGTGATAAGTGAATTTTTCAGAAAGTGTCATATCACTCTCATGTTGATCCGCATAGAAGCTGCTTTTTATTTTCCTTAGGTGCAAATTATTGGTAAACTATCTACTTATGTGGTTTCTGCCTTATGCTGTTACACCTTCAGATCAATACAAGTATGAAGGGAAATTTCACCTTTTATTCATTTGACTGGAAAAAAGCAGCCAAAGGTCAAAGATCTTTCTTCCAACATACAATAGTTGATATCCAACTCTATTTCATCTGTTCAATCTTTTATCTTACATGACTATTTCACTTTCAATAAGTGATATTTTGTTTATAGCTGAAATTTAATGGTAATTAATGTAGCACTGAATAGCTTTTAAAGGTGATATGAAATTAAGAAACAAAAATAATAGATTAGTAATATACAATTTATATTCTTGTTATTATCGTAATATATTTGGGGTTTGACAATAATGGGCTGAGTGTAAAACATATCTGCCAAAATCACAAGAAGCTAAGAAGTCTATCTGACTCTCAGTTTTAAACTTTAGTAATCAATTAATTATATTTGTTTTAATGGTCAAACTTCCATAAGACAGTATCAAAGGAAGGGAAAGATGAATACAAAATTTCAAAATTAGATATATTTTGCTCCAGAGTTACTGAACTGTGTTATTTCAGAACAATGGTAAAATGATTAAAGAATTGGAATGAGAATGAAAAGACACATTTAAAACCTAGATTAAAAGATAAAATATAGTAATATGTAAACCATCAGTTTAAAACATTAGAATCAATTTAAATAATAAAACTAGGAAAAGACAAAGAAAAAAGCAAAGCCTTGACTTTATACCTAAAAATTAAAAGAGCAAGAGTATGATGAAACTTAATAAATTCAACTTTCCACAAACTAGAAACAGCTACAAAAAGGGCTCACATTCATGAGGATAGCAAACAGATTTTGAAGAGTGGACGAGGAAGTAGAAAAGAAATGTCTCCAGCCATTCTTCCTAATTGATGGATTTATATAACAGCAGGTATCTTTTAGATTCTTTCATCCAAAGATATTTAGGATTTTAAAGGTCATAACTATCCTTTTATACTTCACTGAAATCTAATTGATAGTCTCAGTATATATCATATGGCTGCCATTCAGCAGTATATAGTAAGTAAGGTATATACTTTGCCCTTACTTTGGCATATATTTTTTTTCATTTTAGACTTGACAATGAAGATATTGAATTGGCAGGCAGCTACTGCCTTTTAGGATCAACAGTACCAGCAGTCAAGAAATACATTGCAGGCTAACGGTTGGTAGAACAGCCATGAAGGCCTTGGAAATAGTACTCAGATGCAGGCCTTCTGGTGAGGAGCAAAGAAGCAGGGGTGCATTGTGGCAGATATTGGTAGCTAATTATCCCCTGTGAAGTCCTTCAGAAAAAGAAGAGATCATGAGATTGCTCACTTGGACTTCAGACAGTTGCTCCATGAGTAGACTGAGGTTTTAGCATTTGGCTCATGAGCTGAGTGGTGAGAGTCAAGGAACTTCAATCAAGCTCACAGCTGTAATGCAGCCTATTATGGGCATAAGGTCACATGAACCACATTTTCAAATATAATTAATTTACAGATAAAGAAAGATTTTCTGTGTGGCAAGATAAGAGAATTCTTAACAAGAAGTCACTGTAAAAAAGTTTAAAATGGATAAAGGGACGAGTTATTTTGAAAGGGAATTTGTGTGTATAAGTGAGTATGTGAAAGTACTTTTGAACAAATTGGAGTAAAACCAGACAAATGAATTAGACCTTAGTGTTAATGGTAATAGTGTTTACTATTAAAGAACATATACAATTGATGAACTTTACAAAACAAAAGATAAAGGTAATATGAATCAAACTGTAATGCTGACTGTTACTATGGAATTGTTGATTGTGATACTGACCATAACTATGGAGTGCCACCTGTGATAAAAGTTTTAAGGACACCAGACAGCCCCCCACCCCCGCAATAAAATAAAATAAAATAGAAGCTTGACTTCATACCCATACACCCTTATTTGGGAAATTATAGAAATGAAATAAGTAATTAATGAATGAAAATATTTGAACATTCAAGTAATTTCATAATGTTTTTATAACTGCTTCTTTCTAAACTATGGCAATATATAGTAGTCAGCTTTTTCATAAACCTTTCAGGCGTTTAAGATGTTCATGAATATTTCAATTCATAACTACACTCAGAAAATTCAGTAAGATTTGAGTTTATTATGTGTGGGCCTGAAGGGAATAAATTGGACAAGAATATTGGGATGGCCACTCAGATATAGAAGTTCTAATCCACCATCATGTCCTATTTAATTCCATTAAGGTTTGAATGAAGATATTCCATTTCTCATGTTCTCACTCAATACAATTAGAAATGCTGGAGTTGATTTTATTCTATTTGCTCTATGTATTGGAGTGCAAAATGTTTTAAGATACCAAAGATCAGTGGTGGGATTCAGCCAGTTCACACCACTTCAGGAGAACTGGTTGTTAACTTTCTGAGCAGTTAGTGAACGGGTTGTTGGACGAAATCATTAAGGCAGAGAATCGGTTGTTAAATTATTTGAATCCCACCACTGCCAAAGATGCTTCAATTACAAATGTCAGTTATGTTGCACTGTAAATAGCCAACCAACAAATTACAATGAATGCCAAATATTGTGATCAGTGGCCAGTTAGTATGAATGTGTTACATAAAATGTAGCTTAACCATGTGGAATGTTAAATTTTAATTGCAATAATCTATATGAGAAAAAAATAATTGAATAATGGGCACAAAGGATGACACCCTTCTTGCCAGCTTACTTCCATTTGACAGGAGACTATGATGGCTACCCACTGAAATGTCCCTAGTATAATATCATCCCCACCCAAAATGAACGTGGAACAAAGCAACTAGGAAGTTTTCACAGAAGTTAGAAGCGTCAACTGATCGCTCTCAATATCTGTATTCTGATTTTTTGTAGTCTTTGGCAGCTAACCCCTATGTGCAAGAGCTACAGAAGCTACAGAAAGATGTGTGCCCTGCATGTTACAAGGGTTATTTGTGGGCCAAAGAAATGTTCATCAAGATTTATGTGTTCCAGGGCAGCACTACAGCAATTTATGAGGAATTGTACACAGCTATTAACAATGCAATAAAAAAGAAAGTAATTATCATGTGCATCCTTTACTGCACTTGCTCTAACTGAAATACAGAATGCTTACAGTTTGCAATGACCATAGATAGATAGATAGATAGATAGATAGATAGATAGATAGATAGATATAGATATATAGATATATAGATATATAGATATATAGATATATAGATATACATACACACATATATATATATATGTTTCTGAGGTTTTCGCGGGTGTTTGTATGTAGGTCTTTGGTTATTCAGGTTTTCTCCCACGTAAAATTGGAAGTGTCTTGGCGACGTTTCGACGAAGTCTCATTCGTCATCTTCAGGCTGGTGTTCTCGGCTTCGTGCTTCCAGGAGCAATGTGTGATCACAGCTGTTTCCTTCTTTTAACTGCCAGTGGGGGTGGGAGCTGATTGGGTGGGAGCATGGCTGTGTTCTGATTGGGTGGAGGTGTGCTTTGATTGGTTGGGGGCCTGGCTGTGCTCTGATTGGATGGGGGGTTGGCTGGGCTCTGATTGGCTGGGGGTGTGCTCTGTTTGGGTGGGGGCTTGGCTGTGCTCGGGTTACTGTGAGTTGCAGGGGGATTTGAGCTGGTGAGCTGCATTGCTGTTGTTTGGCTTCGCGTTCGTGGTCGTGCCACATCTTCGTGGTGGGTGTCAGTTTGCTTCATGTATGGATTGGAGGGGTTTAAATTGGCCAATGATGCAGCTTTGGTCTGGCTTCTGGTCTGTGGTCGTGCCTCATCATCGGTGTGGGTCTGGGTTTGCTTTTTGCGTGAAAGTGTGGTGGTGATATCCTGTGTGGTTTTTGTGAGTGTGGGTCTGGTGTCATTCTTTGTGTTAAGGACTCGTTTGTCAATAAGGGCGGGTTTCCAAATGGCTGGTAGGCTTTAAAGCCACAGGACATGATATTGACTTTAAAAAGACCAGAACTATCGCCAAAACTGAACACTTTAACAACAGAATAATCAGAGAAGCCATCGAGATAGAAAAACGCCCACACAGCATGAATAAACGAAATGATACCTCCCACCTACCAGCCATATTGTTGTAATCACAAGTCATAATATATAACACAATACTGTATAAAGTACTGTAAAATAGCAAATGATAGCAAATTAGTAAGATTGCAAAATAAAATAATAAAAAGAATATTGGATACAAAAAAAGTTAAACAAGATAAAGCCAGAGCTACAATTACAAACTTAAACATTTCTGTTTAAATTTAAATGAGGGCATAGTAAAAATAGCAACTAGTTGCTAACAGTTAGAAACACCTCTGCAAGAAAATAGTTCAATTGTCCAATTGTCCCCTGAGTTCACCTATCATGAACAAGGCCCTAATCCCATTGTAAATAGGGTACTTGAGGAACATCAGAAGGACAGAGGAGTCATTAAACAGGGAATTTACAAAAACTTCCTGTGAGATACACTGAGGGAATGGTCTGCAGATTAAGGGCTAAAATAGTCTTTTTCAGTGAGATATTGGTAATATTAACCAGGTGCTGAGAGACTTCTATTTTTTTAATGTTATGTTACCAAGATGAACATTTCAATGACAGTACTGCAGTGGGATCTTTATTAGTATTCCTTTCAAAAAGTCAATCTTTAATATTTTGTCTATCAAGAGTTAAGTTCTTCCAAAGGCCATTCAAGTCCTAATGATATCATGTGTAATCATTGCAATCATTGTTCTACATGAGACTACCCTTGAAGAGCATTCAGTAGTTACAGCGGGTGCAGAATGCAGTGGTGCAGTAGTTTTGGGGACCCAAGAGTGGCCCATGTAACACCACTGTTCCATGAAGTTTAATTTAGAGCAGCCTGCAAGTTTTATTTTTCACTGTGAATGTTCCATCATCACATGGCTTTTTAGATTTTCCTCTATCTTCCTTCCCTCAATAGCCCTAGTTTCCTGTCTTTTTATTAACAGGTCCATCATAGCTGGTTTATCCATTACCTGGCCTTTGTCACTTCTTTCATCTTAAGGATTCACACATATAATCAGTCTCTTCTAGCCCAATTGAAAATTATCCATAGAACCACACTATCCCATATAATGTTCAAGAGAGAATAAGATTATCCTTAATTTCTTTCCCTTTTGCCAGCTGTATAGAACCCTATAACTATAGATGCAGCTAGTACAAACATAATCTTAGCCAGTCTGTTTGCCTGAAATGATTATCAAACATCAAAAGCTGACATCTAATAATCAGAAGAGGTACTTTCCACTTCCAGTGGGATAATTTAAAACAACAGAAACACCCTCATTCATCTGATTTATAACTTTTTCCCCTTTTGTGGATCAAGCATCTAAGAGCAAGTTATGCTGTCTCAAGCTGCTGCTGCCTGACAAGTTATAGTAATGATTTTAGCTTTCCTAAGGCAATTCAGTTGCTTAAATCATTGTTTCTGTTACAACATGTCCATCACAAAGTGGCATTCCAACAACTGTGTCAACATGCTTGGCAGTGGGCTGCATAAGAAGAGAAAGGGAAAAGACAGCGAACAGAAACGTTATTTTTTTTCTTACAAGGAAAGGGGCAAGAAAAGGATCAAAAAAGGATATTCCACTGGGAAACAAGCTAACATGAACTGCCAGATTTATGAGGGAAATTGCTTTCTTGGCTATGAAGAAAATAATGGAGAAATTTTCATTATTGCCACAGGTAAACTGGAACAAGATAAAAAAGCATTTTAATATGAAAATTGTATATTATGACACTAATTTACATTGCAGTATAACAAATCTTTTGAAGGCTAAGATTTCCTACTAGCTACAGTAGCACAAATATTTTGCAAAGGTGTGTTTTAGTCTAACCATTAAGTGCAATATATAACCATATATGAGAAGGCAAACATATTCAGAATATAAATTACAAATAGTGTATGAAAAAAATAAATAGAAAATAGTATATCATCTACATAATATGCCTTTTTCAGAAAGTGTAGCCAATACGACATAGATTGCTATCTGGCCAATTTACCTGATTAAATTTCCCCACTCTGCCATTAAGTTAAGAACTGTTTTAATGGCCCTGTTGTACAATTCACCCAACCTTAATCGCCAATAAAATAAAATAAAAAATGGTGCAAATATAGAATAGATTTCTCTCTAGCACAATAGCAGCATCAAACCCTCCATAATAGTTTTTCTTTTTTCACATGGTATTTTCTACATGGGGTCTTTAATTTACTTATATATGGTATATTATTTTTTCTTATTTAGAATTGTAAACCAGTTAGGGCTATAAAGCACTATAAGTCTAAGTCCTATTGATTTTTATATAGATATAGATATATCTTTGTCAATAAATATAAATTTAACACAAAATATATATAAATACATATGTATATATGTATATAAAAATATCCAATTATTTTATTCCAATAAATATTAATAACTAATAAAGAATTAAATATTTTACTTTTATCTTAGCATCTATTTCAGTATTGCTTTATTTTCTCTGAAAGCAGGCAAGATCTGTTGTTCTGATCTTCTGAGATAAGCACATTCATATAGGCTATCTAAAGCTGTAGGTCTATATTTCATAGAGAACATAGGCCTAAATCCACCAGATGAGAAACTTTGACCAGAATAAGTGATAGCAACTATTCTTTCTACTCTGTCAAGACCAGCTCTTTTAGAAACCACAAGCCAATGTTGTGTCACTACTAAGTAGTCACTGAAAAATCTTAGTTTATATTTATCTTCCTACATTAGCAAAAGTGTAGTAAGGCAACTTTGCCTTCCTTGTCTGAGACTGTGAGTTGGTTAAAACAAAAAGGATAGACTTACCCTAAAATCTCAGGAGCAATTCCTATGTAATCTCCTCCTTGCTATTAGTTGAAGAAGCTATTTACAAAATATGCATCTTCATTTCCAAATATCAATTTACTTTCGGAAATTGTCCAATTTAAAGGTCTATTTTAAATGTCTAAAATCAGTGTCCTAAATCAGACAACAAAGCTTTTTTAAGCATCAGATTATAAAAAGAATATATCTTATGATACACGATGCCAACGGAGTATGGGGTTAAAATGACCTTTGAAAAATTGTGGAGCTTAGGAGAATTTAAACCTTAACAGGTTTACCTTAACAGGTATATATTAAACTTTAAAGGATAAAAGGCATCCTATTAAATCCCAGGAAGGTTCCCTGAGACGAGGGGGCAGATCACACATGATCTACAAATTCTCTCAACCTGGCTTAAGTATTCTTTCAGGTTCCTTTCACTTTGCTCCATTTTAGGGTTACCAGGTAGTAGAACAAGCAAAGGAGGACATGCAAGGAAAATCAGAACAATTAACTGTTTAACTTTCTTGGAATCTGCAAAAAAAGTGACAGTTAAAAACTTCAAAATTAATGTATATATACGGTATATGAAATTACTTTTCCAACATTGGAAAGACTGGTTTTTCAGTTGCAGAAGCGTACCAGTGTCTGTTACCAGTCAAAAGCTTTCAGTGTGTAACTGATTAAGGTCTTGTCAATTTCAGGCAGCAGCAGCAGCTGGTGGGAGGTACTAAGGAAGTAATTAAGGTCACAGAACCTGCTAGCTCTTATTAAGGAAGCATTGCACTGCAGAGAACAGTTGCTCAGATAGTTTGTTAGACGGTCAAAAAGCCAGATGATATCTGATTTTAAGACTATGTCTGCAAAGACATGAGGACAAAAAGGAGAGCATACCTTCCTGTTGCTGATGTCCAGTTAACCCTAGCTGATATATTTCTGCTTTGTGTGTATATCTTCAACAGAAAGCCTTCTATTGGGAATCTTCCCATCTCAGATAACAAAAGATTAAGAACAACAAAAAATGAACCTTCTCAAAGGTGTGTCTCAGGGCCATAATGCCACCACTTACAAGCTTGCCTGGCAGTTATTTATTCATTTGAGGGCACTAAAGGGCTTTCTACTTTTCCAAGTGGTATAGATTCCATTTCAGTTCTGCTGATTTGCAGTTTATTTTTGCTGTTGCATTTATGCTTAGAGATGTAACTGGATAGATCAGGCAAGTATTTTCAATGAAAGATGCTCTATGTGTGCCTTGCACTGCAAATATGAACAGGCAGGGTCTCTGTGATGAAGATTTTCTATTATCTATAGTATCAAAGTACAGTCAATCCTGATTAACAGGTCTCATTAATAGGCCTGTTAAGAATTTGTCTCCACTTCTGACCCAGAAGTGGGTCAGCATCTGCTTCTATGCATGTACAAAATCCTGTTCATAATTTTATGCATCGATAAAATAGGTAATGCATAAAATCATATTCAAATTTAACAGACATTCTAATTTAACAGTCACATTCTCCTCCCCCATGTCATTAGTCCATTAAATTGCAAAGGTTACTGTAATATTGTGGTTAGTATTGTCAGCCTCTGAATTTTGTGGCAAACTGTGGCACCACTGTGGCAAACTGTGCTTTCTTGCTTTCACTTCAGGCAGCAAAATCACTTGTTTTTAGCCTGTTTATGCTACAATTGTTTTATTATTATTTTATAAACTGCCCTGGGAATATGATTAAAAGCATAAAAGTGCTTATTCTGACTAAATAAATCATGGATAACTATGAAGAAACACATTTCATGCTGTCTACCAGCTGGCATGACTTCTCTCTCCTTCACAATCTAGCCTTTTTCTAATTAAGTTTATCAAAGTGTGCTACTAAAACCTTTTCATAGGGAGAAAATTGTTTCTTCTATTCATTTTCCCCCAAAAAGAAGTTAAATCTAATTTTCCATTCACACAAAGACATATATTTGTGTGATTTCTTCAGAACCGAGCCACAGTGCTAGCTCATTAAAAATGGCTATGTAGAAATAGTGTATTATTTTATTGATTGTTTGATTTGATTTGATTTATTATAGCCACTCCACCTACCCCCAAAGACTATTCTAGGAAAATCTCCTGCAATTTATTAATTTCAGAACTTGCTGCAGATGGTACATTATACAAGAAAAGTATGTTAAAAAAATATAAAGGAAGCAGCTTAGAATCAAAACCAAATAAAGCATAATTAACACTTTAAAAAACCATATAAAATGGAAGCAATTCTGTAGAGAAAATCTTAAAGCATATTTTTATATTTTTAGTAAGACAAAAAATATTTTTTTAAAATAATTAACTTCCATATCATCAGAATGAACATTTTCAGTTTGGAAATAAAAAGCCAGATTCATTTAATTACTGTTTTTTACAACACTATGTATAAATCTCCTTTTACTTTTGAAAGTCCAAGATAAAATTCCACTAAAGCAAACTCTGGAAGTCAAATCCTTTACAACAATAGCATGATTTCCACAGTAAGTTATGGAAATATGTTTCAAAATTGAAATTCAGGAACTATTATTATAATTAAAAAACACTGTCATAATCATTCTATAATATTCCACAGCTTCTCCCCCATACATTGGATCCCTTAATGGAGGTAAAAGTCTGTAACCCATTTTTTGTGCGGCACCAACATAATTATGATTCACTATAATATTCCACATTTTACCAGTGTCCACACTCTTCTGTATTACATACTTTACTGACAATTTGAAGGTAATCCTGAATTATGTGTAATAATATTCAGTACTTTCCCAATCACTCATTTCTCTTGATAATTGATGGGATGTGTTGAGACAATCTCCATTATGATGAAGATGATTATGGTGTGTGTGTGTGTGTGTGTGTGTGTGTGTGTGTGTGTGTGTGTAAGAGAGAGAGAGAGAAAGAGAGAGAGACAGAGAATCAGTTTTTCAGTCCAGTTTCCAACAGTGAAGCTATTCTAGCCCATTCATTAATTTACTTTTCAATTCTCTATAACATGATTAATTAAAACTCAAGCAAATCAAGCCCACTGATAAAACTAATAAAAAGCTTATTAGCACTCATGCATTCATTTTGATTTAAGTGTTTCTATTAAATATTAGTTTATTGCTAACTATATGCTGAGACAGAAAATAAAATCCAATGTCTCCTGCAGCCACAACAGAAGCAAAATACAGGGACTGAAAGACTCCTTTCATCCCATCAATTAAGTGCCAACATACAATAAGAACTGGAGTCTGCATTCATTCATTTTGGTGAACTCAAGAACATGTTTAATAATTAAATGTTGGCAATGCATTTCAGCGTACAAGTTCAAATATTCTTACACCAATCTGATACAGGTCTTTTATGCCTGCAAATATTGGGTTCTCTAAGAAGAAGAAAATAGAAGGAGGAAGGTATGTTGGATATGTTCAGCAGCTTAAGTTATTTTGAAAAATAATAAAGGCAGGAAATAAATAAATAAATAATCCATTTTAAACACATTCCATGTTACGTTAAGCAAATGAAAATTGATATCAATTCCAGTTAAAATTTTCTATCAGCTAGCAATATTTTATATGGGGCTCATTTTGTCAACCTGTCATATAAATAAAATCTATAGGTAAAATGTATAACACCGAATCTAATTTTGGACACACTTAGAATCTTGACAACATGTTGTGACTGGTATTGCTAACATAGAAGTTCTTATTCGTGCCAATTGGGGCAAGTGTTTTCAAACACAAAATGAAAAATGCTAGATGTGGCCCCAAGAATCAAAAATGTGGTAGGTGTGGCCTCAAGAATCAAAAATGGTGTCTGTGGTTAGAATACTGTTTGTTATTGTTGTTCTTTTGGAAGAACTGTATCAGAAAAGGGCCACACATACTTTCTACAGTAACAACTTCACTTCTAAGACTTAGTTTGTTAGACATTGGTCCACATGAATAAAGTCCAAATTTATTCTCAGCATGTTTATAATATACGGAAAATAGAGCGTACTCAAAGCGTACTTTAAAACAAAAAAAATCCCAACAATTTCCTTTTCTTGTTCTTCATCTTGTTTTAACAAAAAATTATATTTATGAACCTAATTACAAGATATTCAAATTCTAACAGATATTAAAAACCAAACTGACATAGTATGCTGACACATACATAGTTAGTAGATAGCGGAATCTCTGTGATGAATAGTTAGGAATGCTATTCTTCAAACACCAAAAAGACCCATGTGTGTTACAATCATACCCAGACTTTATGTCATTCCAACCAATATATTACTATGTTTTTCTGTTAGGTGATGTTACAGAACATAATGGCAAAGCATTTTATTTTTTTATATACTGTGCCCCTTTCCCCAACTTCCATATATGTACAGAGCTACTCAAATCCAATTCTACCAGTTGCATTTCTTCCTTGCACTTTATAAGGTTTCTCAAATCTGAAATAAGCTCACAGACCTCGGGTCTTTCCCTATTGCTAAGTTGAAGGGCTGCCCACCCAGCCTTCAGCCAACAGAGTATTAATAATATTATATTAGCAGAATACTTGCTATATTCATTCATTCTCAATCCTTGACTTGCCTCCACTGCCTCTATTACCTGTCACTGAAGTCATTCATTCTTCCAACATAATGGACAACAAACCTAACAGGTTTTATACACCTTGATGCTGTTCTGATGATGCTGAAATAAAGAAAAAACATAGCACTAGTACAAATGAAGATAATTTATTCATGAGCTGGGAACAAAATGAACACAAATCATAGGAGTGTGAGAAAAAAAATATGGTCAGGACACATCATTCTATAATTAGGTTTTAGTGTATAAAAACACTCTGAGCCTCTTCTGTAAAGTACAGTCTGTTTACAACACAACAACTGAACTTTCAAGGTAACCATTTTTATTCTTTGGTTATTTCCAGTGGTGTGGGTTGCCCCCGGTTTGCACTGGTTCTATAGAACTGGTAATAAAATTGGCGGGAGGCTCCGCCCACCGACCCCGATGTCATCAGAACGCTTCTGCGCATGCGCAAAAGAGCATGTGTGAGTGAAGTGAGCGTGCAGCCCTGTTGCTAACCGGTAGTAAAGGTAAGTAGAACCCACCCCTGGTTATTTCATATATCAATATATACAATTTTGGAGTCTTTAAAAAAATAGAATATAGCAAGTTTTATAGCAAGTGTAAGTGATACTAGTTATACTTACGTAGCTGAACTATTAACATTTTATCAGATCATCAGGATATTTAAGGCATCTAAAGTTGATATAAACACTTATCTAATGAAGACTTCAGGGAACCTATCAACTATTTTGCAGACCTAGCAGCAATGGTTGTTTGTCTTATTTTACAGAGGACAAGCCTTTATTTAATGGGCTGTACAATTCAAGTCAGATTTCAATATTAAGATTATAAATAAGGACTTTGAAGGTTAACATTCATAACTAAGTACCTAGGCAGTAGATTGATACAGATACTAAGTATAGCATTTATTTCTAAATATACATCTATGCATATATATTAGGACTGGTAATTCTTGTTAAACAGACATCCTATTTCATACTATTTTGGGGGCAGTGTGTTTCCTCTTTAGGGCAAATATAATATAGAAATTACCTGCTGAGAAAATAATGAAATTAATTTTAAGAGTTGTAAACTAACATTGAACTTAAACCTGTTGTACAGTTGGGCAGAAAAAACCCTTTTTACTTGTTCTTCAGTGGCTGTGTCAATTCTCTTATTTCGCATTTTTGTAGGGTGATTTGTACAATAGGCATCCTATTATACATAGGCCTAAGCACATGACAATGTGATAGCACCAATGTTACTACTCACTATCATGCTTTTATTGCACAATAAATTAAAATTAAAAATTTTACTTAATTTTGGACTTAAATACAAATACATTTCCTGCAAAAGTTGCATCTGACTCAAAGGGTAAAGATGAACTAAAGATTTAAATACTTCTTAATGCCAAAAGACCAAGATCCATTTAGTCTCACAAATCTGTAGTATTATTCCTAAATATCAACGTAAGCTGACACACAAGATATGACATTTAACAGCTTCTTCGTTTGTTTGTTCCCAGGATCTGATATTCAGAAGCCTCATGCCTCTGAGCACTGAACACAGTTTAATCAGTTATTATCTATCTTTCCTCAGTTAAGTTAGACTGTAACACATTTTTGAGGATGCAAAATTCACAAGCCTGATCCAAGCTCTTGTTTTACAAGCAATCAATAAACACAAAGTTCAACCCCTTTAAAATCAATCTATGTCACAAATTTCAAATGGAGAGATTCCATATTTATTTCCATGCAATGTCAGCATATTCATCTGCCCAGCTAAATGAGGTTTAACTTATCTTGGATGAATATCTCTTAAAATATCAGGTTTGTAATCTGAGCATGCTCCTAAGTAAGGCATTGTCACTAGAGGCAGAAAGAGCAATAGACTGATAAGTTACATGGTAACTATTGTCTTCATTCTGAAAGCTCCTTTTGGGTTTACTGCAATAAATGTTGTTTGGAGCTACCTTTAAAAATTATCCATAATTTCTCTTGGCCTACTACAGAATGTCAAGGATATTAGTTGGTTTATATGAGTTTGATAAATTAATCATGGTTAATATGGTTAATACAATATGAATATTATATTTTGATATATTTGATATATTTATATATATATGTTGAATTTTATATTCAACATCATTTCAATGATGATTTCTCAACTAAGTTGTCTTGCTAAATAGCCCTCACTATAGAAGGAGTCATGTATTCAGTTTAATCATCTGATACCACATCAAGCCAATTCTCTCAAAGTGTATCACTCATCTTTCCTTAATTTCTTTTCATCACTACAAAGTTATTCTGTATGGATAGAGGATATATTTGCAGGGTACCTTAGTGAAGGAAATTACATGTTTAGAAGTTGAACATTATAATAGAGATATATCTGGACATGGATTATCACAAAGACAAAAGAATTATAGCTTTAGTTGTGACACATGAAAACCCTCTGTGTCAGAAATTTTCTATTTCAAGGGCTAGTTGCAATTTGTGTTGGTTTATCTTTACTGAAAGTTTTCTGAATCTCAGGTTTGGTTTCCTATCAGCCAAATATATGAGAGATTTGTAGAGCAAACGGGACAAAAGAAAATTATGCTTCAAATATAAAAAGGGGGCAAATAAGATTTTAGATGGCATTATCTTGGGCCTAGTGATGCTTTTTGTACTTTACATGTTTATCATGTATTTTTAAACATCTGTATTTTAAAATATGAGTACACACAGAGACACACATTAATCTGATATTTTTTTTCTATCTCAAATGCAAGATTATTTTAAAATAGTCAGTTTGGAGTGTTTGGCTTCTGCTATCACTGTTTACCCAGTATAAAGAAGTACTCCAAACTAAAATTGCCTGTCATGTTTATCAGAAGTTAATACAAGAAACACTAAAACATTCAACAATTTATTGTACTTAAAGAAAATGTTACTGTCGGGGTTTAGCAATCACTTTGTCTTTGCAACAACAAAAGTATGGAATATTATCACAATTATTTCCCTAGCAAATCAACTTACAATAAAAATATTTTCTCCTGAATCTGATTTCTTTACATGGTTAGCCAGAGATTTAACTATAGGTTTCTCTAAAGGTGTAACTTCCTGGAGATTGTCTTAATTTATGCCACAGAGTCATATTGGCCAATGTCTATGAATATATGTACAATATGTACATAGTATTACATTTGGCTTTTACATATGATCAATTTTCTTGAAGAAAAGAAACACACATATTTTCACTAATTCATTTTCAATAAACTGATACTTGTTAGAAAGTTACATAGGCTCTAAGCAGGAAATGATATGTGAAACTGTTTGTCAAGAGATGCCTATGGCTGGAGTTGTCCAATTCTGTGGTTGCTATGGTTCCATCCTTTGTTACTGACTTTTTCTATTGCTATGTATAAAGACTTGCCTTTTACTTTACCACCTCAGTGTTCAGTAACTATTTTGAGAGGCTATTTGTTTAGCTGAGTAGCTGAGTAATTTATTCCTACAACTTTAAGCTTAATTTTAATAATAATGCTTCATTTCAAGTATGTAATATAATATTTCATTCATTTTCGTGTAATTCTATTAGTCAGTATGAAGAGGAAAATTATGGGGTTGTTTTTTTAAAAAAATTAAGACTGAGAAGTATATAATCAAATTTATACTGTTCTATAAACAATGATAATTGCACAACATGTGAGTTCTGGAACATGATTATAACTTCTCACTTTTTTAAAAAAAAAGTCTCAAACACACTGCATCAATCAATGTAAATTTAATTACAAAATAATAAAGTTTAATTATGGGATTAGATTTGCAATTTATTATGATGGGATAGAGCAATGCTCCAGCTTCCCCTTCCTTTCAATTTTCAGTTTTTCTCAGTGAATTGCAATAATAAACCCAATACAAATGAAGTATATAAAAAAAGACTCCAGTGATATGGAAATAAACAGTTACCATTATTCATCCTTAATATTGCCAAATCATGCTCCATGCAGATGTCTTAAAAAGAGAAATTTACAAATTTACATCACAAAAAGAAAGCTTGAATATCATAGGCCCTGAAATTGAGGCCCAGAAAAAGTTGCCACTTTTATCTACAGGGTAGTGAACCAGAATTTGGAGTGTTCCCATAAAATCTTGTCAATTACAACTTTCTGCCACTCTGCACTGACCTATGTGAAAGAACAGCAGAACACTTACTATCAAATAACAATGTTCCATACTTTATCTGTATTTTACTACAGGCTAAGGGCAAGCCATATGGCTAGTCTTAGAGCTGGCCAAAAGCAAACTACAATAACACATCTGCCATGTTTGCTCACTAATGAGACTGGTGTTTAATGCAATTCTTACTATTTTAAGGTGCAACAATTTAAGGAAAGTGATTGGTGGCTTTTCCTGGCTTTATTTCTTCCCACAAAGAATTACCAGTATCTGTCAGCAGGAAGACCACTATCAATCATTCTCAAATATGGGTAGGATGAGGTTAGATGAGTGTAGGCAGGTGACTGAAACATTAGATTTAGTCATGTATCAAATTACCTGAGTAATAAGTTACAGACTTGGAGGAGTTTAGTGCCTGTGATGTGTCAGTCTAGTTATCTTCAGAAAGAGTGGTTGCAGGCTCAAAGGAAAGTTGTACGGTAAAATGGGAAAGAATGATTGGTAGCAAGTCTGTTCCATCTTCAACTAGTTCTGCAAGATAATGGCATTGCTAGCAAGGAGTCCTGTTCTATCCCTATGACTGACAGGACCTGAAAGTAGCATATGGGCAGTCATGAAGCTGTAGAAAAACAGGCAAAATTGTGCCAGAAAAATAAACCAATAATATTATTGTCATGGGAAGTCCTATCTTGGAGGACTGAAAACCTGTAGCATATCCAAGATGGTGACAGAACTAGCCTCACACAGACAGCAGAATATAGCCTTGTTTTTAAGTCCACATAGGATATGGCATGTGCTTCAGAAAGTATCAGGCATTGTCTGGGCATATGCCTTATTATAAACCAGGTGTCCAGTCTCTCTTGAAACCCAAGCTAAATTGAAGGGCAAGTCCCATGGAATAAAAGGAATTCATAGTAATATGAAGTACTTATCCTAGATTCCATCCCTGACTGTGTAAGCAACCACATTGCTCCATCATTGATGGAGCATGACTCCACCACAAAAATTGTGTCACTGAAAGATATAAAACAGATTTTTAAAACTGGAACTACTAAAGGCAACTATAAGAAGGTTGAAATGAAAGTAACATCATGACAGCATGTCATACAAATGATTAGTGGGACGTGTTCATGCAACAATGTGGGAGAGAGTGCACCCCAAGTTTCAAGCTATCTTCCATCATTTTCTCTTCATCAGACTTGTGCAAATTGTTCAGCAAGGTGTTTCACTGGCAAATGTTTTTAAAAAGTCCATCTGGGTGACTCCTCAAAGAAGCAGAGTAATTGCTCACAGACTCGATGCACCTGTTTCAAAGTTTTCAAAAGGTTATCTGGTCGTGTCAGATTCTCTCATGGAATGATTTGCACAGTCGATATAGTCACCAGGAGTCAACCTCAAATGAAAAAATATTTAGCATTGCTGTTCTTATCAGCCATTGCAGAAGAGAAGTACAGTGCTAAAATTTCATTATCCAGCTTCCAAATGTTCTTTTGCAAAACAAGCTTCAGTTTTAATTGCTTATTCTCAGGGTACTTTAGAATATTTTTAGAATTTCCTTTGGCTGGCATTTTGAGTTCACATTATTACTGAAAGGTAGAGAAGGTTGTTGATGTTAACACTTCCCTCCATCATTCTGCAGCTTCTCTGATTGCCCAGGCTTCCTAAACTGAAAAGACCTCCAAGCAGACATTCTATCATGATATCTTTTCTTGGGATTTAATTGAAGACTGCATAACTGTTGGAGAGATTACTGCAAAATGGAAAAAAAAAAACATTTACTCAAACCTTTTGACCACTCTGCAACTAAAGTAAATGCCAGAAGCCAGGACAATTTCACACATTTGTGAAATGTGGGGGCAACAAAAACACTTTATTTCCTAACCTGGTCTAAGTCAAAAGGCTGACATTAGTTTAAAAGCCTTTGTAGCTAGACACCACAGGACAGAGGATTTCCCTTGAAACACATGGTTGTCAACAACATGGACAACAGAAATGAAGAAGTGACAAAAGAGGCAATAAATGCACTGGCTGTGTTCTTCTATGGAGAACATAGGGAAGGTTTGGCAGGAGTATTATAATACCGTAATCGTTTTGGGAATATATTGTTTGGGCCTTGTCTCATTCCACTTTTGTTTGTTAATCAAAGTGATTTGGACAACTTAAATATAAATGTCAGACATGTAAAATTCCAAACAAGCCTGAAAGCCATGCTTGAGTCTGAAAAATATAAAGAAACAGTTTCTAAAGTATAGCTATTCTGCTAATGAAAAATATTAAATAATAGTTACTACTTTATAATGTTCTGTTGGATGTCAACATTTAATTGCAAAGGAATATCCAGCAGAAAAGCAAATTCAATCACAATATTCACATCCGTCTTTGTAACTTTCAATAATTACTACCATCTTTTCTGACAATTATGAGTCTTTAATGGCTACATGGCAGCTGAAAATTGAAGATCTAGTCTTGCATATCTTTTATTTCTATTCTGAACTATTATATATCAGTTAAAAGCTCAGATCCTTGTTTTAAATCTGATACCTGATCAATACAGCTTTATTATACTTGTGGCTTCACTTTTCTTTCAAGGATTTCACACACATACTTTCCTCCATGTGAGGTAGGCTACTTTAAGTTATGTGAAAGTTTCAAAGTTTCATAGCTGAAATGGACTTTACCACTAGTTTATCACACTGAGAGTTTATGCACCAGAGACAAATTCCTTGTGTATCCATTCACACTTGGCCAATAAATAATTATATTCAATTCTAGATATAAGTTTCTCCAAAAGCAGACTTTCTGGAGACAATAACAATAGCTAGTGCCTGTTAATATTTAGCATTTATGCAACATTCTTCAGAATTGCCAAAAAAGATCCATTCACACACACTTTTAAAATCCTTCCTAAATATACTCATACACACATTCATGAATCTGCCTAATATCACTACAAAAAAAATACAGGTTGGTTAAATTTGATTCACCAATTTTGAAAATTACACTTGGTTTCTTAAACACTTTCATTCCTCTGATTCCTTTTGGTCAGTCAAATATTTATTTTAAACCTTAGAGTCAGTCTACTACTTGTCAAGTAATAAATCCAAATGCTTGTTTCTCTATCAAGGAGAAATTTCCAAAGCTA
Organism: Ptyas mucosa; assembly: GCA_012654045.1. Classification (NCBI taxonomy): domain Eukaryota; kingdom Metazoa; phylum Chordata; class Lepidosauria; order Squamata; family Colubridae; genus Ptyas; species Ptyas mucosa. Next base: position 7,439,206 of record WNWU01000032.1, on the reverse strand, counting down.
ACTAGCTGGGAGTCTCATTATTTCATTAAAATATGTCCTCTTTAATCCAATGTGTTGTATTGACAGCTATGGTTAATCAGTGATAATAAAAATATATTAAAGTTCACCATTAGCCTCTCAATTTCACCACCAAGATATAGTGACGGCCTACAACTAAATATCTTAGAAAAAATTATGATGGATAAAACAATCAAAACAACAACTAGTCATGAGAGCTATATATGATGTCTTGTAATAGAAGAACTATTCTTCTGAATATCCATTGCTGAGAAACACAAGTGGAGTAGTGCTATTGTATTCAGGTCTTACTTGTTGATTTCTCATAAGTGCTGGTTGGCTATTAATAGAATCCAATACTGGGCAAGATAAACATTTAATCTTATTAAATTTTACTAGGGTGAAAAACTCCACCCTAGTTTTTCACATGTATCACGTACAAATCACATATCAAAACAAATGCTTGTTTTAATATAAAATACCTTCCAGATACACTTTGTTCAATGCACCAAAGGTATCTTAAAATGTCTGGATAAGGAGAATGGCAATTCTATTTTATTTGCATTTTAAAAAGGATAAATGTTGAAATAAGCAACAATCATTCTGTGGATGGACAACTAGTAAATGGATTTGAATGTGGATTGACCTCGGTAAGATATAAAGAAAATGCAGATGTTAAGGGAAGTGATTCCAGACTGCATCACTGCTGGTGTCACTATGACGTCTGCTACTTGTCAAACCAAGCATGTAATTTATGGTTGTAGACACAAAACAACTGTTCAACAATTGATGCAAAACTCACCTTTAGTTTTGTTACATAAATTAAACCTTTTACATTGTCCTGATTGCCTAGATGAAAGTGGCCAACAATGAAATTTATTTTAAAATCTTAACATGGGAAATTGTGGGCAACATGTCACTTTCATTTTAGAAACAAGATCACTTAAGATTGTAGTAGATATTACAAAAGGCTTTTCTTCAGCCAAACAGAATGACTCAGCACTGTTTTCATTTTATTCACTGAGAAACCGTTTAAGGAATGGCTGAAGCTCTCCATTCTACATTATTTACACAACGCACTGTGCTGAATATTTAGTGAACAAATACACAACTAGAAAAGGAAAGATTGATATCTCCTATGTAGATAATACCTCCAAACACTTCATGCATTGAAGGACATAGCCAAATTAATTGAAGAACTTCCCTAACCCCCATGGAAATGAGCAATGAAGAGAAATAAGAAATTTGGAAAATTATAATCCTAATAATCAGAATTATAGCTTGTTTTAATGTAAAGTGCATAATAATCTGCTGTTCTTCAAGAATTTATTCTACTTTTAAGTTGCAAAATATGAAGACATTTCTTGTTTAAGCAATGACAAACTTGTTCTATCAGCTTTAGAAGTCTGCAGTTCAAGGTGGATTGATTTTAATGGATTTGTAACAGACATTTGATAGCCAAAATGAGTAAAAAGGGGAAAGGTCCTATAAACCTACAAGCGAAGCAAGATTTTTGCTTGTATGGTGCTTAAAAAGTTTTTGAATAGCTTATGAGATTACAGTTTAGTCAATGAAGTCTAACTCCTCTAAAGGTGCTGATGACATCCATATGAATACTAAATAGTCACAGTAAAATTAATATTTTGTAATATTACCTTCATACAAAAAGGGCTTTATAATGGTCAGACCGCTAACCTCCATTTTTACAATAAGCAAACTGACAATAGAAATAAATACAAAGGAGCAAAGAAGACTGTGAAAAATTATATAACCCTGAATAAGAGTCAACTTTTATCTCATTTTTTTTGGTTTGGTGTCTTTTCTATTTCTTTGTCTCCTTTTAATTTCTCCTAGAAGGCTAACTCTGATGCTATTATATGGAGAACTCCAGCCTGCATTATCCTAGTTCTTCCAAAAAACAAGATTCAATCTGCAAACACTAATGTTAAACAAGTAGTTAAACTATTCACTTGGATTGATCTTCAATATAGCAGCACTTTGAGTTGGCTGGCATTTGAGTTCACATTATTACATTATCTTGGAAAGCTAGAATTACTTTTTGTAAAGACGTTTACAAGGTAAGAGTTGAATTAGCAGACAGAAAAAAACATCTCATTTGAACTATAGGGATAAACCCAAGTACAACAGGTGAGAGAAAACTCTGGTTTTCCACCCAAATGAATCAAGACAGCTAAAGGCAGATACTGAGGCTTGACCCAGAAACCTATGTTCTTTTAAGGAATTTGAAGGAATGGGAAAGGAATCAGGGGCAGCCTAAAGGAAATTATAACAGTAGGTAAGCCTTTGGTCACCACTGACTCTTAATGATCTTTTATTGTAGGTGACATCCTCTCTTAAATGAGAGCTAGAGAAATAATGAACGAGTGACAGTACATAGACAAGAAACACTTTCTGATCTAGTGTCCCAACATCAGGAAGATAACTGTATACACTTTCTAAAAGCAGTTTATATCCTGAAGTTTGAAAGTGTAAAAAGGAAAAGAAAAGATTGTCTTATTGATGGACGGAAATAAAGATAAATCTCTTCTGAACAGCAATGGATAGAACATAAGAGTAGATAGCAATCAGTACACACTAGTCAGCTGATAAGAGAGCTTCAACTCCTAATAGGATGCTTTACTACATTTCCATTGCTTAGCCTTAAATTCTTAATCCTTAAATTTTGACATTTGTGTGATAACAAGAAAATATATCTGTGGACTGAAATGTGAAATGTTTTTTTTTTTAACTTTTGTTTTGCTTACTCCACACTAGGTCTTACACACACTTTTATCCCAATAATGTCAGAAAGCCTTAGCCTAGCCAAAGATTTCCTTTTAAATTTGTATCTCTTGGTCAATGCAATCCAAGGCATTACACCAAGCAGAGCCAAGAAACTTTCTGCTTGGAAAAGGAAGCCCTTAGAAGCCACTTCAGATACAACAAACCTAAGATTGTAAAAATTAAAAAAAGGGGGGGGAGGGAGAAAACTCCTCCAAAAGGAGCCAATGCTACTACAGCTGCTGTTATGATCAATTGCTGTTGCATTCTTCTTCTTCTTCATCATCATCATCATCATCATCATCATCATCATCATCATCTCTAATACAGAGGAAAGGGAAAGAGAGTTACATCTTGCTGAAAAGCAAACAGCAGGGAAGGATTTAATGCTTGCTGGGAGAGCGCCATCTCCCTGCCCTGTGCGCTGTGGTCTGTTGCTTAATTGTTATGGCTACTCACACTGCTGTTGTGGCCCGACCAGTGCACCATGGCTTGGTTATGCGCCGAATCTCCAGTGAGAGCAAAGGTCGTGCTTGTCAATTTGAGTTCTTCCTGTCGGAAGCGCGTGGCTTTTGCCAGCAGCTGCTCCGGCGCTGCCCGCGCCCTGCTCTCCAACGGCGCGTCTCTTTCAGCCGGAGCTCCTCTGGGTTTCCGACTCGACCGCCTCCTCCGATCGTTCCGGTTATTTTTTCTCCGCCGGCTCAGGAACGCCGATCCTGATCTCCGGCCGGCCTCCGAACTGGCCCCCCGACGCCCTCCGCTCTCCGCTGGAAACAGAGCGGGAGCCGAGGCTAACTTTTTGCTAGTGGGCCTGTCAACATCCGGAGGAGATAGTCTGGGTCGGATCGGGGGAAATTCTGGCAGCTCGCCGGTCACTTTGCTCGGTCCCATCCAACCCTTTGATCCCATCCCGACACGTTTCTCCCCGGCAGAAGCCGCCGTGATCGGACTGCCGGCATCCGCCCCCTCTTGCCTGCGATCCGCGGGCTTCTCACCTCTTTTATCCACAGGTATCTCTCCGGCTCCATCGCCTCCTCGTGCCGTCCTCAAGTTCATTAATAATCCTCGGGCTGGTGGCTGCGGCTGTAGCTGCACCTGCCAGCGGCACGATCGGCAAGTGAGGTCTGCTCCGATAAAGCCAAAAGTAAGGATCAAAAGCCAGGTCCGAGCGGCGAGCAAAGCGAAATGCCACCCTGGGTACCAGCTAGTAACTTTTCCCATTTCCCAGGAAGCGGTTGGGGAAAACAAAAACAAAAAAACCCAAAACAAAGCAAAATAAAAGCAACGCTGATTTGAGGAAAAGGGGAAATGAACAAAAACCGGAGCGCAAATCGAAAGGGGGACGATGCAGATGTTTTAATTGATTTGAAATATTATTTTTTTGATAATAAAAGATGCCAATAACTCCCCAGAAGTTTCCGACTCTGCCGTATTTGAAGCTGATAGAAAAAAGGGAAAGCGGTGCTTTCTTTCTTTCTCTTTCTTTCTTTCTTTCTTTCTTTCTTTCTTTCTTTCTTTTTTCTCTTTCGGATTCCCGCCCCCCCACCAAAATACTGGCGTTGCTGATCGGGCTTTTGATGGAAGGGAAAGCCACAACCACGGGGGGAGGAGCTGAATTAAAGAGAACGAGCAAGGGAGAGGGCGCGCCTCCCGCCAACGCACCCTGGCTAGTGAAGGCTGGTGCTTCCTTGGGTAGCAGTCGCAAAATCGCCTATCCGCTTGCTCCCCCCGCCTTCCTTCCCGGCGCTCTCTCGCCAATCGCTTCGACTCCCTGGGATTTTCTCGTCAGTATAGTTAGGACGCGACGGCCCCCATTCACTTTTCCGGAGTACTAGAATTACTGAGGGACGCGGGGAATGAAATTAAAGTGCTTGAAAACTCAGCTGTACTTTGCCATCTTTCTCAATTATATTCCCATTTAGTGCAGGTCAGTGAAAATTAGGAAAAGCAAGCAAGCAACCTGTCTGTGTGCCTGTCGTCTCTCTCTCTCTCTCTCTCTCTCTCTCTCTCTCTCTCTGTGTGTGTGTGTGTGTGTGTGTGCGCGCGCGCGCGCGCGCGTGTGTGCCGCGCGCGCGCGCTCCCGCTTTTAAAAACTAAGCAGACTATAGCTGAAATGTATAAATATCAATTTTCGTTTCCCCTTGGTCTGCTTTTTGCACCTTCTTGCTTGCTTCTTAATAGAAACTCGTTTTTCATTCAACACTGGGTTGGTTCTCAATCACTGGAACTCAGGATTTGGAATCTAATATCCGGAAATGTAGCAACATCTGTTTCTCAGTCACTGACTTCTTTCCACCGCTATTGGGACCAGCATTCCTGCATTTTGTACTGCTCCTTCGGTGATTAAAATGTATGTTGCTGCAAAGCCACTCATCCAGGATGTGGCTGAATCTGACCTTACCTTACTTCAGGGGACGATTTCTATTCATATAAGATATTAATGTTTGCCCTAAGTATAAGTTTGCAAAAGCATTCAGCTGGAAATCTGTACATGCTGTTTGGATGTAAAATTGTACAGTGATGCCTCAGAAAATAATAAAATGCAAACCCCTCCATATATATATATATATCATGCATAATTTTATTGGCAGTTAATTCAGGACGGAAGGTGAATGTAGAAATCACACTACATGAATACAGAATTAGAAAGAAAGAAGCTTTGAGCCCACAAAAGATTGTTGGAGTTCATGGCTTCCACCAGGTACAGAATTTGCCATAGTTTAAAGTTTTTTAAAGAGGACAACAAAAACCGCCAGTTTAAAGCCAATGAAAATAGGCGAACAAATAAAAACAGAAATGTTAATTTTGGAACTGTGTTAATAATGGTAATAAACACAAAACATAGTCTAAAACATGGTTGTTGAAATGCATACTTCTGGCAGGTGATTTAAAAATGTCAAAGAATCGAAGTAAGGGATGAGGTTGCACAGTTGCACTGAAGGCATATGCCAGGGGCATTGTAGCTAATGTGCCCCATAAAATTGTGTATTTTTCAATAGGAATAATTTTATAACCAAAGAGGGGAAAAGTTCTATATCTTCCTCTTTAGACTGCCTTCTCTTGTTCACTAAGAGAAGAGACTGCCAAATCAGAGGCATGGCCTTCAAAAAGCACCTTTGTCCATTTATACTTGGGAAGCAATTGCTACTGCCTGCTGCATTACTCTTGGACTTAAGTGGTGGCTGTCACCAGGAATTGAGATAAATAAATCACTCAAACATTGCCAAGATCTGCTTGGATAAAAATGTCAAGAATGGAAATACGATTTTGAGAATATAAAGGCAATGAAAAGAATCTAAAGAAATTCCTATTTTCTAAGGTGTATGCCCTCTAGCTTTGAATGGCCAATTATTTATAGTAAAGAGTGAGGGGTTGCCTCCTCCTTGACCATTTTATATTTTTCTCCTTTGTTTTTTCATTCCTACATGTCAAGGATTCTCAGTGTATTGAGAATTTAAAAGCCTTGGGGGTGGGGGGGTGGCTTTCTTTCCACCTATATTCAGATTTAGAAATGCAAAATGCAAAACAATGCTTAGTTTCATGAGAATTACTAAGACCTTTATAAATTCATTTTGTTTTCATGTCAATATAGAGTTGCTTTATATAGTTAATTTATTCCTAAAGGATTTTAGTTTCTGTATAGCAAGCTTTCTCAAAACAGCAAACGGTAAAAACACACATTTCTGGTAGTGTTCATCAGTATGTTTGCACTTATTTGTATGTCTTCTATGTATTGTGTCTTAGCAGATGGCAGCACAGAGCCAACCCTGGTTGATCTCAAGAAAAGCAGGATTGGGTCATTTTAATATTTGAATCAGAGGAAATCTCAAACTGTAGTAGTACTCTGGACTACTAAATTCAAAAAATATCCAAGGGAAAGCAATAGGAAATCACATTCATAGCAATGCCAATAAAACAATAAAGTCATGTTTGGTCAGAAATCAAGCTGGAGTAGAAAGACTCTGTACAAGCATAAAAGAAGTGATAGCATGGAAAAATGAAAGAATGAGTTACATCTGTTAGGCTCATGAAAAGTCCAGTTTTGAATACTCCCTTACACTAATAATGACATGAAGTGATATCCTAAAAGGACAGAGCTTTTGTCCCAGAATTGTTAATTTTCCATTTCTAGTGTATTTATTCCTTAAGCATTTATAATTAAAATGTTTAAACTGTTTAAAGTCACATTCTTCACTTGAGTCTTGAGTAGAATACTTTTCTCATTCTGTTGTTCTCCAGACAATTTAGAAGGCTTCTATGAATTCCCAACCTGGGATACAAATTTAAGAAACACTATCCCCAACCTGATGATGCTAGATGAATCTGCTTCAAATGTGTACATACTCTTAATCCACAATATAAATGCTGAATTGTAGCATTTTCTTTCAGTTTGTTCTATTATGAATGAATGTTATTAAAACAATATAGACTATAAAAGATCCATTTTACAATCTTTTGAAAGTACATGTAATCATACTACTCGATATCTATAAAACAAGAAGTATTACTAGCCTTTTTATTGGTTGTGCCTTATTGTGTCTTAACTGACAGAAATGTACAGCTGAACTTTTTTTTTCCAGCTTGAGGAAAGTTTCAACTGTTGTATCCCTTAAGGATGTAGCAACTTTGCCTAAAAATGATTATCATATAATAAAACACAGATATAATTAAAAATAACCCTTAAAATGTTATTGGTTTTTGTAAGAGATGACTATATATTGATACTAATTTTGTTTATATGAGCTTAATTACTATCTTATCTCTTCAAGAATCGTGAGAACTGCTTCTGAGAATTCTTTGTAAGACCTCCAAGTCTCCCTCGATGATTTGTAAATCCTTGGATAAATTATGAATTGTTTGTGATATTTACTGAAAGTTGATTGTTCATTTCTGAAATTGGTGGTTTCTTCAGCTAACCAATCAAGAAATTTTACATAAAGATGCCTTGCATATAGCATACTAATGCTCAGAAGCTTAATTGACTTGAAATTGGCTAGATCAATCTTATCTTCTTTCTTAAATTTTGGAATAGTTATTGATCCACCAGATATTTGAGAAAGGACTCATTATAGGTAAACAAAGTAGGCAATACAGAAGCTACCAATCAGATCTTTGGTTAGAACTGCGGGGATCAAATTCCCCATGTAACTTGGTTGTGCTATGAGTTTGAATATCTTACAGGTGGACTTAGGAAACAATCAATAACTAAGTCAAATACATTCAGTTGAAAGAAATGTTCACTAAATAGAGTCTGAAAATGGTCTATCAGACAAGATTAGCTTCCGTAGCTCATATACATGCATGTGCAGTCTCAGGAGAAAATCGGTTATAAGACTAGTCTTGAACTAGCCTTTTCCACTTAGCCATTTTGTGTGTCATGTTTTTTTTCTCAAACAGGGACTCAATAGTGTTGCTTCAAGGTAAATTTAGTACCCTTCAAACAATACGCATCACTATTTTTAATGATACCTACAGTTTAGCTTTGCAGTAGTTATGTCATAGATTTAAACTTGGATCTAAATGCAATTCAATATTAAATCCTGGATAGTATTAATTAGTTTCGAAGGTAATTTCCCCATGTCTCTTATATCTCAAATGAATTATCTAAACTGAGATGCCTTTGCAAAGGCTGTTAGAATCTCCTTCAAACTCTTATTTGTGCATTCCTATCCAAAATAGTTTAATCTGGGCAATTATTCTCAGGTCAGTGGATCCAAGTATTATTGATAAATTTTGCTAAAATGGAAAAAATATCACTATCAGACTGAAAATCAATTTTACATTCAATTATTTTGTTTAATAGCGTATCATTATTGTAAAGCTTGTTTCCATTTGGAATTCCATTTGAAACACTTAGAATTCAGAGATCAAATTTTGCTATAATTAAATCTGTCTATGAGATTTTAACTTTCACAAGGATGTAAGACCAATTTCAGAGATAAAACAGAAAATCTGGATGCCAATTTACAGAAAGATGTGCTTCCCCCCCCCCCTACTGTGAAGGTGGTCTATGTGATAAACATTTTAGTTTATTCAACTGTCTAATGATACTATGTCTATTCTTTACAGAATGCTCTAAATTGAACATCCTGCTGTCTAGGGTTCTAAAAGCAGAATTCAAAGTATAAAAATCTAATTAAAATTTTATTGAAACAATATAATAATACTGAGCAAAATGGAATTGTGGGGGCAATTTAAACAGTTTCAGCAGTGACAAATCCAATCATTATCTTTCATATTACATAATTAATTTATGTGAACTGTTAGAGAATATATTTCTCGAAAGTTGGTATTCCACAAATAATAATAATAATAATAATAATAATAATAATAATAATAATAATAAAAACCAGAAAATACATTGTATTTTAATGCGGCTAAAATGCAAGGAACAGAACAAATATGTCTCCTTGTAGCATACATTAATTATTGGTTTGTATTACATGCAGTAATTTTTTGCAGCACAATAAACAGGGGAAAGATAAGTGACAATTGCCGATTTTACAGAGATGAAGTGATATTCCTTTGAATATCTGTTAGCAATCACAGAAATCAAAATATGAGCTATCTGAAAGTCCATCATAAGTGGCTAAATTTTTTTTCAGCATACATAGATTTAGCAAAATAAATGCATACATGATTGTAACAGCCGACGGATGTCTTTTTGTGTTTCTTAAACTAGGTCTGTGCAGATCTTCAAAGAAGTGCTTTGTTTTGATGGCAATTAGAGCAAACACCTCTGCAAGGCAAATGGAACCCTGGTTCACTTGGCAACAGCAGTTCAAGCGAACAGCTAAAGGCAGGGTAGATTGACTGATTGAGATGACTATGTCCGTCTTGACTTTTCATAAAGCCAAATTGCTCCTGTTCTAATCAGCCCTATTTTCTATACTCAAGAAATGTGGTGATTGATCTAGCCATATCTGCATGTACACCACACACAATAAAATACAAATGTTTCAGGTAGTCTTTAAATGTAACTACAGGTGTCCTGTGAAATTTTGTTGCACTTGAATGATTAACTGGCAAATGTACACCATACATTTCGGTTAGCTGAAGCAGCACAGCAGAAGTAACGGTAAAGTGAAAAACTTCCTTGCCTAAAGTTTTACTTCTCCAGTTAATTTTTATTCCTCTATCACACTTTTACAGGGAAAGGCCAATTTAGAACCTGCAGACAGGATCTTTTCATTTTGTGAATCATATTAATAATGTCAAACCCTTCATAAAATTACATGTTCCTTTTGATTCCATTTGAAAAACTCTTGATTTTTTTCCTTCTTGCTTTCAACAGTTTCCTGGAAAATTTGTAGCATTTTAATTTTGTTCACATGATATATATATATGTAAATTCTATCATGCTCACATGACAGATATAATTTCTTGAAATAAACATCAGTTGGCTAAGTTCCTAAACTGTAAACAATGGTTTCCAAAGAGCAATGGCTGGCTTCACAGAACATGGTAAAGTACAAACACAGAAAGCACATAGTGGCTTAGCATAGTAAATAAATTCAGCCAGCATTTTAAATTCCAAAAATAACAACCGAATTACAGATGGATGACACAGTAGTTAGATTAATCTTAAAAAGCCATGTGGACTGGGGGATTTGTTGCCGTATGTAAAATTGCCCCTTGCCCAGATTTTAAAATCTCCCTCCCCCTACTATTCACTGAATATACAGCTTCATGGTCAAGAATCCATTATGTTACTGACATAAACTGAAGCTGTTCCAATGTATTTAGGCTTCAAAGTAGTGGTTTCTTTGGGAAAGTGCTTGTAATAGTCTGTCAGAACTTCCTTGAAAGATAGGAGGAAGAGGAATCACAGACTAGGTAACAGTCAGATGAATGCAGCATAGCCCACAGGAACAGTGGAGTGTGGCAAATATATCAGAAGAGATCCTCCCTAGTGTCTTGAACCAAAAAGGGGTGACGGGGAGGAAGCTAGTTTCAGATTCAGTTACTGGTACCTTACAACAAAGTTAGTGTTTGTACTCATGGTGTTTATGCCTCTTAATTACCTTAAAGAGCTGTAAGTCTTCCTACACTAACATTCCACTGTGCATGGAGAAGCAGTGGGAAGAAGTCATCTGCAATTCAATGGTTGCAGAATCTCCTCTTTCCAGTTGGCTGGAGAGGATTCTGTGCTCCAGCTGTCAAAATCCTGGACACCTATATCAGTGCATCTCTGTCATCAACTTTTCAGTCAATTCTCTCTCTCTCTCTCTCTCTCTCCCTGCCTCCCTCCCTCCCTCCCCCTCCTCTCTCTCTCACACACTTTTGTAAAGTTATTTTGCTTCATTTATGGGTATACTGACTATGTAGAAGAAAAACTACTCCATGAACTCAATATTTTCATTGGAAAGCTCTTTCATCATTCTATGTTGGAGAAAGTTATTTCTCAAATCAATTCCCTGATTCTCTCATTGCCAAACATATATCAAATCTGGGGATGGGGAGCTATTCTCTATGGGTTCTTCCTATAGACTCTTCATATCCAAAGGCATAACATCCACTTACTTAGTCTTACTTACTATTCACAAATAAACTTGGCTATCCCAAATCCTGTGGAATTTGATTACACATTTTCCAGTTCATAGAATCACAACCTTGTAAAATAACCATCAACATCTCAACTTCATTGACAGTTCAGTGAGGGTTTCCCCCACCCCACCCCCAAAATAGAGGGGATTTTTTTTTAGCTTGTGCTTTTGTTTTTATATTTTTACAGATAATTGTTTTAATTAGTTTTGTTCTAATAGCAGTTTTATTGTATGCCATCCAGAGTTGCTTTGGAATACACTCAGAGTGCCTTTTACTATTGATACTATCTTTGGTTTCTTTTGCGATAGTCATTCTACTACTATTTATGCCTTTTTTTTCTGTTCATCCTCTTCTGTTCCACTGCTTCCTTTGTCTTTCATATTGATAATTGTTAAAACCGAGGTGCTTTCTTACATGAAAAATCCCATTTGTTTAGCTTAGTTTACTTTATTGTCATAGCACCTCATACAACTAAATTAAATGCTATCTTCAGGGTACATTATAACTATAAAAATAAAACACAAACACATTTTATACAATTGAATTGAAAACCGATATTGCATTAATATTGCACTATACAATATTCAATATAGTTACTGCCCTGGGATAGAAGCTGTTTTTCAACCTATTAGTCCTTGTTTTTATTATCCTGTACTGTCTGCTAGATGGTAATAGTTCGAAAAAAGGATGCCCAGGATGAGATGGATCTTTAAGAATGTTTTAAAGGCAGTAGGAACTATAAAGCTCTTCCAAAGAGGGGAGAAGACAACCAATGATCTCTGGGCAATGACGTTAACCCTCTGGAGTGCTGTCCTATCTGCCACTGTTCAATTTGCAAACCATACACAGGTGCAGTAAGTTAAAATACTCTCTATGGTGCAGCGGTAGAAGGTCACCAGCAGTTTTTCATTTGGTTGTTGCTTCCTGAGAAGTCTCAGGTAGTATAATCTCTGCTGAGCCCTTTTGACCAGTGCTGCAATGTGAATGGCCCAGATCAGGTCCTCTTTTATGATAACACCCAGAAACTTAAAACTGGCCACTTGTTCCACTTGGTCTCCATTGATAAGCAAGGGCTGGATATCTGATCTATTCCTTCTATAGTCCACTATAAGCTCCTTGGTCTTATTGGTGTTAAGGACCAAGTTATTGTCTCCACACCATGAAAGCAACCGATCCACCCCATCTCAATAGGCAGACTCATCCCCCCCCCCCCCGGAGATGAGTCCCATCACTGTTGTATCATCTGCAAATTTAGTAATGGTATTACTAGCATGAGTGGGAATGCAGTCATGCACATAAAGAGAATAGAGTAAGGAACTCAACATGCAACCCTGTGGTGTACCAGAGTTAAGAATAAGAGCTGAAGAGATATGATTACCTAATCTGACCCTTTGAGAGTGGCCAGACAGGAAATCTATAATCCAAAGGCAAATTGAATAAAAAAGTCCAAGATCCATAAGTTTAGACACTGCAGAGCTAAAATCTACAAAAAGCATCCTCATATAGCCCCCCTCCCTGCTGTTTACAAGATTATAGGAGTCAGAAAGACGGAATTATTTCCCATTTGGAGACTAAGCAGTCATACTTCTGTTAGGAACACTTAGAACAAAATTCTGTGTGTGTTTACCAAAAATAAATCGCACACTTGTCCACATGTCATGATACAGTTTCATTTTGGCCATCATGAATCTATTGTCATTATTATTTGTAAATCATGGCTTACCACTTGGCTTAATGTATAAACCCAGCTATGTGTGATTTATTCAATAAATCATAATTCATAAAATCACATTATGGCACAATGTATCAACCCAGCCACAATATACAGTGGAATTTACTTTTAGGATAACTAATGTATTTTGGCTAAAATGTTTCAGTTCTTGCAACCATTTTTAGGCCATGATTGAAAGGATTTATCTAACAAGCAAAGAATAATTAGTATATGTAGAAAATGGTAATCTTCATATATATTATTAAGTTCAGTGACAATTTCCATTTCATATTATATACAGCTTTCATAGTATTAAAATACTGCATACTACCATTGTAAAAAATCAAAGAGTTTGTCTAGATGTGCAGATCAAACTGGACATTTTAAAATCCTATTGTCATCAGTGTTTGCTTCGTTTAGACCATATTGATGGTATTGCCATCTTGATTGGAGGAATAAATCCCTTTTTAGAACAGCTTTTGACATTTCAACTACTAGAGCAAAAAATGCTAATCGGGTAGTGGAATATACAACAGTAAATGTCAGATGAGTGCTTTATAATGATAACCATACATACTGTAGGAGTACTCAAAAGAAAATAATTAAAAACCATGTTGAAATTATGTTTTTATTTGTTTAATTTTTCTGTGCAAATATGGGCAGTGTATATTTTATAATATTTAACTTTGGTTTTTCAAATCTTAACCCCTATTGTCGTAAAGTTACTCTTCCAGTTTGCCCAATTTTCTGAAAATTTAAACAGAAGAAATGTTCTGCAATCACTGATACTATATATCACACATCCTGAGGAATGAATACTGAAATGCATTGAATTTAGTTGCTATAAATCAAACTGTGTGACTCATTTCCCTATACAAATAAGATACTCATATTTTCCTTCTAACTTTGTTTTGGAATGAGCTAATTTCTTCTGTTCCCAAGAAAACAAAATTCATATCAAGAACAAGGGGACCAAAAATACCATCCTATTTAAACATTCAGTCATGTTGATTCTTTACTGTTCAGTGTTTGTAACATTTCAGAAATGTAGCTGTTGGAGATACATTCACCTTTTTTCATTGTCACTGTCAGCTGATTGAGGCTAGAGGTCTCACTATCTTAAACCAGAGACCATATTTATCCACAGGCTGGATGTCCTCAGCGTATTTATCCCAAACAAATAAACCAGATTTTTGGCATTGTTCAATGTGTGAACTCAGCCACATAGCCTTGGCTGTTAGTTTATTATGGAGTAATTCGATGTGATTTTGTTAGCTTGGCATGGAATGATTGAAACAGTGGTAATAATGAATAGCAATTGAGTTCAGAAATATGAGTTCAGCTGTTTTGACATACGCACAGCCTTACAATGTTTCCATGCTGCTCCAAGTCTGTTTTCACTAAAGCTGGCTTTGCTTAATCCTATCCCCCTATCAGCTGACCAGCATAGTGGAGGCTTTGAAAACTAGGAACCAACCAGTGCTCTGCCATTACCCATTTTCTCATCTGAATTGATGGGGAATTATTTGTTTTTTTCCTACACAGTAGGAGGGTATTAGCTCTGCTGAAGCTGAGAAATTGTCCATTTATTCTTTTGTGATAATCAAGCTGTTTCCGACTGATCTTTATAGTTGCAGAAATTACTCCATTCTTCAGAAGACTCCTTAGAATGGCTCACATGAATTCCAAGGGACTCTGGGAAGACTTCCCAGCTTGTACAACAGGTGGTCACAAATGGTTTCCAGTCATCCTGAGAAATGACATAGGCTGCTGAAACAATTTTTGCATCTTTTCCCACTTTAAATTACGCAGAGTTTTTTTTGTATATGCACCAGCTGTGGACAGGATAACCAGACTAGGTGGAGAAAACTCTACTTCAATCTTGGAGGAAAATTTATCCTGAACATTTCTTTTGAGTTATTATCTCCTTTCAGTTATCTTTCAGTGATGTCTAGCATGTCTTCTTTCAAGGAAGAGGTCAACATACCATCTCTCAAAAACACATTTTATCTTTTCCCCCAACTCAATTGGTTGGAGACTTACACTAGCCAGGAAGGGCAAAGGTCCAGAATGCAACATCACCATTCTAGCACTGATGATGTTACTATTTTGGATGAAGAAACCCCTCATTTCAGTCTTGAACTACACATATTCTCTTTTATTGGTTCAGATAATACTGGATTAAATCCTGTCTAGATTATGGTTTAGCATATTGTGTGAAGCCTAGGCTGCAAGATCTAGAATGCAAAAATCTGAGTGATCACAACTTGGACAATAAATAGATTATAGAGCATTAACTCTTTTTTTTTATCACTTAGTAGTTGTGAGAGGTTGTGAAACATTTGCCACATGGATCTGGTACCCCTAATGAATCCAGCTATTATAATTGTATCTTAGAATGCTACATGAACCAGATTTCACTATGCTTTTACACTGAGTTACAGCCTTTCTTTTAAAAGTAAAATATTTTGTTGAAGGCAGCTTATCTTTTTTCCCCTAATCTTTCCAGAATCTGAAACTGAATTTATTATTGCACTTTACAAAACTTCCCACACATTGAGCTACAATGGTGATAGTGGTTCATGGATTAGCAGGAAGAGCTGGTGGGAGAAACCTATTGTGATATGTTAAGTTCAAAGTTAGATGTGCAGCAATAAATCAAGTGTCATAATTTTCCATTCTCTTGTGCTGACTCTGAACAACACTGCTCACGTAATATTCTCCTAAAAAGTCACATATATTTTGTCAATTGCTTTGGTTCTCCAGTGAGACTTTTAAAAAATGTATTTTCATTATTTCTACTTTTTCTTGAGCACCAACATTTTTCTGTATCTGTTGCTGTTTAAAAACAGGGCTGCCTTTTCTTATTTGTACAAATACTATTCCACAAAGCTGTTCTGCAATTCAGATGCTGACAGGCTATAAAAACCATTTAGGAAACCCCTATTTGGTGACAGATGACTAGGACAGCATAAATCTTGAACCAATCCCAAAGGACCACCCTCTTTGTCTCTTTCCCCCACCTTCTTTTTTAGAGTTCACTGAATTTCAGCCATTGCGGCTAAAGGAATTGCTTGATGTTTTATCAGCTCTGGGTTTATTTGTATTGACAAGACTATAAAAATTCTTGTCTATCACTGTCACCTTTAGCACTTCACTTGACTCCAGAAGAATTTAATGGAGACAATCAGATAATGATGAAAAGGAAAAGAGTGCTGACATAATAACTTGCAAATACTGGCTTTAGTTTCTCACAATTGTGTATATGTAAAAGTTGTGTATATGGAAAAAGTTGTGTTCTTTGGTCTATTTATGCATTTCTTCTCTTCTAATGCTATACTGTACTCATCTCAATAAGTTAATAGGTCATATTCTTTAAAATATAATAATAGCAGACCTCCTTTTTCAGTATAACTCCCTATTTAGGTAAATGCACTATCTATATCTAACAAAGCTTAGAGAAAAACTGGATATGTATAAAATATTTACCAAAAAATTGAACACACTTAATAGCCAAGACATGTAACTATTTTTTAATATTATTAATGCTATTCTATAGGGGAAACTAAGGTGGAAATAATGTAATGGAATGTTCTAAAAGTGGGCAGAGATTGCTAGCATTCTGAATAAAGGTAATTCAAATTATAGCATTTTGTTGCCATTTTCTCTTGTAATAATTGAATATAGCACTGATATAAAACGTAATACTATTAAAATGTAAATGTCAGCATAGAAGACAGGGCTAACCCATACAATCAATTATGTTATTTACATTAATATACTCTTTCCCAGATCAAAGCCAGGTATGCCGTAGGTGTTGAGAATCAAAAATAAAGATGCAAAGTATATTCATATAAGACATTAATTGATACAATATTAGAGTAGTCCCAACATTTCAATATTTTGAAATATGCAAATATTCCCTGTACTGTTACTATAAATAATAAAAGTGTTTCTAAAAGGTAGATTTTTACACCTCTAAAAATGTGGATAATTGCCTGGTATATACCTTTCTTGAAGGTGTTCTCACAAGAAAGACTGCAGTTGTGCAAGCAGTCTTAAATATGCAATTTATTTTCCCACATTTCACCAAGCCATAATGTGGTTTGGTTGTAGTTTAGACTGCAAATACACATATGTACAGTAAATCATAATTCATCATTTTGTGTAAGGTCAAAGACAGTCCTGATATTCTCCACTGGAGTATGCTAGTCCTATGGCGATAAAGGCACGAGTTATCATCACAGATGCCTTCTCCTATCAGTTTGAGGTGCAACTGAGACAGAAGGTAAACTTGGACAACATTTAGGAAGGTTTCAGGTCATTTTAGGTTATTCGTATAGTCAAAACTAGTACAATCTATAACCAACATTTTCTTATCCTGAACCTGAAATGCAACTGGATTTTAAAAGTTTAGCTTAAAATGTTTAGGTTCGGTTGGGATGGGATTCAGTCTTGTACTAATTGTGTGTGTGTGTGTGAAAATAATTTCCAAAGCATATTTTCAAAAGCAAGATTAGAAACAGATAAAAACTAACAAAAGAGAGAAGCAACCTAGAACTAAGGAGAAATTTTCTAATGGTGATCAATCAATCAATGGAACAGCTTGCCAGCAGAAGTTGTGGGTGCTCCAACGCTGGAGGATTGCTAAAAGAGACTGTTCTATGCTCTGTTATAGTCCTTGAGAGGTGCTCAGAGGACACAGAATTTTGATGGTGTTCTTCTTCACTACCAGCAAGAGAATTCTCACATGTGAAGAAATGTTGCATTCACACTGTTTTCATGAAACAGGTTTGCCACTGCTTCTCCACCATTAGATCCTTAATAACAGAGCAAAAACAAAAACTAGTTTACAGAATGGAGAAGCCATATGAATTTTATTTCACATAGATTAGACTCAAAGGACAAGTCACAAAGGCACCCAGCAGAATCCAGTAGAATATAGTGGTTTCTGCAACATACGAATTAGGTTTACATATTTAGATAAAATGCAATAGTTCAGGGTAACATTGTGACAGATGGTTCTATTTATTGATCTGCCACATATGTTTATAAGAGATTGGACTCACACAACATACTTTAGTCAGATACAAATCCAGTGCGAATTCTTCCTCAGATCAGCTAGGATTGTTCAGACCTTAATTTATATCCTAACCAGTTCACACTATTAAAATAAAACAAAACAAAACAATCCTCAAAATAAACAAATACATATATTAATAAAAGCAAATGTATACCAGCAATATGTAATCACCCCACATAGAAATAGGATACTATTTGAAAATTCCTCTCATTTCCCATTCACTGACATTTTGTTTTTGTAGACAACTGAAACCCACATAAATTGGTCTCCCACCCATCAAAAGATACGTTGTTACGCCAATAAATTTTGGCAAGATGCAGGCACTTAGTATTCTTTCATGTGCTCCTTTCTGTATCAATTTATCCCAGGGTAATTCAACTGAGGATTTAAAAACTCTTCTGCATTTTGAAGCCAAGTTTATTCTCCTTCATTTCCCTTTCACACTTTAAGGGATTATTCAGACAACACTTATTTCATGGATGAGGAACATTATTTTAGCTACATAAGGAACTTTTACGCCTAGAATTACTGACACTCCTTTGGCTCCTTTTGAATTTCCTTTTATCTATAGAGGAAACTTCAGAATAATATTGCCAGTGATTAGTGCTCAAGAGATAGTCTGAATCCTTACTGTTGGCAAGCCCTAATCCTAGAAAAAAAAATCACATCTTCATACCAGAAGTATCATTAATTTATCTTTATCATTTATTTAAACTACCTATATTTTTAATGCACTATCCTCCTAAAATATCAAAACAATATGTAGGAAGCTTAATTATTAAATGCATCACAATATAATGCAATAAAAGTATAGAACTAGAACACCATGATTTCCAAAGCATAAAGCAAGCAGCCTGAGCAAACAAATAAATTTTAATCTGCGTTAATTGCAACCGCATTAGTACCAAGCAACTTTAGTGAGGAAAAATATTCCAGAGATGGGTTCCCATTGTAAAACAAATCCTTAGCTAGTTATTACATGACACACTTTCCTAGGAAGGGGGAAAAAAAAGAGCAATATCATGATGTTTCATTCAATATGTTTCCAAGGTGTTTCTCACATTAAAAGCAACTATTAAAACACTAAGGTTCTTGGAGATGTAGCTATAGAAACATCTTTGCACCTTTGCTCTTTGAAACTTTTATCCTATATCTGGTAGAAACATTAGAAATAGAGATTTAGCATGTAAGATTTGCTGTGATAAAAAGCTGCACTAAGGCAATGAGGCTGGATAAAAAAAAATCCAAGAATACAGTGCTATCTTACTGGAAACTAAAACAAGACTTCTGTGCTTCATAGAAGACATGACAGAAGAATTGGCCATTTCTGCTATAACTGCTGGAATGCACAGAGGTAATGTTTCTCCTTTCTTAGCCCTGGTAGGAATACCAGCAATGTTGCCATCATTTGAAATCTCCAGAAACCACAGAGGTGAGGCACACATCACCACAGTAGCAATAGCATCTAGACTTATATACCTCTCCATAGTGCTTTACAGCACTGTCTGGGCAGTTTATAATGTCAGCATTTTGCTCTCTCACCCCCCCCCACCCCAACAATCTAGATCCTTATTTTACTGACCTCAGGAGGTTGAAAGGCTGATCCAACAATTGACCTAAACCAGAGCTGGGTTTCAGCAAATTCTGACCAGTTCTGGAAAACCAGTAGCGGAAATTTTGAGTAGTTCGGAGAACCGGTAGTAAAAATTGTGACTGGCCTCTCCTCCATCTATTCTTTGCCTCCCAAGTCCCAGTTGATAAGGAAGAAAATGGAGATTTTGCAGTAACCCTCCCCTGGATTGTGGAGAGAATGGAGATTTTACAGTATCCTTCTACTGGAGTGGGGTGGGAATGGAGATTTTACAGTATCCTTTCCCTGCCATGCCCACCAAGCCACATCCACCAAGCCATGCCATGCCATGCCCACCAAGCCACATCCACCAAGCCATGCCATGCCATGCCCACCAAGCCACATCCACAGAACCGGTAGTAAAAATTTTTGAAACCTACCATTGACCTAAACCTAATAGTAGGGGAAGAAGCAGGCTCCTATTCCTGCTTTGATATCCTCATTTGCTAGGCAAGTTAGAACAACTAACTGGAGGCAGCCATTTTCTGTCACCTAATTGTAAACAATCGTGGCACATTTAACAATTCTTACATTTCCTGCGTGGCCTGTAGATAATGTGAACAACATGCAAATTCTCTACTTCCTCTTGTAATTACAGAAGTAAGGAACATTTTTTTCCAAATGGCACACTCCTTCTCAGATGCTGTTTTTGGGGTGATCAGAATGTATGGTAAATAATATCACAAATGTATCTCTTTTCATCACAATGAGAACTGTGTTTCATATTCAAATCTGCCAGTTAGCTGATTCAAATGTTCTGTAAAACTCTGTATAATCCCTTTAGCAGAGGTTCAACCCCACACTATTACTCTGCAGAATCCTCAATACATAAGGGATTGTCTACTTTCCCTTAACATCTGTGCACACAACGCTTTCAGCTAATAAACCATCATGGGTTCTTATCTAATTTGTTTCTCACCAGATTCCAGAAAGAAACAGTGCATGACATACATTTCCTCAAAGCACACACATTAAGCAATGTTAGCATTTTATTTTATTTTATTTAACTTTAAGGTGGAAGTAATACCTCCAAAAATATTAGTCTATTATTCCCTCTTTACAGGAGGAAGACTAGGATGGAATAAATAGAATAATTACCTTGATTGGCTGGCAGTATCCAATTAAGATTTAATTAGGAGCACAGGGAATCTTAAATGGATTGCCTAAGGTAGTGCTCATGGAATTTGTTTTAGGATGATGCTTGATAAAATATGATATGACTCATTTCTGTTCCTAATCCTAATTTTTTTTTCTTTCTCCCTCTTCTGTTTTATTTGGGTTCATTGGACTCAATTTGCAGTGACATCTGTTCATAAAAGTAAAGTGGCATACCTGGGAAGTTCTTCCCATGTGAATCTCATGCTACATTTCTGCATCAGCAGAAATATATGTTATTTGTTTTAATGCCTCTAGAGGGCAATATCTTTAGATGCTATTGTTGCTAGACCCAGCATTAGAAAAGAAAAAGAAAAGGCAACAAGTTCAAATAAAGCTTATTGCTTATTTTTAAAAGGAAGGTGCTGCTGGACTCCACAAATTCAGAATATCTTGCTAATGAATTCTACCATAAGGTGCGAGAAGAAGAAGAAAAATTGGTAGTTGGGGAGTGGGATAGGAGAATGCTTCTTGGTTTTTTAAAAAATGCCTGAAATACTGTCATTTTCCAATTAACTTTTATTAATACCGGTACAGGAAAACCGAATGAAAGGAAATAGTTAAGCAGCCTGAACTTTGGATAGTTTTTTTAAATAAAAAAAGATGGTTTGCTTTTCTTCTTAAAAAATAGTACTCTGTGAGTAATATCAGAAGTGCATTTGTTATAAAATCAGGAAAATCTCCCTCCCCTCTCTCTCCTTCTCCCTGTCCCTGTCCCTCTCCTCTCCTTTCCTCTCCTGCATGATGCATGCATGTATGTGAAAGACAGAAATAAAGAGACATTGCCTTGGTAAGGATAAACTATATCAAACTGAAATTACTCTTGCTGTTTTATCCAAATGCCAAGATATTAACCAATGTCTTGGTTAGTGCCAGAATCAACATCTTCAATATCTCTTTCCTTTATTCATACATTGTATACCTAATTCAGAACCCCTCCAAACAATGTATTATTTATTTCAACAACGTTCTGGTTATTGATTTATCCATACAAGCATGGCAAATTTATAAGTATAGAAGTCTAGGGGACTGCCTGCCTTCTGCTTCCTCTAGTTCTGCCTTATTGCTTCTGATTGGTTTATTGGTTTTCCAAAGCTCAAGGATAAATTTCTACCAGCCTACCTGGTAATGTCAGAAATAAATCTGGGACCCTTTGCATATAAATTATGCCTTTTACCACTGAAACATGTTCCAGAAAAAAATATTTGGATTTTGATCATGTGCCATAATATCAAGAACAAACATATATTAATTAAGTGGGTAATGTGCAAAAGACAAAAGTGTTTTAGAGAATGATTCAGTGTGATTATATGACCAGAAACTGGACAATTCACTGTCCTAATGCTTAGTGGGCCAATGAAAATGGATTTCTTCCTAATTTAAAGGACTAGCACCTAGTCCTTTAAAAACATTTTTTTAAAAAAATATTCCCATAGTGTTTTGCTTCTCTTGCAAATTAAAAATCCTGAGATTTGTATCTATTGGCTATTAACTTGATTAATTTTATCAACTCTATTAATTCTATGACTATTGACAGCTAATGAAATTTGGTGTCTAGCAGCAAGGGCCTCCATTTCCATCTTCTAAAATATTGAGAAGAACTTGTAATGGGCACCTCTATTAAGGCTACTTAACTATGAAGGCCAAATTTAGCTGAGCTATTTAAATGTGAATTTAAATTGTTCCCCTTAATGTTCAAAATGTGTGCTTTGAAGTGGATGTATTTCTGAAAACCTTGTCTCCTGAGTTTTGACAATTTCAGATTTTTACATTTTAAAGTATTTCAGATGCTTTTATGGAAAAATACAATGCTGGGATATGTTTCAAACTTACTGTTTATATATTCACATTTAGAAACTATGTTCAGTATTTTTCAGTATCTAATTAGAAACTATGTTCAGTATTTTTCTTTAACACATTGAATTTTAATTAAAAACAACATCTATTGGAAGTCACAAGCAGAGATTAGCAATCAGTGGCCATTTCCCTCATATGGCCTTCCATCCCATAATTATCCATTCTGTACAGAATTATATACCATATATATTCTGCATGAGATAATAACCAATTATCACATTTTTTTTCAATATTTATCATTTATATATGAACATACTTAGACATTGCTAAATCATATGCATTCCAAGTCTTAGATAACCATCGATATTTTTTAAAAATATTGAATTCCTGACACTTTCTTCTGATGTGATTCAGTTATTCTAATTAGTAATTTCAGTAATTCTAAATTAGTTTGCATTGACAACTTATTGTTTCAGTTTTATGTTTTTTCTGGATGCTACTGCTAGAGATAGGGCATTAAATTGTAATTATAAACTATGGTGAAATACCAATCTTTAGCAAGGGATGATGGGTTCTGTCTTTGTCCTCTTCCAGTTTCTACTTTCTGGACTCAGAAGATCTCAAAGTACAATATATCCAGAAACAAACATAGAGGAATAGCAAGGAAGCATTAGGGATTTTAAGCACCACAAATCAAGAAGATGCTTAAATTAATTCCTATCAAGTACACAAAACATGTGGAAGAAGATACAAATACACAAGATAGATAAGAGATGGAGACAGACATATGTTTCCCATATTACTACATTGCATGAAAATACACACATAGGAACAATTATAGAATAGGATATGAATTAATTTTGTTGTTGTTCATGACTCAGAGAAGATCTAATCACCTCTTGCTAATTAACACCAATTATTATATTCTGAAAGAGAAAATCACATACATCTAATGATAGAATGTATGGAATTAATTAAATTAACAAATGCCAAGATAAAATGGCCAGGTTCAGGTATATTCCCAAATTCTTTTTTGAGTATTAAATGTCACAATCAACACACAGTATAGAAATTGAACTGTTACAATCAAACCACCTGAAGTGTATGCCAGAAAGACATAACAGAATAACAGTTGGAAGGGACCTTGAAGGACTTCTAGTCCAACCCCGCACTCAAGCATGAAATCCTATAACATTTCAGACAAATGGTTGTCCCATCTCGTCTTAAAAACCTCCAATGTTGGAGCACTTCTGAAAGTAAGTTATTTCACTGATTAATTGTTCTAACTGTCAGAAAATTCTTCTTAGTTCTAGGCTGGATAATGGAATCACAAAGCAAAGCAGGAATTCTCAATTTAAGATTGATTGTTTAGAGACTTTTAAAGGTATGATACAACAAAAAAGATACCTATGACCTAATTTTGAAGTTACAAAGGCCACGCCACCACTACCCTTAGCATGATCATGTGATCACATTTCCAGTGCTTGGCAACTAGCTCACTTTTACTGCTCTTTGCAGCACCCCTAGACACAAAACTATGATTTATGACATTTTTTATCTGGCTTACTTCAGGTTTCTGACACAAACACTCATTGGGTATAATGGATTTTCTTAATGACTGGCATTTACTTAATGACAAAGAAGTCATAAAATTGGATCTGGCCACATGGTGACCTGCTTAATGACTGCAATGATTTGCACTATTAGATCTTAAATTTTCAGCAATATAAATTCATACAATATAAATTCATATAATTGTATGTAAATTCATACAATTTACAACTATTTATTATTAAATATTTAAAATTAATTTGTTACACAATGCTATTTTGTTTGTCTTTCTTCCATAAACACTTCTTATAGAACATTCTGTTTTATCTCCGCTTTTGTTAGTCCATTTCTAAATTAACAAACTAATTTGCATATTTTGTATCTCCATATTTGGAGATTAGGAAACATGTACCCTGGTAATGATAAGCTTTATACAAATTACAATATCAAGGACATTTCTAGAGAAATACCTAAATTATTAGATATTTCAATTGTAAGCTTTGGATTTATTTCAATGCATACATTGATAGTAAATATTTATACAGCTATTAACCAAGATTTTCTTTCAAAGGTTATCAAGAGCTTGAGGATATGAGTAAAAATATTGAATTATGTTGAGATATTACAGCCCGTACATTTATAAGAACATACTTGAAGTCAGCAGAGACAATTGCGGTGGGAGGGGCGAGGTGTTGATTTATTCATGATGCCTTATAGTTGCATTAATAATTATGAATATGAGAACAAAGGCATTTTTCCAGATAAAAAAGCATAAAGAAAGCTTGTTTGGTTTATAATGATGTGCTAAAAGCATTTATTTGACTCTTCATCTTTCTATAATTTACTGAGCTGTAGAATAAACATAAGGTGGTATTGTGCTGTTGAAGGCTCAATGTTGTAAATATTTCATTAATTTTGAATTTATTCACTTTTAGCTAGGTGTTTTGGTGCTCAGGGAAAAAAATAATCATTTTTAAATCTTTATTTCTATACTTCCAGATGATTTTTTTTTTCAAAAATGGGTTTGATGAGCGTCTCCTCTTGCATTTTAAATTAATACCTTCCTTTCAGCATACTTTTCTTGAAGAGAGAAATTATAAAACATGATAGTAGAGTCACAGAAGCCAATAATTACCATTGTTGGAAGAAGATAAGTAGGATCCATCCCAAAATTGCCCTAGATATCTTAGTGATAATGATTTTGCATTGTAAATATCTTCTATTTAAGGAGTACTGACTCTTCTCTAAACGGCTAATGTAATGCCTACTTTTTTCACCACC
The DNA here is from genome assembly GCA_012654045.1 of Ptyas mucosa. Lineage (NCBI taxonomy): Eukaryota > Metazoa > Chordata > Lepidosauria > Squamata > Colubridae > Ptyas > Ptyas mucosa. The sequence goes on along the minus strand of WNWU01000032.1, from coordinate 7,413,673 downwards.
TCCATTTAACTTGAATCTATCAATGAGAATGAAGAAAAATGTATCCATTCTTCTGACTGTATATTTCTCTCTATTGTTACAGTAATTCATTTCTTTTAGGTTCTCATTGCTTCCGCTATTTTACAAAGGAATTTATCTCTGGTCATTTTTACTTTCTCTCCCCCCCCCCCCACTCTTTTCCATTACTTTCCAATGTTCTTGGTATATCTTGACCCATATTGACCACAACAGATTGCATCCACCATAATCATTCCAAGAATAGCAGCATCTTCTGCAAGTAAAATTGTCATAACAGAAGGCTTAGCTTCAGATGAAAACAATACAAATCTCCAGTGCTTAACTTTGGATCTTACCTGTTGCTCCAAATGTTTGTCTCTATACTTTAGAAGTTTGTCTGACAGGGCCTCATATCAATAAATCAGATTCTGCTTACTTCTTTCAAGGCCACATGTTTATCAGACTCTGTAATGCAAGGCATGAAATAATGGGCTGAATCTACATTAAAGAACTTGACGTTTTGTAGCAGCCAAGATTGTAATAGCAGTTAGGCAATGGGGACTGAGGTGGGGTTGGAGAGGGAAGGAAAATACCCTGAAACAAGTGTAGATTATTTTAAGAAAATACAAACTTGTTCTAATACAGGGGTTTCAAACTCACATCGTCATGGCAGCATCACATGATGTATTGGGACTTTTTTCCCCTTCGCTAAACAGGCATGGGTGTGGCCAGTGCGTGACACATCCAGCCTTCAGGCTAGGAGTTTGTTCTAATATGAATGATCCTGTTACCTGTTAAATAGGCATCAATTCTCTAATACTTCTAATTTTAACTAAAGGCTGCTCAGTAACTTTGGAGAAGCTCAAAACTGCTGCTCCAAAGTAATTCTTCATGCCACAAAGATTTCACTAATTAGGAAGTTTCTGGGAACTTAAAACATTTTAAGCCCAGATTGATGCTTTTAACTCTCTTGAAAATTCCTTCCAGTGGATGCTTTTAATTCCACCCCACAATTCTTTAGTTTGTTATTATTTTTCATGCTTCTATACTTGTAATAAAATGTGTGTGTTTCATTGTTGCCTTGGCAACATACACATATGCCTGTCAGATATGAATTAGGTGCAGTGAATCCTGCTATCAGAATGCATTGGTTTTCAGCTGCTTTCATCCTTAATTTCATAATGCTAAAGAAAAAGCAACCAGAGTTAGAAAATTAAAAGGAATTATTCATATAGTGTGGAAAGTGTTGTTGTTGTTGCTTTGCTATAATGAGTACATATAGATTTCTGTCTACAGTATCTCCGGGGTATGCATGTATATCTTTTTAAAATCTATATGCCACCTATCTCACTGTCATAAAACTGCTTTATTAACCTTGGAGGGGGGGAACACAAATTTGCATGTCCTTTGGCTCTATTACCTATCTGAAGTACTGAAAGGTTACACTCAGGGTTGGGCTGTAGATTATCATATGTCAATCCATTGTAACCAGATTGTAGTGTGGAAACAAAGTGGTGGACAGCAGAATATACTCATAATAAAGTTTTCTATAAGAAACGTCCTTTGCCTTTGCTTCTTGGAGAAAACACAGGCAGGAAGAATATGTCATTAATTATCATGCCTGCATTAATTAGCTCTATAGGTCTCTAAAATGAAACTACTGAAATGAATCAAAGTGGTTCACAAATCTCTCTTTCCCATTCTCCACCTATTGTTGTAAGTATGTAATAATATCTCTATCTATCATCTCTATCTATATATCTGTCTGACTCTATTTCTTTATCTACTTCTTTCTCTATCTATATTTATACACACACACAGATTTATAGTCCTATAGACCCCTTTAACTATTGTGCTGCCGTTTGTCTGATCTCAGCACATCACCCCTTTCACAGTAGAACCTATTAAAAGTTAGCATGCACAGACTTTGCTGGCAGATTGTCCAATTAACTCCTCAGCACCTTGATTACTTCATCAAGCAACCACTTATGCAGGTGCCACCTTTCCAAATGAGATATTCAACTCAAGGAAAGGGTGGGAGGGAGAGTTGTCCTCTTGCCCTGAGCAAATTCCAACCTGGGTAATTACATTCCTTCTAGACTCTCCTCAATCAATTTCATTTGCTGACATTTCCTTGAATTTAAAATACCTTCATCTTCAGTTAATGGTGGAGAAGGATGGTGATTTTTTAAAATCATAATTATCATGTTTTGATCCAGATTACTAGATAATACTGGCCAGTAATTTTGAGCATTACAGTCTAATACATCTGAAGGACATAAGTTTGGGGATGGCTGCTCCAAAAAGCTTTTTCAGAGAGAAAGTATATTATGACTATATTTAAAATCTTTCCTCTTCTCAACTCTCCGCTTCTACTTTGATAGACACATTTGCAAATTATTTGGGAGAAGAGAGACTGGCAGGAGAGCAAGCCTAGTACATTTCACCTGTTCATCTATTTGGTTGCCCTGACTTCTTTCAGTTTTTAGTCTTTAAAAAAAGGTTGCCTTAACTGTAATTACAGCATTTTAAAAGCATCTTACTTTTTCAGGCTGCTGGGCTAACATTAAATATGAAACACGTCTTCCAAATCACATACAAATTGTACATTGCCCTAAAACATGATTATTATATATGACAAAGACCACTTTCTGCATTGATTTTCAAAATTCCAGAAAAGCCCCAATATCAAACTGAACAAAATGTGATCATTATTGTTTATTACAGTTGCTGACCAGAATGTTATACATAGATAATAAAAATATATGACACACAGAGAAAAGGGGAAAATAAATTACCTCAGAAATTAAGATGAAGTGAGTCAGAATTGGAGTGCAAATACTAAAACACAAAACTGTAGTAATATTTTATCTTTTACTCTGCCACCAACATTGAGTTTTATTGTTATTGTGTGTGCATATAACTTTTACTGTGTAATTGCCCAGCCTTATTCACAAAAATCAAATTATGAAGGACTGATGGATAACATTCTCATGTTTCCTCACCATTTCTTTCACTAATATATATATATATATATATATATATATATATATATATATATATATA
>WNWU01000032.1:7391262-7410600 GCA_012654045.1 Ptyas mucosa | reverse complement strand
ATATATATATATATATATATATATATATATATATATATATATATATAAAAAATCCATTTTAGGAAGGAAACAAGGAAACTGCTAGGAAAATTGTGTGGTCTTAGAAAACAATTCAGAAGAAACAATTTAAGAGAGATTTTAAATTTAATAAGTGCCTTTCCTTAGGGTATTTTTTTTCCACTCTCCAAAAGACAAGGAACCTTAAACAGATAGCTTTCTGTGAACAAATTCACCTAAAATCTGAAGCATTTCTTTTCTTATAGTTTTTAAGCATATGCACTATCTTTTAATTTAATAGCATAGGAATCACTTGGTAGATCCCTAAATTCCTCCCTCCCTCCCTCCCTCTCTCTCTCCCTCCCTCCCTCCCTCCCTCCCTCCCTCCCTCCCTCCCTTCCTTCCTTCCTTCCTTCCTTCCTTCCTTCCTTCCTTCCTTATTAAGAGTCTGAAGGTTGTGTCCACTTTGAAGGTGAACAGGCTTCACCAATGCTTGAAGAATCCATACTTGCCATTCTGAGATTTGCCTCTTAGGAGATTTTCTTTTAAAAAGTAGCTAGATAGTCCAATAAAAAACTAAAATAGGTGGAAGATGGAGAACTGAAAGTAAGATGAATTAGCCCAAATGTTCCCCTCTTCATTTATTGCCATATACGTTCTATTGGTAAGGTGAATGGTAGCTAGAGAGCACTCAATAAAATAATAAAGGAAGATCTGTCTCCACTCTTTTGACACAGTAAATTCCTCTGATACATCCAGGAGTATTACTTCATGTTATTTTTCAATAACATCTACTGTACAATCTTATACTCCCCTTAGTGCTAGGGAGCACAGCAAAAGTATTATTCAGGTTTTGGCATTTGCCTCTTCTATCTTTCTTTATCTTATTTGTATTCTTGACTATGTCACCTTAAATGATTTGAAGCTCTCTTTTAGGACAATACCAGAGCTGAAGTTTATGAAATGAAAGATTGATATCAGCTTCATAAAATTCAAATAAGCAATACTTTTCTTACATCCTAATATCATATCAGCTGCTGCATCTTTGAATATTGACTATGTCAAATAAAAGTGGCAGAGGAATGGATAAAATATTTCAGCAATTTGTTCATTGAAGATGGAAATCAAGTTGTTAGTTTCTACCTTGCTGAAGGTGGAAATCATAAAGTTGTTAGCTTCTTTTTCATAGTTAAAGCATGAAAACAAGAGTTCTTAATAAATTCCTGTATGATCAAAGGGAGTCAGAAATGAAATTTAAATGTTGTCAGCTAAATTATTAAATGTATCTTATAGCATATCCGGTTATTTACCATTGAAATACCAAAAACAAACAAAATAAATAATAATTCCACCATTATAGAATGACCAAAATAAGTTGTATTATTACCTAAAAATTATCACAAAATACTCATATATCAGAATGCCTATGTGGATGTGTTAAGGGCTATTTAGAAAATCCATAGTCAGAATTTTATAGATTTGTCTTACATACAATTTTTCAAGCTAATTAATCTATGTGGTTTAAAATAATAAATTTCTTTCTGTGCTTTTATAAATAATGAAAATAAAGAAAAAATAACAGGAAGCAGTTAGCAATCCAATGACAGTTCAAAAATCTAATGTAAATGTACTGTATTGAACCTATCGAAGTTATTAGGACATGATAGAGAGACCTTTTGGCAATGTATCCTGTGTATTATGTATTGCCTCTGGAATTCAACTCTAATAAATACATATTTTTAAGAAAGCGGAAGTGAAAGTGAAAGATACTGTAACTGTGACAATTTAAAATGGTAAAATTAATTTGTGTGATCACCCTAACAGGAGGCTTGGGCAAGAAAGAAATGAAGATTACTCTTTCAATAATTAAACTTTAATCTCTGTATCAAATAAAATTGTGAGATAACTGTACAGCTTGTATAAGTTGCTTTAAGTGTGTTCTTTCCTAGCACAGGTGTATTAAGATAGCCTTGTTCATAGCAGGGGGTAGGGATGGGCGGGCAAGAAAAGTAAGTTTAAAAAATTTGCAGATATCATCATACAAAATAAACCCTGTGTTTTAGGTACTTCCATCAGACTTGAGCAAAATTTCATATGACTTAACTGATATCAATTTTTCCTTCATTGACAGACAATCATGTCTGGTAGGTAAAGCACCAGGCTAGACACCAGGAAAATGTGAGGTCTATTTCCATCTTATACATGAAAGATAGCTGGGGAACTTTGTTCCGATCATTCTTTCTCAGTCAATGATGTTACACTTGGGATATAAACCAGTTGATGAATTCCTGTTGCAACCAATGGAACAATACTTGGCTGATCCAAAAACAAACAAACAAACAAAAAACAGTGGACCTAGCACTTGTGGGAAGAAAAAAACTTTTCCCCCTTCATTGTGGTTTGCTGTAGAAACCTGCAGTCAGTGATTGCCCCTTCTCATTTTCCTTAAGTCATAATTTCAATTACTAAGTAAGGATCAGGAGCGATGGTCAGAGTCTTGCACAACAGCCTCAAGCTCTCTAAACAGTTCTCTCTCTCTTTTTTAAAAAATATTTTTAAATTTTATTAGAGCATCAAAAAGAAAAAGAAAAAACAGATGTATAATATTTTTTCTATCATGGTGTAACATCGCCAAAATATCCATATATATATATATATACACCAGTAATCAGAGAGTAAAAATAGAAAATATTTACAGATTCTTGTATACAAATTTACCTTTCCAATACTTATTGATTACCATAAATATACAATCATCTATAATTATAATCCAATATTATCCTTTGTCTCTCTCCCATCGTTTCTGGGTCCAATCATACCACATATTCCAACTACCATAAAAGTCTAAGTCTCTAAACAGTTCTCTTTTGAAACGCAAAGGAGGAGTGTTTAAAAAAATAACAGACTTCATTGTATTGCACTGTATTTGGTAAATTTTGGATCAGAACGGTAAGTATGTTTGGAAAGGAGTGGAAGAAGACACTCTTGGAAAACCCTTGGTATCTACCCATGCCTTCATTGTTGCTATTTGTCACGCAAATTTATTAAAATTAATGAGATGGTGGAAAGAGACTTTAATTCTATTTTCTTCTTTTCTAAATTGCATAATATAAAAGAAATAAAGTCTTGGGTTTTCCCTCAAGAAAAAGAAAATGTAGAAAAACGACCCCTGCAATACTGTAGCAAGAATCATTCCCACAACATAATACTTCACTACCTTCAACCTGCTAAATTAGTATGTGTTGTATTCTAAATTGGTAAGCTGACCTATTTGTTCAACCAATGCTAAAAATCAACAGCAACCCTTACATCTTATCATTTATAGGAAGAAAAAACAAAGGCTTGTTCTATCTACTGGATCTGATTCCCCCAAAGGCCTTTTATATCACTTCAGCCATTCTATCTACCGAAATTTATCACTTTGCCTTCAGCTTAGCAGCTAGAGAACTGACGCAAGCACAATTGGAGAAATGTGTATTTAAAAATATATTAGCCCAGTTAGTTTGTGTCTCTTTTACCCTTGGTAATAGATCTTAAATCTGACAAAATAGTAAAAGCTATTGCATTTCAGCGTCCTGCTTGGCTGCTGTTGAATAGCAGTATTTTAAAGTGTTTTTCACTTGTTTGTTTTTCAGGTTTTGCTGGCAGTTTTGCAAACTTTGCTGAATTGAACTAAAGGTACAAGAGAGAGAAGTTGTGATGTTATTGCCCAGAGTGTAAAGAAAGCCAAATATGTTCAAATGTACATGCACTCTGCAAAACAATTGAGTTCAGGATAATCAGCTTGTGAACCTATAGATTAATAGTTGAAGAAAATGAAATGTACATACTCTTTATTTTGAATAATATACTCTTATTTAAAATTCAGCTTGATTACAATCTATCCACTACTTTTGTTTATAATTATTATTAAATAGTTACCTGCCTCCAGTTTGGAAAAGCACTCAATATGACTTACAACCATTTTTAAAAATGCACAAAATGAAGTTAATGAATAGTATAGTCTGATCTGAAATATCAATTTACATTCTCACTTTCATAACCTTTTAAAAAGCAGATTAAGTAATGTTACTGCATCCATGTGTATAGTTTTATTAAATAGTCAGAGCACGGCCATGTAGAAAATTAATTATCAATTTGAATAAGGCCATCAGGATTAATGAATTATATTTATAGAAACAAAGTCTGGTATTAAAGCAAGCAAATGATCATAAGGAATAATGTTAAAATTAAAATTCAAAAATAGTACTATTCATACTATTGATGAATTTCATGACTAAAAGGTTCTGCTTTTAAGTGAAGAGTCTAATTTTTTTTAAGAGACTTTAGAAACTTTACAAATAATGTAAATTTGCCAGATGACTTGGCTATGGACTTGGCTTTTACAGTTTTAAACAATGGATATAAGAGGGAACTAGATTAGATCAAATATTTATTTTTACAGGATTCTTAGTACTATAGTATTTTTAAAAAAATCCTTGTTTACGTTACATATTTGTGATAATATCAGTAATGCAGAACTCATTTAATATGGATAAGCTTCTATTGATACTTCCTATAGGAATACTTACACAATTCAGCATGACAACCAATATCCTGGCAAAATTAAATCCCATTTATTGGATTTTTCATTTTTAATCACTGTGCAAGTTGAGGAAAGGAATGACTGGTTTCAATCACTGTGAGGTTATGGCAGAAACCAATCAATTTCTTTGAGTATCTCCATGTGTCTCTAAACAATGCCAATGGTATACCTCTTCCTCCTCTCCTATCTTCCATCTGTCCTTGCTATAATTAATAAGTATTACATTGTATTCATTGCATATACTTGTCAAGTAGCAAGTACATACAGGAAAGAGATTCCAATAAGCATTTTGGTTGCTTTGAATTCATTTTCCAATATAATGAGCATTATTCTGTTCACACAATACAGTATGATATGTGAAAAAAGTGCTTCTTTCTCTATTATACTTGCATAAATTAACACATTATCTTTTTAAAAAAGCTGCTGAAAAACATGGAATCTTCCCTTAATGAGATCAGCAAGAATTGCTTCAGGATCTAGTTTACTATGATGAATGCATAGGTTTCCAGTGCCAGCTCAACACATATTTCTAAGATTGATGTACTCATTTCTTATGCTGCATATTGATTCACTGAGATGAGATGTAATAGTTCCACTCCAATTGGCATTGGCTGGCCAGCTGCTGGAGAATGGTACACCTGTTTAGATTTAGGGAGAGAAAAGAACAACTGCCAGGAAAATGAAGATAGGTCCTTATAGTCATCTTTAGCTACATTTAAAAATTATAAAGATTTTCAATTACTTTCCTTACCCTCTGGCACCAGTGAGAAATAAACATAATTTTGAACTTAATAAATTTCAGAATTTTGGCTGAAATGTTAATCAATAAGCAATGACTAAGCTTCATTATATTCAAGGAAACCTATGTGAGATGGAGCCACTGGGGGGATGTTATTATAATAGGAATAAATATAGTAGTTGGTTCTTATTAAAAGGTAATAATAATCCCTCTATTTTTGTTGAATTGGATTCAATCACATAATATATATTTATTTATTCCTTATAATTATACATAGAGCATTATGTCATATCTATCTATTTTGTATACATCTATCTCTAACATCTTTGTATATTTGCTTAGTATATTCTTAACATATTATTAAGAAATAAGATAATCCTCTAAGGAGAAAATTAATATAATGCTATTTTAGGATGGTTGCAAAAGTGAAATGACTAGACAATAGCATTTGGAACAGTAGTAGTTTCAGTGTTGCAAATTACAGGATAATTGGAGTTTGCAGTGTTAAAACTGCTTTATATACGGTAGTTATAAAAGATATTTACTTCTTTGCATAAATGCATATGTAGACAGTGAGTATTTCTTCTTGTTACTTTAATCATAAAACACAATTTTATACATGTGCTACTAAAAGTGTTGATGTTTATGATCTACATTGTGAACATTAGTGGTAACTATGGTCTGAGAAAAGTCTATATATACTCAGTGTGCTTTCCCAGTTGGCACCCTTCCAATGTGATAGACTGAAATACATATTTTGGAAACTATAATCTAATTTAAGACCAATCAATGCTGTCTTAAAATGTGCAGGTTTTGAAAATATACTTTTTAAAAAAGTTTTAAAAACAAAAGTAAAAATAGAAATAAAAATTTTAAAAAAGAGAGAAAGAGAGAATGAGAACAAGTTTGGCCTAGTGGTTAAGGCACCAGACTAGAATGTGGTAGATTGTGAGTTCTAGTCCCACCTTAGTCATGAAAGCTAACTGGATGACCTTGGCTCAGTCACTCTCTCTCAGCCTAACTTAGCTCACAGGAATGTTGCTATGAGGAAATAGGGAGGAAGAAGGCATGTTGGCTATATTCACTGCCTTAAGTTATTTTAAAAATAAAAAGGTGTGATACAAATAAAGAAAGAAAGTTAAATCCAATGAGCAAAAAGAAAAAAAGGAAACAAATACTGTAGAAAGAAAAGGGGGGATATAAAGAAGTGGTTTTTGATCTTCTTTATAGATTGATATGTACATTTGTAGATTTACTTCTCTCTCTAAAGTTACAAGATGACTCTTTATATAATGTAGCCAGTGTAATCATCAAAACTATGTCATGGGTTTATTTTTTTCTGAATTTCCAACATAGATTTGAAATATTTTTATATTCTTCATAATTTTTTGGTGCCATATAACAATGGTACATCATTTTATTAAAAAAAAAACTTTAAGATTATATAGTGACTAGTTTCTTCATCTTCACAGAATTATAGAATTAGAACTATAGAATTATAGGATTGGAAGGAATCTTGGATATCTTTTAGTTCAACCCACCCACCCACCCACCCAGGCCAGAATTCCTTATATCTTCGTACACAAAAGGTTGAACAATCTTTTCTTGAAAACCTATAGTGATGTAACACTCACAACTCAGTCAGTTGGTACCATCGCTGACTATCGGGGGTGAATCATTGGCCCCGGCAGAGAGGGCGCGCAACTTGGGTGTCCTCCTGGATTCACGGCTGTCTTTTGAGGAGCATTTGACGGCCGTGACCGGGAGGATTTTTCATCAGGTTCGCCTGATCCGCCAGTTGCGTCCCTTTCTGGATCGGGACTCGTTACACACGGTCACTCACGCCCTCGTCACCTCTCGCCTGGACTATTGTAATGCTCTCTACATGGGGCTCCCCTTGAGGAGCACCCAGAGGCTCCAACTGGCGCAGAGTGCGGCCGCGCGGGTGGTGATGGGAGCGACATGGTGCTCCCATGTTACTCCTCTCCTGCACGAGCTGCACTGGCTCCCGGTGGTCTTCCGGGTGCGCTTCAAGGTGTTGGTTACCACCTTTAAAGCGCTCCATGGCTTAGGACCTGGGTACTTACAGGACCGCCTACTACCACCAATAGCCTCCCACCGACTGGTACGTTCCCATAGAGAGGGGCTCCTCCGGGTGCCGTCGGCCAAACAATGTCGGCTGGCGGCCCCCAGGGGGAGAGCCTTCTCTGTGGGGGCACCCACTATCTGGAATGAGCTCCCCCCAGAGTTACGGAGGATCCCGGATCTTCGTGCCTTCCGCCGTGAGTTAAAAACTTTCCTGTTCCACCAGGCGGGCCTGGCCTAATTCTTCCCTTTTCCCCTTCTTTTTTAAAATAATTTAGAATTTTTAAATTGTAATATTTTAAATTTGGGGTTTTAATATTGTAAATTGGGATTTTAAATATTGGGACCAATGTTTAATTCGGTTTTATTTGGCTTTTAAATTTTGTATATATGTTTTTTATTTATGGCTGTTCACCGCCCTGAGTCCCCTCGGGGAGAAGGGCGGTATATAAATTTAATAAACATAAACATAAACATAAACATAAACAGGAAGAAAGTTGTTCCACTGCTTAATATTTCTGTCAGGAACTTCCTCCTTATTTCCAGGTTGGATTTCATTTTGACAAGCTTCCACCCATTACTTCTTGTCCTATCCTCAGGTGCTATGGAGAATAAATTTTGTTAACATAGAACTACTATGTCTACTGAAATGAATCCTGAAGATTTGCTCTACACAGCACATACATATATCTTCCTGGAGCTTCATTTCAGAAAAATGGACAGGGCCAGGATAATATATATATATTATCCTATATTAGTTGGATTAATAACTGCTAATTAAATTTAACTGCCTATAAACCAAGCTAGACCAGTTACAAAATTAATTTGTTCCTTGTCTGAATATACCAACCATTCTCTATATAGGCATCTGGTAAAACCATGATAATACAATGCATGTCATTATGTCACTATGTAAATGACATGACTTATACAATTTATCTCATTTGTGAAATGAAATTATGATATGAATGATGGGGGTATTTTTGCCTCCTTTGCCCCCTGAAGATGTCTATAATTCTCTCTTTCTCCCACAAATCACTCCATACATGAAACGCACAAAAGTCCTTCCATTTCCAAGACGTAAGTAGCAAAAAAATGGAGGGGGGGGGAGGGAAGAATGTGTGTGCTTGCACCTGAAGTAAAATTAAAATAAAACAGTAGAAAGACTGGATTTGAGATTTATTATTTAATTAGTAAACAAATAATAATGGAGCCAACAAAATTGTTAGCTAAACTGGGAAGGAAAAAGAAGTGTCAGTAACAAGGAGTCACCAAACATCCCCTCCCCAAATGAGAGCTAATTCTCAAATATTTGCTTTGCAAGAAGACATGGAGGAATTTGTATTCCGTGATCATTGATCACTGAATGTCATTGAGTACAGCATGGTCATGGGTATTACATTCTATGTTTTGTATTTAAATTACACAATTATGTTACCATAATTGGTATTATAAAATGTCTACTGAAGTTTTTTCATGATGCATGATCTGCACAGTCTTTTGTATCTGTCATCACAAACTTATTTCCCCAAAACTATTAGGTCTACATCTACTAATTCTATAGCATCTTTTAAATTTTCCACATCTTTCTTGACATCTTTCTTGACATTATTCAGAAAATTTGTTAGAAAAAAATCAACCTTGATTTATCAGATAAGCCAGAATTTAAACCCAGAATTTGAATATTAATGAAAGACACATTGCTTACAATAATATAATGTTTATAATGTGCGAGATGAGATATATCAGCAGTGCTAGACAAAATATTTTTAATTTTGTCCACACAAATAAAAAGACAGAATGTATAATAAATCTGACATAGCTGATATACTTTGAAAAATTATTGATTTTTACAATTTAGCTGTGTCCATAATCCATCATTTTGAAAATCTACATCATGTACAGTATGGCAAATCATTTAAATATTCAAAATTCAAAATACAATGCTTGTTGTTTTTAGTTTAACTTCAATTACCATTAATTTTATTAGATTTTATTAGATGTGTCATGTTGGGGATGTGGAATAGATATAAAGCCACAGTCTGCAGAAAAAACTATGTAAAAACCATTTTACAGAAGGGAAACAGCAGGCAAAGAGAAAAGGTTAATATACCAGGAATTATTGGCAAATTATCAAGGGGAATATAAAATTAAATCAAGAGAGCTATCAATGGCAGATATCAGAAAGATTTTAAATGGATAAAAAGAATTATGGTATGGAGCAAAGTAAGAATGAATTTGAAAAACAATTGTGAGATGATGATGTCCTTGATAAAACGCATAATTTTTTGCGATAATTTCAGCTACAGGAAGAATAGATTAAAGAATGTATGATAAAATGGGCTAAGAATTTTGGTTATAACACATGGATCAATTGGAAAAGGTTTCATTAAAAGGATTGAAATTTTCATTATGATCTTAAAAATAATTATTATATGTATCTTTGATGTATCTTTCATACATGATGCCAGAGAAATTATACAGAATGTATAAAGGCATTTCAAATATATGTTGAATTGTGAACAACATGAACAAATATTTTATCATGCTTGGTGAATTTATAAAAATGCTAAAATATAAATTCCAATCATACATTTATACAGAGGATTTTAAAGGTTAATATTTACTTGAAGTGAGAATGTTACCTTCTATGATTGCTAGATAAATAGTTAGAAAAAATTCATGGAAGATTATTTCAATATAGGATTACGGTAGCAAGATTACTATATGCATAAAGATTGAAAGATTTGACATTACTCCCCATGGAGGAAAGGTTGGTGAAATTAAGAGAACTTGCTGAGATGGACAAACTGATTTCTTTGATTAGTGAAAGGCAATTTCTACAGTTATTGGTGACTGGAAGCTCTTATGGACATTTTGCATACAGATTAAAAAGGAATTTGTGATTTATGGTTTGACAATTAGACAGGATATATTACAGAAAGAAGAGTATTATGATGCAACTTTAGAAAAGTTTAAAATATATTTATTCTTATATTTGCTTTGAAGTTCAGAAGTCACATTTATATCTTTCTTTACCTCTTTTCTACTTCTGCTTTTTGTCTTTTATTTCACTCTTAGCTTTTGCTATTATTTCTCCCTTTCCTTTGTTCTATTTTACTTTTTAATGATTCATATTATCACTTCAGAAAATTTCAATTATATATCATTGAATATAAATTTCATTTATCATTATTCAGTTAAATTCTTTGTTTAATAGTAGCTTCGGCACTCTCTAAACCTAATATAAAGATTATCCCAACAGAAAAGTAATACCACTGAAGCCTGCAATCTATAGGATGATTCCAAGGAGATTGCTAATCAGTAGGTTAAAATTGTGAAAGTCCCACCTCTTATATTTTTAAGCCTAGTCTCAGTTTGCAAAATGGGCATACAGTTGGGACTTTGAAAGATTGCCAGTAATAATTAATAATTATAGGAGCCTGGTTTAGCTCAGCAGACTAAAAGCATAGTGATCAACACCAGCTATTTGCAATTACTGTAAGTTCGAATCTCACCAGGCTCAAGGTTGACTCAGCCTTCCATCCTTTCTAAGGTAGGTTAAATGAGGACCCAGTTTGTGTGGGCAATAAACTGACTTTGTATAAATATACAAAAGTATGAAGGCTATTGCTTAACGCATTGTAAACCGCCCTGAGACTCCGGAGAAGGGTGGCATATAAATCAAATTTAAAAAAAAAAAATCCAGAATATGGGGATTAGAATGTTCCTTTTAGCATATGGGTTAGTTTCAGATAAACCCCAAATATTGGCAGGCACTTTTCAAAATGATCCAGTCCATAGTAAAAAGAAGTGGTAAAATTGACTGTATACTGAAAATTTCAACCCTAGCATGTTTTCTCTGAAGAGTATGTCTGGGCCTTTCCACATAATGGAATCCTCGGCAATTAACCAGTCTGAAAAAGCAACTTCTCCTAGAAAGGATTAAAGTCAGCAAACACTTGCCTGCTTTCCTGGGAATAATTATATAAAGCCAGATATGTTCCTGGCAGCCTGGGAATAAAAAGTGCTGGAAGGAGATCCATTCTCATAGCACTGTTGCCTTCCTCTGTTGTTTATTGGGCAATATTGGTAGGGTACAGATGACACTGTAAAGTGTGAAGCAGATTGCTAATTTTAAACCCATTATTCTTTTATTGTGCTTAAGGCTACCTGGTAACTGCTTGACAGGAAGTCTAGGGATTTTCACATATAGCTGAAATACAGCTCCCAGTAACCTCTGCCAGTTTGACACATAATGAAGGTGAAACAAAACACATCAGCTTGTTTCTATGATTGCAAAGTCAATCATGTTGGGTTTGCTAATCTTTAGACAAGCCACCTCCAATACTACAAAAGAATCATTCAGAAATAGGCATATTATGTTTAGGCACATAGAGGGCAAAAACATTTGCTATTGTGCAAGTAACATTTTGATTAACCATAAGTTAGGAACACAGTTTTTTTGCAATTATATTTCCTTCTCTTCTAAAACTCTAGTCATCTTGGCACACCTGAGTAACTGCCTTCTTGGTTACTTTTTTTCTCAAAACAAAACAAAACAAAACAAAAATAGTGGCTCCACGTGGATCAGACATACATTATACAGGGTAGGAAAAACCAGAGCCTAGTGTGAGAAATGGTGATTTCAGTTCTATTTTGGAGTTCTGTCTTTTAATAGGTCATCCATTAGATTTTATTTGACTCTGTTGATTTGTTTATGAATCTCATTGATGTCTGGTTTAATTCAGGGGTGAAATGCTATCAGTTTGGTCCGGTTCATCCGAACCTGTAGTAAAAAGGCTACTGGTTTGCCGAACTTGTAAAAAAAAAGTTCCGATGATCAGCTGAGTGATGCGCAATCATTGGAACTTTTTTTTTTTACTTTTTAGCATTTTTTTACTACCAGTTCTCCAGGACTTGTGGTTAAAAATGCTTTAAAAAGTAATAAGAAAAAAGTTCCGAAGATTGTGTGTTGCTCAGTTGATCGTCAGAACTTTTTTTTTTTACCTTTTAGGCATTTTTTACTACCGGTTCTCCGTAACCGGCAGTAAAAAATGCTTTAAAAAAGTAAAAAAAGGCTTTGACAATCACAGCTGTGCTGTGCAATCATCAGAGGTTTTTTTTTTACTTTTAAAAGCATTTTTTTACAACTTATTTGGCCAAATAGATTGTTAAAAAATGCTTTTAAAAGGTAAAAAAAGGCTCCAATGATCACAGCTGTGCCACGCAATCATCAGAGCCTTTTGTTTTACTTTTTTAAAGCATTTTTTTACGACCTATTTTAAAGCATTTTTTGCAACGTATTCGGTGAATAGGCTGTAAAAAAATGCTTTTAAAAGGTAAAAAAAAGAGGCTTCGACGATCACAGCTATGCCGCATGATCGTCAGAGCCTTTTTTTTACTTTTAAAAGCATTTTTTACAACCTGTTCACCGAATATGTTGCAAAAAATGCTTTAAAAAAGTAAAACAAAAGGCTCTGATGATTGCACAGCACAGCTGTGATCGTAAAAAATGCTTTTAAAAGTTAAAAAAAAGGCTCTGAAGATCATGCGCCACAGGTGATCACCCCTCCATGCGCTTTTCTACTTACCCCATGCCTCCTTTTGATGTATACTGCGTGCACACATGCACATCGCATTTGGTGATTGGTGCACACTCTGCATGCATTCGTGCAGCACACATTTGGCATGCAGCATGCATGCGCAGCCAGCAAACCGGTAGTAAATCAGTTCAGATTTCACCTCTGGTTTAATTCCATTAATTGAACATCTCTGTTAAGTAGGTTAGAACAAATATTGTTGTAGAGCCTGGCTATACATTTGAGAGTAGGTTCTGGGTGGAAGCTAGAAACTGGAGTTGCTGGTGGCAGCATGTTTTAAATTTGCTGAAATAATTGGAGCACCATCACTTCCAGGTTCCTCGATTCTGTTGTATTCTGTTTTGATGTCATAACTGCTTCTGTTTGAGGGTCTGTCATCATCATGTTTTCATTTTTCTTTCCCCAGGAGTCAAGACTGGGGAGATTAATCTCAGGTGCAAACAACCAGACCCACATGTGCAGAGTTCAAGCTAGTTATTTTATTATGTGCTGTCTATGAAACAGGAATTACCCAAGAATAACAGTCTTCCCTTGGGAACAAATAAATAGAGACTGAAGAAACCAAGGTGGGTGGGGGTTGATGGTCCAGCCCTTTTACAATTGCACAATGATTCCAGACTAACTGAACTCTAGCTTGAGCCCTCCTCCCTGCTAAGTTGGGTGTTTCCCAACACCGTATGAGTTAATTGTACTTCATTGTAAGGCTACTAGAGAGGATCCTTCTCAGCCTCTTGCCCTGTCCATTATCCAGCACTCTATTTCAGGCTCAGGCCTGCACTGCAGCATCCTCCCCCAGTTCACACCTGCTCTGTGCCAAATCACAGTACGTCTAAATGTTTCTTGCAAGCATACCTAGAGACACACTTGATTTAAACCTTTTGCCTGAGGCAAGCTGTTTGCAATGATTGTAAGAAGCCTATTTATGTAATCTTTTTCCTCTTGCATAGTCAAGAGACAAATGAACCTGGGATTTGCTTGGTAGTGGAATGAGATATGTCAAGAAGCTCTGCTGAAATTTATAGTGCTCAGGAAGGCCATAAAATTGTGGTTTGGGAGTCAACAAAGGCATCATTCTGTACTAATTGCCACCAATTTTAAAAGTATGGTTATTTATGAATTAATTTGCACTAATCCAATCCATGATATCTTGCATGTTTATAAATTGTTTTTGACTTGTTTGCAAATCCATGGTACAAAGATTTCATATGATTCTAATTAAGCATCCACAGTTGTGCTGTATATTTCTCCTCAAGAAAGGCAAGAAGCAAAACAGGGCAATGAAGTGTGATTCTGTACAGCCACTGAGGAGTGCTGACAAGAAACAATAAAAAGGAATTAAATTTAGCAGACATTGAATTAGACTCTTTCAAAGTCTGGTCTTTAATTTCTCCTATATAAGCACACCTGACTGGGCATTTCTTGATTATTCTCACAAGTTCTATAGACTATCCCAATATAATTATTCTAAATAGATGCATTCTTACTTTTATCACAGTATGAAATACTTTGAGAAGTAACAAGAGATTTAATACCTAATTTAGATGGTTGACATTGTTTAATGAAACTACCTCCTGAGTCAGATTTGTTCTTCGTGTGGCTACATGCTGAGTTCTTGCAGCATCCTTTTTATCTTCTATACCAACTTGAAGACTTGTGGTTTTCAAGACCCAGAATTCCTCAGCCAGCCATGCTAGAGAATTCTGGGAGTTGAAGTTCACAAATTTTGAAGTTGCCAAGTTTGGAGACTCCTGTTCTATATCAACTTCATTCTTGGCATATGCAGCTACTGTGTATTTTGTGACACTAACAGTGTTGTCCAGACACAAAGCAATTCCCAGACAGTTTGGTCTCAGGATCTTTTTACATTCTTAAAAACTGATTGAGGAACCCACAGAGCATTGGTTTATGTGATTATATTTATCAGTAGCTACTGTATAAAACCGAGAAATGTTAAAATATTTACTTGATGCTGTGGACTTGCTGAAAGTGTATTGGAACCCTTAGTGTTCCTCAGCTCATATTTTGAAAGTTGCTGATATAAGCCATAACAAATGCTACAGAAATATGAGACACTTGCCAGTAGCAGCCTCATGATTCCCCTTAACCCACCCAGTTAGATCTTCCAGCTGCAATGGTCCGACCATGTACTTGACATTTAGAGGCTTCCTGTGCCAAACAGCACCTCTTCCTAGAAATTTTTGCCTGATGTTATAGGAAATGGTTTCTGAGGCTACACAGCAACCTCCAGGCAGGACAGCATGAAGGTGACAGTTGGCCTGGAAAGATGGATATGGAGGCTGTGATGCCTAATGGAGGGAAGGAGTAAGCATCTGAAGAGAATATCAAGGTCACCCTGCTATGAAAATCTTCCTGTCAGACCAGAGAGAGGAGAAAAAAGAAAAAGGAGGTCAATGCCTCTTCAATAACTCTTAATAGGATGGGCTTTCTAGATTTTATAATCCCATTTTATTCTAGGTTCATCCTATATCTTCTTAAAATATTACATATCATAATACGACCAAATATTATTCTGGTTAATGAAAAATTCTGCCAACTAAGTGTCCCACACAAAGTTGCTGTTTTACAGCTCTATTATACAAGCAGCTCTATTTTGCTCTGAAGGGGTTTTTCCCCCTTTAATATATGTATATTTAATAGCATGCTGTGATTACTTCTGTTTTCTTTAACTTTTGGTTCACTTGAAATGTTTGCATCAATATATGAAGAGATTTCAGTCCTTGCACTAATTAACCAATGTACTCCTGACAGCAAAGTGTAAGACGCCTGTTTTCTCCAATACCAGCTTACTGTCCCCCCAATAAGTATTTATGCAAATCTGAGCACCATCTCTCAATTATACAGAAAACTTTAATTATGCCAAAAGATGAAGGCATCTAAATCAGTGTCAACCAGAATTTAGGCTTTTATGGCTTACTTTGTGTTGCTAAAATCCTGAGATTTCTAAGTACGGATTTATTTTTTGAAATACACATTTGCAATTAATGAAATGAGTTCATAACTCTTGCACAAAAAGGGCTTTGGATTGCCGGTCTATTTTCCCCCATCCAGTTTCAAGCTCTCTTTTTGTTTGTAATATAATTGAATAACAGGAAACAATCTATTTGCTCTTGTAATTTTAAACAATTGGGAATTTAAAAAATATCTTCATCCAGCTGCAAATCGTAAAGAGAAATCTCAGTAGATCTTGATCTGCCTTCTGCCCACCAGCATCCTAATCACCATGTTCAATTCATTAAATATTAATGTCCCAGAATTACTAAAAGCCACACTAATTCCACAATATCATCCTTAACCCTGAACTGTAAGCAATAACAAATCAGAGTTACATGTCAAGTCTGAAGCATATTTCTAGGTCAAGGTTTAGTAGTTATTAAGCAAGCGCTCAAAACTTCAATACCATTCAGGGATGTAAATATATTGTTGAATTATTTTCTTCATGAATTCCAAATATTCCTCTTCAAGATTAAATGAACTATAACTTCTCTTATTGAATTACATTCAATGCATTCTGCTTTCACTTTCCGAGTTTAATGTATTATATAGGGTACTATTGCAATCTTAGAAAACACAGTTTACAACACTTTAAAAAAACATTTTTAAATGTAATGCCTTTAGAAAAATTCAAATCTGGAAACTCTTTACACAGGTTAAAATTGGTGGTGGAGAAGGAGGGTATACTTTTTATTATAATATATTGTATACTTAATTTATTTTTATAGGTCTTCCAGTGGCACGGAGGCTTATGTAGCTGTCTGCTTCTTTTTCTTCTTCCTTTATCAACTGCTTCAATTGTATTGGTTTTTTGATGAGTCACTTTCTACTTTTGTTTTAAACTTATAAAGTGCACTTTCACTTCTTAGAGAATGAAGTACACCTTATTTTAATTGTGATGCTTCTGACACAAATAAACAAACTTCTTAGAGAAGAAGTGCTTCTCCAATTGAGGAAGATTGTTCCAGTTCCCACATCTTTAGAAAATTAGTCTTGACAGTAAAACCTCAAGATAAAACTATTTCTGCAGTTGAGATTAGTGATACACTGGAAAGCTTCCTGCATTTACTGATATAATTCAAGTCAAGCCTGGGGCTCTTTTTAAATCTTATTTTCCAATTGATGGAAAATTTGCAATCAATCTTATGGAGACCAACCATGGGAAATAATTTTAAGAGAGGGCTAATATTCATAGAGACATTGGTACATTGGACAGGAATGCTACCAAATTTGTTGAATGAA
Source organism: Ptyas mucosa (assembly GCA_012654045.1). Lineage (NCBI taxonomy): Eukaryota > Metazoa > Chordata > Lepidosauria > Squamata > Colubridae > Ptyas > Ptyas mucosa. Next base: position 7,393,337 of record WNWU01000032.1, on the reverse strand, counting down.
ATTATTAGAAACAAATTAAGATAACAATGCAGGAACAATTCCAAAAATTTCAATAAGCATTGAAGAAGGTAAAAACACTAACTGCTGGATCCCATTAACCTAGGCTGAGGACTTCTGAATCTAGTTTCCCAGATTTTGTTTATGTTCTGCTATTTTATACTATTAATTTTAGATTTATCTTTTTTAGTCACTGATTTGATTACCTGTTTATTATTGATTTAGACTTATATATAGTAGATCTGTATATTTATATTTATAATGGTGTCATTTATTCCCTCAGAAACCGGTTTATTATCTTTTCTTCATTTGCACATTTATTTCAATTTTAAATTCTTTATATATTGTTGTTAACAGACAGTCTCAAAAGTAAAAAAATTTGTATCTTGCAATCTTATCCATGTTAATCATATTTATGTTTCTCAACGTTTCTATTGTTGAAAGCCACATTGGTACTTCCATCTAATGTTCATTTCTTATTTATTTATTTGTTTTGTCGATTCTTTTCTCCCTTAATTCCTTAACTTCTTTTGCCCTCGCTCTTTCTCTGAACGCTCTTTCTTCTTGTTCTTTCATTGTCTCTCTTGGTTGTTCTTTCTTCTCCTCCTTCTTTATTCCTCTCTTTATCAAACATTTCGTGAGAAATTGATATTCTTTTCTCAAGTCTCTCACTCTTCTTGGAATTTGTTTCAGTGCCACTACTTCTCTCCCTTTGTGCTTTATCGTCGTGTTTCTCATCAGTTGCAATATCTCTGTTCTCAGTGTTTTCTTGGTGAATCCAACATGAATTTCTCTAAGTAGATTATGTTTTATCGCATATCTTGTGTGCACTCTGTATATCTCATCGATTCCACTTAATATCCCTTCCTTACTTTCTTCCATTGCTTCTGCTAGTATCTCTGCAATTTTCTCTGCTAAATTTTCTCCCTTTTCTTCTTCAATGTTTTGTAATCTTAAATAAAAGTCAGCTTTATCCATTTCCAGAGTTATAATTGTTTTTTCCTGATTTTTATCAGGAATTGTAAGTCTATAGACCATCTCTTCAACTTTTTTCTCCATTGCTTCTGCTTTTTCTTCCATTTGCTGCAATCGTTGTTCATTTTTCCCTATGATTTCTTTAACTTCTTTCAGTTCTCCTTCCATTTTTTCCATTCTCCCATCTACCTTGTCTAATCTTGTTTTAAGATCTTCATATATAGTCTGTAGCATATTTTTTAATTCTGTGTTGACTTCCTCTTGCTGTGATGCAATTTCTGTTGTCTTTTGTCCTGTAGTACCAGGCATTGTTGATATTGATGGTGATGATAAATGTTGTGTTTTTTTCTTCATCTTATTTTTTCCCCCAAATCTTAGTACCCAATTTTATAATCCAAATACTCAATTTCTTTAAATTCAAAATGCCCAATCAGACTCTTCAGGTTCTTGAAACCCTAATCCACATAGATTTGATCCATAAACCATACAAAAAAACAAGAACAATCAACAGCCCAAAAGGGCAAAAATAGAAAAAAAAAGAGAAAGAAAGAAAAAGAGAGAAAAAAGGAGAGAGAGAGAGAGAGAGAGAGAGAGAAAAGATAAAACCAGATCAGCACAAAAATAAAAATGTACTTGTTAAGGATATTGATGTTGTTTTACCAACCAGCAGAGTAACTGCACAAGGAAACGTTGAGAGCAATGAATAAGAAAACTGGTTTAGCAAAAGTGTACTTTATCATAGGAAAAAGCAGTAGCGTAGTCATAAACAAATCCCAAGTCTTCACCAATAAATCAGTCCAGTAAATCAGTCCAAACAACTCACTCTGGTTAACAAACCACGATGGTAGCAGATCCATCAACAGATAGCAACTCCTTCACATTAGCAGCTCATAGCAGTTCAGTCACAATAGCAGTTCATAGCAGCAGCAGCAGTTCTAAAAGACCAGGTTACAATACTTTGTTTAAATATATTCCCAACTAGTCATTATCCCATTACAGCATGACTCAGCAAGAAGGTAACATTTACAGCTTAAAGTTACAGTATATATATATTGCCTGGACAACTGGTTCTAACATTATATACATCATATAGAATCCTAACA
>WNWU01000032.1:7359259-7391252 GCA_012654045.1 Ptyas mucosa | reverse complement strand
CTGGACAACTGGTTCTAACATTATATACATCATATAGAATCCTAACAGATTCCAGATCAGCACAAAAATAAAAATGTACTAGTCCAAAACCCAGGTTTTTGCCCAAAATATCCAGCCAGGCAATAAAAAGATGAAAAAAAATCTCCCCCCTTCCAAAAAAATAGAAAAAACAAAAACCCTGCCAGGTTTTTATATCCAGGAAGAGGGCATTTCTACAAGTAAAAAGGAAAAGGCACAAAAAGAGAAAAAACAGCAAGAAAAAAAATAATATTCCCAAATCCCACTATTCCAAAATCTTACAAAATTTTTAACTCCATCAAGCAAAAGGAAAAAATAAACAGCTTTCTTTCTTCTTTTTCTTCTATATCATCCCCCTTCTGTTACAAAGTCACAAAACCACTTCTTATCAAAATCTTCTTGCCAGTTTCCAAAATATCCCAAGGTCACTCCCTTCTCATCTTTTCCTTTGTCCAATATATCTCTTTAATTTCCTCTGCAATCCAAAATAGTCTTAAAGGAGAAAAAAAATAAACCCACAGCTTCAAAGTTCCAAATTCAACTTTTCAAATTACTGTTCGTTAGCCAAAAATTCCTCTTTTCCCAATCTGCTTTCAGTTTGTTAAATTACTTTTTCAGCTTTTGTTAATTAGCTTTTATTAATGGCTTCCGCTTCTTCGCTGCTGTTCCGGAAATGGGGAGGTAGCCTTTTTCCACTCCCTCCCCTCTCTTTTTCCAATTTTCTCAAGTAAAATAGTTTTAAAAGTTCAGGAGTTAAATATATAAAGGAATCTTGTTTTCAAGACCACAAATTGTCACCCAGATGATCCAATGTTCTCTTTTCCTTATCTTCTTGTGTGTGGCCGGCCCGGCTTGTGACAGTTCCTAATGACTGTCTTCCCTTGCTCCTGGGTCGGAAGATATTGCAGACACTTCAGGGAACTTGCAGCTTCCCTGTTCATGCTTGCCTGTGCCTCCATTCTTCACTGTCAGGACAGCTATGATCACTGGAGATCCCCTAAAACAGCTGAGATATCAGCATTTTCCAGGAGCCCTGGAATTTGCTGTGCCGCTGCTGGAATTGGACACACCCCTCTCCCTTTAAAATATAAAGACATTTTAACAGAGAAGGGAGAATTAAAACAGAAACAAGACTTAGAAAAACAAGGGATTGAGACTGACTGGTATATACGGCTTCAGATACAATCAATGTATGATAAAGACTTGAAACAAAATGGTTTTAATTCAGGGGAATCAGAGTTGGATCAGATAATGACTGGAAAGGATGAAAAAATGATTTAAAAACTGCGTAATTATTTGTTGCAAATTAGATTGGAAGATGAAGAGGTAAAAGAGATAATGATAACATGGGTGGAAAATTTTGGATATGCAATAGAACTAGAGAAATGGCAATAACTATGGGAAAGGAATTATAAATTGACAATGGTAACTGCATATAAAGAAAATCTATATAAAATGTTTTATAGGTGACATATGCCACCAGAAAGATTAGCAAAGATGTTTAAGGATAATTCAGCCAAATGTTGGAAATGTTTGCATTTGCTGGGAGCATAGATGGTGGTCATGTTTAGAAGCAAAAAATTATTGGTCTAGATACAGAAATGGCTGGAAGAAAAATTACATAAATCTATAGAATTAAAACCAGAGTTGTTTTTTCTTTTTCTTTTTCTTTTTTTAATTAGGTATTCTCCCAGAGATATACAGTAAAGAAGATGTGCATTTAACTATACATATAATAACAGCAATAAGAATTGTATTTACACAAAATTGGAAGACAGAAAAAATTCCGTCAGAAGGTGAAGTAATAAAAAAGATTTTAGACTGTGTGGAAATGAATAGATTAACTCTAAGAATAAGAGATAAAGAGGAATCAGTGTATTTCAAGACATGGGGAAGATTGTATATATGGTTAGAAAAGAAATATGAAGATAAGAGAATAGATAAATGAGTTAGATAATAGAAAGTTAAACGAAATAGAAAGCCAGATGACACCAGAGTAAATGAAAAGGGGGGATGGGAAGGGAAAAAAAGAAGTTAATAAGAATAAATGTACAATTATGATGATAATGCTGATAGATAGAATAAATCTAAAAAGAAATCGAAAGAAAGTATATACTATTAGAATACAGGAGTTGCTCGGATACCAAACAAGGACAATATTCCACAGCAAAGAAGATAGAAAGGAGAGAGGAGGAGAGGGTAGAAAGAGGAGAGGGAGGGGAAGAAAAGGAAAAGGAGAGGAAGGAAGGGTAGGGGACAGGAGTAGGAGAGAAGGTGAGAAGGGGGAAAAGAAGAGAGGAGTGGGGGAAAGGAAGGGGAAATAGAATGAGGGAGAACAGGAGGAAGGAGAAAGTAGGAGAGGAGAGGATGGAGGGAAGGGAAGGGAAAGAGGAGGAAAAGGAGAAGGTTTGTTGTGAAATGAGGGAAGAAAGGGTAGAAGAGCAACTTCAAATGTAATTAAAATGTCTTATTTTAATGCTTTCTTTAAGGAAAACAGGTATATGTATGATTAATTATGTATAAGAAAATGTACATTTTATATTATGTGTATAAGAAATAAAACTGAAAAACTTTTCAAAAAAAAAAAGTAAAAGATTTTGAATGGGTTAAGCTGATGTAAAATGTGAGATTTCCACAAAATCTATACTACATATCATCTTCCACCCACCACGAAATTGTCAGAAATTGTTTGGCTAGGTATATCTGTGGCAATAGCATGAAGCCTGTTGGAGTTATGATCTGAGTAAAGATGTTATTAAGATAGTGACACAAGAATATATTGATTTCTGTGGACATTTCATTATTATTAATCTTAGGATATTTGGTATTCATTTGATCTTTGTCAATTTTTATGGGTCCATAAAAATTATCCTAATTTATTTTATAAATGCCTCGCAGGACTTCAAAGTATCCAATTTGATCATTTAGACATAGGAGTCAATATGAATAAAGTGATGCATTTTGTTTTCAGTAAGAATATTCTTCTCTGTAAAATACATTTATAATCAGAATTGGAAAATGTTGCTGGCTTATTCACAAAAGTTTAATTTGATTGATGCTTGGTATAAACTTCATCCTTCTGATAGGAAATATACAAATATACATGTATTCTTATGCTAGTAAAAAGGGATTATTATTTTATTTATTTATATTTCCTTCTTGATTGAAATAGGTTTTAGATTCTTCTACTCATTCTACTGTCATGCCCAGTTACGCTCCAATTGTATTAATCCCCCAATTAAAAAAATGTCAAGCTATCCTATGATAGATGGTATTTTAATATTTATCTGAGACAGCTTTTTAGTTGTATTATATAATTAACTTTACAATTTATGAAGTTTAACACAAGTCATCCACTATCTAGATAGCTTACTAAAAAGCATCACCCTGCCAACAAAACATCATCCTGACATCACCCTGCCAAAAAAAGTGTGTATAGTCAAGGCTATGGTTTTCCCAGTTGCAATGTATGGCTATGAAAGTTGGACCATAAGAAAAGCTGAGCGCCAAAGAATTGAGGCCTTTGAACTATGGTGCTGGAGAAGACTCCTGCAAGTCCCTTGGACTGCAAGGCAATCAAACTGGTCAGTTCTAGAGGAGATCAACCCTGACTGCTCTTTAGAAGGCCAGATCCTGAAGATGAAATTCAAATACTTTGGCCACCTAATGAGAAGGAAGGACTCACTAGAGAAGAGCCTAATGCTGGGAAACATTGAGGGCAAAAGAAGAAGGGGACGACAGAGAATGAGGTGGCTGGATGGAGTCACCAAAGCAGTAGGCATGAGCTTAAATGGACTCCAGAGGATGGTAGAGGACAGGAAGGCCTGGAGGAACGTTGTCCATGGGGTCGTGATGGGTCGGACACAACTTTGCAACTAACAACAACAACAGTATCCACTTTACAGACTATATGGGATACTTACCAGGTATACATGAGAGGTTATGTTACTGCCTGCAGTTAAAGGAAAAATTTTAAAAAATACTATTTTATATGAACAGTTAGAAAATTTAGTTAAAGAATGTTTGTTTATGTAAAAATCCAATGGAACAAACTTATATTGCAATTATTTTAGCTATGTTACAGTTGGATGATTTTTATATTGATAAGATGAAATTGTCATTAAATAGACCCAAGTGAAAAGATGTTAAGTTCTTGTTTAAAATAACAGTATCAAGTAAACGGCAATGGGCAGACCCTTGTTAGATTTAGAAGCAAATAATAATCAGGTTTTTGTTTTATATATACATAATTATATTGATTGAGCAATAAGGGAGATCAACATGACACTGATCAATTTTATACCAGGTAGATATTCAACCCAAATATGTAAAGAGTTGAGTTTTATGATTTCTACTGATTGCATTAAATATTTGGGACTTTATGTTTCTATAAATATATCTGAATACTACAAGTCTTAGTTGGGCTGTAATAAAAGGGCCTATCTGTCCTAAATGTCCATTTCTTTGGATCTGGAAAGATTTCTGTATGCAAACCTATTATCAGTTGGCTTGAAACAGGAACTCAGAGTCCCCGGAAATCAATCATTTGTTGTTTGGCTTAACCAAATTACTATATAAAAATTGGAATCTCCATCTATTTCTGGAATTGAGCAGTCTGAATGAGATGTTCATCTATGAATTCTTCATACACACACCCATTATCTAAACTAATAGAAATTTTGGGATTTAATAACCTTGGAAAAATAGTCAGTTCTAAAGGACAATGGGAAGTATGTATCCATAAATTAATTGTGTTTTTATTCATTTCCCATATATAACATATCTACCACCCAATTATTAATCTGTCCTACAAGTTGGTATAGAGTCATTGCCGTCTTGAATAAGAATATAAAAAGAAAGAATGGATTGAACTACCCTTAATTCTAGTTGTGGAATTTGCATAACATTACTAGTTTTGAAATAAAACAATACTAAATACAACAAACAACAAATTCATCACCTGCCCTTTTTCATGTTAGAATTTTCTTAATAATCACAATTTACTTTTTCTGTTTTGACTTTTCAGACCTACTTTTTTAATTGATTGACCATCAAGTTGTTGGCTTTTAGCACCCACATGGATAGAAGTCATTTTTACAGGACTTTAGAGTTAGAAATAAGATAAATAAAATATAAATAATCTAAGACCATGTATTGTGACCCTTCTCCCAAAAGGTCTTTGTATTTTTTCCCAATCATTTCATTCAGTGAGATTGTTTTCTAATTCCCCTGCCCAAAGGAGAAGACATTCTAATAAATAGAATTTTAGGACTGTTTAATGATTTCTGTTTAAAAGTAAGGGGTGATGTGTATAATGTTTCTTCTTGTGCAATAGTCTCTCTGGTATTCTTTAGTTTCTTGGCTTCCCACATTTCTATTATATTTCAAGGGAACACATCATAAGAGCATTCCTGGTTGTTTCTCTCCCGCTCTTTCTGGTCCAGAAGTTTTATTAGAAGACAATTATTATCTTCATAATCTTGTATCAACAAAGATATAGCAATACCACCAAAAATATGTAAAATAAATCTCAAGGGTTCATTTCAAAGATACAAAGTGTTTGTCTCTTTCAAAAACTGGAAAATGATAACAAAAATATATGAATAAGAATGTTAGAATAATGATCTGAAACAGATCAAAGCACTAACTACTCCAGCATTTTTCCCCACTATGGAAAAACTTATACAACATTAACAAAGTGAACATAAATGGAAAAAAGCACCCTTTTTTTCATAAGCCTCTGGTAAGAAGATGTGGCTCTACCAAGTTTGGAAAGGGTACTTCAGCCAAAATTCAGTCAAATCAACAGATTTACAAATCAAAGCCTGGAAATGCTTTGATGCAGTAAATCAAAGCAAGTGGCTTCAAAGTGCTTTTGTAGCCTTTTGAAGCACTTCACAGATTCAATGGATTTTTAGCCTCATCTGGGATGGTTATACTGTAGATAATGTAGAATGTTGCAACTTTATTTTTATATATGGAAAAAGCTTAGGGATGGAGTGTGTGATGGACTTTCTAACATTGACATGACCAATGGCTGGGTTTTATCTCCTCATTAAATGTAATGTCTATTAGAGCTGTTTTGAAGTGCCAAAGCTAATATTCTGTTGACTTCATTCATAGCTTCATTTCTGTCCCTGATTCTTTAACATGAACAACCAAATGCCTTTATGTTGCTCTATCTTCTGCTAATTGTGCAACAGAGTTCTGTGCTGGCCCTGCCGTTACAACTGAGAATTCAACTCAACTCTTGGCACTCTAAATATCAGCTCAAGGCTGATTGCTCCCACATGTATCTTTCATGCCAAACATTACTTTTAAATTATGCATTATTGGAGTATGTTAACCATCTCAGCAATAAGGGTACTAGGACAAGTTGATACTTAAGAGTCCCAGTCAAACATTACTGGTTTTAAAAACAACAGGGAGAAAAACTAGGAATGCCAATGTTATGTGCCAGCATGTTTTTCTATCAGATGCCTTTGTCTTCACCATTACATTCATTGTTTCAGTCTACTTCTGTTGCATCTACTAATTAACATAGAGTACTACAAGCAAGCCATGACTTTAAAGTTCTGTTCAGAAAGAGGTTAGCTTTGGTTATATTACTAGCCTACCTTTCATCAAAACAAGTCATGAGACTCTTCATAGAAAACAGTAGCTTGTGAATCAACTGGGACAACCCTCGTAGTATCACAAGAAACCCAGGAACTAGAGACAGAAAAGGTATATTACCTCATAAATGTCAAATCTGTGGCCATTTTTCAATGTCATGAAAAGTATGGTGTGCTAATAAGCAAGAGATTATTATTATTTTTTAATTAAGTTATTTTTCCCCCAAAGTATCTGTCTACCATGGTCCAACATGGTAGATCATTATTTTATTTTTTATTATTTTATTTTATTTCACTATGAAATTTCTATATGCCAATTCTTCTTGCCAAATCTCAATAGATATAAAATATTTTGATTATAAAGGTGAAAAAGCCTTATACTCAACATATATATTATTAGAGTAGACAAAACTGAATTTAGTGAACAAATTCTTGATTTACTACAACTGTTACAACTGTTCATTTGACAAATTTTTGAATTATGGGCATTCTACTCATGAAAAACATAAGCAGGGAAGTAGTCACTGCGAACAATAGTGCAGCAATGTAGGTACCACATATTTTATTTAAATTTATTTGAATAAATTTATTTAAATTACAACATAGTTTAGAAACAATATTTGCTTCTCATTATTTAAACTGATTTTATAGTTTGATAATTAATTCTATAGGCAAGGCAATAATAAAAAGTAATCAGTCTTCAGTCCTGCCTGAATGATAAGACTGGGATTTAATTACAGACAACTTCTTTCTGGTTGCCTGTAATTCTGGTTTATGCATTGCTGTAAATGTACATCTTTTCGATTTGTCACTGCAGTTGTTCTTTTAACTTTCTCTAGGTTCTCTAGGTTTATGGTAACTGCTCTAAAATTCATAACTGTCTTTACAAGAAAAAACACAACAAAAAGTATAGAAAAGATTTTTCCTTGATTATAGTATTTGTTAATGTCCCTTTGATATGACAACCAACACACACACAGAGAGAAAGAGAATGTGTGAGAGAGAGAGAAATGAGGGAGAGACAGAGAAAATGAGAGAGAGAAAAAATAATGAGAGTGGGAGGGACAGAGAAAGATCGAGAGACAGAGGGAGGGGGCAGAGAGACACATTCAGAGAGAGGGAGAGAGACACACACAGAGAGAGAAAGACTATTAACTGAAAAGTTATCTATTTCCCCCCTGGAGAAACAAAACATCCACAGCAGCAGCAGTTCTAGCAAAGAGATCGTCTCAGGGATTGTTTGGATCCAGGTCATAATTACAGGTTTTGCTGAATCTTTTAAGAAAACATCCCTTGGGGATGACAAGAATATCTCTAATAAAAAGTTTCATCTCCTATTCAGGATTCCTTCAGGCAATGAGATGAAGAATTCCCATTGCATGGCAGATGTCTCTTTGACCTTTTTCACCTTTGCCGTATGCATATGCAAATAGGGGTGATGCACCATTAAAACTGGACAACTCAGCCAATTTCTCTCCACTTTCCATTTTCTCAAATGAAATTTGTTCTATAAGGTTTCAGCATCACTTTGTAATTTCTTTTTTAAAATATAACGTCTGTATTCATTTTCATATCCACTTTCCTAACATAAAAAATACAATTTTATGTGAAAGAGAGTGTAATATATTTTCCTCTAGTATGGACTGAATTTTTAATAAGAGAATTGCATTACAACCTACAAACACCAAACAATAGGTTTTTTCCTGGGTTGTACACTGATCTGTACATTGCAGACTTGTGGTTTTTTATTGGAACATTAATTAAACCAAGTTCTTCCTCATTATCTATGTTCCTTGTAGAGAAAGTTTTATTTATTTATTTATTTACTGATTTACTGATTTTCTAACTATTTCAGCCTTCTAAAACTTGATAATTCCCAGATACATTGGACTTCAACTCTAATGACTTCACCAAACCAGTTCCAGATCTTTGTTCAACTCCCTCATTAATGAAGAACAAACTGAGTTCCAAAGGGAGGATATCAAGGTCTCCATTCCACTTCCAATCATCTTACCAATTCTCCAAATAGCACCTGTGATCCATTTAACATTGTCTGCAGACTCACTATTTTAAAGCTTTAGAGGCTTCCCTTGCAGCAATTTAGCAATTGCTAAATGGTCTGGATAATGGGTGGGGAGGTACCCATAAACAGCAGAAGAGAAGAGAAGGAACTGGAGAAAATCACAAAATTAGAAAAAAAAACCCTGCAAACAGAAGTAAAATGACTATGGCAAATTATTATTATTAATAATAATAATAATTGTCATAGGGACACTTGGTACCATGTCCAACAATTTCACAAAATACTTACAAAAATTGCAGCTTCCTGCAATAACACCAGCAGAACTGCAAAAAACTGCGCTACTTGGAACATCATATATTTTAAGAAGATACTTGGTTGATACCTAGGACACTGACAGCAACCCGTATCAACCATTAGCACCAGTCAGTGGTATTTGTGACACATTTTTAAATGTCCAGTTGACTGAGTTTCATTTTAATGACTAAAAGAGAATAATAATAATAATAAAGGCAAAGATAGTACCAATAGTAATAGAAGCCTCTATAGAAGTAATAGAACCTAATTGCAATCTGAAAACATCTGGAGCACTACTTGAACACCATTGGTATCAGCAAAATTACCATCAGTTAATTGCAAAAGGAAGCTTTACTTGGAACAGTTTACATCCTGTGATGATACCTGTAACACTATCAAACAATCCAAGAAAGGACTCAATAGGTGGACACAAATATCAAATCTAGTCTAAACATCTGGCTGCCTGTGGAACCAACCATAATAATAATAATGGCAACTTGGTAAAAATCAGATTTACCATCTGGAATATAATTATAGTTTATACAGTGACAATCTCGAGGGATTCCACAAACAAACTTCAAATTTTATTTGACTTCCATAGCATTCTGAAAAGATTTCTGGATCCCATTCAAAAATATAAAAACAAAAATAACTAGATATCTAATAAAATATTAAAAGTGTTTCTAATGGCCTAATTTCACTGGAGAGCATTCACTGAAGGTATTAAAGAAACTTTAATTATGCAGTCTTCTGTTACTTAAAGATCTCACAAACATTGTCAAACAGAGCCATGCAATGTTGTTGTATGAACATCCAAGCTCAAGCTTTAAGTAAGTTCCAATGCTGTGAATGAACTTAAATATTTCTGCCACCCTTTCATGTTGATTATGCATCTTCATCATCTTCAAGAAATGGAACAGAGGGGGAGGAAAAGGAAGGATAAGGAAGGAAAGGAAAGGATAGGGAAGAAGGAAACCCAGGATGTTATTCCTGACCCATGCTGTCCCAATATTTCTTCCCTACTATGGTAATTCTGTTTATCTGTTTAGATAAGGAAATATATCTGAAATGATCACTCAGTGGGGTACGTTTGTCTAATGATCCTACAAAATTCGCACTGCATTCTTTCTTTGGGACTTTTGTTTAAGTCCTGAATCATAGGCATGGTGACTGGGGAATTCTCTGAAGTTCACATATTTTAAAGTTACTGCAGTTGAGGAAAACTGTGATAGAAGACCTTCTGGGAAAATCTTGCAGGTAATGTGGTCTGACAGTCACACCAGAGTAGTGTCAATGAGAACTTTGAAGCCCCAAGGGGAATACTAAAGGGGAGAGAGCCAGAGGATAAACTGTATGACATAGAGAATTTGATTGTGCTTATCCTACTTTCTCTATTTATCGATATAGACCAAACAGTGTGCTATATTAAGAAATCAGAGTAGAAAAAAAAGGGGGGGGGAATTAACTCTTACCTCTAATTTCTTTCACTACAGTTTCTAGAATTAAGTGTCAGGAAGTAATAAAGAATTGTTGGAAGTTGTATTTTTCCACGTTATGCATTCAGTTGAATATTCCTTGGCTTGGGAACAAATTGTACCCTCAAAGGTGGAAAGAGGGAAAGTGAGTGAATAAATGAGGGGGGGGGGTTGAAGACACCAAGGAAAAAGAGGATCACTGCCATGCTATATATAAAAGAAGAGAAGCAAGAATCACTCAGAAGATGTGCAGTAATGGATTTCATGCCTCCCCAGCCATAATCAATAGCATATCTCCTTTTAATACCATTACTTCCCAAAGTGTATCTTTTTATGTTAGTTTCAGTAATCTCTATGGATTTGGACAGTTTTAGCTTTGATAATGGTAGCTTTAAACTGATATTTAACTTTATTCTAAGGTCCATTTCTAGTTTATCTATACTTGTAGTAATAATATAGCTTCCACTCATTCTGATTGCACTTTTTTAATTGACTTACTACACTACTAATCAATGTGTTATCAATTATCCATTCCTCTTGTCTTATTCTTGCTTTATTTATGTTAACATCACGTCTCCTGGATTTCTGTTGTAAAGCCTTTTGAGTTTGGAGATTTACGCGATAAAAGAAAAATGTGTTTCAAATTGCACTTTACCTTACTTCGTTATTTATGTGAAGCATCTCTACTGAGATGGTCAGTCAAAACAGCTTTCAGCTGAAAAGACCTAAAATGTATCAAAGTAGAGCAAATAAAGATAAAATAAACAGAAACATTACAGAACATACACACTTACTCAAATCAGTAAAAAGCAATAGTGTCATTTTTTAAAAAATTAGGCAAATAGATTATATTTCAAAAACTAACTGGAACAAGAACTTCTTCATTAATCATAGAAAAGAAGACAAAGGATACAATCAGTTCCTCAATCTCTTAATCAAGAAGATTCTGTCCTACTCATGAATACTTGCCTAATCAAATATTTTCTATCTTCCTAGGTCATTTTGTCCTCCAGTTCAGAATCAGCGTAAACAAGCTTATGCACATACAACTGTTGCATATCAAAAGCAATATATTTACTGAAAGGGGAAGAATTATCAAACATTTAAGTGTGCATCTCAGATCACTGTATGACAAGGTAAGTGTGGACCATTGCAAATGGTGTGATTGTACCTTGAGACAGACTTCTCTTTTCTAGGACTGACAGATCCATCAGAAACAGCAGCAACCAAAAAATGTCTATCACTTACTCAAGCTCAAGGCTATACTCTATGCTTTTTCTTTGAAAATTGTGGAATGATACCCTGATTTCCCATGCTATACAATGGATGTTAGGCTATAGTTGCTTACATTATGCAATACCCATTTACATAGATTCAGTGGGACATTTGTCCTGTATGTAACAATATCCATAGATAATAGTTTCCATTGTACCCAGAATACGCACAAGGTAGTGGGCATTTCAACACTTAAAATAATTCCACGATGAAATACAACTTGTTTGCTTTTTTTGAAATTTAGTGTTTAACATAGTGACTTTCTATTATGGAAAACATATTTATCTTTCCTTTGGTAATATTGCTTTTGTATAGAGTTCTCAAACTGCAATATATTGTGGCTGCAAAGATGTCATTCATTGTTCCATTAGCTACACAACTATTGTTCTAAATGCAGCCTTACAAATAGTTGCATAGGAATAAAGAACAGTATCAGACACTTTTATTGGATTAGCTAAGATAATAAATGTGCTGTTATTATGCAGCAGAATCTGTAATTAATATTGTCAAGTATTAAACATGAACTAGCTGAAGAAATTGCTACTGTATAACTTTTGCATTCTCTCTAATATCGACTGAAAAGCATCCAGTCCTGATCTAGAAACAATATACAAGCCTCTTTCGATCCTAATTTTTTCATACCTTTTTAATGCTGAGAGAAAAAAACCCTCCAGAAATCCATCACTAACACAACAATCAATCATGTTACCCAAAGAGATTCATTCCCCATTTTTTGTCTTCAATGTTTTGATGACCAAGTCAAGGAGAACTCCTTTCACTTATGCAAGGTCTAAGAGATTGGGAGATGTTCCTGAGTTGGAATCAACCTGACTGTTTTTATAATGAAGTTATATTGATAGTACTTAATGGTGACAATTTCATAATTTATATACTTTTAGAATAATGTAATGCACATTTTGTTGTAAGTTACTTAAAGATGTGTGACTGGACCAGCATAGAAAAATCCATAATAAATACACATTAGCTTAATATAGATTGCTTTAATGTACCTTTTCAGTTTCTTGCCATTGTCAAAGTTATTTAATTGCTTGGTAACACCATACTATAATATAGAATTGTAAAGTAAGAAGGGAAGCAGGGAGAAAGGACAAAGGCAAAACACCATCTCGACCACAGGAGAAAAAAAAATCCTACTCAGCCCTAAAGGAATGAATTGCATACCATTAGTGTCTTTCCATAGTAGCAAATATCCTTGTAATCTTTGCCATCTTGTGTGATTTTTTTTGTTGGCTGAGGTTTGCAGTTTGGAAAAAGGTAGTATCATTTATGCAACTCATAACCTGTGGTGAAATAAAGATCATGCTAGCATCACATGGATGGAGGATAAAATTGGGTTACTGGGTCAACCTGTCATGCTCTAAATACATATTGAAAAGAAGATTCAACCTTGTAAATTTTAAAGGTGAAAAGTTGTGTGTTTAGGCAAAAAAACCCAGATATTATCCATATGGATGCAATGTACATCTGCAGCTTTATTTTATTGTGACATTTATCACCTCCGCTGCATACAATACTGGATGATTATTCTCCATTCAGGGTCAGGAAAAAGGAGTAGGAATTTCTAAGTATGAACAATCAATAAAGAGATGTTTTTGCTTTTATTTTTTCCCATAGTCTTCTAAAATGATACATTACACAATCTTATTCTGTAGTCATATCAGAAGCAACATCTGAATTATATTAACACAAATAAATATCTCTGTCTGAAAAGTGGACATATTCTCACATTCTGCCTCAAATACCGTTGTTTTTAATAACTAAAAATTGACACCATTGTCTAAACCCAAACTGAGTCCTAGAATTTTGTAGCTGACATCTACAGTGTTATCTATGGTATGGGAGATAGCAAAGCCAGGTGCACAATAAATTATATTGAATTTCCAAACCAGAAATGTCATAACAATTATGTTACCCTTTCCCGTTCTCTGTATAATCTTTCAGACCCTTTTGGTATTCTTAAGCTTTTTGATTTTTCCAAATACTCTTGCCCTAATCTTAAATTGTTTTTTTTAAATGAAAGGATCCAATTGTGTTTTTTTTAATAAATACATGAAGTTTTATGTTATGCAAATGCAAATCAAATGGAGAAAATGTTGAAGAAGCATCTAATTCTAGTGGAAGTGGAAAAGAGGAAGTTATTGTTGTGGTAGACTTCTTTAAAGTATAAATGCTAAGAGATTTCACCATCTACTTTGATCCTACTTGTTACATTTCAGGACTTTATAATGGCCATGAATCTATCTGAACTGAACTCACATAGTCAACACATGTTGCCGGTAATATTCTTGAGTGGGGATTTTGTTCAAATTGGGATAGGTGCTATATCGTCATATGTGAGATAACTTGTGGTGATTCTGTTCTAATGGATGGAGTTGAGTAATTATTAAGGGAATTAAGATCAGTTCAGTCAGTCTGCTCAAAGAAGTTGCTGAAATCAGTGGGTTTCCTTAAAACCTTTGAAAGTTTTAATGTTAATTCTACTGGCAGTTCTCTTGATATTTTAGCTGAATCCTGGAACAGAAAACTTTAAAGTTAGTAGTCACAATTGCCCCCGAGTCTGATTTCTGAGGCACTTCAAAGCTCACCTCCACTTCATGGAGTATAATGGCAAAGAAGATATCTAGAGTGCAAGACTTCCCTCAATAATGACCAGACATAATACAGAGTTCATCTTACAGCTCAGGCTGAAGAGGTGTGTACAGAAAAGATACAGCATATGTCATCAGCAGATTCAAATCCTGTTGAGCTGTTCAAACTTGCAAAAAATATTAGCATTCTTCCTTAGCTTCTGAATTCATAATTAGAATTTCCTTTAGCTCACTGTGATGCCTTCAAAAGATTTTTGCTGAAGGCATTACAGCATAGGAAATGAAATTTTCCATTTCAAACTACAGTAAGGTCAAGCTAAAATCATGAGTAGATATTCAGGTCTTCCTTTTATGTGGTTAAACTGAATTAATCAATTGATGATTGTGTACAATGTGGATAGATTGCCCGGGGTAGTGAGATAGTGAGATCTATTATCTATCATTTGTCCTAGTCCAATGGGACTTATAATTTATTTATGGAAGATTCTTGATGTTTGCATGGTAGATTTTAATAATGTCTCTCTGAACAGGAGTAACTAGAACTTTGTTATAAGAGCCACTTACATGACCATTACGTAAGGAACATTCTTTATATATCTCTAATTAGAATAGCTACAGGGAAAGGTAAATGTAGTCAAGTTGTTCTCTCAGATAAAAGAAAACATACTTAACTGATCAACTACAACTTGTTTCAGGGCAGATTATAATAAGAAACATGGTAGATGGATGAATGCTCTGCACTTAAGCATTGAGAGTGGGAGTGTACATTATGTGTACATGTATCGTATATACTATATGTGCATCAGGGGTGAAATTCAGCAGGTTCTGGAGAACCGGTAGCAGAAATTTTGAGTAGTTTGGAAAACCAGCAAATACCACCTCTGGCTGGTCCCAGAGTGGGGTGGGAATGGAGATTTTGCAATATCCTTTCCCCAGGAGTGGGGAGGGAATGGGGATTTTGCAGTATCCTTTCTCTGGAGTGGGGATGGAATGGGGATTTTGCAGTATCCTTCCCCTGACACATCCACCAAGCCACGCCCACAGAACTGGTAGTAAAAAAATTGAATTCTACCACTGATGTGCATTATGTATCTATGTATATATGTATGTATCTCTCTTTGTGTTTGTGTATGGGTATGAGATGACTGAAAAAGATAGAGACAGAGACAGAGAGGAGAAGTGAGAGGGAGAGCGCTACTATGAAGGGGCTTCAGGATATTTAGACCAAGGTATTATCAATATGCTGATGATGGTCATAGCCACTTTTCTCTGGCAAAAAACAGCAAGTATGCAGCCTGGAAGTATGGAACCTGAATTCTGAAGTGGAATCCATAGCTAGAAGCCTATTTTATCATTTCTCAATGAATCTAGAAGTTGCGTCCATTCCTAGATGGTAGTAGTGCCTATAGTAATACATCTACTGATAATCTCCAAGACTGACTTTGCACTCTGAGAATTACATTTTGTAATGCACTCCTTTGTATGATTCAAAAGCTTAAGTTGATAAAAATTGCTGCAGGCAGCTGGGCTAAGATGTATCCCATATATAACATATTGCATTAATGTTGAAATAGCTATACAGTATAGGTCAGTGATGGCTAACCTTTTTGCCATCGCGTGCCAAAAGCAGGGGGAGCCCGGTGGGAACACGTGCCCACATCCATAATTCTATGTGCCCCGCCCCCCGTGCTCACCCCACTTTTGGCACATGATGTCACAGTGGGCCTGGTAGGCCTGTTTTTTGTTCTCCCCAGGCTCCAGAGCCTTTCTAGGAGGGCAAAAACGGCCTTCCCCACCCTCCCAAAGGCCCTCCGGAGGCTGGAAACAGTGTGTTTCCTGACTTCTGGTGGGCCCAGAAGGCCCGAAAATCAGATGGCTGGCGCACGCATGCGTGCCGGAGCTGAGCTCGCATGCCCACTGATATGGCTCTGCGTGCCACCTGTGCCACCCGTGCCATAGGTTCACCATCCTGGCCATTTCAGACAAATGGTTATTCAAATCTCCAATGCTGGAGCATCCATAACTTATGGACGCAAGTCATTCCCCTGATTAATTGTTCTAATCATCAGGACATTTCTCCTTAGTTCTAGGTTAGTACTCTCTTCAATTAATTTCCATCCATTGCATATTTTCCAACCTTTGAGTGCTTTAGAGAATAGATTGACCCCACTCTTCTTTGTGACAACCCCTTAGATATTGAAACTAGACTCCATTGAAATAAGCTTAAATCAATCTGATTATCATAATGTTTGAAGACCACAGTATGTTACAGAGGTTTCCACAAGAATTATCTTAAAATATTCCCACCCCACCCCCACCACCCACAAACAATAAGAAGTATTTAGGATGTGGATAGTCTAATATCTGAAGATGTGATAATCACAAAAGTGTGCAGATAAAAAGCCTTTTGTTATCATTAAATTCCTGCTTCTGTTGAGTGTTTAAAATAGGTACAAGGACAGGCCAATAGATCTGTACATATTCATATTATGCTTTATAGAACCTGGTGATGAAACATTTTCATGCCAATCTAGATTGAGTATGTTGCAAAGTATCTCAGCGCAGAAAAGAATTTCTTAAACTGGCTTAGAATCAAACTGACATGAACATAAGGACAACAGCAGCTTAAACAGAAGTACAGAAATTCCCTAGAGACAATAGAAGTGGCTAGCAAAGGAACTCTGCACTTTTATCTTATTTTGTTTGTATAGGACAGTGATGGCGAACCTTTTTGGCATTGCGTGCCAAAAGTCTAAGCACACGTGTGCTGTCGCTCTCCCGCGTGCCGGAACCCATAATGCAATGCGCGCCCCCATTTACGCATGTGTGCACAACAACTCCCATGCTCCCTTTACACATGCGCCCACACTGTGCATGCATGCCCCCCCAATGCGCCCCCCCCACTTTTTCCAAGTGGGCCGGCATACCTCTTACCAGAGGACAACTAGGTACCGGCCGTTCCCTGGTGAGACAGCTATTTCCATGGCCCTGCCAAGATGGCTTGGCTAATGATCAGGCAACTCCAAAGTTTCCTGCTAAACGTGTTTGTTCTTCTTTCCCTGCTTAAAAGAGCCGCGCTTGTAGGGGGGAGAGATCTGGCTAAAGAGCTATGCTTTAGCTGTGCTAAAGAGCTGCCTCCTGCCTTCCACGATCTCCAAAGTTCCTCCCCCATGGAATCCTAGCGTTTTCCTACCTTCCACGATCTCCAAAGTTCCTCCCCCCCATGGAATCCTAGCGTTTTCCTGCCTTCCACGATCTCCAAAGTTCCTCCCCCCATGGAATCCTAGCTTTTTCCTACCTTCCACGATCTCCGAAGTTCCTCCCCCCATGGAATCCTAGCATTTTCCTGCCTTCCACGATCTGCAAAGTTCTTCCCCCATGGAATCCTAGCTTTCTCCTGCTTTCCTGCCATGGAGAGGCATGAGATCAGGGAAGGCCCTGCTTCTGTTCATCCGCGGCAGAGACTAGAACACCAGCTGGCCGATTGGAGGTGCGTGCATGTGTGGTAGACCTGGGCTGGGCCGATGGCTGGCGTGCCGGCAGAAAGGGCTCTGCGTGCCACCTGTGGCACGCGTGCCATAGGTTCGCCATCACGGATATAGGTTGTAAATTCATTTTCAAGTAAAATACATAATACAATAAGGGATTATTTATTATTTCTAAACCATGAGTGGTTTGGGCTCAAAATGCCTTAAAGAAGATACCTCCTCAAAACCCATCCTATTTTCTTAGATTCTGGGAAAGATGGTCTGTAGAACTGGTTTTTCTCAATGATGGGAATGCACACCTGGAACTTGCTTCACAATAAGGTCTTTAAAAATCTTTATTTTCTGTTTGCTTCTAACAATACCTAATTGCATATTTTGTTAAAATGTTTTGTGATTGCTTAAATATAAAATAGTGAGCATATTTGGTGCAGCAGTTAATGAATCAGGCTAGAAGCCTAGTCTGACCTCGTGCACAAAACCAACCAGTTGAGCAAAACCAGCTAGAGTGACTATAGACTAGTCACCCTCTCTTAGTCCAAAGAAAGAGGCAATGGCAAACCACTCCTGAAAATACTTATTGAGAAAACTGCAGGGACTTGTCCAGACAATCTCTGTTAATCAGACACAATTTAAGATGAGGAAAACGTCTTAAATAAAACTACGATTTTATTCTAGAATGTGTTGTTTTTAATATGACTCTGTACACTGCCAAAAGATTTTGGATCTAGGTGGTTTTAGAAATAAATACATAAACCAATACATAAACGTGCTTTTTAATAATCAGATTTTTATATGATTTGGAAGGAATTCTTCAAAAGCTCTTGTTTAATGTAGAAATTTATTTAATCTCTTCTAAAACAGAGAACAAACAATTTACTATAGGTCCATCATACCCAACATGTATCAGGCCTTGCAGGACTCTGTCTTTTTATTTCTGTCCATACAGCTATAATAAAAGTAAAATTCACCAAGAGGAAACGGCAAACATTTTCTCCAAGGCACTTAACATCTGTTCTTTTGGAAGAAGGATAGTTTCTTCTGTGGTGTAATCCTCAAGATGGAATATCAGGAAATCCCCAAAGAACCAATGCCAGGTTTTATTTAGTCCACTATCACTTCTGCACTTCTGCTGCAAATGTACTCTTCAAGATGTTTCTGTTATTTATTTTTCATGTAATTGATAATGCATCTTGCACAAACACACAGACTCACTCCAGGCACATATACAAGAACACAGAAACATCTGTTAACTAGGAATATAATAACAGATATAATTTTCAATGGAAGAGAAAAAATGAAAGACCAGTCTCAGCATAATAAAGCTTTGGAAGTCAAACAAAAATATAGACTGAACAAATGACATGTACAACATTCCTTGAAAAATCCATTTAAAAGCATTTGGTTCATTCATTTGATGTGTGTACCTGTTGTATAAATTTCTTGTTCTGTGTTTTTTCTGTTTAAATTATGCAAATATTCATATATTGTCTTAGAGATTTTTGGTGACATGCTACTTGACAATGTTATCTTTTTATATACTTAAATCAGTTTTAAAAAGCATAAGTACTTATTTTGCAGAGATGGTTACAGAATGATGACTGGATTCCATTATCTCCTGAAATCTTGACAGTGTTTGCTTGCTTGTTGCCTACATTCATTAATTAAAGACAAAAATTAAGGCAAAAAAATGAATGTAATTTTGCTTATATTAAAGTGAATAATACATTAGCCCATAAAACATTTGATTATCCATTGTATTTATTCCTAACAATAGAGTTAAAATGAAGATAAAATGCATGTTTACAAATACGTTTGATATAATTTCTTGAGTAAGTTTTATTTAGGCTGAACAAAGAAAAGTCAGGAACTTAAAGTTAAAATTTTATCTGTTTGAGTAGCCAGATCCAAACTGATTTGAGGTGTTGATACCTATTGGATTGCTTCTGCCAATCCAAAAAGATTTGGAAGGGTCAATGTGCTTTGGGTCCTATGAACAAAACATTATTATCTTCCAAAACATTGGAGACATGCCTTCTCTATTTGTGGAATAATATTTCTTCTGAAGTCTGCATGGCCTGAGTCTTGTTATCCTTCAGATGATATCTTTGAAGACCTAGCAATTTTGCCTCTCCAATGTGGATAAGTGATATTTTTTGCATTGGCAGTTCTTGGAGTTCTTAGAGTTGCCCAAATTGTACCACTGTTCCATGAGCTGCATTGGTTGCCAATTTGCTTCCAGGTCCAATTCAAGGTGTTGGTTGTCATCTTTAAAGCACTTCATTATATGGGCCCAGGTTATCTGAAGAACCATCTCATTCCAATGGGATTGGCCTGCCCCATACATGCTGGCAGAAGGCATGCTGAAAGGCATGCCCTCAGTCAAGGAACTCCAGCTGGTGGGTACAGACCCTTTTGTTGCCATGGCTCCTGTCCTCTGAAACATTGTGCCTTCCAAGGTAAGAGCTGCACATATCCCTTAGGCCTTCTGAAAGGGTCTGAACAGTATGGTGCTGTTACTTTTCTTTAACTATTCCCTTTTAGTTGCATTGAAGTGGAACTCCCAAAATTTCAGTCAGCTAATAATTTAAAACATAATTATTTTCATTGGTTTGAAAAATAAACCAGTGTCTCCTATTGGCCATAGTTTTTGCAGCAACTTTTCAATCATATTATATTTTACCAGTTCCTTTGTTTCAAGGAGAAGTGAGCAATAACTTCAAAGATTATTCATTTAATACATAACACAATGTTTCTCAGAAAATAGACATTTCCTCAATAAATATGGCAATGCCACTCCAATGACCATTGATTTATTGAGAAGCTGTTAAATAGTAGATCAACATCTTGGTCATTTTATAGACACTAATAGTATTGCCTAAGAAATACGGGTATGCCCTTTCGTATAGATGACAGGAAGGAAAAATTACAACTTCAAAAATGGAATATCATTCAAGAAACAAGAATGTAGAGCAAATACCTGCAGAAAAGTTCTTTTCTCTTCTACAAAGTGTTCTGAAATAGTGTGTGGACTCCCCCATTTTTATTTCTTCTCAGAGAGGAAGAAATCCACAGATTCTGCCTCCCCGCTGCCCACTCTCTCTCCTTGGCTGCAGGTGCAATGATGAAAATAGCATCCCTTTGGAATATCTGCCTGAGACTCAAGTGTGCATTGAAGGACCTAGAGGCACAAGAAAACTGCAATAAAAGAAAAGAAAATAACTGAAAATCCAAGTTCTAAGCAACCAGCAAAAAGCTATCTAACAATGGTCAGAAATTTGGAAAGTCTGGATATTTGAAACAAAAGTATAAGTATGAGGGGGAAAAAGAACTCCAAACCTTGCTGCTATTTTCTATTAGCCATGGAGGCACAACCGTTAGAATGCAGTACTGCAGGGCTAACTCACTGCTCACTCCAAGAGTTTGATTCTGACTGGCTCAAGGTTGATTCAGCCTTCCATCCTTCTGAGGTCAGTAAAATGAGGATCCAGATTGTGGAGGCAATATGCTGACTCTGTAAACCTCTTAGAGAGTGCTGTAAAGCATTATGAAGCGGTATCTAAGTCTAAGTGCTATTGCTATTATAGCATCTCTATGGGTAGTATTGCTGGTCAGAGCACCAAATGATACAGAAGTTGGTTTGAATGAAAGATAGTTCATTGCACAATCTCTATTATACCATAGTGGCTTGCATATACTTTACCAAGCCATGAGAAATAGAAGGAATTTGAAAAGTGAAAAA
The DNA here is from genome assembly GCA_012654045.1 of Ptyas mucosa. NCBI lineage: Eukaryota > Metazoa > Chordata > Lepidosauria > Squamata > Colubridae > Ptyas > Ptyas mucosa. The sequence goes on along the minus strand of WNWU01000032.1, from coordinate 7,369,717 downwards.
TTATAGATAAGAAAGGAAAATATACAAAAGGGATATTTAGAAAGGATATGAAGCTTTAAGTTCCTTAACATTTTTCCTAAAGCAGCAGAATTTTTCAAGGTAGACTTTCCCCTATATTTATACATTCTCCTATAAGCCTGTTCCCCTATATTTAATAGTCCTGTGAGGGGGATGTCTTGTTATCGAGAATTTAAGTGATATAATAATACATTATGTAAATGAGAAACTCTGCCTTTGAAAAACAATTTTGCATTTAAAAATAAATCTGATGTATCAAATCAACCAATGTATTACAGCCTATGGGCAGAAAGCACAAGAATAAAATAACATACACCTGTAATTATTAATAAAATGTTAAAAATGCAATAAAATTACATAAAACACACTTCAGTAACAGCAGTATAAACAGTAGTGACAGTCACCAAAAATTATGCTAAATTTCAAATGTAGGAAGGACTGATAAGATATCACAAAATTGGCCAGCCTAGAAATATATGCCCTTGTTCAGCACAGTTCAAACTTATTTGGAAATCATTTCTTCACTACAATTTTATACATGGAATTGTGCCAATCTCAAATTTGAGTTTCAAAATTCATAATTTAAGCCGACATATCCTTTTTTCTTCAATATAATAAATGTATATAAAAAAGCACAGCATAAGCAACTTTTAAACAAATTGAAAATAAACAAATCTCATTGTCCCAGAGATCTTTTTGATCATGTTAGGTTTGCTAGGATAACTGTGTTAGGATAATTCTGGTGATTTTTAAAAACAAATTAATGAAGCATGTTGCCAAACAGTCTTGTCCCTTGCAGACTTTGTTATTTATTTGCATTACTTGGTCTTCCTCCAGGGAAGCAGATTATCCATATCAACTGTGATCATTAAGTTTCAGAAAAACAGCCTTATATCAGATCTCATCATTACCGAAACAAGGGAAAAACAGAAACTAGGCTTCGTGCCCCAAAATAAAAAAAAAAGTATCTACTCCATTGTACAGCTCCATTAGGAAAAATATTGCAAAAAAAAAAAAATCACTACAAATAACAACCACATTTGATAAATGTGGTTGCCGGAATTCTTTCATAATGGCTGATTAACTTTTTCTACAATGAATATGCTTGTATAAGTTCTTGCATTCTTCTATACTATTTATTCATTTGTTTGTTTGCTTGTTTGTCAAACATGTACAAGATACATGTATAGGTATAAACTTAAACATAAACATAAACAAAGGAAGTAAGTACAGATAAATGGGGACATTAAGAAAGGGACTGTAAGCATGCTGGTGCACTTATGCATGCCCCCTTTACGGACCTCTTAGGAATGGGGTGAGGTCCATGGTAGAAAGCTTGAGGTTGAAGCTGTGAGGGTTTGAGGCTGTAACAATGGAGTCAGGTAGAGCATTCCAGGCGTTGACCACTCTGTTGCTGAAGTTGTATTTTCTGTAACTGAGTTTGGAGCGGTTTACTTGAGTTTGTATCAATTGTTTGTCCATGTATTATTGTAGTTGAAGCTGAAGAAGTCATTGACAAATAAGATGTTGTAGCAGACAATTTTGTGTACTATGCTTAGATCGGACCGCAGGCGGCACAATTCCAGATTGTCCAAGCCCAGAATTTCAAGTCTGGTGGCATAAGGGATTCTATTGTGAGTAGAGTAGTGGAGTATTCTTCTCGTCAAATACCTCTGGACCCACTCATTCGTGTTAATGTCCGATATATAGTGTGGATGAGCTGTATTCAAGAATTGGTCTGGCAAAAGTTTTGTATGCCCTGGTTAACAATACAATGTGACCGGAGAAGAAGCTTTGCAAGATTAGGTTAACAACTATTAATGTCTTTTTGGCAATGTTGTTACAATGAGCTCTGGGCTTAGATCATTTGAAATAGGTCCTTGACAAAGTGAGGGTCGTCTATGAGATCATTTCCACCCAATTTGTATTTGGTGTTCTGATTTCTTTTGCCAATGTGTAGGACAGAGTATTTATTAGTTGAGATTTTGAGTTACCAAATGCGTGACCATTCTGACAGCAGCATTGTCAGTGGTGTTAAATAATTTTACATCATCAGTGAAGAGGACACAGCTGCTTTTAATATGATTGCTACATGATTGTGATTGGTACATTCGGCCTTTATCTGATGACATAAGGTTTTGTAGCAGTTTTTAAAGTCTTGTTTTGTTTTCAGTTTTGTTTTCTCGCCAAAGAGATTTTTTCTCGGATTGTAACTTTCTTATCATTATGGATAATTTGTTTTTTTTGGGGGGGGCTAGAGGGGTTATTTGAGGTACGTATAGATTAATGACTCAATTGACTTCAAGCAAAAAAGTGTTATAATGATCTTCTGCCAATGAAGAGATGCAAGGTCAGCAGATATGAGATCATAGTTGGCTTTTTTAAAGTTATAATTTGGAGTCCCATCATTATGACCCTCTTTGCAAGCACACAAATTGAGGCAAAAATCAATCATGCTGTAATCACTGTTGGAAAAAGATTCTTTAACTTGTAGGCTATAAATTGAGTTTAAGCTGTTGCAGAAGATGAGATCTAAGCAGTTGTTGAGCCTAGTGTTGTTCATTACCAACTGCTCCAGTCCCAGAGTTGTAATAGCATTGGACAGGGTAGCATGTATAGGTTCAGTTGTACATTCATTTAGGGTCCAATTAATAAGTGGCAAATTGAGGTCACCAAGAAAGATAAGGGGATGTGGGCAAGAAGCTGCCTATGTTAGTAGTGTAGTTAGCTTGTTTGTATGACCAAGGTTGTAACTGGGGGCTCTATAACATAGTAAGAAATGAACTGTGGTATTTAGGGACAGTTTGCAGACAATGTATTCTGCTTATATTTTGCCCTTTTTGATTCATTTCTCCATTTGTTTGGAGTCACAGGGTAGATTCCACATGGGCAGCTGGATTTTCTGTTAGTTTTTTGTCACTACTTTGTAGATTCCTAGAACCTAATCTATGTATTATTTGTTACTTTTGTTACTTCTACTCCTATCTCTGAATTAGGTTACTGGTACTTTTCTCTCCTTCGGGCTTCCAGTGGCGTGGCTATGCATCTGCCTTGACTGCCATCTTGGGAACTTTTTCCAAGTTTATCTGTTCTCCTGTTCTAGTTAATCTGTTCTCCTTCAGTCTTTGGAAATGACCTGAAATCAGAGATGACCAACTGATCTTTAATTTCTTTAACCACATATGGCCAGAAGACTCTTTGTTTTTTGTAGAGTCCTAAGATCCTGGTAACAAAATTTTGGAGATTATTTCAGGTTCCAGATGGCAGCAGACGCTGCCTGGGTGAGTTCTTGCCCCAGCGTCTGAATCCCCCCACCTGGAGGCCCCTCGGGGCTGGGTGCCCTGGTTTTGGGGTATCCGCTGTTAAGGGCAGCTTGCCAGGGGTCCTCTGCCTCAATTCCAGGGGCTGGGCGGCCAATGCTGGTGTGCCCGAGGCTCCGGCGAGTGTGGGCGGCACATAGCGGCCATTCCCAAGGTCGTTCCATGCCTATGTGCCTGTAGGACCCGGTGTATATCGAAATTAAGGCAGCAGGTAAAGAGGCAATCGGAGGAGGAAGGGATGCAGGCCGGAGAATAAGTAGAAAAGGAGAGACCTTGATTGGCGAAGCGACGAGGCGTCCTGCGAGTGAGAGGGGGGGTCAAAGTTTTTCTTCCCCCCCTTGTAGCTGGGAAGGGCGCCGTGGTTGAGAAGAAAGAGGAGGAAAAAAGAATGAGACCTCTTACCTCGCTGATTCTTTGTGGAGAATGATGGAGGCGGAATTCGGGAAGGGAGGCTGGAGGCCTCTCTCCTTCTGGAGAATCATGGCCGGGGCCTGATTTCCTGCTTCTTTGTACACAATTGAAGACATCACCCACCTCTGGTTTCCTGTTTGACCTACTCTACAAGCCGGACTCGTTGCTCCTGTGAGTGCCCTCTGGTGGATCGTGAGGAAACAGTGCTGATTTTTAAGAGAATCTTCTCTCTCTGGATGCTTGTGCCTACCTGAGGACCTCTCATTCTTTATTACTGTAAGATGGCTAAAGGACAAAGACCAGCTGCAGGTGACATGGAAAAAAATTTGGAGAAATTGGCAAAATTGGATGAGAAGCTTGATAAACTTGATGACCTGCAAAAAGGGCAACTGGAAATAAAATCTGAAATTGTAGTTATGAAAAAAGATTTAATTGCTGTTCAACAGGTGGCAGAGGAGAATAAGAAAAAGGTGGGAGGTTTGGAGGGGGAGGTGTGGGCAATCCAGAAGAGGGAAGAAATGAGAGGAAATGTAATTTTAACCTCGCAGCTGGATAGAATGTCTTATTTTCTCAGGTTTCAAAATGTGGAAGAGGTGGACCAGGAAGATCTGCGAGAAGTGATGGTTAAATTGTTGGGCGAATTTATTGAAAGAGGTTTGGACTTTATGAGATGGGATATGGATCTAGTTTATAGAGTAAACTCACAATATGCAATTTTACATAGTGTCCCAAGAGAGGTCCACATTAAATTTGTGAGAAGGGAAACGAGAGATGAAATACTGAGAACTCAAAGATCGGGGGCGCTGATATACAGGGGCAAGGAGGTCACCATTCTGAAGCAGATCCCTAGACAGGTACGAGAATTAAGAAGAAATTATTATTTTTTATCAAGTAAATTGTACCTTAAGGGAATTGGCTTCAGGTGGTTGATGCCGGAAGGTTTGATGATTTTCTGGGAGGGCAGTAGGAAGAAAATTAGTAGTGTGGCAGAGGCTCAGGCATATCTGGAGCAACATAAGACCCTCCTAGATGGTGAAGATACAGGAACCGAGGAAGGAGAGGTACCAGATGATCAAGGAACAGGGGCGGGCGAGGCCGTGGCGGTCCGGGAGGAGGGGGGTGCTAAGGCCAGAACCTTGAGATCCAGAACCAAGAAATGACGAAGTGGGAGGAATCTATTACTCTGTGCCTTTTATGATATCTCTTATTTTTGTAAACCTTAATATTACTCTGGATACTGAACTGATATTTTTGTATAAATCCGGTTGTTAAATTTGAAATTTTAATAAGGGAAGATCTGCTGTATGTGAAAAAAAGAAAATATATATTATCTTTGTAAAAGGATAATGAAAATTCCACATATTGTAAGCGATAATATTGTTTATTTTTAACCAATAAAAACTTTTATAATAATAATTAAAAAAAAATTGTACCAGATAACAGCAGCATGACTTGCCACCAATTTCCAAGAAGAGAATGTGATTCTGGTGTGTTAAGCTTTCAATATGTTTAATGCACCAATTATGTTAAAGACTCATTTCCAACTTCACAGACTGAGAAACAAATTAGCAGCCCATTCCTCTGCTCCCTCCTAATATCCTCTCATTACTGCTGGGCAACAGAGCCTCCCTCTCCCCCCCCCAAAAAAAATCAAATAAAAAGATTGTCTGTTCTAATTTTTTTTTATTTTTAATGTTTAAGTTCATGGGACATCATACCCAGGGTAAGATTAGAAATTCCTCATTTAAAACAAATATTGATGATGCTAAGTGATTCAATTTCATAATGCAACCCATCTCTAAACAATGTTTTATTAACACAAACGTTGGCCTTTAGGATAAATAAACTTAAGTGTCAATGTTCTGAATTTTTTTTTAAAAAATAGCCTCGTAGTTCATATTCCATTTTGTATTTTTACATATCTTGGCATCTTTAATTACAGTGGAATTGATGTAGCAACAATAGGCTGCAAGGTCTCATTTTTCAGGGACATTCAGAGCAGTTTATCATTAATTACAGAATATTTAGCATGAAAATGAAATTTACTAGAACTTAGCCTATCTGAACCAAGAATACATAACTGGCTATCTTCATCTGCTTGCTATTTTATTATTAAGAAGGGAGAGATAGGAAAATGCAAGCCAAGTCTTACATGCTTAAAGATGTGCTAATGTACAGCAAAGGTCAGTGACTATGATAATATGAATTGTCCTTGAGATTCATTTATTGATATATTCTCCACTAATCGCTTTGATTTATGATAATGCAGGGCATGGTAGAAGTCCACAAAGTGATGTTCTGATGCATGTTTAATTAAAAAAAAACCAATAAAGCTTGCACAGGAGCAGAGCTTGAGAATCTGTACTCCCATAAATCTATAATAATGCAAGGTTCAGACATGCGTATGTGCTTAAAAGTAAAACTGTGACCTCCTAGAGGCATTCTGTCACAAATGTATTAGGACTGAGCACCCTAAGCACCCCAGGGCTGTGTTTAGCTTTAACAAGTTTTAGTCAAAACTTGGGTCTAGGCAGCACTTTCATGTATACCAAGAGCTTAAAATAACATTCTGAATAAAACAATTAGTTCATCAAGGTCAGAGCTTGGTAGTCCAGAGTCAATGAATCACTTTTATATGGATCCCAGATCTCCTAAAGATTGCCTATAATATCCAGTGACAAAATGCAGAATAATATACCATTTATTTTTGTTGAATATAAAGAAGAAAACAATAGGAAAAAAATTAAAGAAAATTGTATATACTTTTTTGTTTTGGGTTTGTGGTATAACTTCATATATATACATGGGGCAAGCAAGGGTCCACATTTCATAGTTGGGTACTATGTTTGTTAGGATAAAAGAAAAAGGTACAAATGAGAAAAATGAAGGAAAGGGGGGTAAGGAGTTGATTAATTAAATGAGTTTCAGCCAGCAGTGTATGGTTCAAGATTAATCTCAAGATTTTAGCAGAATTCATTTCCTAATGTTAAGTGACATTGTTTAAGATTTCTCTAAGCATTTAGGGACAATGTTTCTCTCACTAACATTTAAAAAAAATCCCCCAAAAGAAGGAAAAATACAAATCTATCTCAAAAGAAAAGAAAAAGGCTCAAAAAGCTCAATTCATCTTCTTTCCATTTTAATAGGCCACCACATCCTCTACAGTCTTTGTCTACCAATGACACTAACAACACAAGAACAACAAGAACAAATGTATGGGACCTGGATAACAAAATGTTATTAGCAACTGACCAACATTGACGTTTGACATTTTTGTCCACATTGTTTATTGGAGTTGTCATGAGTTTAGACCACTCAACAGCTGTACAATTACAAACTACCATATGTTTCCGCTTCATTCCCTGTTGTTGTTTTTACCTACTGTTCTCCTATAGTCCCACCTTCTTTTTCCCTGTCTACATTCCATAATAAAAAACATATGGGAAAAGTTGTGTGTGTGTGTGTGTGTACACATATATACCATATGCCTCAGTTCTGGGAAAAGTATTGTGCGTGTGTATGTATGTGTATCTTTCTTTCTTTCTTTCTTTCTTTCTTTCTTTCTTTCTTTCTTTCTTTCCTTCCTTCCTTCCTTCCTTCCTTCCTTCCTTCCTTCCTTCTTTTCTCCTTTTTTATCTGAAGCTTCCTTTTCTTTAGATGTTTTCTTTAGACTTCACTGTCTTCTGTTTATATGAACATATTCTGCTTTTTTGTATGCTGGCAGGAACTCAAAACCATTCAAACATTCAAAAGAGCATCTTTTTAAAGGTGTACACATGAAACCTTAGGCATAACTTACTCATGTTGTAGTGTGCTTTATTGGGGGAGACGAGATAAGAAAAAGGCATATATTTGAAACTTTGTTATCTTACATCTTACCTCGGCAAACATCTCATAAGATCTCGTTTTATTAAGGATTTAAAATCAATTAATGAACACATCACTATAAGACAGCAAATAGAGATAACTAATGGAATTTGGAAGTGCAATTTGAGTTGAGTGTAAAGAAATCTATAACAATTTTGTCTTTAATTCAAGAGATTATACTAGCCTGAAATTGAACAAGAAGAACAACAGTTGTTGGTTTTTTTGTTGGTGTTTCCATAAGAAATAAAAATGAAAGTTGTGACTCAAATAGTTGTGCCATGTTTAGTGTGATCAGATCTGGGCTGCAAAATTCTAGATCCTGCTACGTGTCAGTAAAAGGATAGAGAAAACTACTTCTTGCACCCGTCTAATGGCCAATTGCAACCCAAGCCAAGATCTTAATATATATTCAAGCAGGCATATTCAGGCATGTTTCTGCCTGAAAGCAACCTAACATTTGCTCACATTTGCAAACCAGTTGGTACAACTGGCAACAGCCCACCTCTGGTCGTATCCCCTACCCTCTGTTGAGAGAGGGCTGTTCAGTTTTGACATTCATGTCTTCTTTTACCCTTCTTTCAAACAAGCGGTTGTCTCTGTCCAAAATGTGGACTTTGCTGTTTTCAAAATTTATTATTATTTATTTATTTTATTAGTCATATTTCTATGCCGCCCACTCTCCGAAGACTCTGGGCAGCTTACACCAAAGACAATATACTAAATAGCATATTGCCCCCTATGATCTGGGTCTTCATTTCACCCCCCTCGGAAGGATGGAAGGTGAGTCAACCTTGAACCAGTGAGATTTGATCTGCTGATCTGCTGAACTAGCAGTCAGCTGAAGTACCTGCAGTACTGCACCCTAGCCACTGCGCCACCTCAGTTCTAAAAGGCTGGCCTTTTTCTAAAAAGATTGCAGATGGACTGCTGAATCATTCCATTCCCCACTATCCAGTCAGAGCTGAAGAAGCTTCTTGTATGAGAAGTGAACTATCTTCAAAGAAAAACAAGAAAGTCAAGTTGCCTCTTGAAAAAGCACCTTTGGGACGACCATGACCTGGACGACTAACAATCTCCATAGACATTGTGCAAGTTAATTTTTTTAAAAAAAATTTAATTTATATGCCGCCCTTCTCCGGAGACTCAGGGCGGCTTACAATGCGCTAAGCAATAGCCTTCATACTTTTGTATATTTATACAAAGTCAGCTTATTGCCCCCACAATCTGGGTCCTCATTTCACCTACCTTAGAAAGGATGGAAGGATGAGTCAACTTTGAGCCTAGTGAGATTTGAACTTGCAGTAATTGCAGGCAGCTGAATGTTAATTACAGTGCTTAGTCTGTAAAAGGAAATAAAGATACTACTGCAGTAGGGCTTGTTACATCACTCAGTAAAAAAAAAAATCAGCAATAACATTGGTCTGTAGAATTTGTGGCATTTGTTTCCTATGTACAGTACAACAGTCCAGAGTATGAGAAATAAATTAGTTCAGTGAAGGCACATCTGGTTTTCTGATGACCAAAAGATAGCAACTAAAAGATACAATTTGTGCAAAAGGAGCAGAAGTAACAAAAAGAGAGGAAGACTTGCCATTGTTTGCTCAGATAGCGAAACAAATGTTCTTGCCAACACTTTAAAGAGCATCTGAATCAAATTAAGTACAATAACTAATAAAAACAATATTTCACTATTATGATATCTAACCAGACATGTATTCAAGGCATACTGTGGATATGTCCTTCAAGGCAATGTGGATATGTCCTTCAAGTCCTCCTTCAGGGCAAACTGTGGATATGTCAAACAGTCATGAATTAATAGGGATGTGGGTCTTTGTCTAACACCTGTTGGGAAACATATTCTGCAAAGATGGTCCTGCTAGTAGTTTCCTTTGCAGAGCAGAGGAAAACAGTAAAAGGTCAGCTATCCTTGACTTCATGTTAATCAGCAGAAATTGTTTAGCCAAGGAATTTAAAATAAGGGCTTTGCAGGAAAGCAAACATGTTATGCTGAGATTCCTGTATTTAAGTAAAAAACTAAAGCTGGATGTAATTGAAATTTTAAAAAATGCAGAAGTTCGGTCATTATTAGTAGATTTCTGGTAGGAAAAACTAGTGAGAAAAAGAATTAAAGACCAGCGGGAGTTCCTAGAAAAAGATATACCAAAGCATAATTGCAAAGAATTCAAATCAGAATAGAAATAAAGACAATAATAACATTAAGAAGATGTTAGAAAAGCAAAAACTCAGAATAAGCTGAGATTGGCTAATATGCCAAACAACACAAAGGTTTTCTTTATATATATTCAAAATAATAAAAAGATGGGGGAGCGGATCAATTAAGAAACAGTATGATGAATAGGTGAAAAAAAATCCAAAACAAAACTACTTAATTCCTATTTGAATCAAATATAAGAAGAGATTAGGTTTTTCCACCAAGGGACTAAGAAGGGGCAACATTGAAATTTGAGGTTGTCATAAACAATGTTATATGGATATATGCATTTTAATCAGTACTATCCAACATTCTACATTCTAAACAGGCATTGTGATTCTGTCTGTCTGTCTTCCAACTAGATAGCTGACAGTTGAAGACATAGCCAGTTAGCTAGCTAGGTAGCTAGGTAGCTAGATAGACAGCTAGACAGCTAGACAGCTAGACAGCTAGACAGCTAGACAGACAGCTAGACAGCTAGACAGCTAGACAGCTAGACAGCTAGACAGCTAGTTGGCTGGCCGGCTGGCCGGCTGGCCGGCTGGCTGGCTGGCTGGCTGCCTGCCTGCCTGCCTGCCTGCCTATCTATCATCTATCATCTATCATCTATCATCTATCATCTATCATCTA
>WNWU01000032.1:7315751-7359249 GCA_012654045.1 Ptyas mucosa | reverse complement strand
ATCTATCATCTATCATCTATCATCTATCATCTATCATCTATCATCTATCATCTATCATCTATCATCTATCATCTATCATCTATCTATCATCTATCATCTATCTAGCTGTCTGTCTGTCTGTCTATCAGCTTTTAGCTATTTATTTATTTATTTATTTATTTATTTATTTATTTATTTATTGGTTCAATTTATATGCTGCCCTTCCCCGGAGACTCAGGGCGGCTTACAATGCGTTGAGCAATAGCCTTCATACTTTTGTATATACCTGCTTAGTAGGGCTTTTGGCTTCCCCTAAGAGGTGTTCTTTTTTATACAAAGTCAGCTTATTGCCCCCACAATCCGGGTCCTCATTTTACCTACCTCGGAAGGATGGAAACCTTGAGCCTGGTGAGATTTGAACTTGCATTAATTGCAGGCAGCTGGCAGCTAAGTGCTACTTAACAGCACTCACCAAGGCTCTTTATCTTCTTCTGCCAGGCACAAAAGACCAGGGCCACATGTGAAGTTCCAATTAAACTGATTTATTATTCATCTATGCCCAGGAATCTACTCAGTGAATGGTTAGCATTATTTTGATGCTAGATAAAAGTTAACAGAGTTCAAGAAGAGTTGGACTATGTCCATTTGTGGCTACAAAATTACTCTGATCTGGTGCCTGTTTTGACTCTTCTCCGGAGTACTTCTACTCCTTCTACTACATCATCTTTAAAGGATTTAAGTATCTATCACTCTCATCTCTCTTGTCATTGAATTCAAACCTTTCATTTTCAGTGACTGACAAAGAGGAGCATTAAGTGTATATGTATGTCAGTTTGCATTTAAATAACTGATAATCACATAAATAAAGAACTTCGTTTAAGATAAATAATATGGGAGAACTTTCTTTGTTGATGATTTTCTTTCTTAAGCCAAGCATTTGTTATTTTGACTCCTTTAAGTCATGTTGTCAGTTTATATATTAATTGGAGTGTGATAAGTGAAAAGGACGCAGATAAGAATTTTTTTAAAAAAATTCTCTAAATACATCTTTTCAAATTTTATTGCTAGTTATTTTACATTTCAAATTGTGTTTACAGCTATGAATATATTTAATTCAGCTATCTGTGTTCTGTTCAAAGCTGTTCAGCCATGGAGATTTCCTATGTATTTTATGTAGAAATTATCTAATTCAGTATTAATTCATTAATCATGTCTCTCAATTGTCTGTTTTTCAAGACATTCAAGTAATTTCCTTGGAAAATCTAATCTGCTACAAAGACCTATTCAATCTGTATATTTACTGTATATATCTACAGTTTTGATTTTATAAGGAACCATGTCCGTTTCTCTGAAATGTGAGTATAATATTTTGACAGAGTCTCTAGAAGCATGACAGAAAAAGCAGATATATTAACTGATTTTCTTTTGGTAAAATTTTGTAGTACCGACATCAGACAGGTACGTGTTTTCCAAAGACTGTTTTTCCAAAAGGTTAACTTATGCTACATACATCAATGGATTTATTTGCATGATTTTTCTATCAAATCGCATTTCTTCAAAGAGCCACATTATCTCAGCCAAGCCCAGCCTATATCTGAAACTAAATTAACTCACATCACAAGAGAAAATAATATAGATTTGACATGTCTTTTTACTATTGATAAAAGTAACTGGTTTCAATATGTATATGGTCATTCCAAAATATATTTAATCTGGATAGAAGGCAGAATCAACCAGAATGTGAGCAGCAATCTTTTTTTCCAGATGTAACCGTTGGTGGCTACTGTGATATGAAAGATCCATTACAGATAATCCTGCATTCATGAGCACAATTGAACCCAAAATTTCCATTGCTAAGCAAAGCAGTTTAAGTGACCTTTGCCCCATTTTATGACCTTTTTTGCCACGGTTGTTAAGTGAATCACCACAGTTGTTTAGTTAGTGACATGGTTGTTAAGTGAATTTGGCTTCCCCATTTACTTTGCTTGTTAGCTTGTCACAAAAAGTGAGATCCGGAACATTGCAACTATGTCATAAATACATGCCAATTGCCAAGCATCTGAATTTTGAACATGGAACTATGTGGATGCTATAGTTGTAAATGTGAAAAATGGTCATAAGTCACTTTTTTTTCCAGGGCTGTTGTAACTTCAAACAGTCACTATATGAATGGTTGTAAATCGAGGACTACCTATATTTCAGATAATCTCAAGAGTGGTTTCAATTCTAGCATCCTGCACAAAATGTTAAAAAGTTATGATATTTATATAGTTACTTACCAAGCACATCTAAATTACAGTATATTAAAGTAGCCAAAATATCTTTATAATTCCATGAGGTGTGCTTTGATTGGTTGGGGGCCTGGCTGTGCTCTGATTGGCTGGGGGTGTGCTCTGTTTGGGTGAGAGCTCAGCCAAGCCCCCACCCAATCAGAACACAGCCATGCTCCCACCCAATCAGCTCCCACCCCCACTGGCAGTTAAAAGGAAGAAACAGCTGTGATCACACATTGCTCCTGGAAGCACGAAGCCGAGAACACCAGCCTGAAGATGACAAATGAGACTTCGTCGAAACGTTGCCAAGACACTTTCAATTTGGGAGAAAACCTGAATTACCAAAGATATATATACACATACATACATACTAGGCCATAATAATTAATTACAATCCATTTGTTACAGGCAGAGTTGCATATGCCTTTTCATTATGGGCTGAGATATTTATGCCTTTCTCTTCTTCCCTGGTAGAATATGTTCTATACCATGGTATGTGAATGAAAAAATAATAACAGATAAAAATAATACCAGCCTCACTGCGGTGCATCACTCCAACCATCCATATCAGCACCCTTCTGATGCCTCTGCATATTTTCCCTCCTCGTCACATTTTTTTAATCAAGACCTTTCCACACTGTGGTCTCCCAGTATTTGTGAAAGCCTCACTTCAAAGTCTCCACATTATGCTGGCATCTTCACTTCTGGAAGCATGGGCAATTCCAATTCCCCTTCTGCTAAAGATAGGACAACAAAAACAGAGAGAATAAGAGGCAGAATTTTGATTGTTCATTGATTAAAGCAAAGCCTTTGATACCATAGATCATGCTTGTACATGGGGCATACTAAAGCTAATGGGTATGCAAGATCACCTCATTATAATCTTTACAATTAACAGGAAGCTAGCATAAGAACTACATCTGGAGAAATGGAGTGTCTCATAATGGGGATGGGAATGAGAATCATGTATATTTCAATTTCTCTTTAGACTATGCAGTGAATATATGCATGGCAGAATGGAAAAACATGACAGATGGAATTAAACCCAGAATGTGGAATATAACAATTTGAGATATGCAGATGATACCATTTTCTCAGCCAAAAGTTAAAAAAGACTTAGAAGAGCTTATTATGAGGGGGAAAAAAGGACAGTGAAGAATTTAGGTTAATGTTTAGCATCAGAAAACCATGATAATATTTTATTCGTCTTTCACAAGACAATTTTTGTTGTTGTTAACTAATCTGTTCACTAATTCCTAATCAGGAAATTGGAGTATTAGCTACAGCCATATGTATGTTTCTGATTTTCTTATACCAAATAGGAAAAAAAAAATCAAAATTGAAAAGTAGCCTCATGTAAGATAAGGGATAGTGAACCCTTTGATGATAACTTTGATGATTTCTCTTCCCATATTGCTTTCAGATACAGACATGGAACTAGATACTAATGAAGAGGAAAATGTTATTTGAATTTACAGCTGAACACTAAAGAGAGGCAAAAACTTTTTCTAATGTTTTTCCAATGAATACACTTGTATGGTTCAAGATCATCCTGACTGGAGGAAAAAAAAAACAATTGTAGCAGCTTTTAAACTAATGATACAATGCCATGGATAATTTCCCTTAAGTAGCTCAGAGATGTGAGTGAATGAATCATATATCATTTCAGGAAGCAATTTTCCTCAATGAGTTCTACTTGCTGGATATCACAATGCATTTCAGATGGCATAAAAGCTTTAATTTGAAATATGTCTCTGAAACTAGGTACAAAGCCTAAGTGTATGTGTACAAGTATCTTATGGCACTTGCCTTTCAGGTGTACCTTTGTACAGGGAGCAAATTGTTGCTTGGAGAATTTATCCCATAGCATAAGTGGATTACAACAATTCTTCACAGATGCTGTTACTATCCCAATGGAGGTCTTGATCTTCCCAGTGTGTTGTACATGCTGTAAAAATATTTTAATGTACGAGAAATATGTCTTAAAGCACTTCATTAGACTACAGCATTGTACTTTTTTGAAGAAAAAAGAACTGAAAACAATAATTTTTAAAGCTGTATCCAAGTTACCAAGATTTTCTTAGAGAAAATAGAGCAATTTGAAATTTTCTTGCCTACATTTCAGTTTGCATTAGCATGTACATTTAAGTTTGTTATTAGGAAGACTAAAATGAAGTATTCTGAGCCGAGTTTTATAAAAATATTTTGGCATTGTTATGTCATAGACTTAAGTTATCTATTAGGACTGACTGACCTTTCTTGGTCAAAGACTATATTCTGGTATGTTGTAGTCCTAAGGGTACACAGTATTTGGTCTTATGTGGCATGTTCAGATTTAAAAGTAATCGTAGGTGTATCAAATCTTTGGGATGTGCTCTAAGAAATATGTTACTGAAATTTGATAGTGTGCCGCATGGCTGCCAATTTTCAGCAACAATATAAGAAGAGGCCTGGAATGGGCACAGCAATGCCATACTTACCCAAGTTAATACATATGAACAGGGTTAGAGATCTAATGAAATGTGGGAGACACTACATTCACATGCATCCCATGAGAGAAAAAGAGAAGTCGACGTTAATGGGTTGTAAGAACACCCCATTCGGAGAATTGTGGAAACTCACAGATCTTTATGTCTGTCATCACAGACAGCATCTATTCTGGGCTAGAAGCCAAAAGAAAATGAGAAGTTCCTAATGCTTCTTTGAGATCCCAACAGAATATATGAAGCTGCCACACCATGAAATGGAAAATTGGTCTGTCTGGCTTATTCAATACCCAGGGTGCAGTTGATCTATATGTACCAGGCTGGTCCTCAGCTTGTAAATGCTATGACTGAAAACTTCTACATTCTGAACGTATGTTTTATCACTGCGTTACAAACATCATCTTAAGATTCCTGGGTTGGTTACCATCGAGAAAAGATATAAAAGTATATCTTTAATGTGATATAAAGCTCCTCTTCGACATAAGCCTTCCTAGGTTTGGTTTCAAATGGTTACAATTGTTTGAAATAAATATAAATACGAATACATACATTTAAGAAAAATCAAAACTGTACTGTGCTAATCTTAATACCATAATAAAAAGTAAAGATTTTTTTACAAGAGACCAAATGATATGCCTAGGCTGGAGTTTTCAAGTCCTAAATGCAAGAGAAAAATGCAAGTTCTTACCTTGTTCCCAAAAGGCAATATTATTGCGCCAACCTGACTTCCAGGCATTTGACAATGCAATCTGGAATTCTTCAGCAGACAAAGCCATCTATTGTGGCTACAGGCAATAACAGAACAACAGAGTTGGAATGAGACCTTGGAGGTTTTCTACTACAATCTCCTAATCAAACAGGGGACCCTATACCATTTCAGACAAATAGTTGGTTGCCAATCTCTTCTTAAAAACCTCCAGTGATGGAACAACTTTTGAAGGCAAGCCTTTCAACTGTATAATGTACACTTTATAATGTACTTCCCCTAGCTATGAGCACTGAGGAGGCCCTTCTTGTGTACCCCTTTCTTTCCTAAGTAAACCATTTTATTCCATGCTAAATGATGGAATGTTTTATTTCCAATGTTCTATGCAAGATTCAGAGAACTATTTCTGAATAAAAAGGTATAATGGTGGAAACACGTGCAACAGAGGAGTTTTCAGCCTAAACATTGTACTTGAAGCCTATATTGTACCAGCTAAATGGTTGACAATTTCTCTGATTTTCTCCATTTTGACAGTTAAAAACAGACTGATTAACTGTGAGGGCAGAAAGAGTTACGAATGTGCATGCACACAAATACATACTGTATACACACATATATTGAAAATTCTCTCTTCAAGCTGTCGATATGGGGCTGCAATATAATCTAACTGTTAAAGATGATTGCAGCTAGCCTTGCATGTCAATCTGCTGCATTGGCAAATTCACTTGAGAGAGGATAATCTTTCCAGGCTTTTGCTCGCTTCTGACTGGGTAAAACCAGAGAAAACTACAGACAGACATGAAGATTCAGAAATCCTATAATGTGGGGAAGCTTTATTTAGTTTTCCTTTATTTTTTTTTAAACATTCAGCTTCTTGCATGAATTATGGATACAAAGGTGTTATTAAAAGTTGCTGCTAATCTATTCTTTAGGGTCAGAGGATCTCAGCCATTTTGTATGGAGGAAGAAAGTGAACTGGAACAGCAATCTTTGCTAACAAAATAAAACAAGGACAATGAAAACCTGATAGACGGCTTGATAGACACTTCTCCATCTGTTGTGTTTTTTCCTACCAAGATTAGTTCCATTCACCGCCTACGCCCATCCAAGCTAGTAGATTCTGTGGTAGATAGAACTTGGAAGATATCCTCTTCACTTCCACTCAGTCACAGCTTTCAAACATTATGTACTAATGTCATATTATGCTTGTCTGTCAGAGAAAAGCTTCACTGAGCTCAGGAAAATTTCTTTCTTGGAAAAAAGCCCACTGAGTTACTACTTCAATATTTTTAGATCAAAACAGTGATGGCTTCTCAGTTTGGCTTCTTAACTGATTCATGCTAGTCAGCTGCATCCACAAACATTCCTACTGACATGAACAGATACCAGAAATAGTAATATAGTATGGCATGTGTGTTCATGATAAACATTAAAACAAACAATTTATTTTGACATTGGAACAAAATATGAAATGAACTGATCTAAAATTTGAGTTGAACCATATAAGGCAATATCCTTTACCATTTTGCTCTGTTAAATATACTTAGGAAGTCAGATTGGCATTTAAAGCTGCTTGTACATTCAAATTTCCTTCTACTAGTGATGTATTTGATTGTACATTATGCTTTCCGCAACCAGCTTATTGTACGGTATAGCTTTCACATTCTGAAATCACTATGAGCAAGAAAAAGAGAAAAGAAAAGAAAAAAGAAAAGAAAAGAAAAGAAGAAAAGAAAAGAAAAGAAAAGAAAAGAAAAGGCAATGATTTCTAATACCTATGGTGCAGCAGAACACAAAGCCTCAACTTTTTGCTTTACATTTCTGATACAGTATATACAAGCCATTTCTAAATAACAGTTAATCTATTCATCAAAATCTAGAACCAAATTTTCATTTCTTTTCTGCCTCTAGCATAAAATCCAGAAGTGGTTTCCTAGTGGAAACAAAACTGAATAAATTCTTCTCCTTAATTAAAACAGTTACTGCAGCTTTGCCATCTCTCCCAACTCAGGACTTTTTCTGCTATTGATGATACTATAGACAAATTCACAACTAATACAGAGAAAAAACATCTATGGGGCTCTTCTTTGAATGAAATACTCCATTGCATCCATAACTTTGTTTGTTCTTCAGCTGTTATCTTTTAGTTGCACCCTGCCGGAGACATCCTTTATAAGAACAGAGAAAAAGGGTTAATTATGCAATGGGCTCATATTAACATTGAATGCCATGCAACAATATTTATTTATTTAAACTTATTTATATATTTTTCACATTTTTGAACCACCCATTTAACTTAGACTGGGATGCTGGGCGTTGTACAATAAAACATTAAAATAAAGATGATTCAACACTGTAAAAATTAGTTAAAAGGCAAAGGGAGGGCTCTTGGAATACCAGCCAGCCTCATGGCTGTATGCTCATCTATATCCCCCACATGAGGCCACAAAACCATGTTTTGACTCCTTTCAATAAGCCAGTAGAGTGGGGGCCTGCCTCACCTCCACAGGGAGGTGGCAATGGCAGAAAAGGCTGTCTTCCTAGATATTGCCAGTCACAGTTCTTTAACAGTGATAACCTTTATGTATTTAAGATGAAACAATTGTGGGTAAAAAGATAATACAAAAGACATGTAAGTTAAGAGATTTTGCAAATGATTTGGTGATGTCTGGGGAAGTCTTTTTAAAGGGAATTTAATTATCAATGAGTAAATTAAAAGATTTTGGTACATTAGCCAGCTTTAATATTAACAAACAGAAGACAAAGATGTTAACAAAAATATGAAGATAGGATCAAACAGAAGTGATGAATAAAACAGGTTTAAAGATTGAGAAGAAGGTAAAACACTTGGGTATTACTATGTCAGATATAAATTGTATGTTATTTCAATATAACTTTGTGAAGACATAGAATAAAATTTAAAAGAATATGTTAAAATGGATTAAAGTACAATTTTGAGAAGAATTTCTGTGATTAAGATGACTGTTTTACCTAGAATGTTACTCTGTTGCAGACAATATCTGCTTTGACAACTGATATAGCTTTTAAACAACAGCAGAGGGATATATTGAAATCTGTATTGCAAGGGAAAATATAAGATGAAACGGAAAGATGAGAATTGCATCTACCAGATTTGAAATTATATTTTGCTGTTTGATGTTTAATTTAGGTGAAAGAGTGGGTGTTGCTGAGAATTAGTAGGCTATTGGTCTTAGAAAGACATGATCTAAGATTTGAGAATCTTTTGTATGACAAAGGTATGGTTAATGTAGATTTTAAAAATCATTATGTCAGAAAGACCAATATTGCATGGAGTAAGAACAAAGCTAGGCTGTGGCTCTTTTTGGCTTTCCGTATATGAGAATTGATATGTAAACATATATGATTAATGTTGTGAAATACAGATTTTTCTTAAGGAGATTGTGAAATAAAATCAAGAGAAGATTTCATGACAAAAAGATATACTTGTCAATGTTTTCCTATGTACAATCATTGGAAAGGTTTAAAGTAAGTAAAACATTGTACAGTTTTGAACCATGTAAGACTGACTTTGAAATTGAATTATGTACAAATGATGACCATGTAATGCTAAAATGTACAATTTTTACTGAAATTTGAGAAAAAAGAACAAATGAAAAAAGATCTAATATTTTGATTATAACATGCAAATGGAAAAATATGTGCTTGAAAACACTGAAATTTACATGTTGTTTTAGTCTTAAAGAAAGTTTTATAAAATGATATATCATGGGTATTTGTCATAAAACAAATTCTAGAATGTAAAATTTGTCTTAGAAATGTGAAAAACATGAAAGGACATTTTATCATGTAGGGTGGACATGTAAAAAAGCTTTAAAAATTTGATTAAATGTATACATTAATTCACAAGATTTTATAGACTAAACTACAATAGAAAATAGAGGCTTTTCTTTTGGTATTAATGGACAGACAGCTAGAATAAAGACATGGAACTTTGGTTTTATATATCACAAATTCAGTGTGATTACTATTTTCACAAAAGTGAAAAGCTTCAACACTACTCACAATAGAGGGTAGAAGCAACACTGACGTCATATCACTACTCAATAAAATAATCAATATGTAGAGATTTAGAAAAAATGCTTCATAGAATTGGAACTGAATCTTCTTTTGAAAAAATGTGAAGTAAGGCCAGAAGAAAATTGAATCTATTTATTATACTTACAGCAGCAGAAGGTCTAAATGGTCATTTAAAAAATGTTATAAAATTAAGAACGGACTTCTGAAAGTTTTGGTTTTCCTTTCCTTTCCCTCTTTCTTTGCATTGTATATTTTATATTTTTGAGCGTAGACAAAATGAATTTTAAATTAATCTTATATATAAAGTGTTCTGGGAAACTGTTCGTTGGAAAGTGAGATTGTGAGTGCCTGAATCAAATTAATCTGCTCACCATTTTCAATATTATTTCAGATTATTTATCTGTAAGAAAAAATAATCAAACCATTCAAGAAATGCTAAATTGTACTGATCTCAAAGTGGCTTAGAACATATCCTCTTGAAATATTGACATACAAAGGTTGAATGTGACTAATATTAGGCTTTTAACAAGAAATCACTTGGATGAAGGTGAAGGGGAAAAAAGCCAAACAAATTAATATATTAAATGTAGTTAGTCAGATCTCTCTTGTGATATTATAGTTAATTCTGGTGATAGAAAAGTAAAAGTCAAGTCAGATATTTTAGCACAAGTGGGAGCCTTGAAGTGGAGAAAGCATACATTAATTTGAATCTCATTTCTAAACAGTGTTTTCTAGTTATTTTTATAGCTCTTCTGGCTTTTTTTCCCTAAGGGGTAATAGAAATGAGAAGAAGGATTGTCATTAGTTTTTAAAAATAAGTTGATTGACTTTTCAGAGCCACTTGAAGAATCAGGAAGGGTGGGCTACAAAGAGTGACAGATTAAGTAGGGTAGGAAATAGATCCTCCTGAGCATTAAAAGCTTTCATCTGGCTTGACAATCTTCCTTCCCTCATTATCTCCCCACACCTTTAGTATCATTGAGAAATTTCTCAAAGGTGAGGATGTCATCCTTAGATGATAAAATTTGTCTGTTCACAAATGCAACATGAACCTAAATCTCTTCCCAGCTTCACTTTTATTTATTATTTGTATCCTGCTTTTATTAGTTTTATAAATAACTTAAAGTGACAAACACATCCAACATAGAATAGAATAGAATAACAAAGTTGGAAGGGATCTTGGAGGTCTTCTAGTCCAACCCCCTGCTTAGGCAGGAAACCCTACACTACTTCAGACAAATGGTTATTCAACTCTTCTTAAAAACGTCCAGTGTTGGAGCATTTACAACTTCTGAATTAATTGTTCTAACTGTCAGGAAATTTCTCCTTAGTTCTAAGTTGCTTGTCTCCTTGAATAGTTTCCACCCATTGCTTCTTGTCCTACCCTACTTCCTCCTATTCCCCCACCACAACAATGACACCTCCTTTGTGAGGTGTTTGGGCTGAGAGAGCATGACTGGCCCAAAGTCATTCAGCTGGCTTTTGTGTCCAAAGCGGGGCTTGAACTCACAATATTTTGCTTTCTAGCCTGGTGCCTTAACCATGCTAGAAAGACTGCCTTTCACTTAAGCAATATTTGTTCTCCTTAAAACCATTTAGAGTGGCAAAGATTGCTATTCAACAAAGAAGAGTATTAACTAAAGAAATCAAGAAAAACTATCATGATTTGTTTCCCACTTTTCACACATCAAATTAAAACAGCCGAAAGGCTAGAAAAGAATACTTAGAAGAATACTTAGAACAGTGGTTCTCAACCTTCCTAATGCCGCAACCCTTTAATACAGTTCCTCATGTTGTGGTGACCCCCAACCATAAAATTATTCCTAAGACCATTGAAAATATGTGTTTTCCAATGGTCTTAGGCAACCCCTGTGAAAAGGTCGTTCAGCTCCCAAAGGGGTCACGACCCACAGGTTGAGAACCACTGACTTAGAAGAAGAATAGAGAGTCCACGTACAAGCATAAAGATGAAAAATTTTCTTAGCCTGTCCTATTTTCAAAGAAAACAGGTCTGATCTCTGTCCTTCTACTGACATGAATGCATGCTAGGGGAGTAGAACGCTTGGAGGTGACAATGTAACTAGTATTCACACAACTTCACAGACTTCCCAAGTGAAAGGATTAGTGTAATTGTGCTCAGCTGCCTTCCAAACCATCCCCTTAATATGAAGATGCATAAAGTAGGTGTGGATGTCCCTGCCAAACTTAGTGCCATCTTTGAAAGTGAAATCCTTGTTAACTATCCAATACTCCGGAGCTCCTGTTTATCTCATAATAGCAATACACTTAGACTTATAGACCACTTCACAGTGCTTTACACACCTCTCTAAGCAGTTTACAGAGTCAGCACATTTCCCCCAACAATCTGGTTCCTCATTTTACTGACCTCAGAAGGATAGAAGTCTGAGTCAATCTTGAGCCAGTGAGATTCGAACTGCTCAACTGCTGGTGGTCGGCAGTCAGCAGAATTAGCCTGCAATACTGCATTCCAACTACTGTGCCACCACAGCTCTGTAGCATTGTTATTACTTGTATAAAAAAATCATCTTTCCTTATTAATATTATTATTCTTACCACCATTATTGCTACTATTCTTAGCTGACCTTTTTACGAATAGGTGGATGAAGCTATTTTTATGTATTTTTAAAAGAATGAATAAAACAGTGTTTTGCTATTAAATCTTTATAAATCAATTACATTCATATTTACATTTCCTGATTCTTCATAAACACCAAGTAATTTAATCAACATTATATAAATGCATGCTAATTTAATTATTATAAATTAGAATTTCTTTTTTTATAGTACCTTTGTTGCTTATTAGAGAAATGTTGCAGCACATTAACTCAATATGCCTTTATGCCAATATAGGAAACTAGCCAGCCGATGCATAATGAGAATCCAAAGAAGAGAGAGACCCAAGCAGGGTAAAGGGAGGAGAGTAGAATTGGAATTTTAGATTCACATGGAGCAGAGATTTCCTTCCAGTAAGCAGCCCTTTTGCTTCCAAAGGTCTGTCTGACCGGGGAAGGGGGAAAGGTAGAATTAGGGTTAGGGTAGATAGCCTCCTAGCAGGCAGTCCTTTCAGTCCATCTGTTTAAAAACCCAGGAGTCTCAGAATTGCAGTCATTGAGCAAAGTGATTATAAGGAAATCTCACTTAATGACCTCTTCGCTCATCAACCAAGATTATGATCCCAATTGTTATCATAAGTCAAAGGCTACCTGAATTAGCTCCAAATGCAGAATATAAATAATGGATTTATGTTACAAGATGGCAGAGTCCAATTTAATATTGGAAAAAAAAGAGACAAAAGACAATGTTAATGGGACCAACCACCCAGAGAAGTAGTGAGCTCTGTTCATTGTATGTGTTCATATGGAGCCTACACCGCCTTCTGCATGGATGCTTTAATTCGGATTGCTGGACTGAGTTCGGAACCTGATAGTGAAACTATGTTTTTCTAATTCAGATTTCATTAAATGATTTGGATATAATATTATTTTAACTGTATACTTCATAAAATAAAATAAAAAACAGCTTCTCTTCAGCCATCTGAAGCCTAGATCTAGAAAATGAAAAAGGAGAAAAGCAAATGAGGTTATACACTTTATTGAAAAAGAGAAAAGGGTGATGGCTCTCTTCCTAAATTCTGATAAATTAGAGAAAGCTAGATTAACTTCTGATGTATTGCTATCCCAGCAAGAACAAATGACAAGTTCTGAATTAAGGATAGAACTCTAATTCATTTCTAAACAGATAGTAAATTCACAAGTTTGAAAACTGACATTTCTTGGATCTATGGAGATTTTAAAATCTTGGGAGCCCAAACCTTTGAGAAAGATTTGGAACCATTGAAGAAAATTTCACATAAAACCATGTTTAAGCTTTGAGAATTAACAAAAAGGACTGATCTCATTATATTCATTTCAAATCTACAATTTAATCTGAAAATAATTTAATCTTAAAATAAACTGACAACTCACCAGAAATAATAAAAAAATAATAACCTTCCTCTGGAAGCATTTAAACAGAAGAAAGCATTCAGGAAAACTCATTGCCAGTTGAATTTAAACTTGAACTAATGGGAATTTACTGATTAATAACAAAACATAAAGAAAGTTCTATCCTTTATAATTTTTTTTAAAAAATCAAGTACTAGAAATTATCCTTTACCCTATTGAATTGAAACAAAATGGACATAGTATAAAAAGTTGATATCCATATCCTCCTTTATAAGGCCCTCATTTATGGAAAGATTTTGATTTGTGTAGACTGACAAAAATGGTGCTGTGAAAATTTTATAGGCTTTGTAGTCATTTGAGGACAACTGTTTTACATTTCTTTCATCCTCTATTCTTCTTTCTCTTTCTTGCAATTATATATATTTGAAAGCTAATTGACTACGTCTCTATTCTTAGGATCAGGGAAGATGAGTGGAGAGTGTGCAACCTGAAAATGTAATAGTTGTTCTTTCTTTATTTTTAAACATTAGCACAGTTCTAGTAGATGCTTTCTTTTATGGTTTGCTGCTATGTCATTGCATTAGTGTATATTTAAGTTATTTCCACTTAGAACCATATTTACCATTTAAATATTTATTCTTTATGAATTTGCTATTTAGTATGTTTACTATAGTGCACAATTACTCTAAAGCTTGGAAACTCATATTGAAAAATCTTTTGTCTGCAACAATACATAAAGTAGTATGTATGGAATGTAAACAGACTTGTTTTATCTTTTTAAAAGAATACATTTGCAAAAAGCTAGAAAAATTACAACTAAATATCATTAGGTTTCAAGAAACCCATTATCTAATGAACATTTTTTAGAGAGCTAAAATGTGGATTAGACTACATACTACTATGAATTATTAGTAGATTATCAAATAAAGCACATGGAATAGCTAATATTTTTAATGTAATATTAAAATTGATGTGGAATACAAACATCATATGAGAAGGACACTTTATTTATTTATAAATTAATAGTGAATATAGGTAGTATTGCTCTGATTAACTTTTGTGGCCCTATTAAAATACCTTTTTGAAATATTTAATAATTGTTTCTCTAAAAGATATTCTGTAAGACATGAATGTATAATTTGTGCCTGAGATTTCAATTTAATTCAAGATCCTTAGTTAGACAGAAGCACTTAAGCAATATTTTATTTTTTATAAAAACTAAAAGATACTTTTACAAATATACACTGGAGTTTATTTAGCATTTTTTAAAATCCAAAATGGTACTTCAAGCATTATCCAGGAATATATTTTCCATTTCAGCAAAATATAGACTCAGAGATTCTAATCTTTATAGTTGTAAAGTTTTACTTTTATTATAAGTCAGAAACCTCACAGACAAATCTCATTAAGTGTTTATTGCAGCAATGTTTAAATTGGGACCATCACATTAAAAATATTTGAATACTTAGTCTGTCCTGAGTATCCAAAATATCTTCATAGGTCAAGACTGTTACAGGAACCTAAAATTAGAGGGAGCCGCCCAGCAACCTGGAAGTGTCCCGGTTGGCTGAGTTTGATAGGAAGTGTTTATTGGCTGCGCGAGCCGACAGCTGCAATATAAATAGCGGCTGCGTGCAACCCAGGTTAGGTTATATTTTAACTCTTGGTTGTTGTTAATAAACAGCGTTGCTTTTACCTCGGCTTTCTCCGGCTTGTTCTTCAATCTGTAACAAAGACCTTCTCTCCTTTATATAACGTCAGGTATACCAGGGCCTCCTGAATCAAGATCCAACATGGTATCTTCAGTTGTATCTTCAGATACAACTTTATCCTAAGTCTTTCCCAGGTATCCCCTAGGATCTTACGTAAATAGTGATTCCGAAAATACCTCTGTCGGGCTGACTGTCCTGGCCATAAAAAGTGGTGCCAACCGTGTTGAAGGCCATAACCTTCTGCTGCCAATAGCCATCTCCTTTTCAGGGCAATCTAGTCCTTCGCCCATATCAGAATGGTTGTGATGGTAAAGCTCCCAATTTGGGAGTCCAGATCCCCCTCTAATTTTAGGTTCCTGCATCATCCTGAGCTTAATCCTTGATTTTTTACCTTGCCAGATAAATTTAGAAATAACTTTGTTCAAGGTGTTTCATTTCATTTTTTTCATTTATTTCATTTATTTAGATTTATATACCGCCCTACTCCAGAAGGACTCAGGGCGGTGAACAGGCACAGAATAAAATAAATAGATACAAAGGTTAAAACATAATTAAAACCAAATTAAATAGTTTAGCCCAAGACAATTAAAAACCCAATAATTTAAAAGCAGATTTAAAATGTCAATTTAAAAGAATTTAAAAGAAAAGGTTAGGCCAGGCAGGCTTGCTGAAATAGGAGAGTCTTAAGCACACGGCGGAAAATGCGCAGAGCCAGGATCCTCTATATCTCCGGGCAGAGCTCATTCCAGATAGTGGGTGCCCCCACAGAGAAGGCTCTCCCCCTGGGGGCCACCAGCCGACACTGTTTGGCCAACGGCACCCGGAGGAGCCCCTCTCTATGAGAGCGTACTGGTTGGTGGGAGGCTGTTTGTGGTAGTAGGCGGTCCCATAAATAACCAGGTCCTAAGCCATGGAGCGCTCTAAAGTTGGTAACCAAAACCTTGAAGCACATCCGGAAGACCACTGGGAGCCAGCGCAGGTCGTGCAGGAGAGATGTCACACGGGAGTGCCATGTCGCTCCCATAACCACCCACACAGCCGCACTCTGCACCAACTGGAGCCTCCGGGTGCTCCTCAAAGGGAGCCCCATGTGGAGAGCGTTACAGTAGTCCAGACAGAAAGTGACGAGAGCATGAGTGACTGTGTGTAGGAGTCCCGATCCAGAAAGGGACGCAACTGGTAAATCAGGCAGACCTGATAAAAAATCCTCCTGGTCATGGCCGTCAAATGCTCTTCTAAAGAATTCCCTATCCAAATTTACCAGGGCAGTTTGGAACAAAAGCAACCATTTGGGGAGGATGTACATTTTGACAGTAGCAATCCTTCCCATAAGTGATAACTGTAAATTTTCCCACCTCTCCAAATCTCTAACTGTCTGATTATAAAGGGGAACATAATTATCCTCCTTTACCAATGAACACCTTGCTGTCAGCCAAATTCCATGGAAACACCTGAGGTCAGAGGAGTGTAATATAGACTGGTGAGCCTACACTCAAATACATTCAAGGTGGAAGAAAGATCAGGAGAGTGAAGGGATATATCATGGAAAACAAGAATTGGATAAAATCTTATTAGGCAATGACAGGAAAGTCTTATCAAAATGCTATTCTTATATATTATCATTGAAAGTGGGGAAGGAAGTTGTTAAAGACTCCATGCTTGCTTGGGGGTGAAATATGGGTTATTCATTTAGCTAAAATGTTCCCCAGGACATCTTCACAGTGCTGGAAATGTGGGCATAGCAATGGAACTTACTTCCACCAATGGTGGACTTGCCCATTGGCAGCTAAATATTGGATGAAAATATGATGATGGTTGCTTGAAATTACACACAGTAGTGTGGAACTGAAACCGGAAACCTTTTTGTTGGGGGTTAGACCCACAAATATTGGATTGACTAAATGCAGGGGTGAAATGCTCCTGGTTCAGACCGGCTCGGGCAAGTAGGTAGTGATGGCGGTGGGCAGTTTCGAGAATCGGTAGCAAAAATCCCTGCCCCGCCACACATGTCCAGCTGAGCTGCATCATCATCAGAGCCTTTTTTTTCTTTTAAATGGCTTTGATGATCCAAGCTCTGACGATCCAAGCTCTGACTATCCCAGCTGAGTTGCCTGCTAATCAGGCAACTCAGCTTGGATCGTCAGAGCCATTTAAAAGAAAAAAAGTTTTTTCTTTTAAATGGCTCTGATTATCCAAGCTCTGACGATCCCAGATGAGTTGCCTGCTGATCAGGCAACTCAGCTGGGATCGACAGAGACTTTTGAAAGCATTTTTTTACATGGTTTTACACATTACCCCCCCTCACCAAGCCATGCCCACAGAACCGGTAGTAACAAATTTTAGATTTCACCCCTGACTAAATGGTATTTGATGCTGCACATAATTACTGCAGGGAGACTGGCATTCACACAAGAATGGAAGAATGAGGACTTACCAACAGACTCAAAAATAATTTATAAAATCATGGAATGTGCAGAGTCTGACAGACTTACAAAACTGATTAAAGGTAAAAGAGACTCAGATTTTTATGGTAGTTGGAATATGTGGTACGATTGGATCCAGAAACGATGGGAGAGAGACAAAGGATAATGTTGGATTATAATTATAGATGATGGTATATTTATGGTAATTAATAAGTATTGGAAAGATAAATTTGTATACAAGAATTTGTAAATATTTTCTAGTTTTACTCTCTCATTATTGGTGTATATATACCAGTGGTATACACTGTGATAGAAAAATTGTTGTTGTTGTTGTTGTTGTTGTTATTATTATTAATTTAATTTGTATACCACCCTTCCCCCCAATGGGACTCAGGGCGGTGAACAGCCAAAATTAAAATACATACCAATACAAAAGTTAAGATAATTAAAAATACATTAAATCAATTGGCCTCCCAATTTAAAACCCCAAATCTTATAAAGTTAAAATCCCATTAAAAAACTATTTAGGCTAGGCCAGCTTGGTGGAATAAATATGTCTTCAGGGCCTTGCGGAAGTTCCGGAGGTCCGGGATCAGTCGTATTCCATGAGGTAGCTCATTCCACAGGGCGGGTGCCCCCACTGAGAAGGGTCTCCCCCTGGAGGCCACCAGACGGCATTGCTTGACCAACGGCACCCTGAGGAGGCTCTTTCTGTGAGAGCGTATTGGCCAGTAGGAGATTATCGGTAGCAGCAGGCGGTCTTGTAAATACCCTGGCCCTAAGCCATGGAGCGCTTTGAAGGTGAGAACCAATACCTTGAAGCGCACCCGGAAGACCAACGGGAGCAAATGCAGCTCGCGCAGGAGGGGTATTACATGGGAGTGCCGTGTCGCTCCCATAATCACCTGTGCGGCCGCATTCTGAACCAGTTGGAGCCTCCGGGTGCTCCTCAAGGGGAGCCCCATGTAGAGAGCATTGCAGTAGTCCAGGTGAGACGTGATGAGGGCATGGGTGACTGTGCATAGGGAGTCCTGATCCAGAAAGGGACGCAACTGGTGTATCAGGGGAACCTGATAAAAAGCCCCCCTGGCCACGGCCATCATATGCTCTTCTAAAGACAGCCGTGTGTCCAGGAGGACACCCAAGTTGTGAGCCCCCTCTGTGGGGGCCAATGACTCGCCCCCAATAGCCAGCGATGGCACCAGCTGGCTATATCGGGACGCCGGTATCCACAGTCACTCGGTCTTGGAAGGGTTGAGTCGAAGCCTGTTCTTCCCCATCCAGACCCGCACGGCCTCCAGACCGTGCTTTTGCTTTTTTGCTTATACATTTGCTTTAATTTTTTTTAACTATAATTTAATATTAAAAAAAATATTTGAATAGTCTTTGAAATGTATTTATCAGAAATGTTAGGAATCAAGACAGAAAGAATTATTGGGTTGTCATTTGAAAAAATAAAAACAATGAAACTTTATATTTGGGAATCAGAAAATTAAAGATTTTTCAGCATTTATATATTCCTTTCATAGGAATGTTCATAATTAAATAACAATTGAAGCAGCTGTTTTAATTTCATTGGATGCTGAAAAGATATTTGATATGGTTCAGATTGAATTCATGAAGTATATTTTAAGTAAGAAGATATGAGTTTCCACTATGTTTTGTTCATTAGAATACACTCCAGTATCTTCATCTAATGGCTAGCGTTTTTACAAATGGATTTGTTTCTCAACCTATCAACTGATATTGTGGTGCTCATCAAAGATGCCTATTAATCTTGGGTGGTGACACTAATACAGAATATAAATCATTTTTATATGCTGATGTTATTACTGCTATATTTGATAAAATGCAATGTGATTACCAAAGATTATTGACAATGTACAAAAATATGGTATATACCTGGCTATAATATCACTTTACTACATCTAATTTTTTTTTAAATTTGATTTATATGCCGCCCTTCTCCGGAGACTCAGGGCGGCTTACAGTGCGTTAAGCAATAGCCTTCATACTTTTGTATATTTATACAAAGTCAGTTTATTGCTCCCACAATCTGGGTCCTCATTTCACCTACCTTAGAAAGGATGGAAGGCTGAGTCAACCTTGAGCCTGGTGGGATTTGAACTTGCAGTAATTGCAAGCAGCTGATCTTAATAACAGTGAATTAGTCCACTGTGCCACTAGGCCCTAATTTGGGGTTTCTATAAACTACTGCAAGAAATTAGGATTTATAATTCATATAAATTGTAAAATACATGCAGATATATATTTTCTTGAAATATATCAGAATATGTTCAGTTATATATATCTAACTATATAAAAGATATACAGCACATACACTTAATAAATAAATAAGTATATAAATAAGTTAATAGTTAAAATTGCCATTACATTTTGGGGCAAGTTCAATGTTATCAAAATTAATGTTTCTTCAAGATTATCGTATATTTTAAGATAGATTCCAATATCAATCATTTTTACATGCCTTATACAGATAGATTAAGGAAACAAAGAATCTTTTAAAGGAGATGGACTTCGCATTTGTCTCGTATGTGTTAATATTATAAGAATTTTGAAGGTTCTTTAATACATACAGTATGATTTGGTTCGATCCAGTTATAGCTTTGTTTTGGTTTTAAGTCATTAAGCAGATGAGTAAAATATTGGGGGAAAATACTATACGATACATTAAAACCTTAATGTGATGTTGATATATATTACTAACATATGGAATTTGTCATTTTATGAACAGCTTTGACTCTATATAGCCTGGGGCACAGCAAAAAGGATTGGTTTATGTAAATGGCAAGAAAATTACCCTTTTGATTTTAATGAATAGATCCAAGTTATCTATCCTGAAAAATCTCTGTGTTCTATTAATGAGTAGATGTTTCTATATAGTCTACATTTAATAATAAGCTTAAGGATTGAATTAATTTTTGTATCACTATGAACTGCTTTTATATGGATCTGGCTCTTCCCTTTTCCTCTTAATTAGTACTTTCTTCCTGCATTCTTTTAATCAGCATAATATAGCTAGGCTTTTTGCTTGCACTATATAATCAGTTATCTGGTGGTGGTGTTTTTTAATCTATTGGGGCTACATTTGTTTGTACTTCTTTATTCAAAACAATCTTTTTTAAAATGCAGCATTCAAAATTAACTCTTGAATTGCCTTTCCCATAGGAAAGGAAAATTTTTAAAAAAAATTACTCTACAGATTTGATATATTTTCAAACTTAATATTTCTTTTTCCAACTTCTACCACACCACACCATGTTTCATTTTATTTTGTTCAGCTTTCAGAGTTATCCTAGGCATACTTTCTTTGCAAAATTCTGTTCGGTTTAAGAATAAAAACTGTCTTGCTGGGCCTATAAAATCAATCCAATTAAACAATTGTCCCAATATTCTCCCAATATTGGACTTAACCATACCTAATGCACATAGACATGTTTTCTCTGAATCATAACACTACTGACAAATTGCTCCTAAGATTAATGGTTTCAGTGCAAAATTCAGGAGTTTGAAAATCAAGCTTCTAAAACCTTTAGCTTTTTCTCTAGCTCAGATCAAGTTCTAAATTCAAATTTTGTTGCCACCCAGTACTATTTCTCCACAAAGCACATTTTACCCATTCCTGCCAAATGAAAGGACTGTGAAAGCTGTAACAGTAGAAAAGGAAATATAGAACATATTCAGTTCCTTCCTCTATTTCTTTGCTACTTTGATGTACTGGATGTAAATCTTTTGGGTATTATGGGAGTATTTAAAGCTAGCATTCTAATGGCAGGACACATATTTATTATTTAATATAACTTCCTGAGTTAATTAGTATTACTTCCTATGGTTATTTCCAAGCTTTTTACATGTTATTGTATATAAGTAAATAACACCATCATAATTTGACTTAAAAACATTTTCCACCCATCCACCCGTTCCCAGATACAAAGGGATATTGATACAAAGAATGTCAAAAAAAAGAGAAGTCAAGACTTCCTACAATGCTTGGAAATAATTTAAAAATACAAAGCTGCAAAACTACTGCTCAGCTAAAATGTACATTTCAGGCTAGGAACGATTATCAAAATCCAAATAGACACCATGAACATATGAAGAACATTTTAAATCTTTCCCAATAAGAACAAATAGCATAACATTGACAAAAGAAATGTAGTAAATTGCTAAAATATGTTTTTAAAAACATCTTTGAGGACCATATTTAACATTCACATAACAAACTCCTTAAATATGTTTGAAACAAAAGACTGTGTCAGGAGACTATTTGGCTGTTGGATAACATTAGCGTTAGTTGTATGGATTTTTTAAAAAAAAATCTTCTGCCTAGACTGAAATCTGTACTAAACTTTCTTTTTCAGGAAGGGAATAAAAAACTGAGACAAATAAAGGTAACAAGAAATGAAGTTATAAGCTTAATTGACAGGTTAAAAAAATAAATCCTAGGATCCAGATGGTATGCAACCAAGAATTCTTAAACAACTGAAATGTGAAGTTGCTACTCTTCGATAGAACTATGCAATTTCTTTTTAAGGTTGGCATCTGTTCCTGAAGACTGGAAGACAGCCAAACTGAATAGAGTTTTGAAATGGGATCAAGAGAAAGTTAAAAGAAATGATATGCCACTCGCCTTAACATCTGTTCTGAGAAAACAGTACAAAGTATTGTTAAAGATGAAATAATCAACTATATAGAAAAATGAGCTTTACTGGAAAAAAGACAATATGGACTCTAAAAGACTAAATCCTGACAGATTAATCTTCTAGATTTTTTCAACAAGCACAGTGAACCAGGAAGCAAAATTTAGCATCCATAGAATAAGAGGAGAGGTATTTTCATGGGCTAGAAACTGATTAAATAAAAGGAAATAAAGAATAGATAATTTTCAAACTGGGTTCCATGAGTAGAGTTCTTTTTAACTTGCTTACAAATAATTTGAATAGTGAATGAACCAAGGTTGCCCATCATACTAAGAAATTCAGAACAATATCCTCAAAAAATAGGGCTAAGAATTCTAAATGAGTTGGGCTTCAAATGATGTCCCCAAAATCCAAAGTTTACATGTACGTGAATGAAAGTAACCTGGCATTGCCTCATCAGAAAAGTAATATTTATACAATGGCTCATAGTTCAGAAAATAAAATCTTAATCCAAGGTTTGTCTTGTGCGAAAAGGCAAAGAAATATGAAGAGCATATGTTACGTACTGTTTGAAAACTGCAAAATAAAATAAGCAATAAACTTAATAAACAATAAAACAATAACAGAGAATTCAGCAGCCCTAAAAAGTTTAAAACAATACAGAAGCATTAAAATGTTATTAAAAGATCTAGCAGAATAAAAATATATTGTTACAAAAATGTAAAAAAAAGAAACAAATTTTATAAGAATGACAATTTAATAACACCAATATACCATCAAGGCTTTGACTAACAAATCCAAACAAATCAGAACTCTGAGACTTGGCTCTTTCTCAAAGGTCTTCTTTAATGAATACATCATATTGTCACAGCTTCAATGGAAAACCAAATCTAAATCTTTCCTGCAGTTTCAGTCTTATTAAACTAGGAAATAACCCCATCCCCAAGTGTCACAGGTCACTTTGGCCAATTGGGTTAAGTGGCATGCCCTTCAGGCACTCCTTCCCCAACATTATCTGTTGCCAGTAGAGATGACCTTGGTTCTCAGGAGAAAGCTCTTTGCTGTGTCTAGTAATGCATTCCAACCTCCTTCTCCCATTCCCTCTCTGTGTGGCAACTGAGGAACTAAAAAATGGCTTCAGCCAGGTTCAGTTCAAAGTTGACATATACCTTGTTGGGGCAGCTACTCACTGCAGGATGGGAGGACATTCAGAGTTGATAATATTTGGGTACCGTAGAATCATGTAGGATGAAGAATTTCTTCAGATGCTATGGTCCCATAAAGGAAGGTGCTTAGTTCCAGTCAGTACTCTTGCAACATATTTTGTGGTAAGTGAAATTTATAAACCATCTTCAAGAAAAACCTGCTGAATAATACATTGAGGTAATCTAAATGAGAAATTACCAGGTATGTATTGCCATAGAAAGCTATTTTTGGATAGAACTACTAAAAATAATTGACAATTAATTAAAACAACATATATAAAAATGTGTCATGCTCAAGTGCATGGCTGATTCATGACTTCCTTTTAAAATCTTTTTTTTTTCACTGCCATAAACTTGGCTCTTTGGTGAATTGATACTAGTTCACTATCAGATTCGAGCCAATTCTACTTGGCATACTATATATAGTTAACCTGAAAAAGAACATAGAACTGGAAAAAGTAGTGAAAAGTATAACCAGAGTTATTAGATGGATAGAGAACAAGTAAAGGAATATAAGATGGAAGTATATAAAATCATGCATGACTTGGAAAATATGGATAGAGAGACAGATTTCCTCCATCTTCTAGGAATGTTAGAAGATAGTATTTTTAAAAAACTAAATAAAGAGAGATTAGACATTTATAATTTATAGGAATTTATAAAAGGAACTTTCACAACAAATAAACTTTGGAATGTGCTGCAACCAGATGTAGAGATGGCCACCAATTATAAGGATTTTAATATAAGACTTGTCAAATTCATAAAAAAATGGGCTATTTACTATTTCCAGAATCAGAGGTAATATTATTTTTTAAAAAAATTTGATTTATATGCCGCCCTTCTCCAGAGACTCAGGGCGGCTTATAATGCATTAAGCAATAGCCTTCATACTTTTGTATATTTATACAAAGTCAGCTTATTGCCCCCACAATCTGGGTCCTCATTTTACCTACCTTAGAAAGGATGGAAGGCTGAGTCAACTTTGAGCCTGGTGAGATTCAAACTTGCAGTTATTACAGGGAGCTGGCAGCTGAGTGCTATTTTAACAGCGCTTTAGTTCACTGCTCCACCAGGCTCCTTGAACTATAGTACTAAAGACCTATAATGAAAGACAGCTATTAATTCTATCTGTAACTGAAGTTTCCTAAATACCTCTGTTGGCATTTCATTCTCCACAGAGAATCATAATCATAAGTTTATTTGTCAAGCATATATAAGATAACAGGTAAAAGTATAAACATAATTTGAATACATGAAAAGAGTAAGTAAAAAGGAATATTAGGACAGGGACAGTACGCACGCTGGTGCACTTATGCACCCCCCTTACAGACCTCTTAGGAATGGGGTGAGGTCAACAGTAGACAGTTTAAGGTTAAAGTTTTGGGGGTTTGGGGAAGAAACTGCAGAGTCAGGTAGTGCATTCCAAGCATTGACCCCTCTGTTACTGAAGTCATATTTTCTGCAATCGAGTTTGGAATGGTTTACCTTGTGTTTGTATCTATTATTTGCTCGTGTATTGTTGTGGTTGAAGCTGAAGTAGTCATTGACAGGAAGGACATTGTGGCAGATAATTTTATGTACTATGCTTAGGACAGACTGAAGTCGAAGAAGTTCTAAGTTGTCTAAGCCCAAAATTTGGAGTCTGGTGGCATAAGGTATTTTATTGCGGTTAGAGCAGTGCTTCTCAATTATTTTCTGTCATGCCCCCCTAGGAAGAAGAAAACATTTTTCGCGCCCCCCGTGTGACTGTAAATAGTATCATTATTAGAAAAAGGTCTGTTCTCCTTGAAAGGGAGGAGCATGCGCAGTCACATGTACTGGCTTAATGCTCACTATCGATGCAAATGTCAGCAGCGGTAGCCCGATTTCTTTAGCAAGTTTGATTAATTGGGGCTTCTCACAGGAGAAGGTCATTGTCAGTCATTTGAGCATCAATTGGGTGCACATCCATTGGGCAACAAAGTAAGTGTGGACGGACGTCCCACACTAAAGATGGCTCCGACAGGCTCCTGTCACAAGGGTTTTGACAGCCAATCAGATGCCAAGGTCAAACGCGCCCCCTTTTACGGAGCCTCATGCCCCCCCCCTGGGGGCGCACCCCACTATTTGAGAAGCACTGGGTTAGAGGTATGGAGGACTCTACTCGTAAAATATCTCTGGACCAGGGGTGGGTTCTAAATTTTTTTACTACTGGTTCTGTGGGCGTGGTTTATTTTGTGGGCGTGGCTTGATGGTCATGTGACAATTATTTAAGATTTAGCAGAGGTACTGGTCTACCAGGCTTTTAATTGCTTGCAGAGCTGTACCGATCTACTCATGTATTTTTGCAGGCACTAGTCTAGTCATGTATTTTTGCAGGCACTGATCTACTCATGTATTTTTGCAGGCACTTGTCTACTCATGTATTTTTGCAGGCACTGATCTACTCATGTATTTTTGCAGGCACTGGTCTACTCATGTATTTTTGCAGGCATCGGTCTACTCATTTGTTTTCTTTTAACACTGATCAGCTGTAGGCCAGCCCTTTAAAGCCCCACGGCAAGAGTTTAAACAGTTTTTTTCCCTCTAGCCATCAGCTGGGACTCAGGAGGCAGCAATAGATTGGGGATGGGGCCAAATAAAAGGTAAGAATAATGCGGGGGGTGGGGGGCACGGGGTGGGGGGCGCAGGGGGTGGGGGCAGAATTGGTTCAGTGACACCATATCATCACCGCTACCGGCTCAGGAGAACCGGGCAGAACCGGGAGGAACCCACCACTGCTCTGGACTCTTTCAATTGTATTTATGTCCAATGTGCAGTGTGGGTTCCAGACAGATGAACTGTATTCAAGAATTGGTCTAGTAAATGTTTTGTATGCTGTAGTTAGTAGCACAACATTACCAGAGAAGAAGCTACGCAAGATTAGGTTAACAAGTCTTAATGCCTTTTTGGCAATATTGTTACAGTGGGCTCTGGCACTTAGATCTTTAGAAATGAGTACTCCAATGTCCTTGACAGAGTGAGGGTCATCTACAAGGTCATGTCCATCTAATTTGTATTTTATGTTTTTATTAATTTTTTTTGCCAATATGCAAGACAGAGCATTTGTTGATGAGCCATTGCCTGATCTAGCAGAACCCTTCTCACAGTATGTGCTGCTATCCAGGTATAAGCCTTCTCCTTTTCTTCCAATGTCCCTTTTGGCTATAAAGTAATGAAAGAGAAGAGGAATTATGCTTTGGAATTGGAAGAAGGCTTCAGGAGGGACACAAGAACTGTGATTGAGGAGGCATGTGTACTAACTCAGAAAAATAAGTAAATCTGATAAGGTTATCAGAGGGCTTCTCAACATTTATTGAAAATTAAGAAAACTTTAGATTAGTTCCTGAATAGTGTTTTGCCATAATTACCTACTTAGATTTCTGATTATCATTTCTGGTAGTTCAGTAGATAGCTATCAATTAAAGTCCTTCTTGTTCTCAATCACTTCCTAGGAATGCAGCATAAACTGAATATTCATTTAGAGTCTTTAAAATCAGTTCATTATTTTTTCTGCAAGAAAAATGAATGATACACTATTTTTTTAATATTCAGATATATTTTTTCTAACTTAAGTACTTTGTCAAATTTTTGCAAAATGTTTCTTGCCCGCTCTTTTTTTTTTAAAGAGCAATGACACCACATACTGTATTTGCAAGCTTCTTGATATGAATATTGTCCATCATCATTAAACTGAGTCACCAAGTTCAATGGCAGGAATAATATCTCTGCTGAGTTTAATACATATTACACATCTAGAGAGCCATGATGATAATTCGGTGGAATTAATATATGCCCATATAATCACTAAACAGCTGATTTAGAGTAAATGCTTAGCACATTGTGACAATCCCATTGTGAGTTTGTCTATATTTCTTTTTGCATCAAAGAGATTCATCTCTGAGCATAATTTCTAATTTATAAAGGGCAGTATCTTTTGCAGCAGGTTCATTGCTTGGAAGCTGCTACATATATCAGCTGTGCTCTCCCCAATATTTTTGAAAAGCGCAGTTCTTTCCTAGTACTGACATAAGTACCCTGTTTCCCCCAAAATAAGACATCCCCTGATAATAAGCCCAATCAGGCTTTTGAGCTCATGGCAATAAAACCAGGGTTCAAAAAAATATAAGACAGGGTCTTATTTTCAGGGAAACACAGAATGAAAGAAGTGATCCTAAGAAATAATTAAATACAAGGCCATAGCTATATGCATAAAAGGACACACGTTAATATATTGCAATTTTTGTAACATAAATTTCTGAAAGTGAGCTGGACACAGAAATGACATGGGCATTTGAGAGCCATAATAGATCAGTGAAGTAGTGACATCCTTCAAGTGGGTGAAATTGGGTCTTTGGAGAATTTATGGTTTGATTCGTTGGTTGGATTGTATTTGGATTAGACATGCTAAATTTATCATACAGCTAACACACATAATTTTGTTTAAATGAGACACATACACAAACCTTCAATGAGCACTGTAATCTATTTTTTGGAATTCTGAAGCTGAATGTTGACAGCATGATATGAGATTCAAAGCATGAAAAAGAGATTCAGCTAATGACTAGCATTTTTTTAATCAAAGAAAGTTGATTATTCACTGAGGAATAATCTGGTGGACAGAGGTATCTGGAAAAGAGGTAAAAAAATGATGTTGTGTATTCAATCAAAATCACATCCCTTTCTGAAATGTGTGCATTGAATCCATGTAAAAAAGAGCAGAGTTTCAACTGCATACTTGATCTAGAAGTTTTGATTTCCTTGCAGACACCCCTGTTAATGAGGGTAAATTATTGATCTTTATAATGAGATACAGAGTCATTCCATCTATTTATCTTTGTTGGTTCTAAGATAAGCAAAGATCAAGACTATCCATAGTATATCAAAAAGCTGTGTTATCCTTAGGTGTCAAAAATTTAAGGTGATCCCCAAACATAACCAGTCCATAATCTAGACATCTCTCAAAGTATAATAATGAAATAAGTGATCAGCATCTACAGCTTCAAAATGACAAAAGCATTGCTTGTTCTGGATGGACAATGACTTTACAACACACATATTTTAAAAAGTGGGCTTTGCATCATAATGGCACAACACTGCTTTTTTTCAGATGGACGAGTTGGATTTTACCAATGACACTGCCACATTGGTCAGAGCAAAAATATTTTGTTCTTTTTGACATGTCCTTTTCTTTTTTCATTTTTTAAATTTACTTCTTTTTTCCCCTCTCTTTGTGATATATCATGCAATAAACTACTAGAGAAAATGCAAACCAGTCTTGACAAAACTGTTTATATACAACGACATTTAAAATCAGACTGAGGACCTCTTGCAATTAGGATGCAGACCATATCTGCTCCTTCAGCTTTACATTGTCAGTCCTTGTTTTAGAAACAACAGCCTGGAATCTTTTCTATCTCACCAATCATCAAGGTTAGGCCCAAAGAAATGAATACTAACTGATTCAGAATAATATTATACTTATGTAGATTTTAATTACAGATTGCTGAAAATAGAAACTGTTATGTTCATAAAATTGCATATTACATTTCCACACAAATCATATCTAACAATTCTTTTTCTGTTCAGTTACTCTCATAATTTAATTACATGTGTAATATCAATATTACAAACAGATGCAAGAATATATTTATAATCAGATGTGATGTGAATGTTATGTACTAAGGCACAGAATTATCAAAAGAGTGGCTTGAGCTAAAATGAAACTAAGTTCATTCTTATTCAGTCTTTTCAGTGTTTTATGATAGCATGTGGTGCAGTATTTATTGTAGTTTACAACATCAAGTAAATTGCAGCAACACAAAACAAACTTACCCAATAGGACAAAAATAATCAATGAGCTGTTGCTATCATTAAACAGTAATCAAATGGTGTTCATTTTCATACAATTTAAACTATGTTCTTCCTTTTTATAAAATAGTATTCTTGCCATGGTTATTAAGTGAATCACATGGTTGTTAAGCAAATTTCACAATTGTTAAGCAAATCAGGTTATCCCAATTGGCTTGCTTATTGGAAACCATCTGGGAAGGCCACACATTGTGATCACCTGACCACAGGGTGTTGCAATTGGTCATAAACGTGAGCTAGCTACCAAATGCCCAAATTGTGATCATATGATTATGGGGGTGTACTGTGGTTGTTACTTCAAGGATAGGTTATAAATCACTTCTCCTGAGGCCTTTGTAACTTTGAATCATTGTTAAATGAACAATTATAAAACAAGGACCACCTGTGGCAATTTGGCAATATGTAGACAGAAGTAATTATTAACTATGTATTTAACTCAATTTATCTGTAATCTGGATACTCATGTCCTTCTGTGAGAGATTGTTTTGCCTATACAAATATCAAAAAAGGACAGCATTTTTCTTTGAGATCCCAATTTACACTCTAACATTCAGCTGCTTTCTTGTATTTTGTATCTCCATGGAACAGACATAAATAATTATAGATCATGAGCTATTCAACTTTTTTCAAGACTTCGTTGCAAAACTAAACATTCCTTTTATCTGCTTTCAAAAAGGATTATTATTAAACTCAAATAATACTATCTTTTATCTTTTCTGGAATACATTTTTTATATTTAAAATAAGAAAAAAATATTAATATGAATATATATGCATCCCAAATGCTTTCCAGCTAATGTCTTTTTATTTTCCTTTGTCTTGGTATTTCAAGTAATATCATTATTATGCTTCTCAAAATAAACAATTAAACAATGAGTGCTGGGCTGAATTATTATGATGACTTTGTTATTTAAACAAAACAATATGGTTTAATCATAAAGCAGCAGGATGTCCAGCCTGATTCCAGCCCAGATGGGAAACATGCTGGTAAAACAACCAATCAATTCATGCCACACAAAGCTAGTTTATTATTTAGTTATTTATTAATCAAATTTATATGGCCACTCATCTCATGGAAAGACAATATAGCATTGATGATATACCCCAATATAAATATATGGAGCACTTTTTTTTAATTGTACACTTGCCAGATTCAGGGAACTGAATCCACTAAGTTAGCTCCAACTGAAGTAGCAAAATTGGACTCTTTGAGTACTGGAAAACATAACTTTCTGGAAAGGCACATAGATTCAAATTAAATTACAACACTGCTATGAAAATAAGATATGAAATACCATTCTTTAAGTTTCTAGAAATCCTTTCTGCCACAGAGGCAATAATATTAAATTAGATGGACCTGCTGATTGACCCAGATAAGAAACATATTGCATTCTTGCATTACAGAATAGTCAGATTCATAAAGCAGTTACATCTTGTGTTTAGATTATATTCCAACATGATATTTTGGTATATTTAAGTCAGATAAATACCCCCTAAATGTGCCGTGAACCACCATCACTGAGTCATGCAATACTGTAACATCACATAATGAAGTAAATAGGTGTAGAAGATTAGTTCTGGACAAGATGGCTCTTAATGTTCTCAATAAAAATACACACAAGACTTTAAAATGGAAAATCATGTTTACTACTATCATCATCCTATGTAATTTTGTCCATGAGGCTTGTCAGTTGTACACTAAATGCCTTGGGTAGAAGATGTTTGAGATGATACACTGATAGAGTATTCCAGCTAACTGTTCAAGCTAGTAAACATAACGATATGATACTTTCATATAATAGTAAACCTTAAACTCTAAGACTACTTATTAATGAAAGAAAACTTGTCTGTTCATATCCAGCTGGTTTCGGCTTGGTCCTAGCTACTTGAAAATAAGATTCATGATATGTGAGT
Source organism: Ptyas mucosa (assembly GCA_012654045.1). Classification (NCBI taxonomy): domain Eukaryota; kingdom Metazoa; phylum Chordata; class Lepidosauria; order Squamata; family Colubridae; genus Ptyas; species Ptyas mucosa. The sequence continues at coordinate 7,327,978 of WNWU01000032.1, read as the reverse complement.
TAACTTATGTAAGTCATTCATTTGATGTTTAGAGTTTGTACCAGATTATGAATACTTATGTCAGATGAAATATTGACGATCAAATAAGTCCTTTTCTATGTAGCCTGATTTGGGTCCTTGCTCCTTATATCTTTCACAGCAAGTAGAATGTTTGACTTTTTAAAACCACCTTTCCCCTTACATTTATAAAAATGGCTCAAGTCTTAGTTTTGTTATCTATTTTATCCATAAAACCTCAATCATTCATATGGCCACATAATATGGAAAGAAGAATCTATGCTGAAAAACTGATATTTAGACTAACTCACTATGAGTTGTATCTAAACTTTTCTGTGATGTTCATCTCTTCAGGTAAAAATTAATTTAGTCATAAAATCCCTGATGAATGACAGCAATATTGATAATTGTTTGTCATATTCAAGTGCCTATGAATGTTTGATGTCAGAAAAGAAATCATTAAGAACAGTCATATTTAAGTTCACGTGTTGTTTTTTTTAACTTACAGAGAACACTTCCTTTAATACATTATTGTGCAAAAAAGAAAAGAACGTAAGAACCTAAGCAGTCTCATGCTGGATCAGACCCCTGGCTCATATAGTCCAGCAGTTCCCACAATAGTTAACAAACTGTACAAGTCCACTAGTCTTCCCACAGATAGCCTTCAGAAGCAGTCACACTGCCATCAAGGTGATAACATAAGAGATAAGAGAAGGGTGATCTTAATGAATTGATCCAGCCCTTTTTTGAAGCTAGCCAAGCTGGTAGCCATTAGAATCCAAAATCAATTATAATGAGATATATAAAATAATAATACTTTAACACTGATGCATGTTGTTTTCCATTAAAATTAAGGAACAAATAAGTAATTATTTTTTTATTAAAAAAACACTTTGGCAGAGTGTCTGGTGAGATTTACAATAGGACATAGAAGTTTGAGAATCAGTGCTCTAAAAAATAGTAAAAGAGAAATTCAGTTCTGTGTTCCTTTTTTCTGCCTGTAATTTTCTTCCAAATATAAAATACCAAATGAACTTGACTCTAATAACTTCTAATTATAGCGCTCAACGAACTATAAAGAAACCAATTCAGCCTACTATTCTGCCTTCTACATTCCAGTTAGTGGGACAACATTAGGGAAAAAAGGTTTGGGAGGGTTTTTATTTTTTATACACAAGTTACTAGTTAGCCATTTTTTTTCTATGCACAAAACATAGAAGAAACAAAAAATACACAGCAGAATAAAATTGTCAAATGCAGCCAACAACAAGAAATCGTCATGCAGACTCAGCTATTCCTTCAGCTATTCCTTAGTGTCTTTCTGAGTTTAATTCCTACTTTCTCCTATCTTTCGTATTATTGTGTACATCTATCATCCATACTTTCATGGAGAAAACCAGATGGATGGGTGTTTACTTGTTAAAACTTTCCAAGAGATGCAGCATACCACTCTTAATGTAGTACATTTGGCTTGAACTGTTTTTCCTGGAGATTAATGAGGGTCAAATAACTGCTTCATTTTTCAAATAACTAGAAACACCTGGGACCAGAAATTCAGTGATCTGCCAACACATCCTACTCTCTGCCAAGGCTTCCCATTTCTTATAAAGAACCCATCTGATAACTTACAAAGCAACATCATTTCTTTTTTTAATTTTGAACTGATTTCTCTGAAATAGGATTTTGATGGAAGTATTATGAGTTAATATTAGGGCTAAACATTGAAACCCTAATTGGAATAACTGTTTGCCTCCGTTAGTTTTTTGAAAGGCAAATAAAAGTTTTTAAAACCTTCAAATAGCCAAATTTTTTTTTCAATCCTTCAACCTTCAAGGTTTTGGGTTTTTTTAATCAAAACAAATATATTATGTCTCCATCCATGAAGTAAATAAAAGAGACATCTCTATTTCAGAAAAGAAGACAACATTTAAATTCCAGCTCAAGAACTGCATTTGTTTAGATTTACAAGCTGTTTTTAATTTGAATTTCTCCCCAAAGTAATGTTTAAAAATAAATATGTTAAGTTTTCTTTCATGCTCTAGCACATCAGCCACAACCTTTAAAAATGCATGGCTAAATATATAAGTAACATATTGCAGAGTGGAAAGCTGTTAAAAGAATTTTTAAAAGTACAAGTGAATTCTTTGCTAGTCAAAATTTGTTGTAAGTAAAAAAGCAACAGGACCTGGCTCTCAGTTATTGAATTTTGGAATTAGTTTTTAGATTCAGAGATATCTTGTAGTGTAAACAGAACTTGCAACATATGTTATATGAAGCCAGAGTACTATTGTTTGAAGGAAAAGGGGAAGAAAGAGAAGGAGAAGATGTTGTAGAGTAGTGGGCCTAAAACAATCTTGGGGTACCCCACTGCTTCCTTCCTTCCATGTAAATTTAGTTCCATTGAGGACTACACACTGAGTATAATTTGTCAGCCAGTTACAAATCCATCTGGTGATGCTGTCTACCCCATATTTTTCTAGCTTACCAAGAAGTAGGTTGTGATCTACTTTGTCAAATGTCTTACTGAAATCCAAGTACATTATATCCACTTCATTTTGCTTGTCGCCTAGTTTAGTCACTTTGTCAAAGAATGAAATAAGATTTGTTTAACATGAACTGTTTTTGACAAACCCAAGTTGACTTCTGGTTATAACTTTGTTGGCTTCTAGCTATTTGCAGATCTGTTGCTTGATTATCTTTTCCAGGATCTTTCAAGTATTAATGACAGGCTGATTGGTCTATAGTTTCCTGGACCTGCTTTTTTCCTTTTTTGAAGATGGGAACCATATCATCTCTTTTTCAGTCGTCTGGTAGTTCCTTGGTGCTCCAGGATCTTTCAAAGATATGGTTCAATAGTTCCAAGGTCACATCTGCCAGTTCCTTCAGAATTCTGGGATGTAATCTGTTAAATCCCAGTGATTGGAACTCAGAAGGAGACAGAGGAGGAGGCATCACTAGAAAATGTTATAGATATGCATATACAAAAAGCATAGCTATACATTGGAAATAGTATAATGAAAATACTACAATTCAAAGAGAAAATAAAATGCATTGCTTTATGGGGAGAACATGTGATAAGGGACATGTATTATAGATGAGTAACATGAAGGGTATCTTTTTCCCCTGTTTATGGACCTCCTATATCTTAAACCTGCTTTTGATTGAGCAACAACATGTAGATATTTCTTTTTTTTCAAAATGAAAACATTTTTAGACATTCCTTCAAATGTAAATGTTTTAATATAAATTGGATGACTGTGGCTTTGAAGCAATTTGGATCATTTACATGAAATAAAAGGGATGTTAGGTCTTGGACTGATGAAGTGGGAACCAGTGTTTCCTAGGCTAATAAGAAAAGATACTTTTCCAAAAAGCAACTGAACTTCCTTGTTTTTTCCTTGAAAATGTTTTGCTTCTTATCCAGCTTTTGGGTTGAGAAGTGAAACATTTTAAAATCAAGAAAGTCCAGTTGCCTTTTGGAAAACCATCCTTGGTTTAATTGTTTTCACTAGCCTAGGAATCACTGGTTTCTATTGTCATCAGTCCAAGATCTAACATCCCTTTCTTGATGTTTTTCCCTTGAAAACTTTCTTGATTGATTGAGAATCTCCATAGACACTGAGAACCATTATTTTATATTTCAGTAATCATCTCCAAAGGCAATCAAGTACGAACTAACTACTAATTTAACCCACAAAATGAGAAACCCCAAACCTTGCAAAAAGAATATTCCCAAATTGAACATAATAATGATCAAACAACTTCTAAAAGAATTGACCCCTTAGAAGAAGAAGAAGACAGATGAAAACATGTCACTCAGAAAAAAACACAAACCTAGTACAAAACCCCTGTCCAAACCAACCCACTCTGATGCAGCCCCACTGGTGCTAAGCAATCAATTTCATGGACTCTCACTAGAAGAAAACACATAGAAAAGAAGTACGATCAAATGTCCCTAAAAAAGTAGCACCATCAAATGCTTCTGTGATAGATGATGATGATGATGATGATGATGATGATGATGATTATTATTATTATTATTATTTTATTTCTATACCGCCCTTCTCTCGAAGGACTCAGGGCGGTGTACAGCCTATTAAAAGCACAAGACAAACATCAATTAAAATTATTTAAAATTATTAAATAATTTCGGCTCAGTTTAAAACCCCCAAAAATTTAAAACACCCAATTTAAAATTATTATATTGATAGCCCGGCCTAGTGGAACAACAGGGTCTTGAGAGCACAGTGAAATACCTGGAGATAGAAAAACACCCCAAACCTCCCTAGAAAAAAAAAAAGGTGAGTGCTGGTAATAGGACATTCAATTCTCAAGCGAACAGAACCTGCCATCTGTAGACCAGACAGTCTATCCAGAGAAGTATGTTGTCTCCCTGGAGATAAAATCAAAGATGTGGCTGAGAACCTAACCAAAATAATCCACAGAAAAAACCTGACCCAAGAAACTACAGACCAATCAGCCTAACATCAATACTCAGGAACATACTGGAAAAGATAATAAAAAACAGATCTACCAACATCTAGAAACAAGTAAAGTAATAACTAGCAGTCAGCATGAGTTTGTTAAAAACAGATCATGTCAAACCAATTTTATTTCATTCTTCAACATAGTGACTAAATTAGCAGGCCAGCGAAATACTGTGGACATAATATACTTCAACTTCAGCAAGGCATTCAACAAAGTAGACCACAACCTACTTCTTGGTAAGCTAGAAAAAAGTGGAATAGATAGCAAATTTGCAGATGATACTAAGCTGGCAGGAATAGCTTACACCCTAGAAGAGTCGCTCAAGATTCAGATGGATCTTGACAGACTTGAACACTGGGCCCTATCTAACAAAATGAAATTCAATGTAGAGAAAAGTAAAGTCCTACACTTAGGCAAGAAAACCCCAAAGCACACATATAGACTGGGTGAAACCAGGCTTAAAGCAATAACTGTGAGAAGGATCTTGGACTCTTAGTGAACAACCAGCTAAATATGAGCCAGCAGTGTGCAACGGCAGCTAAAAAAGATCAAGTGAGGTACTACTACCACTCTATAAAGTCTTATTAAGGCAACACTTAGAGTACTGCATCCAGTTTTGGTCACCACACTATAAAAAAGATGCACTAGAAAAAGTGCAAAGAAGAACAACCAGGATGATTAGGGGACTGGAAACTAAAAGTCTCCATGGCGAATAAGCGGCAATATAAATCAGATAAGTAAACAAACAAACAAACAAACAAACAAAACATATGAAGAATGGTTACCGGAACTAGGCATGGCTAGTCTAGCGAAGAGGAAGACTAGGGATAGCAGTGTTCCAATATTTGAAGGGCTGCCACAGAGAGGAAGGGGTCAAGCTATTTTCTAAAGCACCTGTAGGCCAGACAAGGAATAATGGATGGAAACTAACAAGGAAAGATTTAACCTGGAAATAAGGACAAATTTTCTGACAGTGAGAACAATCAACCAATGGAACAGCTTGCCTTTGGAAGTTGTGGGAGCTTCATCACTTGACACTTTCAAGAAGAGATTGGACTGCCATTTATCAGAAATGGTGTGCAGGGTCTCCTGCTTGGGTGGGGGGTTGGACTATATAACCTACAAGGTCCTTTCCAACTCATAATCTGTAAATGCTAAACGCTAATTTGGATGGGAAGGAAGAAGAAAACTAGACTTTAACTTCTGTACCATAGATATATAAAGTTTCTAATTACTTTTCCCTGAAATGGACAATCAACTTGTGTGTTAAAGACTTTATTCTTGTCTGCACTAACAATTCTAATCTAAATGAGTCTTGCCCACAAGTCACCTGCCAAGTCTAATAAACAGCTGAAATAAGCGTTAAGTGTCTGTAGATCTGTGATTTACTGCCAAGTCCTGGAATGAAATACAGTGGGAGAAAACACTTGGTTTTCTGTACTTCTTGATTTTTATTTCTTTTCTTTTGGCCGTACTGTCTGATGCTATATGAATCACAGAATCACATAGAATAATTGTTCTGCTTCCACCAAAATAAATATTGCACTTTGCATTTTTGAAGATCTAGGAGGAGAATTGGAATTTATTAAGTAAAGTTCAAGCCGGATTCAAACCAATCCTTCTCCATTTCTACTACCCAGGACAAAAATAACTGGACTTTTTTTCCACTTACAAAAGCATAACATGGGCATACTACTTTTCAGAATCTTGACTTCGTGAATTGCCCGGGCCTTCACAACTGATGTTCTGACAGTAGATGTTACTACAAACAAGATATCCACTGTGAAGTTTAGATTTTCAATTCCACCCATAATACAAAAGGTATCTAGTGGTGACATCATATCCGCTATTTAAATTAGCCAGTTTTTAATGTGAAAGTTCTAAATTGTTAAGTTCCCCTGCCCCAAAGTGATATTTGATGACAAAAATAATATCTGTGAAGTACTATTAAATGATTCTTATAAAAAAAAGCTGTTGTAATGTGACAGAACATAATAATTAAGCTGTCAGAGAATACACAACTCTATTGTTGCAGAGCTGTCTAGATCACTGGGTTTCAGTTTCAGGGACCATTCATCAGGCTAGGAAAAAAATATTTTATCTTTAATTATTTGTATGGAAGGTGCTATTACAGAAAACATTTCAAAAAAGTTAACATGTACAGCACCGGAAAAAGAATGCTTTTAATGAGAATTTTGAGAATTAAAATAGAATGTTCATTAGACATAGGCAGCATAATGCAAATAGGCCTCAATTTACAGCCACAATTGGGATTACAATTCATATCTAAACAATGCAGTCATAAAATGTGATGTCACCTGACCATATCCCATGTCTCCATTTCCACTGTTAGTCAAATTTCATTGGTTGTTAGTTGAGGACATACCCTGATCCAAGCCATTCCTGGCTTCATTCCTCCCAGCCCTGAGCCTTGATTCTTTCAAGGTAAGGGACTGTCTCTCTTTCATCTCCCACTACATACCTGTTCCCTCCAATCTCTGCCCTTTTGGCCATGTTGCATCCTGACTTGAAAAGCAGCAAGCAAGTCCAGAATTGTGCGACTCTGGAACTACTTGCCACATTGCAGCTAAGGGCTTCTGGGCATGCCATGACTCTGGGGCTGCAGGAAGTCCTTGAGCTGGAGTGCAGTGCAAAGTCACAGCTGTCCCTGGAAACCTTAATCATATCATCCTGGTCTACCACATGACAAAAAGATATAGCTCCCTGGGAAGCTACAACAGTGCTACTCAAACCACAGCATCTGGGAAGCCCCAGCTGTTCTCGCCCAGTCGCTATACTGCTTTGAAAGGTCCTTAATGCCCTGCAAGAAGTCCTTTGTCATCCATGGTCTCAACTAACCCTCCTCAACTTCTTTAACTTGCTACTGACAAGGTATTCCTGCTGTGGTCCTTCATGAGGCAACTTCTGGCCATGTGAATCCATCTTCCCCATGTCTTGTGAGGAAACCACCATGTTCAACCTTGAAAAGAAAGCCATGTATGTCCAGAAGTTGCCTTGAAAAGGGCCAAGACAGACATTCTTTATCCATAGCTAGTGCAAGAAGAAAGGAAATGTGTGCTAGGGTGGCAGAAAACATGGGTTGCAGGGGCCAAAAGGGCATAGATGGGAAAGATAGGTGGTTGAGGAAATTTAAAGTGCCCCTGCAGCCATAAGTATGGTAGGTTGCCAAGCACTCATGACCATGGGGTCAACCAATGGCTTTAAACTTTAGACACAGATTGTAAGTTGCTTCATTCAGCTTTGTAATAACTTCATTTATAGAATGAATGGTCATGTCAAGAACTACCTATATACAAAGGATTATCCAAATCAATATAATACATACTATAATGGTAGTATTTATTGAATTTCCTCCTCTTTACCTTGTACTCAGCCTTTTTTTTTTACTTGGTTGGGATAAATAGAGAAACTCAAGCTTTTGGAGTTCAATGAACGTGACTAAATTAGTGAACATCAGTGAAGATTCTCTATTTCTAAATATTTAAGTTTCCTTAAACTTCATTCTAAAGTTCTGGCAAATTGTTATTTTTAGTACCTGAATAACATTTTAAGTGCTTTTTGTGTTGGCTCCCTTTGATGTTGACATTTAATCTAACTCAGGGAAAAATAAAAATTTGTAAAAATAATTTATTTGTTTATGTCTCAGAAATAACTGGCTGGATTTTTTTAATCTCCTGAAAAAGAATAGGGGATAATATATGTCCTTGTGAGATGATCAAACATACTTAGAAGCATATAGATACCAAGATGAACATGTGGTATCAGTAAGAGTCCAACAGTGCTAAAGATGAGAAAACATTTGTCAGCTAGCATTAACAGCTGCATTTTAAATCAGGCTTTTACTTATGTATGGAGCTGAATCAAAATGTAGGAAATATTCAAAAAGTTTTCAACAGAGACATGGAAAAACTCACATACTTTGGCGGCTTTTAGGTCTCACCATATGACAAGGTATGCCTGAAAGCACAAATCAATTAAATTCCAGAGATTGAACTTCTCATGCTAAGTAAAAATAGAGTAAATCAAAGGCAGCTTGTGAGGCAGTCCATGTGTCAGTGATGAACAAATTAAAGGAACAAGTATGCCACAGATTTCAGTATGTTTTGAAGTGCTTAGAAGGATGTTTTCAAAGAACAGCTTAAAAAAAACCAAAACCCTGCAACTCAAATGAGAATCTAACATGATGACATTTTTACTCATTGTCTTCCAACACTAATAATCATATAGAGGGACTCATAGCAGTAGAAAAGGTTTAATTTGGGAGGTCTAGTTTTTTAATCCTATTGAAATCTTCATGGAGGTCAAAAACTTTAAAATGCAGTCCAAAGCAAAGATTCTGCCAGTTAGAGAAGCAAAGATTAGTACAGGGATGTCAAACACATGGCATCACTTTGTTGTCATGTGACATATCACAACTTTTTTCCCCTTCGCTAAACTGGGGGGTGGGCATGGCATGACGCATCTGATCCATGGCCGGTGAGTTTGACACCCCTGGATTAGTAGATCCTAGAGATCTCAGCTGGGGAATCAGATACTGTTCTCTGCCTTCCTCTATGCCATCAGTTTGTTTCATTTCAAACAGAAGATTAATTATGACTGGAATGTAGAATATCATGTGTAAACAATGAGGCAAGTTGATGAGAACAGCTGCTTAATACTTTTGCTTTTTACATTAAAGCTAGATAATTTATTTTTGGAGTTCATAAAGGGTTAAAATAAAGAAAATATAAAAATTATTTTTATAACTTTGTGTCGTATTCTATAATTCCTGCCATATTTCTTAGGTAATACTATTTCTTTAACAACTTAATTAGCATGAATCTAAAATGATACGGAAACTTCTTTGAACTTATGAATATAGTCCCTTATTACATCCCTTATTATAAAACATAGTCCCCTATTTCAGAAAGCTGTCCTTTAGATGTAATAGTTTGTTTTCTTGGTTTTGCTCATGGATTTTCTTTTGTAAAGCAAAATTATATGCATAAATAAAGAGGGCTTTTTTAAAAAAAATTCCTTATGAACCTCTTCCAGATTTGTCCCTTTTTCAGGTTTGTTCTCTTTTTTTTCTTCAAAGACAATATGTACTAATGAAGCAACTATGTAAATGATTATTTGCTTTACTTTAGGATGAGGTCTCTATAGTTTGGACTCAGCAAGTTGATGGGAGAAGAGAATAGGAAAGAATACCCAAGTTTGATAAATAAGGTCACATCTTTATTAACTTATAATAGAGATAAGCAACACAACCAATACATCCACAATAGCTCCCTGACTAATTAAAAAAGATTAGATTGGTATCTAGCAAATTGCAAAGTGAAGTGTTGGCCTCATTTACGACAATGCCTCTGTGCCTCACGAAGGCATGCTTACAAAATAAAAATGGGCAGTTGTAATCCTGTGTTTTGTTTAGAACCATGCCATGTTTCGTAGAAGAAATAGCCGGTACTAGGCAGATTTACTTCATTGCTCTGCCTTTTGGTAGAGGAGTGTTTGTGAATGGCCCTTCTGTTGATAATTCTCTCTCTCAATGGATTCAATCTTGTGGAATCCCAACTCACTATAATTCCATATACGCTTTTCAGAGCAATAGGTTATCTGTTTCTGAGCTATAGTTTCTACAGGTTCTCGATTCAAAATGATCAAGGGACTGCATATAATCTATTTAATACCAGTGGTGTGACATTATTTTTGTATGTTTTTACTGCCCTTTTTTTCTTTATATAAAGATTGACTGTGATGTGTGGACTTCAAATCCCAGAATTCCCAGCCAGCATGCCACCTTACAATATTAATCATCTGGCCATGCTTTAAGGTAGACTCTGCCTCCATTCAGCAAAGCAAATCCTGAAGAATAGCTGTAGCTGCAGTTTGTGGCCTTCAGTAGATTTTAATAGGTCCTTCACATCCTAAAGTTTTGTTAGGTGGAAATCACTGGTTATGCTTTAGAAACTGATTGTGAATATCACTGTTTTTCTCTTTGAGCAGATCACAGTGTTTTTAATTCACCAGACATTAAAAGTGTTGAGATTTTTCACAATAGCAGAAAGAAAATTATATTAAGAAAATTGGGAGTTCTCAAGAATTGGTGCTAGCAGGCACAATTTTGTTAGGTAGAATAGTTGCAATCCTTCAGCAATTCTATACCAAGTCTCTCTGGGTAAAACAAATAACAGAAATGGAACAGGGGCAGGTTTAGTAGAAAAAATAAAAAATCTCTAGATGTTTACAGGTGTCTAAAAATAATTATTAAAATGCATAATTAAGTTGTGATGTACAGACACATCAATATAGAAAAGATTTTATTTTATTTATTTATTTTTTGCTCTAGGGCATGTTTTATAAGGTTTCTGTCAGGCAATTTTGGGTCTTTAAGTGATGATCCTGCTCTTTTAATAGATAATAGGACAAGAAGCATTTAGTTATGATAAGGATTTTGTATTTTAGAATAGCTTTAGGGAAATTCACCAGCTGGCCAATTATTGGTTTGTTTAAAAAAAAAGTCCCACAAAAAACTGCAATTTCATTTAGGTCAGCTTAGATGTGATTTCTTTTCCCTAAAGGAGAAAAAGTTAAAATTACTGAGGACTTTTTAAACTTGCTTATTGCTCTCTTTCTTAGAATAGACATACATTGAAACACAAACAGATGGACCAGATCTAATTGTCAGATGGGGTTCTAGTGCTTTCTATCTGTGAATCTGACAAAAATATAAGGCAACATGTATTTATAGTTTTTCAAACCACGCTTAGCATTGCGAAGGTGTATAAGAAGCAGTGAATGTTGAAAGTTTTTAAAAAGTTAGTCATTAAGTTTAATTTATAATTTCTTCCACAGAAGCTTAGTATGTACATAATTCACATTTATACCTATGACTTCAATTAAGAGATTTCCATTAATATTTTCCAATATATGCACTTTTTCTATTGTCCCCTAAATAGGCTGAATTAAAATCCTGAGTGCTTTCATAATTGTAGGGCTCAAGATAGACATTAAATCAATATTAGCATTGTATAGAATGCCTAGGTATAAGAATGCAGTTAATGCAGGAATGGGTGTGTAAGTTTTGATAAGAACTTTGGAGCCTCACAGGATCCATGCCCAATGAATATTAATACCTGCCACTTAGTAATGATAATACAATGTGAGTTGGTTTTCACTTGAGAATTCAAATTACAATTTTAGAATCCATCAGCTCTTAGAACCCCTGAATAAGAAATAGTCAGGAAATAAAGTTGTTAGTTTCACTTCAACAGAAACCACACAAATCTGAAAATTTTTAACTAAACAGTTGCTGGGCTCTTCAAGAATCCCTTATATCCTGTTTTTTTGTTTGTTTGTTTGTTTTTTGTTTTGCTTTCCCCTAGATCCTCTGTTTGCAACTTTGGGGTGAGTACTATCAGTAAGATGATGATAACTAATTATATCTTTCTACTTCTCCCCAGCAAAGGGGAGCTGTTCAGTTTGCAGGCCATAGGGTTTTAAATGGGAGGTAGGTCATTTCACCTTGGATGAGATGCCACTTCCCTACTGGTGGGCACAAATTAGACATCCTGAACTCACAGCTCCTATTCAGTGAGCAGATGGTAGCCATGGCCAGGAAGGCCTATGCAAAAAATATAAAAAGAAAAAGAAGCAGCAGTAGGAGAATAGAATGGAATGGAATGGAATGGAATGGAATGGAATGGAATGGAATGGAATGGAATGGAATGGAATGGAAT